>CM040121.1:445895954-446495954 GCA_022559845.1 Amorphophallus konjac | reverse complement strand
CGGGTACAGCTTCTCGCCAAGTTGGGTCCATTAGTGGCCGAATGACCACCCGGCCTGGACGGAACTATCCCGGGTGTCACCCCACCCTCCAAGAAGCTTCGAGCACAAAACAGGCCGAGCCAACAGCACGAATCCTAGTGCCTAGGGCCGTGTCAGTGGAAAACCCGCGTGTTCAAGCAAAAGACGTTCGGGGCTCCGAGAAGGGCCACACGTCATCCTGAGAGCTTCGACGAGGTGTCCCGTCAAGGTTTCAAAGAACTGTGGCAAGATGAATGTTCACAGCGATTCCCGGAATCATCTTCGGACTCACCGGCTAGCCCATGACGAGCGGGGATGCTAATAGGATGCACCCTAAATCGGCACGCCCCCTTTATCCGGCGCCCTCTTATTCCGGCGCGCAAAAGCTTCATAGGACCCTCTCCCCGGCGCGCCATTCTCCATGCCGGATTAAACCTCGAACGGCCCCTGTATAAATGGCCATGTTTCGAAACAAAAAAGGTGGCCAGAGGCGAACCCAAAAAAAAGAAAAGAATTAAAGGAAAAGGAGAGGGAGTCTGAGAGCCAATTACCTGAGAGGGAGAGAGGGTTTTCTTGCGAGCGAAGCAGGGTCTCGCTGAGGGTCCTTCGTTGCCGCCTGCCCTCCTCTGCCTGAAGCCTTCCGGAGCCGGAGAAGAAAGGAGAGCCCGATACTCTGTTCTTAGGACATGTGGGTTGTCTGCATTTTCCCATCCGTCCTACGATTTGTTTCCTCTCAATCGAGTGTAAGCGAGAGGGAGGGGGACGGCAATGATATGAGCCAACCTCTCTCCCCTTCGCCATCTTTTTAAGTTGTTCTTCTGTGAGCCTCTCTCTAATTAGAATACGGTGGTTGTGCCATGATGCCGGCGCCGAATCTGTAATATATGTGTTGGCCTCCCCCGTTGATGGGATGATGGTATGAATATATGAATGTGATGGCGGATTGAATGTTCAATGCCTTCTCTCTCTCACCTATTTCTATCCTAGTCGGTGTATATGTCGGTTTCCTCCCGTGCGTGATTTTCGGTTCTGGCTCCTCCGACCGTGAAACATGCCCTGGGATGTCATGGGCTATAGAGATGACCCCTCCCTGGGTCCTTCACGTCGAGGTCGTGGCCGTGCCTCATCCGATGGTTTCTGTATACCGTGTGGATAGAGCTGTGCCTGTGCACATGTCTCTTCCCGTCTTGATACGAGGTCTGGTTGCCATTCCCTCTCCTCTTTGCATTGCTCTATTGCCTAGAGGAGTTGGAAGCTACCTCCAGAACGGTGAGACCCGTCTTGTGATTCTGCATTCCAGCCATTCGTGTATATGTGTGTGTGGGCAAATCGTCCTAGATGCATATCGACTGCCTTTCTCCGTGACTGCTATTTGCATTCTCTTCTGTGGACGGCAACCCAGTCTCACGAGCATCAACACCTTAGCCCTGTGAGTGGTGATCTATCAATGCCGAATGTCTTCATTCCTCTCGTCTGTGGTTTGCAGCCATTGAGCCATTTGAGTTCCGTTGTTTTGGTCTCAGCCACCCGGGGAGGGGGATATTCCCCACCGTTTCACAGAACTGCCGATCGGCCAAGGGAACTCCACTTTTGAGTGATGGATGTTTCCCATGAGTCACAGAGCTAACAACAACTGGGGCCCCAGCCCAACAATTCCAAACCCACAGTCCTTCGGGACCCTGTGGTGACTAAGGGACAAATGCTCCTAGTTGGCTAGTCCTCGGAGCCTCTCTCCCTAATGGTCTCTCTCTAGCGGATGCAGTGCATGCTATAGGTCGCCCACCCCTTGTAGGCCAGTCCTCGGGGTGTTGCTTCCGTCACTAGCTGCCTTGTTCCTCTGTTTCCACCCATGGAGCTATGGTGCCCCTCGCAGGCTTGTCCTCAAGGTATCCTGTCCGATTGGGGTTTTGCTGGCTGTCACCATGCAGACCGGTTGTTTAGGGCCTTACTCCACGAGTGAGTATGACCCCGTTTCTCCCCTGCAGTCCTTCAGGGACAGGGGAGATGCTGCCCAATTTTTGGCAGAACTCTTTTAACTGATAAGAGCACTTGTATGAACGGCTCCAATAAAACACTTGTTCTGAGATAAAGGACTCTAGTGCTCGAGTATGGACCTCGCACTAGCTCATCATGTCATTCTGGAAGGGCTCTGGACTTCAATTAAACAAGCAATCAGCCCAATTAACTTCAAAACCCTTAACAGAATCTCAGTAAACTTAAATAGTTTCAAAATTCATCAAAAATCAGCTAAAGCGGCGCGGCCCTAATCCGGCGCGCCTTAATACGGCGCGGTACCCCCCCGAACCGGAATAACCTTACACTCATGAAAAATTATTTTCAAGTGGCTCGTTCCCGGCGCGCCCTAAACCGGCGCGCCCCAAGCCCACCACGCCGTTTTAACATTTGTTAAGGCCGCGACGGATTAAGACCATTTCCCCACGTTTGGCCGCACTGGGAAAGCCTATCCCTACGCGTGGTCGCGCCGATTTTGAACCATTATGCTGTTTTAATCACTCCCTCGCCCTCGGAGCGACCCTCGTCTCCCGCGGTCGAGATCAATGACCTTAACTAATAATAAATTGAATAAGAAAGGGGCTATGCAAGCCCGAGCCATCTTGCTTTTACTACCATGTCCGATAGCACTCTGCTTTCATTACCATGCTTATGCTGCCACTTTCGTTTCCCCTTTGGGAAGGCTAATAATTTGGTTGATCACTGATCATTATCATAACTCAACTGCCATGTTTAGCATAATCATGAGCATCATGCGTGCATGCCTGCATAGACCCTCGGGTATATCAAATGGCATTGACGGAAGCCCAGGTTACGCCCGATCAGAAGTCTTTGCTATGCGCGATGGTGGTCCTCGGACCTATGCCCTCCGCCATGTACTAAGGGTCTTTAATTTGATGAACCATGCTTCTCTTGCATGATAGATAGAAACATCTCGTGTGACCTCGTCACGTTCACACCTTTGCATCTTCATTCTGGCCTCGACAGCATACTATCTCGGCAATTAATCAAAGGTTTTCCCTCATCGTGGGGGATGTAATTAACGCCATAGCCTTTATGGTGTGGCGGACTGCTGGTCCCGACCGAATCTCACTCTCGCCCGGCACGGGTCAGAGAGAGCGCATAATAAACTCGTCACGTACGTGACTGGCACGCCCGCACAGTCAATCAGTCAGTTAATTACCGGTTAGTTAATTGGTTGATCGACGCGCAAATAAACCAAATAAACCCAAATGAAATAAAATAATAATAAAAAAATAATAAAATAAAAATAAGATTCCCATCGCAAACAGTAACTGAAGTCAAGATAAAGGGAAATGACCTTCTAATCTCAATATGCTCCTGGCGATCATACACAAAACACACTCTCGACTTGTCGAATCGGAATGAAATAACGTAGACACATCCATGTAAGCTCAGCGGAATCGAAAAACGCTGATGATTGACGCAAGGGAAAGAACCCATGGGGAAGCCAACGATTAACCCACGTTGGCTCCCTAGCTTCACTGTCCGATATCCATATGCCATGCATGCACTTTTTGTTGTTTTTGTCTTGTTTTGACTAAAGACCTATATAATGCATGCTGGGTTTAAAAGGAAAAACCTATCTAATGCATAACAGGAGGATTTATTTGTTTGGCTCCTAGACATTTCTGTCAAGAGTTCAAGAAGTCCGTCATCCCGGCTTAGCAACAAATATAGTTAGGAATCTCATGGAGATCCATCGTCCCACACCTATCACTGGGCACGGTCGGGAGTTCGGAAGTCCGTCATCCCATGGTCTGAGGACACCAGACGGCTGTCGAATAACTTAAGGAACATAAGCTCTTCACGATTTTTATTAGAGAGGAACTCAGAGTTTATACGCCCGAACTTATTAGCGTATGGGGTTGACTACCTATAGATATTTGTATATAACTATATTTAAAGCCGGTGACGACGTCGTGCAACTCTCTTACTTGTGCTTCTAGGTGCAGCTTCATCAACACACATTAGTGAGCTCCTCGTAGGAATAAGCGAAATGGCAAATTGTGAGTGGACACCAAAAGCTCAACAAAATAATCATGAATTTTCAACTTTACACCATGATAAAACACAGTCCACAGTAGATAAGGAAGGCAGCCAATGGAGCTGCCATTCCTCAGTGGTGGGCGGCCAGGGTACTAGCTGCCTACCCAGCTCTGGGTGGACAGCGATGTGGCCGCCTACCTATTCAGGTCTCCGTAAGATAGGAGCCCAAACAGAGTAGGACTCTGCACCTTATACGTGGGTAAAGGGCTATGTGCCCTATCAGAAGGTTGAAGGCAACAAGAGAAGTGATTACCACTAGAGGAGAACAAAACCTAGGATGGCTTCTTCTTCTCCCCAACCTTCAGAGAATGCTCCTTGCGAAATCGGCGTGCTCTCTGACATGGAGGGGCACTTAAGCCAACTCGTGAAAGATGGCAAGGTATGCTCTGGGTGATGTCGTGTGTGTACTTTGCCTCTTTGATAAGGAAATAAGGATGGAATAAGGGTACAATAAGCAAAAATATAGTTTGATAAGTGGGTAGGTTTTCTCATTTCTAACTTGATTTTTCTTGGAATAACTCATTCTAACCAAAAGGTAGAATTAGTTATTCCACCTTAACTCGGATAAATTTCAAAGTAAAAAAGTGAAAAAGTAAGAATAATTTACCTGGGCTTAAGTTAACCCGATTTTTCTTATTCTATTATCAAAGAGGGCACTAGTGTAGGGAGTTTTCCTTGATCTAGCCGCTAATCTCTCTTTTCTCTCTTTTTTCAGCCCATCTCGATCTTCTCAGGAGCTAGGCATGCTCGAAGGTATGAATGGCTTTATGACTTGATGGCAGCGATCACTCATGATATGAGGGTTTATATGCATCAGTGGCATCTAACCCGCATGTTCACTATGCCGAAAAGGCTCAACAACATGAAGTGGAATTGGGAGGCACTTGGCGCTATTGGAGTTGTGGCATCCGGGGACCCACACTTTCATGTTCCCTGAGTTCGAGGCTTCTGTGCTACTTGAGGAGATTGATTTTCTCTTCCAATGGAGCGAACTAGACACTGGAGATTTGTTGGACCTTCCTCTGTGGGAGGAAATCTTGGCCGATATTATTCGTGACAAACGGGAGGTTCGACGGATGACAAACCAGCGAGGGGTCTTGATCGATCACCTTGCCAGATGGATTTTAGGCCAGATTAGGGACAGATCAGCTGATACAGAAAGACTGGTGCGAGGATTGACGTTGTGTCTCGACGGGACGCTGCTCTTCCCGACATCAGGGGATGTACTGATGCGAGAGAACATCAGACCACTGACTCTCTTATGGGAAGGGCATTCCCTCTCCCAGGCCATGCTCGCTCATCTTTACTATGGGTTGCCACAAATGAGCATGGGAGGAAGTGCGATGGGAAGCCTTTACTTGCTACAAGTATGGATGGAGGTACACGTGTGCTTCGACTTTGATGACTCGGTGACTACCACTTTTTGCATCTTCGAGAAGAGCACTCTGTATCCAGGTAGGGTCATCTTTGGCCCTGAAGATCAAGTCAGGTCCAGGATAGCGCATTTGAAGACCAGAGACACCTGGCGTGACTACTTGAACTTCCTACCTGAGGAACAGTTCATCTTTGTACTGATGATGCACGGCCGATTGGAATTCTGAGTCCACGACTCACCAGACCGAGAGTTGTGGCTAGTCAGGGATATAGATATGGTATTATACCAGGCTCATCATTGTCGCCGCCAGGTGGGCATGCCCAGACGGATTCCAAGGGTCACTTTGAGTGAGGCTCTGATTATAGGGCGTCCCTTAGGAACCGAAGATGATAAGAGGTAGCTCCGAGAGATCAAGTGGGCATGGAGGCACCATGCCACTACATCAACAACATAGGTAGATGTAGGGGAAGTAAAGAAGAGTTGAGAGCTTATGTAGGTTATTTAAAAGGCATCCGACCAATTGTTAATGAATTCTTCATGAGACGCTGGACTGAATGGCGTGAATGCTTTGTACCAATTCAGGGATTTTTCTTAATAAAGAGTTAATGAAATGAAATATTTTGTTTGATTTTTTCTTTGTTTGAAAGAATGAACGAAGAAACATGTTTTTTGGGGGGGTTTTCATTTTTGTGTGTCTTTTTCTTTTTGTTTCTTTTTTTTTGAATAGGGGTTGAAACCTACTGGAAAAGGGCTGCACAAGGAGGAAGGCGGCCAGGGTCTTGGCCACCTTCGACTCAGGAGGGCGGCCAACACCTTGGCCGCTTCCCTTCACGGGCTATAAAAAGGGAGGGGGTTTTGAATCGAGCGGCTACACCTCAAGCCGTCGAGTGTCTCTCCCGAACAGCCCAGACCGAGCTCCTCCTCCTTCCCACTGACATTCCTTCCCTCACCTTCACCTTCTTCTAAGCTATGGGGCCACAAAGGGCCATGCTAGACCACAAGAATGTGGAGGGGAGCTCGAGCGACACTGACTCTATCGAGATGCCTCCAAGTCCTTCGGCTACTCCACCGCCCCATGAGGTGGAGGGGGTCTTCCGATGGTGAGAGTGAGGGGATACGGCAAGCTTGGGAGATAAAGGGCCTAACCCAGAAGGGGAAGACTATGACGGTTCTGGGAGCGAGGAAGGGAGTTCGCTACCTGGTGCGGACACCCGAGCAGTTGATCGGCACGACACACCGAGCCACCGGTACCACACACGGAGCACAACACGAGCCACCTCAGCGTCCATCTGGCTCGGAGACAGTCTGGAGACTCCGCCTTGAGCCTCCCCATTTATTATATTTAGCTAGACTTTATGTGTGTGTAATTTGTATTTATTTCGTTGCATTCGTTTTGCCATTTTGAGTGTAATAGGGGCTTACGAGCATTTCAGATCCCGTGGGCCCCACGGGCCCCCCGGGCCCCACCACATTGGGCCACCTCAGCCTAGGGTCCCACGTGGGGCCAGTCAACATGCCACATGGGAGCATCTAGAAGCTTGACTTGTAATTGGACACATGGGGGACAATGGGCTTAAAAAGTCCAAGGAGGCTACCTACCTCCCACCTACATTTCAACCTTCCACACCCCTCCCATTCAAAGTCCAAGGGCCGCCCCCCTCCCCTTAATTTTTTATTTCTTTTTTGTGTGTGTGTCACATGCCATCCCAGCCCTTCATCTCTTACCCCTAGATCCTACGGTTGTGGATGGATGTGAGATGTAAGCTATTTAAACTTGTATTTTCCATTTTACTAGAATTAATGCATTCATTTGGAAGAAAAAACCTTGGAGCTCCAGCTTGGTGCGCCCCTATCTCCCCCCTTGCAGCTGTGAAGGTTGCCTCTGGAGGTGTGACTCCTCCCCTATCAGTTCCGGTCATCCTCGCCGCCGCCACGAGCCGCCACCGCACCGCCATCGTCTTCATCGGAGTTCTGCCCGCGCAGTACCACAGCAACTCCCACGAAATTCCCAACTCAGACAAGAGCTCTGATCGACCTGGGAATTTTACTGGAGGTTCCATAGGTGTCAAGGATGTCCCAAAAAAATTGGTTTGTCATTCAGATCCCGTTTCATAATTTTTGATTTTCGTTCCCTCTTTCATTCCAGTTCTGCCAGCAGTCTGTCCAGATGCATCTCCGCCCGGAGTTTTAGGTCTTAGGTCCACGTTTTGATTTTATTTAGTCCCAAAAATTTTACTGGAGTTTCCTTACATCCACCCCTTCGTCCGCCATTTTTCTAAATTTCTAGTTCGTCCATTTCTTATTTTCCATAAATCATTCTCAGATCCACCTGAAGTTTTGTCCACCCGTTCCCAGATCCGATCACTAGTCACTCCAAAAATCATATCAAATCTCCACCACCTCCAAATACAATTCCAAAAATTGTCCCAGCTTAGTGGTTTAATATCTACAACTTTGAAGAAGAGCTCGAAGTCTGAATCCCACTGTAAGTAGGCGGTCAACGGCCAGTTATAGGGAACTGATGTACTCATCTGAGAGTTCTGGAACTGTGTAGCAGAGAATTAAAAATTAGTTAAGGTCCAGGTCCGCGCAGGTTCAGAGGAATCCACTAGCCCTAGGTTGGAGGATTTTGAGTCCTCTTTCCAACGGTGCTGGTTTCATCCCATTCCGGCGACGGGGCTGATCACAGCGGCCATTTTCGTCGGAGCGCGCACCTGAAAACAGCAAGCAGAAATCCGTGGGCAGCATTCCAAAAGCTTGGAGATCGGAGTTGTTCGGCCACCGGTCGGTGTTCCCGGCCGACCGCCTTCCGTGGAGGCGTGCCACTAGGGGTCCCCACCACAGTGGGACCCACTCCTGCAGATCCGGAGGCCAGCGCCACCCGTGGGCCCCACGGGCCCGCAGAACCCGTCGTTCGGAAAGCACGAAAACGCGGAGTTCGGCGCCGTCGGGCGACATCAAGATGCTGCCCGTCAACCCAATTTGCGTGATTCCCGGGTCCCGCATGTGACCTTTTACCTCCCTGCGTGGAGTGGGTCAAATTATTATATTTCTGTAAAATTGTGTTAACCGGGAGTCCGCGATTGGCCGGGGTTGTCTTCGCCACGCCGGGTGCGTGGAGGTAAAGTCTTAACTTCTTGGCGTTCATTTGCTTAGCTAGTATACGGTCTTTTGCCGCTGCCGAGAGTGTAGGTACTAGCCCGTGTGTCCATGTCACCGCTGTGAGAGTGAGAGTGACCCGTCCCGCGACTCGATCCGAGTCCGGAAGTTGAGTCGGACTACCCTTGACCTCCGCCGGTTCCTTAACCGCGCACGGTCCGCGCTTTCCCTCGCTTGGGACGACGAGTGAGCTTCTACTTCTGTTAGCGACGTTTTGCCACTAGGAGCTCGTAGTGTCGGGCTTAGTGTCTCCCTGGTGTGTATTGCTGGTCGCGTCTTCATCTAGAGTCCGAGGGTGGCACCTAATAGTGTCGTCTCCCGTGTCCGTCCCGCATCAGTTTGGTATCAGAGCAAGTCGAGTCTAGGGTAGTCGTTGCATAAGTCTTGCATAGTCTGAGGTTACCCCACACACACCTTCACTCGGTATATCCAAAGGTGTTGTCCGACCGTTAGGTTATACCTATCGGGAAGACCGCACACTTGCGCGAGTGACCTTCGGGTCGATTACCTCCGCCGCGTACCGAGTCTTGGCCGTGTCTAGGGTGTAGTCGAGTCTCATTCTTTTCAAAACAAAAAAAAAAGTGTTTTAAATTGCATTCTTTCAAATTACCAAAAAAAGAGTGTTTTCAAATTGCAATTAGGTCTAAGTGTATCATTTAGTGTGTTTGCATTTGTCGGTTGTTGTCACCTAGTCCGTACGTCTTTGCATGCCCACCCGTCGAGGCACCCAATACTCGCCACCACCACCTATGGCGGACTCCCGAGCCCGTAGTTCCGATGAGTCTTCCACGGTCGAGATGTTCCGGGCCATCATGGATCGTTTAGACACGCGTATGGATGGTCTTAGTACGCGTATGGATGGCATAGGGACGCGTCTAGAAGGGAGGATGAAGGTCCTCGAGGATCGGGCCGAGGTTTCGGAGCAGTCCATTCAAGGCCTTGTTGGGAGGATTGCCATCCTAGAGAGGGGCCCAGTAGCGGCGCAACCCGCGCCGATGAACGGCCAACAAGAGCTGGTGCAGCAACCCGCTGTGCCAAGGGCTCAGGTGGAGGATGTCGGGAGGCAACAGGCGCCTATAGTGGATGATTATGCCTCCGACAATGATCACGGGGGTAACGGTCGTCGTCATCAACGATGGAATCGTGATGACGAGGATGACGACCGCATTCTTAGGGGTGTGCGTGCGGACCCTCTCACTTTTAGCGGGTCCTTGGACCCTAGGGTGTATTTAGATTGGGAGGCCGGCATGGACCGGTACTTCGAGTGGTTTGAGATGACGGACCACCGAAGAGTCCGATACGCAAAGATGAAGTTGCAAGGGCAGGCCCAAACTTATTGGATCAATGTGGAGAGCCTGCTCAACCAGCGACGTCAACCCCAGATCGGTACTTGGGATGATATGAAAACCAAGTTGAGGGAGAAGTACCTTCCCGCCTCATATCGCCAACGTCTCATAGACAAGTGGCAAAGCATCTCCCAAGGGAACCGATCCGTGACCGAGTACACTGCCGAGTTCGATGAGTATTATTTGCGGTGCGGGGTCACGGAAGAGAGCACCATGACGATATCCCGCTTTCGGAGAGGTTTGCGGCCCAATTATCAATATGAACTCTTTCGCCGCAATGCCACCACTTTGGAGCAGGCATATCAGATTGCTCTCGAATTGGAGCAGTTCAAGGCCGAGTTTGAGTCACCCCATCTGTTGGGCTCCTTTCCCCTTCGTAGTGTCGAGTCCCGTGGCTCATCTGGCACGTATCCGAGGGCCCCCATGGCACGACCTCAGGAGCCCGCTCGCCCCGAGCCCTTTGCTCCTAGGCCTCGTCCTCCACCCCCGAGGGACCTTCCTCGTCCCCAGCATCTTACGGCCCCACCCATAGCCCGTCCACCGGCACCCGCACCTCCTGCACGTCCTTTGTTGCCTACGCCTCCTATCCGTCGGGAGGATAAAGGTAAAGGACCTATGATTGGGGAGCCTAGTGGATCACGGCAGCAGTGTTATCGCTGCAATGGGTTTGGCCATTTCGCCAACCAGTGTCCCACCCGCCCATCTCTTCACATTGGGGACACACAGGCCGAGGATACCACCCCTACGGGCCTCGAGTTAGTCATCTATGAGGCAGATGAAGAGCTAGCTGACGAGTACTATGAGATGGGAGGTGAGGCCCAGGATGTCCAGCAGTCGGATGATACCCGCGTGGGGGTCGTCAGATGTATCCTCACCCAGCCACAGGTCAGTGATGACTGGCGTCGGATCACTATCCTTCATGTATTCTGTAGGCTGGGAAAGCAAATTTGCAAGGTGGTCATCGATAGCGGGAGTTGTATCAATGCAATCTCCACAAACGCTGTCACTCGTCTTGGTCTCACACCCGTAGACCACCCTTGCCCCTACCAGGTATCATGGGTGGATACCACTTCCATTTCGGTCAGGCTGCGGTGCTTGGTCCCGCTGCAGCTCCACTCCTACCGCGACGAGATCTGGTGTGATGTTCTTCCCATGGAAGTGGGAAGTATCATTCTTGGTAGGCCGTGGTTATTCGACCGAGATGCCACACTCCATGGTCGGTCGAACACCTGTACCTTCGACCACGATGGCCAGCGGGTCACCCTCCAACCCGTTCGGCCCAGGAGCCCATCTGTTAGGGGTCCTACTGGCCCTAGTACTCCGAAGCCTTCCGTTCCCGGGCCTAGTACCCCATCCCCAGCTCGGGCTATGACCGTTACCTCTGGTCCAGGAGAGCCCTCGACGAGGAGATTGATGATGATTAGCTCCCGGGAAATGGAGCAGGAGCTTAGTCAGGGCTGTCCGGTGTTTGCCATTACGGTCCGAGAGGTGGAGCGGGACTCCGAGGGTGAGCTCCCACCCGAGGTTGTTCCCATTCTGCAGGAGTATGCTGATGTATTCCCTGATGAGCTTCCCGAGGGACTCCCACCTATGCGGGATATTCAGCATGCCATCGACCTTGTTCCGGGCTCTTCTTTGCCCAACCTTCCTCATTATCGAATGAGCCCCACGGAGCATGCCGAGCTTAAACGGCAGGTCGATGAGTTAGTCCAGAGAGGATCTGTCCGGGACAGCATGAGTCCATGTGCTGTACCCGCATTACTCGCCCCGAAGAAGGATGGCACGTGGAGAATGTGCATTGATAGTCGTGCCATCAACAAGATCACCGTGAAGTACAGGTTCCCTATTCCCCGCCTGGATGACATGTTAGACATGATGGCAGGTGCCACTATCTTTTCGAAGATTGATCTTAAGAGTGGCTACCATCAGGTGAGGATTAGGCCAGGTGATGAGTGGAAGACCGCATTTAAGACCAAGGACGGTCTATATGAGTGGTTGGTCATGCCTTTTGGGTTGACCAATGCCCCTAGCACTTTCATGCGGCTCATGACATAGGTCCTTCGACCTTTCATTGGAGTCTTTGTAGTGGTGTATTTTGATGATATCCTTATCTATAGCCGCACCACAGGGGACCACTTAGACCACCTTCGGCAGGTCTGTCTACTTCTTCGGCGAGAGCAGTTGTTTGCGAACCCACAGAAGTGTGCCTTCATGACACCTCAGCTTACCTTCTTGGGTTTCATTGTGTCTAGTACTGGGGTCTCCGCCGATCCGAAGAAGGTCCGGGCCATTGTTGAGTGGCCGGAACCCCGTACGGTTCATGATGTCCGCAGCTTTCATGGCCTTGCGACGTTCTATCGTCGCTTCATCCACGGATTTAGCTCCGTCACCGCCCCGATCACGGATTGCATCCGTAAGGGCACATTTGTATGGACGAAGGCCGCATCTGCCGCCTTCAAGGATATCAAGGAGTGCATGACCCAGACACCTATCCTTAGATTGCCTGATTTCTCGAAGGTGTTTGAGGTCTGTTGTGATGCGTCGGGTGTTGGGATTGGAGGAGTTTTAAGTCAGGAGTCCCACCCGATCGCATATTTCAGCGAGAAGCTGAACGACGCGAAACTGCGATATTCCACATATGATAAAGAATTCTACGCAGTTGTTCAGGCTCTTAGGCATTGGAGGCACTATCTTTTACATCAGGAGTTTGTCCTATACTCCGATCACGAGGCATTGAGGTACCACCATTCCCAAAAGAAGCTTAACTCGCGTCACAGTCGTTGGGTCGAGTATCTCTAGCAGTTCACCTTTGTGCTTAAACATAAGGCTGGAGTGGAGAACAAGGTGGCTGATGCCTTGAGTCGGCGAGCATGCTTGCTTACCACCATGAGTGCCGAGGTCATAGGGTTAGAGAAGATGAAGGAGGCCTATGTTGATTGTCCTGACTTCGGTCAGATTTTTACCACCCTCCAGGCCGGACCCTCGAGAGACCTTGATGAGTATATGCTTCAGGAGGGTTACCTCTTTCGAGGTAGCAGGCTATGTGTTCCCCGAACTTCGGTTCGAGATTTCTTAGTGTGGGAACTACATGCGGGCGGTCTAGCCGGCCACTTTGGTCGGAACAAGACTATTGAGGCAGTGGAGCATCGATTTTATTGGCCGAGCTTAAAGCGCGATGTTGCTAACATCGTGGCTCAGTGCCGTACATGTGCTACGGCCAAGATGAAGAAGCAAAGCTTAGGCCTTTATACGCCTCTTCCCGTGCCTGATGCCCCGTGGCAGGATGTTAGTATGGATTTTGTTTTGGGATTGCCACGTACCTCTAGGAAGCATGACTCGGTCTATGTTGTTGTTGACCGTTTCTCGAAGATGGCCCTCTTTATCCCTTGCTCAAAGACTTCGGATGCTTCTAGGGTAGCCCTCCTTTTCCTTACTCATGTGGTGTGCAAGTTCGGGTTGCCTCGCACTATAGTGTCTGACCGTGATGTTAGGTTCACTTCCTATTTTTGGAAGACACTATGGCATATGATGGGTACACATCTTAAATTCTCCACTGCATATCATCCCCAGACAGATGGTCAGACCGAAGTGGTCAATAGGAGTCTGGGTGATCTTTTGAGGTGTCTTGTTAGGGATCGCATCGGGGATTGGGATCTCATCCTACCCATGGCTGAGTTTGCATATAATGATTCGGTGAATAGGTCTACCGGCATGAGTCCATTTGAGATTGTCACAGGTCGTAGGCCTAGAAAACCCGTTGACCTTGTCCCCATGCCTATCCATGCTAGAGTGTCGGAGTCGGCCGAGTCGTTTGCTAGGCATGTTAGGAGTTTGCATGACGACATCCGTCGTCACATTGAGGCCAGCAATGCACGGTACAAGGAGTTAGCCGATGCCCACCGACACCACCGAGAGTTCCATGAGGGCGAGTACGTCATGATCAGGGTAAGACCTGAACGGTTTCCCTCTGGAACCGTTAAGAAGTTGCAAGCTCACGGAGCCGGTCCCTTTAGAGTGTTGAAACGTGTTGGATCCAATGCGTATGTTGTGGACCTGCCCGAGGAATATGATATAAGCTCTACCTTCAATGTATCGGATCTTGTTGCATATAGGGACCCAGCGGTGATCCCTAGTGAGCCTTTTGAGCCATCTCCTCCCCTTGAGACTGATCCCACACCTGAGTGTCCACTTCCACCTCCAGCCCCTTTTTCACGGCAGCGTGAGCATATAGATCGTATACTGGACGAGCAAGTGACAGTTACCAGGAGTGGATCTTACCCGCGCTACCTAGTGCGATGGAGAGGACGGCCCGCTACTGAGGACACATGGATCACACATGGCGAGTTGCAACAGATTGATCCGGACCTTTGGGAGCGATACAGGAGCAATGCAGACCCTTACTCGACATGGTCGAGTTTCTCCCACCCGGGGAGAATTGGTGCGGACACCCGAGCAGTTGATCGGCACGACACACCGAGCCACCGGTACCGCACACGGAGCACGACACGAGCCACCTCAGCGTCCATCTGGCTCGGAGATAGCCTGGAGACTCCGCCTTGAGCCTCCCCATTTATTATATTTAGCTAGACTTTATGTGTGTGTAATTTGTATTTATTTCGTTGCATTCGGTTTGCCATTTTGAGTGTAAAAGGGGCTTACGAGCATTTCGGATCTCGTGGGCCCCCCGGGCCCCCCGGGCCCCACCACATTGGGCCACCTCAGCCTAGGGTCCCACGTGGGTCCAGTCAACATGCCACATGGGAGCATCTAGAAGCTTGACTTGTAATTGGACACATGGGGGACAATGGGCTTAAAAAGTCCAAGGAGGCTACCTACCTCCCACCTACATTTCAACCTTCCACACCCCTCCCATTCAAAGTCCAAGGGCCGCCCCCCTCCCCTTAATTTTTTATTTCTTTTTTGTGTGTGTGTCACATGTCATCCCAGCCCTTCATCTCTTACCCCTAGATCCTACGGTTGTGGATGGATGTGAGATGTAAGCTATTTAAACTTGTATTTTCCATTTTACTAGAATTAATGCATTCATTTGGAAGAAAAAACCTTGGAGCTCCAGCTTGGTGCGCCCCTATCTCCCCCCTTGCAGCTGTGAAGGTTGCCTCTGGAGGTGTGACTCCTCCCCTATCAGTACCGGTCATCCTCGCCGCCGCCACGAGCCACCACCGCACCGCCATCGTCTTCATCGGAGTTCTGCCCGTGCAGTACCACAGCAACTCCCACGAAATTCCCAACTCAGCCAAGAGCTCTGATCGACCTGGGGATTTTAATGGAGGTTCCATAGGTGTCAAGGATGTCCCAAAAAAATTGATTTGTCATTCAGATCCCGTTTCATAATTTTTGATTTTCGTTCCCTCTTTCATTTCAGTTCTACCAGCAGTCTGTCTAGATGCATCTCCGCCAGGAGTTTTAGGTCTTAGGTCCATGTTTTGATTTTATTTAGTCCCACAAATTTTACTGGAGTTTCCTTCCATCCACCCCTTCATCCACAATTTTTTTAAATTTCTAGTTCGTCCATTTCATATTTTCCACAAATCATTCTCAGATCCATCTGAAGTTCTGTCCACCCGTTCCCAGATCCGACCACTAGTCACTAGCAAAATCATATCAAATCTCCACCACCTCCAAATACAATTCCAAAAATTGTCCCAGCTTCGTGGTTTGATTATCTACAACTTTGAAGAAGATCTTGAAGTCTGAATCCCACTGTAAGTAGGCGGTCAACGGCCGTTTACAGGGAACTGATGTACTCATCTGAGAGTTCTGGAACTGTGTAGCAGAGAATTGAAAATTAGTTAAGGTCTAGGTCCGCACAGGTTCAGAGGAATCCACTGGCCCTAGGTTGGAGGATTTTGAGTCCTCTTTCCAACAGCGCTGGTTTCATCCCATTCCGGCGACGGGGCTGATCACAACGGCCATTTTCGTCGGAGCGCACACCTAAAAACAGCAAGCAGAAATCCGTGGGCAGCATTCCAAAAGCTTGGAGATCGGAGTTGTTCGGCCACCGGTCGGTGTTCCCGGCCGACCGCCTTCCATGGAGGCGTGCCACCAGGGGTCCCCACCACAGTGGGACCAACTCCTGCAGATCCGGAGGTCAGCGCCACCCGTGGGCCCCACGGGCCCGCAGAACCCGCCGTTCAGAAAGCACGAAAACGCGGAGTTCGGCACCGTCGGGCGACATCAAGATGCTGCCCGTCAACCCAATTTGCGTGATTCCCGGGCCCCGCATGTGACCTTTTACCTCCCTGCGTGGAGTGGGTCAAATTATTATATTTCTGTAAAATTGTGTTAACTGGGAGTCCGCGATTGGCCGGGGTTGTCTTCGCCACGCCGGGTGCGTGGAGGTAAAGTCTTAACTTCTTGGCATTCATTTGCTTAGCTAGTATACGGTCTTTTGCCGCTGCCGAGAGTGTAGGTACTAGCCCGTGTGTCCATGTCACCGCTGTGAGAGTGAGAGTGACCCGTCCCGCGACTCGATCCGAGTCCGGAAGTTGAGTCGGACTACCCTTGACCTCCGCCGGTTCCTTAACCGCGCACGGTCCGCGCTTTCCCTCGCTTGGGACGACGAGTGAGCTTCTACTTCTGTTAGCGACGTTTTGCCACTAGGAGCTCGTAGTGTCGGGCTTAGTGTCTCCCTGGTGTGTATTGCTGGTCGCGTCTTCATCTAGAGTCTGAGGGTGGCACCTAATAGTGTCGTCTCCCGTGTCCGTCCCGCATCACTACCGGTGGAAAGTGAAGGGGAAAACGAGAGGATCCCACGCCCATAGGTGAGTTTCTCTTAATTTTAATAATTTTTTGTTTGATTTTTAGTGAAGATTAGGCTGGAGGTTTTAACTGGGGCGTTTTGGAGGATGAAGCTGGAGGCGGCCAGGGGGCTGGCCGTCTCTTGGTGCAAGGCGGCCACGGGCTTCACCTCCCAAGGGACTAGGTGGCCAAGAGTTTGGCCACTTAGGCACCAGGGCTGGGTTTACATGTTTGATCATTTTTCTTAATTAATTATTGTGGTTTGTAATGTTTTGCAGGGTCGGTAGTGAATTCGTGCCCAGGTTTCATGGGATTTGGTGTGGACGTGGTATCACTCCCTCCCGCATGAGCAGCGATGGCGAGTTGATCGGCTAGGATTTGCACCTTTCTCCAGGATCTCACCCCTCCCAGTAGATGTTACCTTTCTAACAGCCCTCCGAGAGCAGTGGATGGATGGTTGCCGAGCATTCGTGATGCCATGGGGACACATGATCCCTACTCTTGAGGACGTGGCCTACCTGACGGGCCTACCTGTGGATGGAGTGCAGGTGCTCAGTCAGGAGCTAAGGGACTACCGGTGAGAGGTGGACTAGCTGATTGGATCGAGGCTCATTCGCACGAAGGGGCCGATGAATACCATCCCACTCGAGTGGATTAGCGCGTTGGTGGGCTTAGCGGGTGTGACCCGGGGGCCACTGGAGGATCTGGGAGCATACTTGTAGAGGGTTCGATAGAGGATCAGGCTGAGGGAGAGGGTAGAGGATCACGAGATCTGACTCTTCCTCCTCTACTTCTTTGGACGACTGTTGTTCATAACGGCCTCAAACAACGTAAACTTGAAGTACCTTCTACTGCTCCGGGACCTCAAGTGTGGGCCTCAATATGTGTGGGGAAGGGCGATGCTGGCGCACCTCTTGGCCTACATGGATCCATTCAGGCCAGGTTCTAGGAACCTAGGTGGTTTTACTCCCTTCTTATAGGTATGAGATTGTCCTGAGAACCCAAAACTGCTTTTATATGCTTAATAATCTTGATGATCTTTTTAATCTCTATTGTTGTTAGATTTGGGGCTACACTTGCTTTCCTCTAGGTCAGGGCATGATTGCACGTGGACGAGCCTTGGCAGTCCCACTTATGGCTAGGTGGGATGTCCTGCCAGACTGACGCTTGGTGGCTACTTGGATCACCGACATTTGGATAGCGTTAGATGAGTTCCCACACTACCGGGTGAGTGTTCTATTTTATTTCAGCTTTCATGTCATTATTTGACTTATGTATGATTATTTAACATAGTTTGTATTGAATTTTGTAAGGGGTGTGGACACCGTATGCTGGAGAGGATGACACTGCCCAGTCGTGGGTAGTGAGCGAGTGACCATGGTTTTACAGAGATACTATGCTCTTCTGCATGAACCTGCAAGAACCACTTTATCTACGACTAGTCCAGCGGACCCTCGGGTGGCATTAGCCGCCGGTGTGGATCCCTGAGGGGCACAGGTCTGATAGGGGGCGACGTCAGACATCAGCGAGCAACCAGGATTAGGCCTCGTTGTATAGGATAGAGGCAGAGGTGCTACAGTTGGGGGCTTCCGTGGTATGGGATCCAGGACTGAGGAATAGCGAGGCCTACTTGGCAGATTATAGGTGCTGGTATGCCGAATGACTTCATCTCTACACCCTCACGGTGAGTCTTTCTTTCTTTCATAGACATTTGTTTTCCATTATGTCTTCTACATCTAATCTTTGATGGGAATTGAACGCAGATGCTAGAGACAGAGGCTACTCTCATCCTTCAAGACCAGATTGCGACCCTGGACCAGAACGTGGACTTGGGGCATCAAATCCGTGAGCTGGTTGTTGACACCTTAAAAATGAACAAGGGTGGAAACATATCATACCCGCAGTGAAGGGCCAATGATGAAGCTCATCAACTGTTTACCCGGCTAAAGCCTTTGTCGGCCAAGCTGATGACTGGTGCCGATGTCACTCAGACAGCAGCACTGATAAAGCAGCAGTCACTCGACTGATGAGACCTTCCAGCTCATTTCAATGAGAGCTGTACTACTGCCTCATCCGGGAGTCCACAAATGACATGTCAGGACAAGCCAGATGTCGGCTTGTTGACAGATGTGATATGAGATAAAGATGAAGCCGGTACCGGCAGATGAAGATCCAAGGAACTCCTGCAAAGCCAGGATTACAGAAAGTCCATTTCTGAAGCTGTCACCCGGTTGAAGCCCTCCCCGGCCAAGCTGATGTCCGGTATTGTCGTCGCTCAGACGGCATTACTGATGAAGAACTGCGGTCCACTGACCGATGAAAACCTCCAGAAATACTCTGATGAAACCATGTTAGCTCACCAATTAATGGGCTTTAACAGCTATTAAGATAGGAAGAATGAAATACTAAAAGACCTAAATGGGCCCATCCGTGTGTGGTGCCGAGAGGCCAACAACCATGCCGAGAGGTGATGCGCCGAGAGCCACTTGCTGAAGCCCAAAAGGTGACGCCGAGAAGTTGAAGGCAGGCGCGCCGGGAAGCCCGTTTGAGGCGCGCCGAGATGGTGTCTGCCGAGAAGGAAAAGGCTTGATGAAGCCTGCCGAGGAGGGGAAAAAACACTTATAAAAACCCCTCCCTTCGAACAAGGAAAAGAGGGATCGGCGGCCAAAAAAAAAAAAGAGAAAGGGGAAGAGACCAACATAGAGAGAGAGAGCCTCCTCCTCCGCTGAGAAAAGAAAGAAGAAGAGAAAGAAGGAGAGGAAGTCCAGGTGGGCAGCCGGGGAGGGAGAGGAGTCAATGCTCCGCCCTCCCCCATGGTTTTGTTTTCTTCTTCATGTAATCTTGCCGAGTTTATCTTGATTTTCTTTTGGATGTAACCGGGATATCCCGATGTATATTCATTTCCCTCTCCCTCATTCCCTCCGTGTGATTGGTGTGAGTTCTGGGGTGATCCAATGAAATGACATGCTCTAGTGGCCCGTTTGGGCGCTGGGTGATTGAAGTATCTGCCGGCTATCTCTCCTGCTATGCTTTTCCTCCATATGTTTTCATCTTTAGCTCAACTGAAGCGCACCTAATTCTCTGATGGGTCTTCGGGTTCAATTGTCTTCAGTAGAATAAATGTAGCTCTAGATATATCGATGTCGTGCGCCATTCGTTGTCATTCGCATGGGATTTTTTGGACTTGCTCAGGGCCAGAGACAGACCATCTCTTGGCCCCTGAGGTGGTCTGCTATCAATATGTGCAGTGGCTTCGACAGCCTATATGAATTCCTCTTCCCGTGGAAATGCTTAAACCGCATCGATGAAATCATGTTAAAGGTTTATGACGTGATCCCGCCATGAATAGCTTCGTCCAGGTTGTCCCTGAGGCCAGAGACAGCCATCTCTTGGCTCTCAGGGCGATCAAAGACAATGTTAAATGGTCCTCGGCGGTTGATGGTATGTGACGACTCAAAGCCCATCCGACTACTGGATTCTCCGATCCTCTTCCATTCAACCCCTCCTTGATGAGATTGAACCCTTGCCTAATCAAACCCCATCAGTCAGTAAGCCCACAATCTCCCAGATCCCTCCAATCTGACTGAAAATCCAAGAAAAAACTCAAAACAGAGTACCGTAAACCTCTGTTCGTATCCCGACGCCCTCACATCTCTCGGCCCCGCATACAGTAAACTGGATGAACAGCTCTCGGCGCCATCCTTCAGGCGCCGAGAACTGTCTTGGTCTCCTCCCCTGCGCGCCGGGAACCCCTGCACCTTGGCGCGCCGGGAACCTCTCCGTCTTGGCCGCGCCGGGAACCCCCTTGGCTGCTTTGCATCGCGCCGGGAAGCCCAGCCGGCCTTCTCCCCTACGCGCCGGGAAGCCCCCCTATCAATGATTGCCCTGGCGCGCCGAGAACCTCCCTAGTGCCAGCTTCCCGGCGCGGAAGTCCTGCGCGCCGGGAACCCCCCTGGCTACTCTTCATCGCGCCGAGAACCCCATCCCCCAGCTATTTTGCCTGCGCGCCGGGATCCCCTGGCCATCTTGCCTTCGCGCCGGGAACCTATGCACGCTGGAACTGCACCGATAATCTAACCAAATTTTACTACTGAGTCTTCAATCCAAATTTTTGTTCCGGGGGCGCTGCCCCCTTGACCCCCGCAAGGGGCGCTGCCCCCTTGACCCCCGCGACCTGACCGGGCAGGTCGATCCCCGCGACCTGATCGCGCAGGTCGATCCGCGTGCGAGGGCGCAACATTGAGCGTTCACTTACATTCCGTCGTCCCGCATCGGATTTATGATTAACCCCTTTAGCTCGGGAGGGCTATGCCACTGCATGAGTTCCGCCGGCTTCCCTAAGGGAAAATCAAACATTGCCCCATGGCATTTATATATGGGTAGGGAGGTTCAGCCTCTCTCTTCCTCTCGGCTTTCATCCCGGCACTCCGTGGGTGATAGCCTATTTCCCCCTGGGCATAATCCAGATAAAGGGGAAATGCTGTCGAAATGTTGATCGATGCCGTGAACCTCCGTCACGGTCATGGCTCAGCCTGTCCGTGATTGATATCCTCCATTTCCCCTTTTTCCCCAAGTCTAGTTGTTTCGAACCGCCGATTCAACGCTACAGTCTCTTTTTGTGGTTGATGTTATTCTCTTACCCGCCTTCCCGGCCCTGGTATGAAGTTTAAAGTTATACACATGAATATCATGTTTGCCTCTCGAGGCCTCCTATTTTGGCGTTTAATCAAGGGTTGTCCTTCCTTGGAAGGACATAATTAACGTCATAGCCTTTATGGTATGACGGACTTCTGGTCCAGACACGATCACTCACAATCGACTGATCAAGTCAGATCGAGCGCACAATGAAATCGTCACACATGTGACTGGCACGCCAATAAATCAATAAATAAATAAATAAACTAATAAATAATAAACAAAAATAAACAAATATAAAATTATGCGTCCACACTGGTGAGTCAAGTTGAATAAATGAAATGATTGATTGTTTCCTTCATGCTTGACTAACCATCTAACCTCTTCACAGCGAGGAGAGCTGGAGTTCGTCCGAATGAGGGCTAGCATGGCAACAGAGGCAGGACCTTAATCCCAGGCAGCAGGGACGGAGGACCTGGAAACTCGTCTGGAAGTGGCACTCAAGCTGGCCGAGGCAAGGGAGGCCGAGCTGAGAGAGACAGTATGACATGTGCAACCCTTTTCCAAAAACATAATGCTTCCCTATCTTCTTTAATGTGAGTACACTTGTGTTCGTCCTTACAGAAGGCAGAGTTGGAGGCTAGCTTAGCTTCCCGGAGAGAGTTTGAGACACAGTTGGGTGAGGCCACTGCCCATATAGAGGATCTTATGCACCATCTGGATGAGGTGGAGACGGACGTGCTGCTACGAGGTCGCCTTGGCAAAGGTGCAGGAGAGAGAGGCCGAGAAGCGAGCTCGAGAGATAGAGGCAGTGGTTCGAGAGTGGCGAGCTCTCGAGGAGGCTAGTTCCATTCGACAACAGTTGGAGACCTTACAGAGGAGGGTATTAAGGAAGTACCAGAGCAGGGCTCCTACAAGCAAGGCTATAGGTGGGCGTCCTACCCCTTCAGAGTCACTACACACCGGAGGGTCACTTGCCTTCTCTTTGAGGGAGCTGCTGGCACTCGGGACCTCTTCACCTGATGCACAGTTGCCAGTTCAGCCAGCGGCTTCGGGGGCTTCTCGTCCTCCGAGATCAGTAGCGAGGTGTGATTGAGATGAGGAGGAGGTGAGCAGCCGACGTAGCCGACCTCGTCCAGATGAGGGTCGAGAGGGTGGAGGAGAGAGAGAGGATTAGCCAGATTGCTGGTACACTGGGGGTATGTCCTTGGAGATGTTTGTAAATGATGAAATGAATGGGCATTTTGTGAAATGAAAGAGCGATTTCAAGTGTACTTGCTTGTGACGATGCCACCTTGATTCCCTTTTTTACATATTTCAACCACATTAAAAGGGAAAAGCCCCTTGCATGAAAAGTTTGTACCTTCATCGATGCATGGTCAGGGGGCCAAATCTTATTAACCAGATTCGAGAAAGTGATAAACGTGGATGCGAATGCACATGCAAGTAGACAAAATGCAAACAAGAAATAAAACGTGAACATGCGATACACAGACGGATGCAATGTGTATATTTTTTTGGATTTTCTGATGCTTTCTATCCTTTTTCTTGGTTTTTTTGTGGTTTTGGATTTTTGGTTTTATGTTTGTTTTTGTGTTTGTTTTTTTCTCTCTTTTGTGTTTGTTTTGATTTTGGGTTGTTTTTGTTGGTTTTGTTTTTTTATTGTCAACGCCTGGCAACCATCTGTATGGCACCCGACCTAAATGAGGATAAGGATCTCCTAAACACCTCCCAGGCATCCTAAGCACGCATCTAGGTTGATTTGGACCTCTAGACTCCTCGAATGATAGTCCCGCATGTTACGACTTACCCTGATGACAATACTGTCATACCACGCTTAGGCTCCCAGTTGCTTCTAACCATAGGGATACACCCAAAAAGTGTTCAAGGTAAATGATTTGACCAACCCAGGTCTATTTCCTCACAACCCTAGACGATATAAGATGGAACATCCTGGAACTCTAACGGCCAACCACGCGACGCTGACTCGGAATGAGATGATGTCGCACCAAAAGGTGATGCGCTTGCATTGGCCTAAGCCCGAGGCTAAAGGGGAAAATACTAAAGTGGTAGATGAGGATCTTGGCCTACTAGAAATGCGAGGCCTATTCACGGTGATAGCTTCTGCCTTTCAAAGTGGGACAACCATAAGTGTGCTTTATAAGAAAGGTTGCGAGCTGAGATGGGAGTTCGCCCTTCAGAGCATCCCTCGGGCTTTCATCCTCAGGGGAGAAGGAATAAAATGGGGGGTAAACCTCACAAGAGGACAAAAAAAGCCATTAACTCGGTGAGCAAAAAGGCGAGCTTACTTTACTTCTCCCTTTCAGGCAACTTCGGATTATGCCTAGAGTGCCTGGTTTTGCATGTTGCCCCTTGGACATATTCCTAGTTTGTTTGCAAGGCTTTGCTTATTTGTGTCAGGCACGGTCATGACCAGGCCTTATACTCTTTTTTTTGTTTCTTTGTGGATTTTTGTTGACGGAGAGTTTGGATTTGACATTTCAATTCTTGAATCCCTCTTGTATGCCTGCGGGGACACTACCCTCTTCTCGTACTCTGACAATACTCGGGGTATTATGGACACTAAAAATTTCTCACCCCATGTTTACGTGCAAGGAAATAAAGAAAAGAAAAGGAGAAAAGAAGATGAGAAGATGAGAAGAAGAAAAGGAGAAAAGAAAGCCCCTGCGGCACACTTTGAAGGGCCCTCCAGCGGCACACTCTAGGCAGCCCCCAGCGGCACAGCCTTTGTGTCCTTTAGCGGCACACTTACAGACCCGTCCAGTGGCATACCTTTTGGGCCTTCCAGCGGCACAGCGCTGCAACCTTCGGAAGGGCACAAACTAGCGGCAAACACACTGGTCACTGCGTGTGACCCTCGGCGCGCAGCACAGTCAACCTCGGCCAGCCCTGTGAAGACACGCAGGCACCCCCCTCTGCTCGGGGACAAGACTGTGGACCAATCCCCGTTGCTCCCCCTGGTCAATGGACGTCAACGCCGGGAGAGATATATATATCTCTCTCGCCCACCCTGTAGCGGGGTCTCTCGCTGGTAAGCTTCCCAGAAGGCAGAAGAAGAAGAAGAGGGCAGAAGAAGAAGAAGAAGAAGAGGAGAGGCTCCTGCCTCTCACCCCCCCACTGCTGCTTCGTCCACTGCCGTCTACACAAGGAGAAGAGAGAGAAGAGAAGAAGAGAAGAAAAAGAGAAGAAAAAGAGAGAAGAGAAGAAGAGAGGAGTGAGGTCTGGGAGGGGAGGAGCCCATGCTCCATTCCCCTTCCCACCTTGTATTTTCATTTCTTTTTTTCCTTTTTTTGTCCCCCTTTTCTTTCTCTCTGCAATGTATTGGCCCTTTGTGGCCTCCCTTTCTTTATGAATGAAAAGCCTTGCTCGTTGGGTTTCCCCCACTATCTCTGTTTGTTTTCCTCCCCTAGGGACAAGTCAAGCTAAGGCCCCTGGACTTCTCTCTTCCTTTGGCTCCCTCCCGTTTAGTTGGCCCTCAATCCAGCTTCCCCAGCCCCTCAGCGGCACACCCTTGGCCTTCCCCAGTACAGCCCCTCAGCGGCACACCCTTGGACTTCCCCGGCACAGCCCCCTCAGCGGCACACCCTGGCCTCCCCCAGCCCGGCATGCTTCTGAGGCTCCATGGCTGGCACACTAATCACCAGTCCCTCCTTCTTGCCCGGTGCACTCCCTAGCCGCCCCTAGGGAGGTCTCCGGTTCGTTGTTTTCACCAAGTTTTCCGAAGCTTTCTTAAAGGTGTCATTGCCTCGGCACGCACCTCAAATTGTCGGGTTCCGCCACTCCCTGTGGGTGCGTTCCCTGTACCTCCTTTACCGTCCGGGTCAAGGGGAGATGCTGCCGAATTTTTGTCAGAAATAACAATATGTTAAAAGACGAAAAGAAGCAGCAAACAAATGAAATCAACAATAGTAAGACACTCTAATCAACTGAAGGAATTATGCAAAGCTCCAGGAATTGGCTGAATAAGAATCAAATGACCGCACTATCGAACGTGAATTGGGATTCAATCATATAACAAAAAGGTGAAAGTTGAACCTCCGAGGCTCCATCAGACCTGCATAAGCAAGGGCTCTCTCTCTCTCTTGAACTCTGCTCCACATAGCTAAGCTATGTCCCGACCACTTTGATTCTTCACCTCCCTCGACCCTCCAGCGATACACTCATGAACCCTCCAGCGGTACACTCCCTTCGACCCACCAGCGGTACACCCCTGCACCCTCCAGCGATACACTTCCCATCCTCACGCAATACACTCTTCAGTCCTTCAGCGACACACTCCTAGCTCCCCAGCGACACACCCCTGCACCCTCCAGCGGTACACTTCCCATCCTCAAGCAATACACTCTTCAGTCCTTCAGCGACACACTCCTAGCTCCCCAGCGACACACCCCAGCTTCCCTCTTGTGTTCAGCGGCACACTCCTAGACCTTCCAGCGGTACGCTGCCTATTCTCTCCAAACCCTTCCACATATGCCCCAAACATAACAAGAATAGTAATAACAACAAACTCACAAGAGGGATAAATAATAATAACAATAAATAATAATAATAATAAGCTCAAGAATAAATAAATAATAATAATACAGAGATAAGTAATAATAGTGATATTAAGCTCAGAAAATACAATAATAATTAATCAAACAAATGATGATAAAATAAATGAATAATAATAACAATAAACTCACCCAAAGAATATAAAAAAATAATAACAAATAATAATGATAAAAAAATTCAAATAATAACGAAATGATGAGATCTGCTCCGCAGCCTCGCTTCTCCTCCAGACCTGGTGTAAAGGGAACATTAACGCCGCCCCTCCAAGTCGGGTTCGGACCTTGGGAGCCATTCCAATATGGCCATAATCTGACATTGCTCTGGGCTGATAATTCGTCAAACCGGACTCATTCCCATTGTGATTCGTTTCCGCTCCCTCCTTGAAATTACCGTAAACTAGGCATACATTTGTAAGGGTTTGTTTCTATTTTCGTTGTACTGTCGATACGGACCTTTGTCTGAACATAAAGTGGTCCATGAACGACCGACAAATCTGAATGGAACGAGAAGGTTCTCATCATCTCCGAGCCCTACGCACGGGAATATTGATAAGACCTTCGTGGGTCACTATTAGACCACGGGTTCGCCCTAATCATGGTCATTGCTTGACCCACATCCTCGGCTTATAGCCAGTTGTCTCTATACACGTCTTCGTTTTGGAATCTAGCCCCGGGACTCTCTCCCGTTGCCCTCCGGCACCGGAAACATTAATGATGCCCACGCAAGCCCAGTTTGGACCGCGGGAGGCGCCCCCGGTATGGTCCTGACTCGATCTCGCACCGGGCCAATAAACTCACTAGTTTCCTGCTACGCTAACTAAGATTTAACCGAATGTTTTCAATATCTCGGAATAATATATTTGCCGTATCCCAGCATACATATGTTCCAGGTCCTCCCGCAACGATTACGATATTCTCAAGCCGGACACCCGTCCGAATATTAAATGGTCTCCCGAACGACCGATACGTTTCGAACGTTCGCTCCCCAAGACATAGGGCTTTCCAGCTGGTCCAGGGGATATTCCCCCGTTGCCCCTTGGCACCGAAAATATTAATGACGCTCATGCGAGCCTGACTTCGACCGCGGGGGGCCCCATCGCAGTATGGTCGCAGCTTGATCTTGCACCAGGCCAACAGACTTACTGGTTTCTGACCGCTCTAACCGAGATTTAGCCGAACATTTTTCGTTCTTCTGATCAATAAATTTGCCGTACCTCGGCATATATGTGTTCCCGTGTTTCAGCGATGATCATGATTTTCTCGAGACGGATATTCATCCGAACATTAAATGGTCAGCACATGACCGATATGATCCCGAATGGTTTTCTTCTCGCCCTCGCGCGAGGATTTCAATACTTCCTAATAGGCCTTTCCATGCAATTAATTTCCTGGCCATGAGGCCCTGATTCTCGGTGATTAATCAAGGGTGTTCCCTCGTATGGGGGATGTAAATGACGTCGTGACCTTTATGGCGCGGCGGGTTTTGGTCCCGACACGAACCACACAATCGTCTGACCGAAGTCAGATCGAGCGCACCATGGGCTCTTAGCAGCCCGAATAAATTGTCACTTTGTGACTGGCACGCCCACGCACTCAATAAACTCAATAAACGAATAACCAACTATTTAAAAAAAAGTGTGCGTCCACAAGTCTGGCACGCCCGGTGGGACCGAAACCACCCTTCATCTCTTCACCGGGATTTAGGGCCTCATGGCCTCCTAATAAATGATGTTTACCTGCTTTGATGAGTGGCAGGTGCTGTCTTTGCCAGTCCTATGGGGAGAAAAGCCGGACTAGGTGCAGCTACCTTTGTGGCCTCGAGGACGCTGCTTCGAAGCATATGCAGCTTCCAGGAATCATGGGGGGCTGTTATAAAAAAGAGAGAAGAGAAAGAGAAAAGAAGGGAGGGGAAATCAGACCCCCTTTTTGCAATAAGAAAAAGAAGAAAAAAAAAGAAAAAAAAGAGAAGAAGAAAGAAACAAAAAAGGGAAGAGAAAGAATCGGCGAGAGAGGGTTGTACGGCCACGTTCGTCGAGATCCGTGCTGAACAAAGACTAGCTTTGTGGGGTTGATGTGGGGGAGCGAACAACTCATCCCCTCCCTGAGGGGGTGAGCGCTCTCCTGCACCCCCACCTTGGTCAATCATACAAAAAGAAGAGAAGAGAAGAAGGGACAAAAAAAAAAGAAAAAAGATGGCCAGCATCGCCAACTAAGAGAACAAGAAGAAGGACGGCATCCCGCCTGGCTCCAGGAGGCTCCAAGTCCGCGGTGCAATGACCCGGCCCATTCCTCCTTCCTGCTGCCTCTATCCGGCATAAGACGGCCCCTCGAGTGGCTGTTAAAAGACCCAGCAAACCGCAACTGTAGCTTGATGAATTGCTGCCCGCTGCGGGGAATGCTTTATAGCAATGAGGCCAAGCACGGCCACCACTCCCGAAGAGAGCAAGCACATACCCCGCCATGGGGGATAAGAAGAAGAGATATACCCCGCCATGGGGGCGTAAGAGGCAAAAAAAAGGATATGCACCCTGATCTAGGGGCACATGAAGAGAATCCACCCCGACTCGGGGGCACAACATACAACAAAGCTACACCCCGGCTCAGGGGCCTTTGAAGAAGAAACATACCCCGCTTGGGGGCATAGAAGTGAAGAGGCATACCCCCCGACCTAGGGGGCATATGAAGAGAAATACGCCCCACCGTGAGGGGGCAAAAGAAGCAGAAACATACCCCGCCTGGGGGACGCAGAAGCAAAGAGACAGAATACACCTCTACCCTGGGGCACAGAAGCGAAGAGACATACATCCCGACCTGGGAGCATATGAAGAAAGGTATGCCCCGCCCTGGGGGCATTTGAAGAGGAAGCACACCCCGACCTAGGGGGCATACAAAGAAAGAAGCACACTCCGCCCGAGTGCACAAGAAGCAAAATACTCCCCCGCCCTGGGGCATAAGAAGCAGCAAGAATGCACCCCAGTTTAGGGGTATTTGAAGAA
This sequence comes from Amorphophallus konjac, assembly GCA_022559845.1. Lineage (NCBI taxonomy): Eukaryota > Viridiplantae > Streptophyta > Magnoliopsida > Alismatales > Araceae > Amorphophallus > Amorphophallus konjac. Next base: position 446,467,009 of record CM040121.1, on the reverse strand, counting down.
GAAACATACCCCGCCTGGGTGCAAGGAAGCCATAAAGAATGCGCTTCGGCTTAGTGGCATTTGAAGAATCTACATCCCGCCTTGGGAGCATAAGAAGAAAAGAGTCTGCCTCGACTTAGGGGCGTTTGGAGAAGGAAGACATCCCAGCCTCGGGGTCCATGAAGCAACATATAGCCCCCCCGGGGGGCATCTAAAGCAAAATAAACAATATTCCCTGGTTTAGGGGTGTATGAAGGAAGGAATACACCCCGCTTGGGGGCACATAAGCATAAGAAGCAAGAATTACGCCCCACCTTGGGGGCATCAGAAGCAACAATACACCCCACCTTGGGGGCACTAGAAGCAAAATACCCCCCACCTTGGGGGCACCAAGAAGCAAAACATACCCCCGCTCAGGGGGCGCTTGAAGAAGAAACTTACCCCACCATGGGGGCATAAAGAGCAGAAGAACTCACCCTAGCTCAGGGGCACATGAAGAGAATACACCCCGGCTTCGGGGCATTTGACGAAGAATTCACCCCGCTCTGGGGGCATACAGAGCAAAAGAATACACCCCGGCTTGGGGATATTTGAAGAAGAGACACACCCCATCCGGGGGCATAGAAGTCATGAAGAATGCACGCCGCCTTGTGGGGGCACAGAAGCAAAGAGACAGACATCCCGCTCTAGGGGCATGTGAAGAGAAATATGCCCAACCTTACGGGGTAGAAGAAGCAGAACCTACCCCGGCCCAGGGGCATAAGAGGCAAAAAAACACACCCCGCCCGGGGGCACACAAAGGAAGAAACCCACCCCCGCTCTGGGGGCATATGAGACAAAACTATACCCCAGTTTAGGGGCATTTGAAGAAGGAATATACCCCGTCATGGGGGCATGAGGAGCAAAGACTATACCCCGCCTGGGGGCACACAGAGAAAGAAACACACCCCCGCCTTGTAGGGGCATCAGAAGCAGGACTCCACCCCACCTCAGGGGGCGTAAGAAGCGAAAGATATACCCCACCCTAGGGGCACAAGAAGTAAAACACACCCCACCTTGGGGGCATAAGAAGCCGAGAACATACCCCGCCATGGGGGCATTAGAAGCAGAATGCATCCCCGCCCCGGGGGCATATGAAGCAACATACACCTCGCCTCGGCAGCATATGAGGCCAAGAAGCATGCCCCGGCTCGATAGCATAAGAAAGAAAGGATATACCCCGTGCCGGGGGCATATGAAGAGAAACACACCCCGTCTTAAGGGGCGCAAGAAGAAGAAGGACTCACCCCGTGTGGGGGCATCTGAAGTAACAGCACACCCCACCTCGGGTGCTCAAGAAGCTAAGCTCACCCCGCATGGGGGCATGTAGGGCACAGCTACGCCCCGACTCACGGGCACTTGGAGAGGAGTCCACCCCGGCTTAGGGGCACAAGAAGCAAAACATGCCCCGTCCAGGACATAGAAGCCATAAGAGAATACACACCCGCCCAAGTGGCGCTTGAAAAAGAAACATACACCCCGATCCGGGGGGATAAGAAGCAGAAGAATCCACCCCGACCTGGGAGTATGAGAAGAAACAGAGTTGCACCCCGGCTTAGGGGCATTCGAAGAAAAAATGTACCCCACCATGGGGGCGTATGAAGCAAAAGAAACACGCTCCGCATGAGGGGTATAAAAACAAGAATTTACACCCTACCTGGGGGCATAGAAACCATGAAGGATATACCCCCGCCACGGGGGCGCATGAGGAGAACCCATCCCGCCTCGGGAGCGCAAAAAAGAGAAGAATACACCTTGGCGTGGGGGCTTTAAAGAAGAAACACACCCCCTCCATGGGAGACAAAGCTGCACCTCGACTCAGGGGTATCTAAAGAGAGAGCACCCCGCACGGGGTCATAAGAAGCAAAAGAATACACCCTGACCTGGGGACACATGAAAAGCATCTACCCCGCTCCGGGGGCACAAAAAGAGATACACTCCGCCCTTGGCGCATAAGAAGCAGAAGCATTTACTCCCGCCCGGGGGCACAGAAGCGAAGAGGCATATATCCCGATCTGGGAGCACATGAAGAGAGGTATACTCCTCTCGAGCAGTATTTGAAGAGATAACATACCCTGCTCCGGGGGCACAGAAGCCATAAAGGGACGACATACATCCCGTGCCGGGAACATATGAAGAGAAGTTTACCCCGGCTTAGGGGCATAAGAAGCAGTAGAACCCACCTCCGCCATGGAGGCACAAGGAGCCAAGACTCCACCCCGTCGTGGGGGCGTAAGAGGCCAAGACTCCACCCCACCGTGGGGGCATAAGAGGCAAAGACTCTGCCCCGTGCAAATCTACCCTGCATGGGGGTATAAGAAGCAGAAGACACACCCCGCCTGGGGGCACAGAAGCCATCAAGAATACACCCCGGTTTAGGGGAATATGAAGAAGAAGCGCACACCCCATCTAGGGGCACAGAAGCCATCAAGAATACACCACGGCTTAGGGGAATATGAAGAAGAAGCGCACACCCCATCTAGGGGCACAGAAGCCATCAAGAACACACCCCGGCTTAGGTGAATATGAAGAAGAAACGTACACCTCGCCTGGGGGCATTGAAGCTGTAAAGAGTACATCCCGCTTTGAGGGCACATGAAGAGAATACACCCCGACCCAGGGGGCATATAAAGAAAGCTATACCCCGGGTTAGGGGCATTTGAAGAGAAATATCCCTCAGGCCTGGGGGCACAAGAAGCGTGAAGCACACCCCGACTTAGGGGCACTCGAAGAGAAACATACCCCACTCGGGGGCATAAGAACCAAGGAATTTACACCCCATCTAGGGGCACAGAAGCCATGAGAAACACACCCCGCCTGGGGGCACAGAAGAAAAGCTACACCCCAACCTGGGGGCATGTTAAGAGAAAAAACACCCTAGTCCGAGGGCATCAATGAGAAAGGAAGAGCAGAACAAAGAATAGTCACGAGGCAAGCATGGTCTTTGCACCCGCCTCTCCACACAAAAGAAGAAGAGAAGAAGAAAAAGAGCTGCCACGAGACAAACATGGTCTTTGCACCTGTCTCTCCACACAAAAAAAGAAGAGGAATAAAATCATTCTGAGGTAAACTTTTACCTCCGACCTCCAGCCATCCAAAAAATAGAAACCAATCAGCATTCCATCGACGGGGCGTTAAACCGGAAAATATCCAGCCATCGGGGCTTCAAGCCGACAGATATTCAGCCATCGGGGCTTCAAGCCGAGAGATATCCAGCCATAGGGGCTTCAAGCCGAGAGATATTCAGCCATCGGGGCTTCAAGCCGATAGATATTCAGCCATCAGGACTTCAAGCTGAGAGATATCCAGCCATCGGGGCTTCAAGCCGAGAGATATTCAGCCATCGGGGCTTCAAGCCGACAAATATCCAGCCATCGGGGCTTCAAGCCGAGAGATATCCCGCCGACGGGACGTTAAACCGGAAAATATCCAGCCATCGGGGCTTCAAGCCGATAGATATCCAGCCATCGGGGCTTCAAGTCGACAGATATTCAGCCATCGGGGCGTTAAACCGACAAAACCTTCCGCCGACGGGGCGTTAAACCGAGAAAACCTTCCGCCGACGGGGCGTTAAACCGACTAAACCTTTCGCCGACGGGGCGCTGAGCCGACAAAACCTTCCGCCGACGGAGCGTTAAACTGACAAAACCTCCCGCCGACGGGGCGTTAAATCGACAAAACCTTCCACCGACGGGGCGTTAAACCGACAAAACCTTCCGCCATCGGGGCGTTAAACCGACAAAACCTTCTGCCGAAGGGGCGTTAAACCGACAAAACCTTCCACCGACGGGGCGTTAAACCGACAAAACCTTCCACCGACGGGGCGTTAAACTGACAAAACCTTCCGCCGACGGGGCGTTAAACCGACTAAACCTTCCGCCAACGGGGCGTTAAACCGACAAAACCTTCCGCCGATGGGGCGTTGAGCCGATTGAACCTTCCGCCAATGGGGAGTTAAACCGACAAAACCTCCCGCCGACGGGGCGTTAAACCGACAAAACCTTCCGCCGACGGGGCATTGAGCCGACTGAACCTTCCGCCGACGGGGCGTTAAACCGGAAAATATCTAGCCATCAGAGCTTCAACCAACAGATATTTCACTTATCAGCCTCTGGGTCGACAGCTGCCTCATCATTGGCATCCCAGCCGACAGCTTCCCAATCAAAGAATCAACCTTTCACTTTGGCTCGGATCCTTTTTCCAGCCAGAGAATTAAAGAATCAACCTGAACCTTCCACCGACGGGGCGTTAAATCAGAAAATATCCAGCCATCAGAGCTTCAACCAACAGATATTTCACTTATCAGCCTCCGGGTCGACAGTTGCCTCATCATTGGCGTCCCAGCCGACAGCTTCCCAATCAAAGAATCAACCTTTCACTTTGGCTCGGATCCTTTTTCCAGCCAGAGAACTAAAGAATCAACCTGAATTAAAGAATCAACCTTTCACTTTGGCTCGGATCCTTTTTCTAGCCAGAGAATTAAAGAATCAACCCTTCACTCTAGTTCGGATCCTTTTCCCGGCCAGAGAATCAAAGAACCAACCTTTCACTTTGGTTCGGATCCTTTTCCCGGTCAGAGAATTAAAGAATCAACCTTTCAATCTGGTTCGGACCCTTCCCCGGCCAGAGAATCAAAGAATAAACCTTCCATTTTGGTCCAGACCCTTCCCCGGCTAGAGAACAAAAGGGGACCTTTCTCTTCGGCTCTCATATCCCGCTACCCGACGCCCTTTGACTCAGCCATTTCGGCCAAGGCCCACTATCAAGATTAAATCATCCGTCCCACCGCGCTCTCCGATATTTTTCGGCTTTATAGCCTACGTCTAACATCTCTCGGCTTGTCAGCCTGCTCCCAATATCCCTAGGCTTTTTAGTCTACTTTTCAGTACCCTTTGGCTTTTATAGCCTGCTTCCCAACTTTGGCTCTTACAGCTTGCTCCCCTTTGGCCTCCGTGGCATGCTCTCCAATTCTGGCTGTTATAGCTCGCTTCCCAACTTCGGCTCTCGCAGCCCGCTTCCCAACTTCGGCTCTCGCAGCCCGCTTCCCAACTTGGGCTCTCGCAGCTTGCTTCCTTTTGGCCTTTATGGCCTGCTTCCCCAATGTCCCTCGACTTCTATAGCCCGCTTCCCTGATGTCCTTTCGGCCCTCCGTGGTCTGCTTCCCTAATACTTTTATTACCACTACTCTTATACGTACCGACAATACATTCTTACGCAAAAAAAAAGAGAACAAACAGGAGAAAGAGAAGAAAAAAAAGGAACAAAAAAAAAGGGAAGATGGAATGCTTGATTGCCCTATTTGCATGCTTGCTTGTGATATAGAATAATACACCTCCTTGGAATTTTCTAGGACCGTGTTTCCTTGCTAAATAATAATAATGCTCCGACTCCGGATGTATGCGCGTCACGACATACGCTCGAAGGGAACCCAATTATGGCGGGTGCACACGTCAAGGGGAAGAGTCATGGCTGAACTGCTAAGTCAAATTCACAAAATAAACATGAGGCAACGCTCTTACACTTCACATTTAATGTGTGTAATGGTCTTCAACCATAGGGATTGCCCGAATTTCTTCTTAGCACTCTACGGAGACTTGAATTCCTGCACTTGCGTGAAAGGTAATCGTGAGGAAAAAGTTGCCTACCCTCACTGTAAAAAAAAAGAAAAAAAAGAGAGAGAAGCGTGGATCCGAGTAGTCAGGAATCTCCACTGAAACAAATGAGGAGACTCGCGCGAAATGGTGAAGCGAATCACAATAAGGACGGACCTTAGTAGCTGGGAATCCCCATTGAGACACATGAGGAGACTCGCGTCGAACGGTGAAATCCGCTACCAAAATAAATAGATGGGGGCTGTGTGAAGCTACCGAAAGTCGAAAGCCTGAAACCTATGTATATGCGCTAGAGTAATCCTTGAGTGTTACTTAGAAAACCTGCATATCCCTATGTTTAGGGCCTTTTGCTCACACGTTTGCACCTCCACTCCACATAGAGTTGTCTTGGGTGAAATGCGTGAATTTAAGCTATGCATGCAAGACATGCGATATCCTCTTGACGGATGCACCACCCCTTAGCTGTGCCTTCTGGCCCACACCGTGTCTGCGAATTATGGGCAATGTCCCTATCCCTTCCCCTATAGAGGGAGCTACCTTATTTATACTTATGTTATATCTACTGACGAATGCCTGCATGCTTGGATGAAGAAATTAATATTAATAATAATAGCATAAAAATGGCTATCGCAGCCTGCTTTCTCGATTTCAACTTTCGCAGCCCGCTTTCCTGACTTCGGCTCTTTGCAGCCTGCTTCTCAACTTCGGCTTGTAGCCCGCTTCCTCAACATTTTGGCTTCTATAGCCCACTTCCCTTTGGCCTTCGTGGCCTGCTTCCCGATGTTGGCTCCTGTAGCCTGCTTCCCCGATCTTTGGCTCTCGTAGCTTGCTTTCCTTAATTCCCGCTCTTGCAGCCTGCTTCCCTTTGGCCTTCGTTACCTAATTCCCAATTTTGGCTCTTGTAGCATGCTTCCCAACTTCGGCTCCTTGCATCCTACTTCCCAATTTTGCCTTTTGTAGTCTGCTTCTCAATTTCGGCTATCGCAGCCTGCTTTCCCAGTTCTAGCTCGTACAGCCCAATCTTAGCCCTCACGGCCTACTTCCTGCCCTTGCGGCTTGCTAATCTCCCAACTTCGGCTTCCGTAGCCCGCTTCCTCAATTTGGGCTCTCGTAGCATGCTCCCCAATTTCGGATTTTGTAGCCAGGTTCCCAATTGCGGCTCTCGTAGTCCGCTTCCCCGATTTCAGCCTTCACGGCCTACTTCCGCAACACCGCTTCTGGCCCTTGCGGTCCACTTTCCTGGGTTCGGATTTCACAGCTGGTACTCCTGGTGCATTGAAGAAAAAAAAATCCTTTTACTTTGGTCCGAGCCTGTCGTCCAGTCAGAAGAACACAAAGATTCTCTCCACTCTGGATCGGACCTTCCGTCCGATTAGAGAACAAAAGATTCTTCCCACTCTGGTTCGGACCTTACATCTAGCCAAAGAACAAAAGACCCTTCCTTTGACACTCACCTCGTGTCCGTGAATAAACCACGTCAGTTCCCGACAGCCCGTCGACATTGATAAATAAATTTGTAATTCCTATCCCTTTGACTAGGACCTTCCGTCCAGGTCATTGATTAAAAAAAAACTTTTCTCTCCGTCCCTTCGGGTGGTGAATGCCCCTTTGATTTGGACCTCCCGTCCATGTCATTGATTAAACAAACTCTTCTCTCCGTCCCTTCAGGCGGTGAATACCCCTTTGATTTGGACCTTTCGTCCAGGTCGTTGATTAAACAAACTCTCCTCTCCGTCGCTTCGGGCGGTGAACATCCCTTTGACTTGGACCTTCCGTCCAGGTCATTGAATCGACAAACTCTTCTCTCCGTCCCTTTGGGCGACGAATATCCCTTTTGAATCAACAAACTCCTCTCTCCGTCCCTCTAGGTGACGAATAGCCTTTGGGTTCAGACCTGTCGTCCAGACCTTTATAGGAATAAACCATTCTCTTCGGCCCTTGCAGCCCGCTATCCACAACCTCGGCTTCTATAGCCCGCTTTCTAATAACTTCAGCCTTCATAGCCTGCTTCCCGGGTTCTGTCCCACATGGCTTGATTTCTCGACCTTAACTTCGGCCCGCAGACCCGCTCTCCCCGTCATGTTGATGAATCTCTCAGCCGGTCTACACCCACAGGCCCCGCTCTCTCATCCATCTCTCACGCTGTCTGCGGCTGGGGGGAATTTGTGGACACTAAAAATTTCTTACCCCATGTTTACGTGCAGGGAAATAAAGAAAAGAAGAGGAGAAAAGAAGATGAGAAGGTGAGAAGAAGAAAAGGACAAAAGAAAGCCCCTGCGGCACACTTTGAAGGGCCCTCCAGCGGCACACTCCAGGCAGCCCCCAGCGGCACAACCTTTGTGTCCTTCAGCGGCACGCTTATAGACCCGTCCAGTGGCACACCTTTTGGGCCTTCCAGCGGCACAACGCTGCAACCTTCGGAAGGGCACAAACCAGCGGCAAACACGCTGGTCACTGCGTGTGACCCTCGGCGCGTAGCACAGTCAACCTCGTCCAGCCCTGTGAAGACATGCAGGCATCCCCCCTCTGCTCGGGGACAAGACTGGAGACCAATCCCCGTTGCTCCCCCTGGTCAACGGACGTCAACGCCGGGAGAGATATATATATCTCTCTCGCCCACACTGTAGCGGGGTCTCTCTCTGGTAAGCTTCCCAGAAGGCAGAAGAAGAAGAAGAGGGCAGAAGAAGAAGAAGAAGAAGAGGAGAGGCTCCTGCCTCTCACCCCCCCACTGCTGCTTCGTCCACCGCCGTCTACACAAGGATAAGAGAGAGAAGAGAAGAAGAGAAGAAAAAGAGAAGAAGAGAAGAAAAAGAGAGAAGAGAAGAAGAGAGGAGTGAGGTCTGGGAGGGGAGGAGCCCATGCTCCGTTCCCCTTCCCACCATGTATTTTCATTTCTTTTTTTCCTTTTTTTGTCCCCCTTTTCTTTCTCTTTGCGATGTATTGGCCCTTTGTGGCCTCCCTTTCTTTATGAATGAAAAGCCTTGCTCGTTGGGTTTCCCCCACTGTCTCTGTTTGTTTTCCTCCCCTTGGGACAAGTCAAGCTAAGGCCCTGGACTTCTCTCTTCCTTTGGCTCCCTCCCGTTTAGTTGGCCCTCAATCCAGCTTCCCCAGCCCCTCAGCGGCACACCCTTGGCCTTCCCCGGCACAGCCCCCTCAGCGGCACACCCTGGCCTCCCCCAGCCCGGCACGCTTCTGAGGCTCCCTGGCCGGCACTCTAATCACCAGTCCCTCCTTCTTGCCTGGTGCACTCCCTAGCCGCCCCTAGGGAGGTCTCCGGTTCGTTGTTTTCACCGAGTTTTCCGAAGCTTTCTTAAAGGTGTCGTTGCCTCAGCACGCACCTCAAATTGTCGGGTTCCGCCACTCCCTGTGGGCACGTTCCCTGTACCTCCCTTACCGTCCGGGTCAAGGGGAGATGCTGCCGAATTTTTGTCAGAAATAACAATATGTTAAAAGACGAAAAGAAGCAGCAAACAAATGAAATCAACAACAGTAAGGCACTCTAATCAACTGAAGGAATTATGCAAAGCTCCAGGAACTGGCTAAATAAGACTCAAAGGACCGCACTATCGAACGTGAATTGGGATTCAATCATATAACAAAAAGGTGAAAGTTGAACCTCCGAGGCTCCATCAGACCTGCATAAGCAAGGGCTCTCTCTCTCTCTTGAACTCTGCTCCACACAGCTAACCTATGTCCTGACCACTTTGATTCTTCACCTCTCTCGACCCTCCAGCGATACACTCATGAACCCTCCAGCGGTACACTCCCTTCGACCCTCCAGCGGTACACCCCTGCACCCTCCAGCGGTACACTTCCCATCCTCACGCAATACACTCTTCAGTCCTTCAGCGACACACTCCTAGCTCCCCAGCGACACACCCCTGCACCCTCCAGCGGTACACTTCCCATCGTCAAGCAATACACTCTTCAGTCCTTCAGCGACACACTCCTAGCTCCCCAGCGACACACCCCAGCTTCCCTCTTGTGTTCAGCGGCACACTCCTAGACCTTCCAGCGGTACGCTGCCTATTCTCTCCAAACCCTTCCACATATGCCCCAAACATAACAAGAATAGTAATAACAACAAACTCACAAGAGGGATAAATAATAATAACAATAAATAATAATAATAATAATAAGCTCAAGAATAAATAAATAAATAATAATAATAATACAAAGATAAGTAATAATAGTGATAATAAGCTCAGAAAATATAATAATAATTAATCAAACAAATGATGATAAAATAAATGAATAATAATAACAATAAACTCACCCAAAGAATATAAAAAAAATAATAAAAAATAATATTGATAAAAAAATCAAATAATAACGAAATGATGAGATCTGCTCCGCAGCCTCGCTTCTCCTCCAGACCCGGTGTAAAGGGAACATTAACGCCGCCCCTCCAAGTCGGGTTCGGACCTTGGGAGCCATTCCAATATGGCCATAATCCGACATTGCTCTGGGCTGATAATTCATCAAACCGGACTCATTCCCATTGGGATTCGTTTTCGCTCCCTCATTGAAATTATCGTAAACTCGGCATACATTTGTAAGGGTTTGTTTCCGATTTCGTCGTACCGTCGATACGGACCTTTGTCTGAACATAAAGTGGTCCATGAACGATCGACAAATCTGAATGGAACGAGAAGGCTCTCATCATCTCCGAGCCCTACGCACGGGAATATTGATAAGACCTTCGTGGGTCACTATTAGACCATGGGTTCGCCCTAATCATGGTCATTGCCTGACCCACATCCTTGGCTTATAGCCAGTTGTCTCTGTACACGCCTTCATTTTGGAATCTAGTCCCGGGACTCTCTCCCATTGCCCTCCGGCACCGGAAACATTAATGATGCCCACGCAAGCCCCATTTGGACCGCGGGAGGTGCCCCCGGTATGGTCCTGACTCGATCTCGCACCGAGCCAATAAACTCACTAGCTTCCTGCTACGCTAACAGAGATTTAACCGAATGTTTTCAATATCTCGGAATAATATATTTGCCGTATCCCGGCATACATATGTTCCAGGTCCTCCCGCGACGATTATGATATTCTCAAGCCGGACACCTGTCCGAATATTAAACGGTCTCCCGAACGACCGATACGTTTTGAACGTTCGCTCCCCAAGACATTGGGCTTTCCAGCTGGCCCAGGGGATATTCCCACGTTGCCCCTTGGCACCGAAAATATTAATGACGCTCATGCGAGCCTGACTTCGACCGCGGGGGGGCCCACCGCAGTATGGTCACAGCTTGATCTTGCACCGGGCCAACAGACTTACTGGTTTCTGACCGCTCTAACCGAGATTTAGCCGAACATTTTTCGTTCTTCTGAACAATAAATTTGCCGTACCTCGACATACATGCGTTCCGGTGTTTCCGCGACGATCGCAATTTTCTCTAGACGGACATTCGTCCGAACATTAAATGGTCAGCACATGACCAATATGATCCCGAATGATTTTCTTCTCGCCCTCGCGCGAGGATTTCAATACTTCCTAATAGGCCTTTCCATGCAATTAATTTCCTGGCCATGAGGCCCTGATTCTCGGTGATTAATCAAGGGTGTTCCCTCGTATGGGGGATGTAAATGACGTCGTGACCTTTATGGTGCGGCGGGTTTTGGTCCCGACACGAACCACACAATCGTCTGACAGAAGTCAGATCGAGCGCACCATGGGCTCTTCGGAGCCCGAATAAATTGTCACTTTGTGATTGGCATGCCCACGCACTCAATAAACTCAATAAACGAATAACCAACTATTTAAAAAAAAGTGTGCGTCCAAAAGTCTGGCATGCCCGGTGGGACCGAAACCACCCTTCATCTCTTTGCCGGGATTTAGGGCCTCTTGGCCTCCTAATAAATGATGTTTGCCTGCTTTGATGAGTGGCAGGTGCTGTCTTTGCCAGTCCTATGGGGAGAAAAGCCGGACTAGGTGCAGCTGCCTTTGTGGCATCGAGGACACTGCTTTGAAGCATATGCAGCTTCCAGGAATCATGGGGGGCTGTTATAAAAAAGAGAGAAGAGAAAGAGAAAAGAAGGGAGGGGAAATCAGACCCCCTTTTTCGCAATAAGAAAAAGAATAAAAAAAAGAAAAAAAAAGAGAAGAAGAAAGAAACAAAAAAGGGAAGAGAAAGAATCGGCGAGAGAGGGTTGTATGGTCACGTTCGTCGAGACCCGTGCTGAACAAAGACTACCATTGTGGGGTTAATGCGGTGGAGCGAACAACTCATCCCCTCCCTGAGGGGGTGAGTGCTCTCCTGCACCCCCACCTTCATCAATCATACAAATAGAAGAGAAGAGAAGAAGGGACAAAAATAAAAGAAAAAAGTTGGCCAGCATCGCCAACCAAGAGAACAAGAAGAAGGACGGCATCCCGCCTGGCTCCAGGAGGCTCCAAGTCCACGGTGCAATGACCCGGCCCATTCCTCCATCCTGCTGCCTCTATCCGGCATAAGACGGCCCCTCGAGTGGCTGTTAAAAGACCCAGCAAACTGTAACTGTAGCTTGATGAATTGTTGCCCGCTGCGGGGAATGCTTTAAAGCAATGAGGCCAAGCACGGCCACCACTCCCGAAGAGAGCATGCACATACCCCGCCATGGGGGATAAGAAGAAGAGATATACCCCGCCATGGGGGCGTAAGAGGCAAAAAAAAGGATATGCACCCTGATCTAGGGGCACATGAAGAGAATCCACCCCGACTCGGGAGCACAACATACAACAAAGCTACACCCCAGCTCAGGGGCCTTTGAAGAAGAAACATACCCCGCTTGGGGGCACAAAAGTGAAGAGGCATACCCCCCGACCTAGGGGGCATATGAAGAAAAGCTACACTCCCACTCTGGGGGGGCATATGAAGAGAAATACGCCCCACCGTGAGGGGGTAAAAGAAGCAGAAACATACCCCGCCTGGGGGACGCAGAAGCAAAGAGACAGAATACACCTCTACCCTGGGGCACAGAAGCGAAGAGACATACATCCCGACCTGGGAGCATATGAAGAAAGGTATGCCCGGCCCTGGGGGCATTTGAAGAGGAAGCACACACCGACCTAGGGGGCATACAAAGAAAGAAGCACACTCCGCCCGAGTGCACAAGAAGCAAAATACTCCCCCACCCGGGGGCATAAGAAGCAGCAAGAATGCACTCCGATTTAGGGGTATTTGAAGAAGAAACATACCCCGCCTGGGGGCATAGAAGCCATAAAGAATGCGCTCCGACTTAGGGGCATTTGAAGAAGCTACATCCCGCCTTGGGAGCATAATAAGAAAAGAGTCCGCCTCGACTTAGGGGCGTTTGGAGAAGGAATACATCCCAGCCTCGGGGTCCATGAAGCAACATATAGCCCCCCCCGGGGTGCATTTGAAGCAAAATAAACAATATTCCCTGGTTTAGGGGTGTATGAAGGAAGGAATACACCCCGCTTGGGGGCACATAAGCATAAGAAGCAAGAATTACGCCCCACCTTGGGGGCATCAGAAGCAACAATACACCCCACCTTGGGGGCACTAGAAGCAGAAAACCCCCCACCTTGGGGGCACCAAGAAGCAAAACATACCCTCGCTTAGGGGGTGCTTGAAGAAGAAACTCACCCCACCATGTGGGCATAAAGAGCAGAAGAACTCACCCTGGCTCAGGGGCACATGAAGAGAATACACCCCGGCTTCGGGGCATTTGACGAAGAATTCACCCCGCTCTGGGGGCATAAAGAGCAAAAGAATACACCCCGGCTTGGGAATATTTGAAGAAGAGACACAGCCCGTCCGGGGGCATAGAAATCATGAAGAATGCACGCCGCCTTGTGGGCGCACAGAAGCAAAGAGACAGACATCCCGCTCTGGGGGCATGTGAAGAGAAATATGCCAAACCTTGTGGGGTAGAAGAAGCAGAACCTACCCCGACCCAGGGGCATAAGAGGCAAAAAAACACACCCCGCCTGGGGGCACACAAAGGAAGAAACCCACCCCCGCTCTGGGGGCATATGAGACAAAACTATACCCCAGTTTAGGGGCATTTGAAGAAGGAATATACCCCGTGATGGGGGCATGAGGAGCAAAGACTATACCCCACTTGGGGGCACACAGAGAAAGAAACACACCCTCGCCTTGTGGGGGCATCAGAAGCAAGGACTCCACCCCGCCTCAGGGGGCGTAAGAAGCGAAAGATATACCCCACCCTAGGGGCACAAGAAGTAAAACACACCCCACCTTGGGGGCGTAAGAAGCCGAGAACATACCCCGCCATGGGGGCATTAGAAGCAGAATGCATCCCCGCCCCGGGGGCATATGAAGCAACATACACCTCGCCTCGGCAGCATATGAGGCCAAGAAGCATGCCCCGGCTCGAGAGCGTAAGAAACAAAGGATATACCCCGTGCCGGGGGCATATGAAGAGAAACACACCCCATCTTAAGGGGCGCAAGAAGAAGAAGGACTCACCCCATGTGGGGGCATCTGAAGTAACAGCACACCCCGCCTCGGGTGCTCAAGAAGCTAAGCTCACCACGCATGGGGGCATGTAGGGCACAGCTACGCCCCGACTCACGGGCACTCGGAGAGGAGTCCACCCCGGCTTAGGGGCACAAGAAGCAAAACATGCCCCGTCCAGGACATAGAAGCCAAAAGAGAATACACACCCGCCCAAGGGGCGCTTGAAAAAGAAACATACACCCCGATCCGGGGGCATAAGAAGCAGAAGAATCCACCCCGACCTGGGAGTATGAGACGAAATAGAGTTGCACCCCGGCTTAGGGGCATTCGAAGAAGAAATGTACCCCGCCATGGGGGCGTATGAAGCAAAAGAAACACGCCCCGCATGAGGGGTATGAAAACAAGAATTTACACCCTGCCTGGGGGCATAGAAACCATGAAGGATATACCCCCGCCACGGGGGCGCATGAGGAGAACCCATCCCGCCTCGGGAGCGCAAGAAAGAGAAGAATACACCTTGGTGTGGGGGCTTTAAAGAAGAAACACACCCCCTCCATGGGAGACAAAGCTGCACCTCGACTCAGGGGTATCTGAAGAGAGAGCACCCCGCACGGGGTCATAAGAAGCAAAAGAATACACCCTGACCTGGGGACACATGAAAAGCATCTATCCCGCTCCGAGGGCACAAAAAGAGATACACTCCGCCCTTGGCGCATAAGAAGCAGAAGCATTTACCCCCTCCCGGGGGCACAGAAGTGAAGAGGCATATATCCCGATCTGGGAGCACATGAAGAGAGGTATACTCCTCTTGAGCAGTATTTGAAGAGATAACATACCCTGCTCCGGGGGCACAGAAGCCGTAAAGGGACGACATACATCCCGTGCCGGGAACATATGAAGAGAAGTTTACCCCGGCTTAGGGGCATAAGAAGCAGCAGAACCCACCACCGCCATGGAGGCATAAGGAGCCAAGACTCCACCCCGCCGTGGGGGCGTAAGAGGCCAAGACTCCTCCCCACCGTGGGGGCGTAAGAGGCAAAGACTCTGCCCCGTGCAAATCTACCCTGCATGGGGGTATAAGAAGCAGAAGACACACCCCGCCTGGGGGCACAGAAGCCATCAAGAATACACCCCGGTTTAGGGGAATATGAAGAAGAAGTGCACACCCCATCTAAGGGCACAGAAGCCATCAAGAATACACCACGGCTTAGGGGAATATGAAGAAGAAGCGCACACCCCATCTAGGGGCACAGAAGTCATCAAGAACACACCCTGGCTTAGGAGAATATGAAGAAGAAACGTACACCCCGCCTGGGGGCATTGAAGCTGTAAAGAGTACATCCCGCTTTGAGGGCACATGAAGAGAATACACCCCGACCCAGGGGGCATATAAAGAAAGCTATACCCCGGGTTAGGGGCATGTGAAGAGAAATATCCCTCCGGCCTGGGGGCACAAGAAGCGTGAAGCACACCCCAACTTAGGGGCACTCGAAGAGAAACATACCCCGCTCGGGGGCATAAGAAGCAAGGAATTTACACCCCATCTAGGGGCACAGAAGCCATGAGAAACACACCCAGCCTGGGGGCACAGAAGAAAAGCTACACCCGAACCTGGGGGCATGTTAAGAGAAAAAACACCCTAGTCCGGGGGCATCAATGAGAAAGGAAGAGCAGAACAAAGAATAGTCACGAGGCAAGCATGGTCTTTGCACCCACCTCTCCACACAAAAGAAGAAGAGAAGAAGAGGAAGAGCAGCCACGAGACAAACATGGTCTTTGCACCTGCCTCTCCATGGAAAAAAAGAAGAGAAAAAAATCTTTCTGAGGTAAACTTTTACCTCCGACCTCCAGCCATCCAACAAATAGCCGACAGATATACAGCCATCGGGGCTTCAAGCCGACAGATATTCAGCCATCGGGGCGTTAAACCGACAAAACCTTCTACCGACGGGGCGTTAAACCGACAAAACCTTCCACCGACGGGGCGTTAAATCGACTAAACCTTTTGCCGACGGGGCGTTGAGCCGACTAAACCTTCCGCCGACGGGGCGTTAAGCCGACAAAACCTCCCGCCGACGGCGCGTTTTCTTGATGGCTAGATATCTACCCTGCATGGGTGTATTCTTGATGGCTTCTGTGCTCCCAGGCAGGGTGTGTCTTCTGCTTCTTATACCTTCATGCATGGTAGATTTGCACGGGGCAGAGTCTTTACCTCTTACGCCCCCACGGTGGGGTGGAGTCTTGGCCTCCTACGCCCCCACGGCGGGGTGGAGTCTTGGCTCCTTATGCCTCCATGGCGGAGGTGGGTTCTGCTGCTTCTTATGCCCCTAAGCCGGGGTAAACTTCTCTTCATATGTTCCCGACACGGGATGTATGTCGTCCCTTTACAGCTTCTGTGCCCCAGGAGCAGGGTATGTTGTCTCTTTAAATGCTGCTCGAGAGGAGTATACCTATCTTCATGTGCTCCCAGATTGGGATATATGCCTCTTCACTTCTGTGCCCCCGGGCGGGGGTAAATGCTTCTGCTTCTTATGTGCCAAGGGCGGAGTGTATCTCTTTTTGTGCCCCCGGAGCGGGGTAGATGCTTTTCATGTGTCCCCAGGTCAGGGTGTATTCTTTTGCTTCTTATGACCCCGTGCGGGGTGCTCTCTCTTCAGATACCCCTGAGTCGAGGTTCAGCTTTGTCTCCCATGGAGGGGGTGTGTTTCTTCTTTAAAGCCCCCACGCCAAGGTGTATTCTTCTCTTTCTTGCGCTCCCGAGGCGGGATGGGTTCTCCTCATGCGCCCCCGTGGCGGGGGTATATCCTTCATGGTTTCTATGCCCCCAGGCAGGGTGTAAATTCTTGTTTTCATACCCCTCATGCGGGGCGTGTTTCTTTTGCTTCATACGCCCCCATGGCGGGGTACATTTCTTCTTCGAATGCCCCTAAGCCGGGGTGCAACTCTGTTTCTTCTCATACTCCCAGGTCGGGGTGGATTCTTCTGCTTCTTATGCCCCCGGATCGGGGTGTATGTTTCTTTTTCAAGCGCCCCTTGGGCGGGTGTGTATTCTCTTTTGGCTTCTATGTCCTGGACGGGGCATGTTTTGCTTCTTGTGCCCCTAAGCCGGGGTGGACTCCTCTCCGAGTGCCTGTGAGTCAGGGCGTAGCTGTGCCCTACATGCCCCCATGCGTGGTGAGCTTAGCTTCTTGAGCACCCGAGGCGGGGTGTGCTGTTACTTCAGATGCCCCCACATGGGGTGAGTCCTTCTTCTTGCGCCCCTTAAGATGGGGTGTGTTTCTCTTCATATGCCCCCGGCACGGGGTATATCCTTTGTTTCTTACGCTCTCGAGCCGGGGCATGCTTCTTGGCCTCATATGCTGCCGAGGCGAGGTGTATGTTGCTTCATATGCCCCCGGGGCGGGGATGCATTCTGCTTCTAATGCCCCCATGGCGGGGTATGTTCTCGGCTTCTTACGCCCCCAAGGTGGGGTGTGTTTTACTTCTTGTGCCCCCAGGGTGGGGTATATCTTTCGCTTCTTACGCCCCCTGAGGCGGGGTGGAGTCCTTGCTTCTGATGCCCTCACAAGGTGGGGGCGTGTGTCTTTTGTTGTGACCGGTGCAATAGATTCAGAGGGGGGTGAATGAATCAACCCTTTAAAAAGTTTTGCCTAATTAAAATCTAATGCTCACAACTGCGGAATTAAAGCCTAAAGGAATGAATTAAACTCCAGATCTAATCCATGTAAGCTATAAGGAATTCACTGCTCTTCTAGACACGGTGGTTCTCATGGAGCCAAAATCAAATAATGTGTATGCACACTTGATTCCACCAGACTAACGAAGCAAATATATGGAGTGCACCTATGCATGCATCTAGCGCCAATCAGATAGAAGAACAAACCACGAAGATAATGAATTTTTAGGTGGTTCGGTCCTCCAGACCTACGTCCACCCCACACTCCAACTAGAGTGTGGATTCCGCTGACTCACAGCTTGAACCGCTGGGCCTCACAGCTTGCCTACAACCGCTGAACATCAAAGCTTGCTTCCGCTGGGCAATACAGCTTAGCCATCCGCTGACTCACAGCTTGCGCTGAGCCTCACAGCTTGCTCTGCTGAGCAATACAGCTTAGCCGTCCAAGGTATCCACCTCGCCGCTGTGCATCACAGCTTGCACTGCTGGCAAACAGCTTGAAGAAAGGTTTTAAAAGAAAACGAAAGATGGGAAACAAAACAGTAACATAAAGCTGTATACGATAAAGCACAAAATAGCTCGCAATGAGCAAACTCAGCTCTGGTATCTGAACCAAGAGACTGAGAAACAATATCTCAATAAACTCTCTGAAGTCAATCTTCTCTTCTCTCTCTTTTTCTCCTCTGCTCTCGATCTCTCTTCCTCTTTCTTTTTCTTCTTCTTCTCTGCTTCTTCTTGTTCTCTTCACACTGGATCGTGCAGGCTCTAATTCACTCTCTGCTTCTGCCCCTTCTGCTTCGATCAGTCTTCTCCAGATGGAGAAGTCCTCTTTATATAGCAGCAGTACATATAGGGCGTGTGGTCTCCATGATTCCCTCCCAGAGGCCTCAGTCCACGTGGCAGCATTTCAGCACAGTGGTTCCACGTGTCACGATCAGGGCCATCTTCTATTCTTGGATCACGTGCATCATTAAGCTCCTCGAGCAGTAGCTCTGTAATAACATACTGTTATCAGTAGAGACTTAACTGACATGAAGAACTGAATGCATCGAGTCTGTACGTTAAATGAGTCATGGCCTGTACAGACTTGATGCACTAGATGCAGTGTGCATATAAGAGAAAGTGTGTACAATGAGAATGAATGTACAGACATTACATTCACAAGTATACAGCCTTTGAGTGCATTTGATGCAGACATAAAGAGTGTATAGACTTGGGTGCTTGTGAAGCAAACCAAGTGTGCAGACTCTTGAATGGATGTGAAGCTGACAACAGGTGTGCAGGAGAGAGTGTATAGACTTTAAGTGCATGAGATGCAGTTTGCATTATGCATAAGGTGAAGTATGCACATTGAAAGATGAATGCACTGACATGCTATTAGTGTGCAGACTTAGCGTGCAACAATGTGCAGACTTGCTAACATGACGCATGGACATAACAACAAGGAATGTGCAGACTTTTGTAGCAACGAATGTGCAGACTTTGTGCAGTCTACAAGCAACGTGCAGACTTGCTAGTGTATGGACTTGGTGAGCATGCATCACCCAATGTATAGACTTGTGTGTGCGTTCATGCAATGTATAGACTTTGTGTGTGCGTGCATGCAATGTATAGACTTTAAATGCTCAAGTGAGACGCTAAGTGAGACGGATACTTAAGGTTTTGCATATGCATGGAGAGCAGATGATGTACAGACTTTAAATGCATGAGACAGACGAGTGCACTGACTATGGCTAATGTGAGACACAACATGAGACGCTGGGTGAGACGGATCTTTACAGTGCATCAACAGTGTATTGCACGGAGTATGCGTGGCTAACTGAGAAACAATGCACAGACTTTATACAAAAACTTATGCACTTAGTATGGAACACTGCATGGCCTAGCACACTCATGCATTCTCCACAGAACAGATCAGACATATGCATTCATGTGATGACTCAATGTGTTGTTCTTAACAAAATAATATGGTGACTCATTCATGTTGCTATCATTAAAACATCACATTATCATCAAAGCACAAGGGGCACAACAATCTCCCCCTTTTTAATGATGGCAACATAAATGAGTCACACTGACTCGTCAAACTATTCTCCCCCTTTGACATAATCAAAAAAGGAAATGACTTGAGAGACAAAATTCAGCACACAGACTATTTTCCCCCACAAATTCAGTATACAGAGAATGAAACATAGTTCATTGAAATTGAGTTCCCCCTATCAACATGCATGCAGAACTACTCTCCTCTTAATGCAACCAATAACCAAAGCTCCCCCTGAGAACATGAGTGAAGTCAGGATGGAGGATTTCAACAGTGTGGAGAGTAAAGTGATTGATGATAGGAAGGTAAAAGTAGACAACAATAATCACAAGACATCTCAATGAATAATCAATAACAAGATTTATGTTGATCAGGCTATCAGGAATGAATCTGATCATGATTGATTTTAATGCTTGCACCACTACAATAAGTCTTAAGAAGAATAGACTCTTCTATCATAAAGGGTTATGAATTGGCAACTTAACCAATCTGATTTAATTATGATGTATACCAAATTTGTCAAATTAAACTCAATACACATATCTGAATCCAAGTTTTAATAAAGGTGAACCAAATAGTCGGATAACACTTAAAACCAATCATCTTTATCTTACACACATGATCTCAATAGCTCCTTTGAAAGATACACAGATTAGTACTGAGGTTAAATACTTTTACAAGAACATGAGTTGACAGAATTTTTAATATATTTTCATTTGAAGTACATTATATTTTTTCTGAGTAATTTAGGTTGATCAACACCTTTTTACATGAGGCACAACATGTCTCAGGTGAAGTGACCCAGTTACTCAGTGTGATAACTGTCATTGCCTCTCAACTTCGAGAACAGAGTTAGTAATATAAGTGTCTTTTTACATGAGAAGACACATTGATCAGAGGCTAGACTCCCCAGTTACTCAACATAGAAATGCCATTGCTCTGTCAGGTTCTCAATAAATTTTTATTTTAAGTGACTATGACACTTCATGACTTGGGTTCACTCCATTTCTTTGATGGAAAACCCAGTTTCTCAATGAACAAAGTCATTTCATTTCTCACTGATTTTATTTCCTGTCAAGTTTTTCAAAGTTAATGTTTAACAATAATACTCACTCTATGTATCTTAACCAAAGTAGCCCTGATTTCAAATTTTCAGATATCTGATGAGTGAGTCTAAGGTTTTTTTTTATGACATAGATGGTTAAGATTTATTAAAGCTTCTCATTCAGATATTTTCAATTCATTTAATTACAAATATGAGAATACATTAATCTTATATCAGTCTGATTCAGTGGTAATTCTTAAACCTATATGATAGGAATTTCTGAGACTGAATTGCATGACATGCAGCTTAAGTTCCTCAGACCGAATACAGACACAGCTGATCAACAAACAACACTAGACACAATCATTCAAACCAGCTAAGAAGAATGTGAAGGATGAGTGTAAGCTGGTGCAAGAGTCAACACATGAAGGAATATATCAGAAGAGTGTATATCAACAAGCAGTAGCTGAGTCTGGAATTCAGACAGATCAGCTGACAGGTAGCAACATGAAGAAAGTTGAAAGAACCTCTTCTTTGACAACTTAATGAATAGAAGGCAGAATCCATTATCAAGAGAGAGAATATGAAATAAGATAAGAGTTATTCAATTACTAGACAAGAGGTGTTCAAAGTGTGACAAACTAAACACTAATTATAAATGCTCCCCCTGTCTAGATGCATCAACTATGTGCACGATATGAACCACTCAAACTCGATGCAAAGAAGATTTTTCAATTGATTTGACTGATTTTTCATGAGGAACAGGAGTTCTGAAGATGAGACAGAATATGTAGATATGGCAATGAATCAGATGGGTAGACAGGAAGAGTTCAGACAATTGACACCACTAAAGAATTTAGAAAGGCTCCCCCTGTCTATATGCAGTGAATCACTTCTTTTTGGAATTTTTAATATGATGATATGCAATTCAGTCACTACATGTATGCTTATGCAATGACTCTCCTTCAGATATTTCCTGAACATGAATGTCATGAGATTTATGCAGGGAATTTGACAAATATGTATCATAATAAGAATGTATAATGCATTCATCAAAGAATTTATCATGATCTACAAGCATCTGGAGCACACAAATTCAGAAGACAGATTTTAAACTGAGTTTTCAGAACTAACCTGAATAGTCCACTTCTGGGGGTTTCACTTTTGAGTGCCTTGGATTATTAACCCCTTTATTCATCAGCTTCCAAGGCACACCTGCAAAGATTTGATCATTTTGATCCAGTAGGAACCCAAGCAATCTTGGGTCCTGTATTAGCCCTGATGGGGGTTCTGAACAATCTTTTAGCAATATTATCATCATGATCCATCAGGTAACAACTATCCATGGAATTACCAAATTTTCCACAGTATCTACATGAAGAAGCAAATTTTCTGGTCCTATAATGCATATCAACAACAGTGATAGGTCCATGGATATAATCATGAGATATTCTATTGTATGCATGGATAGTTCGTTTCTTATTCCTTGACAACCAACAGTTTGCAGATTTGTGACCAGGCTTATTACAGTTGAAACATGAAATATTTACACTTCTTGTTCTGGGGAATTCAGCAGATTTGAAGTTAATATGATTTCCCTGAACATGCCAGTAGTCCTTGACTGCATGACCATATTTCCCACATTCAAATCACCTTAGGTACTTACTTCTTGTGTCATAGTTTCCCCATGAAGACCCAAACCTGCACTGAGCAGCTTTATGACCACGTTTGTTACAGTTATAGCAGTTGATGTATTGGTTTGAGACAAACGTGTTCCTTTTGGGATTGTGATGATTTGTAAAGGATTTATCATGCATCATATCATCATTTTTCTTAGCACTACAGTCCTCCATATAATGTCCATGCTTACCACAGTAATAACATGAAGCTTTCTTCTCAGATGCATGCAAGTGAGTAGGGGATTGGTAAGTGGCATGCATTAGTCTATCAAACTTCACAGAGCTAGCAGAATTCACAGTACATGCAGGGACAATTTTGACTTTATTCATCTGACCATCCTTTTTCAATTTTTTACTCCCTTTCACAATCTTCGTTTGTTTTTTACTCTTCTGAGCCTTAAATTGGAATACAGGCGATGTGGGAGTTTTCAGATCTTTATTTTGTTTTGGGGATTGACTTGAGATACCAGCTACATCAGAGCTTTGCACAAAAGTGGTATATAGCTGGTTTCTACTGATTTCCTTAACATCAGAACTGTAACTTATCCCCTCTCTTGAATTATCACCCTTACCTTTCATGACAGCTTTCATTTTTCCTTCATTTTTAGCAGACTTGGATGCTGAGTTTTCCAGATCATGAATTTTATCTTCCAAAGAGGCAATGTGGAGTTCATAACTGGCGATCTCCTATTCACTGCAATTAACGCATTCACTTAAGACTTTATTTACAGTTTTATACTTCTCAACTTCTTGTTCCAGATTGCTCAAGATTTTTGATTCTTCATCACAGACAGTTTTTCCTTTCTTTAACATGAGAAGTTGCTCGGACATACCAGTGTTTAACCAGTTCAATTTTTCAACTTCAGCTTTCAGTTCAGTGTTTTCCTCCTCAAAATTTTTAGCCTGAATTTCATTACCAGCACATCTTTCTCTTCCAGACATCAGCTCTAGCTTTTCAATTAGTTCCTCTTCCCTTTCTTCCACTTTAATTTTCTCAGCAAGCAGATTTCTGTGATCCTCTTTAAACATGTCAATTTGTTTCTTCATCCATTCATTTTCATTATAGAGATCTTCATTGCGTTCTTTTAAAACCTCGCACTTACTACAGCTTGTTTTGAGAGAGGAATCATGCACACCTTCCTTGTTAACATTCTTTATTTTAGCTTCAAGATTTTCATTTTTCCTCTAAATTTCTACATTCTCAGCTTTCAATTTCTTCAGATCAACCTTAATCCTTTCCAACTCTTCCAGATTCATCATATGTTCGCCAGTTTTCAGCTCTAACTGAGTCTCTAATTCAGAAATTTTAGTGAAGCATTCTTGGTTTTCATTCTTCAGCAAGCACATTTGCTTCAAATTCATGTGAGTCTCAGAAAGACATTTATCATATAATTCATTTATTTTCAAGCACTTTTCACATGATGAATTTGAATCACTTTTATCAATTTTCCTTTTCATTTTCTTATGCTGTTTTCTTAAATGATCATAAGACTCCAGCAGTTCATTATATGTAGTAATCCAATCATCCATGGTGTAATTTTCGAAGATGTTTACCTGATCATCGTCCTGTTCTTCATCTTGATTGCTACTTGGTTCACTCCCTTGAGCCATCATGCATCGATCATTATCTCTATCGCAAGTAGTCTTCAATTTATCCAGGATTTCCTTGGCAGACCTGCAAGATGAGACGCATGAGATTAGTGCTCTGTCAATTGATGCTTTTACCATATTCAATGCTCTAGATTTGATGGAGTCTTTCATTTTATCCTTCTCGGTCCATTTGGATTTATCCTTCGATAGTTTGTATGAGCCGTGAGTCATTACCTTCCACAAATCAGGATCAGTTGTCCTTACATACCGATGCAACTTTTCCAGCCATGGGCCAAGGTCATTACCTCTAAATATCGGTGGATGAGCCATCGAGAGATGAGTTAGACAATTTAGATAGTTAAGAGGTGCACCAGAATCAGTAGAAGTATAGCAAAACACCAGCTCAGAAAAACTGTAGCACCGAGACCAGATGAGCAAGGCAAGGCACTAAGTCAGTGAGATGAAGCACCGAGCACAAGAACCCACTCTGAAATGCACCACAAAAAAATGCAGGATCTGTTGCGGATTGTTAGATCCTATGCACAACAACCCGCTCTGATACCAATTGTTGTGACCGGTGCGATAGATTCAGAGGGGGGTGAATGAATCAACCCTTTAAAATTTTTTGCCTAATTAAAATCTAATGCTCACAACTGCGGAATTAAAGCCTAAAGGAATGAATTAAACTCCAGATCTAATCCATATAAGCTATAAGGAATTCACTGCTCTTCTAGACACGGTGGTTCTCATGGAGCCGAAATCAAATAATGTGTATGCACACTTGATTCCACGAGACTAACGAAGCAAATATATGGAGTGCACCTATGCATGCATCTAGCGCCAATTAGATAGAAGAACAAACCACGAAGACAATGAATTTTTAGGTGGTTCGGTCCTCCAGACCTACGTCCACCCCACACTCCAACTAGAGTGTGGATTCCGCTGACTCACAGCTTGAACCTCTGGGCCTCACAGCTTGCCTACAACCGTTGAGCATCACAGCTTGCTTCCGCTGGGCAATACAGCTTAGCCATCCGCTGACTCACAGCTTGCGCTGAGCCTCACAGCTTGCTCCGCTGGGCAATACAGCTTAGCCGTCCGAGGTATCCACCTTGCCGCTGTGCATCACAGCTTGCACTGCTGGCAAACAGCTTGAAGAAAGGTTTTAAAAGAAAACGAAAGATGGGAAATAAAATAGCAATAGAAAGCTGTATACGATAAAGCACAAAATAGCTCGCAATGAGCAAACTCAGCTCTGGTATCTGAACCAAGACACTGAGGAACAATATCTCAATAAACTCTCTGAAATCAATCTTCTCAATCTTCTCTTCTCTCTCTTTTTCTTCTCTGCTCTCGATCTCTCTTCCTCTTTCTTTTTCTTCTTCTTCTCTGCTTCTTCTTGTTCTCTTCACACTGGATCGTGCAGGCTCTAATTCACTCTCTGCTTCTGCCCCTTCTACTTCGATCAGTCTTCTTCAGATGGAGAAGTCCTCTTTATATAGCAGCAACACAGATAGGGCGTGTGGTCTCCATGATTCCCGCCCAGAGGCCTCAATCCACGTGGCAGCATTTCAGCACAGTGGTTCCACGTGTCACGATCAGGGCCATCTTCTATTCTTGGATCATGTGCATCATTAACCTCCTCGAGCAGCAGCTCTGTAATAATAGACTGTTATCAGTAGAGACTTAACTGACATGAAGAACTGAATGCATCGAGTCTGTACGTTAAATGAGTCATGGCCTGTACAGACTTGATGCACTAGATGCAGTGTGCATATAAGAGAAAGTGTGTACAATGAGAATGAATGTACAGACATTACATTCATAAGTATACAGCCTTTGAGTGCATGTGATGCAGACATAAAGAGTGTATAGACTTGGGTGCTTGTGAAGCAGACCAAGTGTGCAGACTCTTGAATGGATGCGAAGCTGACAACAGGTGTGCAGGAGAGAGTGTATAGACTTTAAGTGCATGAGATGCAGTTTGCATTATGCATAAGGTGAAGTATGCACATTGAAAGATGAATGCACTGACATGCTATTAGTGTGCAGACTTAGCGTGCAACAATGTGCAGACTTGCTAACATGACGCATGGACATAACAACAAGGAATGTGCAGCCTTTTGCAGCAACGAATGTGCAGACTTTGTGCAGTCTACAAGCAATGTGCAGACTTGCTAGTGTATGGACTTGGTGAGCATGCAGCACCCAATGTATAGACTGTGTGCGTTCATGCAATGTATAGACTTTGTGTGTGCGTGCATGCAATGTATAGACTTTAAATGCTCAAGTGAGACGCTAAGTGAGACGGATACTTAAGGTATGCACAGAACATGAAATGCATTGGCTGTACAAACTTTGCATATGCATGGAGAGCAGACGATGTACAGAATTTAAATGAATGAGACAGACGAGTGCACTGACTATGGCAAATGTGAGACACAACATGAGACGCTGGGTGAGACGGATCTTTACAGTGCATCAACAGTGTATTGCACGGAGTATGCGTGGCTAACTGAGAAACAATGCACAGACTTTATACAAAAACTTATGCACTTAGTATGGAACACTGCATGACCTAGCACAATCATGCATTCTCCACAGAACAGATCAGACATATGCATTCATGTGATGACTCAATGTGTTGTTCTTAACAAAATAATATGGTGACTCATTCATGTTGCTATCATTAAAACACCACATTATCATCAAAGCACAAGGGGCACAACATCTTTCTCTGTGTGCCCCCAGGCGGGGTATAGTCTTTGCTCCTCATGCCCCCATGACGGGGTATATTCCTTCTTCAAATGCCCCTAAACTGGGGTATAGTTTTGTCTCATATGCCCCCAGAGCGGGGGTGGATTTCTTCCTTTGTGTCTCCCCAGGCGGGGTGTGTTTTTTTGCCTCTTATGCCCCTGGGCCGGGGTAGGTTCTGCTTCTTCTACCCCGCAAGGTTGGGCATATTTCTCTTCACATGCCCCCAGAGCGGGATGTCTGTCTCTTTGCTTCTGTGCCCCCACAAGGCGGCGTGCATTCTTCATGACTTTTATGCCCCCGGACGGGGTGTGTCTCTTCTTCAAATATCCCCAAGTCGGGGTGTATTCTTTTGCTCTTTATGCCCCCAGAGCGGGGTGAATTCTTCGTCAAATGCCCCGAAGCCGGGGTGTATTCTCTTCATGTGCCCCTGAGCCAGGGTGAGTTCTTCTGCTCTTTATGCCCCCATGGTGGGGTGAGTTTCTTCTTCAAGCGCCCCCTGAGCGGGGGTATGTTTTGCTTCTTGGTGCCCCCAAGGTGGGGGGTTTTCTGCTTCTAGTGCCCCCAAGGTGGGGTGTATTGTTGCTTCTGATGCCCCCAAGGTGGGGCGTAATTCTTGCTTCTTAGGCTTATGTGCCCCCAAGCGGGGTGTATTCCTTCCTTCATACACCCCTAAACCAGGGAATATTGTTTATTTTGCTTCAGATGCCCCTCCCCCCAGGGGGGGGGCTATATGTTGCTTCATGGACCCCGAGGCCGGGATGTATTCTTTCTCCAAACGTCCCTAAGTCGAGGCGGACTCTTTTCTTCTTATGCTCCCAAGGCGGGATGTAGCTTCTTCAAATGCCCCTAAGCCGGAGCGCATTCTTTATGGCTTCTATGCCCCCAGGCGGGGTATGTTTCTTCTTCAAATACCCCTAAACCGGGGTGCATTCTTGCTGCTTCTTATGCCCCAGGGCGGTGAGTATTTTGCTTCTTGTGCACTCGGGCGGAGTGTGCTTCTTTCTTTGTATGCCCCCTAGGTCGGGGTGTGCTTCCTCTTCAAATGCCCCCAGGGCGGGGCATACCTTTCTTCATATGCTCCCAGGTCAGGATGTATGTCTCTTCGCTTCTGTGCCCCATGGTAGAGGTGTATTCTGTCTCTTTGCTTCTGCGTCCCCCTGGCGGGGTATGTTTCTACTTCTTTTACCCCCTCACGGTGGGGCGTATTTCTCTTCATATGCCCCCCCAGAGTGGGAGTGTAGCTTTTCTTCATATGCCCCCTAGGTCGGGGGGTATGCCTCTTCACTTCTGTGCCCCCAAGCGGGGTATGTTTCTTCTTCAAAGGCCCCTGAGCCGGGGTGTAGCTTTGTTGTATGTTGTGCCCCCGAGTCGGGGTGGATTCTCTTCTTGTGCCCCTAGATCAGGGTGCATATCCTTTTTTTTGCCTCTTACGCCCCCATGGCGGGGTATATCTCTTCTTCTTATCCCCCATGGCGGGGTATGTGCATGCTCTCTTCGGGAGTGGTGGCCGTGCTTGGCCTCATTGCTATAAAGCATTCCCCGCAGCGGGCAGCAATTCATTAAGCTACAGTTGCGGTTTGCTGGGTCTTCTAACAGCCACTCGAGGGGCCGTCTTATGCCGGATAGAGGCAGCAGGAAGGAGGAATGGGCCGGGTCATTGCACCGCGGACTTGGAGCCTGCTGGAGCCAGGCGGGATGCCGTCCTTCTTCTTGTTCTCTTGGTTGGCGATGCTGGCCAACTTTTTTCTTTTTTTTTTGTCCCTTCTTCTCTTCTCTTCTTTTTGTATGATTGACCAAGGTGGGGGTGCAGGAGAGCGCTCACCCCCTCAGGGAGGGGATGAGTTGTTCGCTCCACCGCATCAACCCCACAATGGTAGTCTTTGTTCAGCACGGGTCTCGATGAACGTGGCCGTACAACCCTCTCTCGTCGATTCTTTCTCTTCCCTTTTTTATTTCATTCTTCTTCTCTTTTTTTTTCTTTTTCTTATTGCAAAAAAGGGGGTCTGATTTCCCCTCCCTTCTTTTCTCTTTCTCTTCTCTCTTTTTTATAACAGCCCCCTATGATTCCTGGAAGCTGCATATGCTTCGAAGCAGCGTCCTCGAGGCCACAAAGGCAGCTGCACCTAGTCCGGCTTTTCTCCCTATAGGATTGGCGAAGACAACACCTGCCACTCATCAAAGCAGGCAAACATCGTTTATTAGGAGGCCATGAGGCCCTAAATCCTGGCGAAGAGATGAAGGGTGGTTTCGGTCCCACCGGGCGTGCCAGACTTGTGGATGCACACTTTTTTTTAAATAGTTGGTTATTAGTTTATTGAGTTTATTGAGTGCGTGGGCGTGCCAGTCACAAAGTGACAATTTATTCGGGCTTCGAAGAGCCCATGGTGCGCTCGATCTGACTTCGGTCAGACGATTGTGTGATTCGTGTCGGGACCAAAACCCGCCGCGCCATAAAGGTCACGACGTCATTTACATCCCCCATACGAGGGAACACCCTTGATTAATCGCCGAGAATCAGGGCCTCATGGCCAGAAAATTAATTGCATGGAAAGGCCTATTAGGAAGTATTGAAATCCTCGCGCGAGGGCGAGAAGAAAACCATTCGGGATCATATCGGTCATGTGCTGACCATTTAATGTTCGGACGAATGTCCGTCTCGAGAAAATCACGATCGTCGCGGAAACACCGGAACGCATGTATGTCGAGGTACGGCAAATTTATTATTCAGAAGAACGAAAAATGTTCGGCTAAATCTCGGTTAGAGCGGTCAGAAACCAGTAAGTCTGTTGGCCCGGTGCAAGATCAAGCTGCGACCATACTGCGGTGGGCCCCCCCGCGGTTGAAGTCAGGCTCGCATGAGCGTCATTAATATTTTTGGTGCCATGGGGCAACGGGGGAATATCCCCTGGACCAGTTGGAAAGCCCTATGTCTTGGGGAGCGAACGTTCGAAAAGTATCGATCGTTCGGGAGACCGTTTAATATTCGGACGGGTGTCCGGCTTGAGAATATCGTAATCGTCGGGGGAGGACCTGGAACATATGTATGCCGGGATATGGCAAATATATTATTCTGAGATATTGAAAACATTCGGTTAAATCTCGGTTAGCGTAGCAGGAAACTAGTGAGTTTATTGGCCCGGTGCGAGATCGAGTCAGGACCATACCGGGGGCGCCTCCCGCGGTCCAAACGGGGCTTGCGTGAACATCATTAATATTTTCGGTGCCGGAGGGCAACGGGAGAGAGTCCCGGAACTAGATTCCAAAACGAAGACGTGTACAGAGACAACTGGCTATAAGCCGAGGATGTGGGTCAGGCAATGACCATGATTAGGGAGAACCTGTGGTCTAATAGTGACCCACGAAGGTCTAATCAATATTCCCGTGCGTAGGGCTCGGAGATGATGAGAGCCTTCTCGTTCCATTCAGATTTGTCGGTCGTTCATGGACCACTTTATGTTCAGACAAAGGTCCGTATCGACGGTACGACGAAAATAGAAACATACCCTTACAAATGTATGCCGAGTTTACGACAATTTCAATGAGGGAGCGGAAACGAATCCCAATGGGAATGAGTCCGTTTTGACGAATTATCAGCCCAGAGCAATGTCGGATTATGGCCATATTGGAATGGCTCCCAAGGTCTGAACCCGACTTGGAGGGGCGACGTTAATGTTCCCTTTACACCGGGTCTGGAGGAGAAGCGAGGTTGTGGAGCAGATCTCATCATTTCGTTATTATTTGAATTTTTTTATCATTATTATTTGTTATTATTATTTTTATATTCTTTGGGTGAGTTTATTGTTATTATTATTCATTTATTTTAT
This sequence comes from Amorphophallus konjac, assembly GCA_022559845.1. NCBI lineage: Eukaryota > Viridiplantae > Streptophyta > Magnoliopsida > Alismatales > Araceae > Amorphophallus > Amorphophallus konjac. The sequence continues at coordinate 446,436,332 of CM040121.1, read as the reverse complement.
CATCATTTGTTTGATTAATTTTTATTGTATTTTCTGAGCTTATTATCACTATTATTACTTATCTCTGTATTATTATTAGTTATTTATTTATTCTTGAGCTTATTATTATTATTATTATTTATTGTTATTATTATTTATCCCTCTTGTGAGTTTGTTGTTATTACTATTCTTGTTATGTTTGGGGCATATGTGGAAGGGTTTGGAGAGAATAGGCAGCGTACCGCTGGAAGGTCTAGGAGTGTGCCGCTGAACACAAGAGGGAAGCTGGGGTGTGTCGCTGGGGAGCTAGGAGTGTGTCGCTGAAGGACTGAAGAGTGTATTGCTTGAGGATGGGAAGTGTACCGCTGGAGGGTGCAGGGGTGTGTCGCTGGGGAGCTAGGAGTGTGTCACTGAAGGACTGAAGAGTGTATTGCGTGAGGATGGGAAGTGTACCGCTGGAGGGTGCAGGGGTGTACCGCTGGAGGGTCGAAGGGAGTGTACCGCTGGAGGGTTCATGAGTGTATCGCTGGAGGGTCGAGGGAGGTGACGAATCAAAGTGGTCAGGACATAGCTTAGCTGTGTGGAGTAGAGTTCAAGAGAGAGAGAGAGAGCCCTTGCTTATGCAGGTCTGATGGAGCCTCGGAGGTTCAACTTTCACCTTTTTGTTATATGATTGAATCCCAATTCACGTTCGATAGTGCAGTCCTTTGAGTCTTATTCAGCCAGTTCCTGGAGCTTTGCATAATTCCTTCAGTTGATTAGAGTGTCTTACTGTTGTTGATTTCATTTGTTTGCTGCTTCTTTTCGTCTTTTAACATATTGTTATTTCTGACAAAAATTCGGCAGCATCTCCCCTTGACCCGAACGGTAAGGGAGGTACAGGGAACGCGCCCACAGGGAGTGGCGGAACCTGACAATTTGAGGTGCGTGCCGAGGCAACGACACCTTTAAGAAAGCTTCGGAAAACTCGGTGAAAACAACGAACCGGAGACCTCCCTAGGGGCGGCTAGGGAGTGCACCGGGCAAGAAGGAGGGACTGGTGATTAGTGTGCCGGCCAGGGAGCCTCAGAAGCGTGGCGGGTTGGGGGAGGCCAGGGTGTGCCGCTGAGGGGGCTGTGCCGGGGAAGGCCAAGGGTGTCCTGTTGAGGGGCTGTACCGGGGAAGGCCAAGGGTGTGCCGCTGAGGGGCTCGGGAAGCTGGATTAAGGGCCAACTAAATGGGAGGGAGCCAAAGGAAGAGAGAAGTCCCGGGGCCTTAGCTTGACTTTTCCCAAGGGGAGGAAAACAAATAGAGACAGTGGGGGAAACCCAACGAGCAAGGCTTTTCATTCATAAAGAAAGGGAGGCCACAAAGGGCCAATACATCGTAGAGAGAAAGAAAAGGGGGACATAAAAAGGAAAAAAAGAAGTGAAAATACAAGGTGGGAAGGGGAACGGAGCATGGGCTCCTCCCCTCCCAGACCTCACTCCTCTCTTCTTCTCTTCTCTCTTTTTCTTCTCTTCTTCTCTTTTTCTTCTCTTCTTCTCTTCTCTCTCTTCTCCTTGTGTAGACGGCGGTGGACGAAGCAGCAGTGGGGGGGGGGGGGTGAGAGGCAGGAGCCTCTCCTCTTCTTCTTCTGCCTTCTGGGAAGCTTACCAGCGAGAGACCCCGCTACAGGGTGGGCGAGATATATATATATATATCTCTCTCTCGGCGTTGACGTCCGTTGACCAGGGGGAGCAACGGGGATTGGTCCCTAGTCTTGTCCCCGAGCAGAGGGGGGTGCCTGCGTGTCTTCACAGGGCTGGCCGAGGTTGACAGTGCTGCACGCCGAGGGTCACACGCAGTGACCAGCGTGTTTGCCGCTGGTTTGTGCCCTTCCGAAGGTTGCAGCGCTATGCTGCTGGAAGGCCCAAAAGGTGTGCCGCTGGACGGGTCTGTAAGCGTCCCGCTGAAGGACACAAAGGCTGTGCCGCTGGAGGGCCCTTCAAAGTGTGCCGCAGGGGCTTTTTCTTCTCCTTTTCTTCTTCTCATCTTCTCATCTTCTTTTCTCCTCTTCTTTTCTTTATTTCCCTGCACGTAAACATGGGGTGAGAAATTTTTAGTGTCCATAGGTATGAATCCTACTCTCGCCTTAGGGGCGTTATATTTTAGCTGCCCTGCTCAACGCTTTAAGGGTGTTGGCTGTCTTGATCGGTTGAGTGAGAAGAGAAGGAGGATTAAAGCCCTTAGGAGGCCTTCGGGGTGAAGGCCCATCTATTGGCATCGCTACCGAAGTCTTGAAAACACGTGTGTGTGTTCATGTTGTCTTTCGTTTTATAAGCATAGGCCGATATGGCCAGACAGAAGTCTCCTCGATTCTGGTATACCAAGACCCATAACCTACTGGGACTTCTATGCACCCTAGCTAACTATCATGTAGGGTGGATGCATGGCTTGTAACTACGTGAGGGACACCAGGCGATTGACAAAGGTTTTTAGTTTTTTAGTTTTTTTCTTTTAACTTTTTGGCTTTTTGGCTATGTACAAGGTCTCATGGATAGAATTTCTTTAAGTAGAATCCATTCTAGGGGTCCAACAGTTCAACCCCTTTGGCATCCACTAACTTGTAGGCATTTCTCGAAAAGACTTCTTTGACAACATAGGGACCTTCCTAATTCTCTTGCAATTTACCCTTAGGACCAGTGGTTTTAGTGAGTTTTCTCATTAAGACCAGTTTGCCTTCTTTGAACTTTCTCTCAAGGACTTTCTTAGCGTAGAAGTGTGCAATTCTCTGATGATAAACTTGTGTGTGATCGGCCATGACCATTCACCTTTCATCTAACAGTTCCAGCTGGACCAATAGATTTTCACGACGCTACTCAAGATCGAGCTCAGGGTCCAGCTGCACTCTTAGTGAAGGAACGAATATTTCGTATGGGAGTACTGCCTCTGTCCCAAAAGTTAGCGCGTAGGGGGTTTGCCCCGTGGGAATGCGGATAGAGGTACGATAAGCCCAGAGAGCCTCGACGAGGTGATCTTGCCAGTCAGAATAATGGTGAGATTTTCATGTTTTCTTAATAATTCTTATGAGAGTTTTGTTCATAGCTTCCGCTTGAACATTACTTTGCGGGTAATATGGGGAGGAATGATGCAAATTGATACCATACTTATTGAACATGTAGCGTAGCTCTTGCGAAGTGAACTGCGGCCCGTTGTCATTGACGAGGTCACGTGGGATGCCAAACATGGTGAGGATGTTTCACTTGATAAACTTTACCACTGTTGATGCCTTGACTTCTATGAACGCTTCAACTTCCACCCATTTCGTGAAGTACTCCGTGGTGGTGAGAATAAAGGATTTTCTCCGGATTTCTCTGGTTCTATCGTCCAGAGGACCGACCACGTCGAATGCCCACATGGCAAAGAGCCAAGGAGCGATGGGAGGGTTAAGTAAAGATGAAGAAGCATGGACCTTATTCGCATGGAGCTGACACTTGGCACAGTGATGGACAAATCGGGAGCAATCCTCCTCCATGGTGGGCCAGTAGTAGTGCCTAAGAAGTTTTTGCGCTAACATGTGACCATTGACATGGCCACCACACTCACTGGAATGTGCAGCTTCAATGACTGCATGGGATTCGATCTCATCCATGCATCTAAGGTAAACTCCACTAAGGGATCTTCTATGCAAGATGCCACCTATGATCGCGAAGCGTTCAGAAGCGCGGCGAATAGCCCGTTTGTCAGGGGCGGTAGCGTACTCGAGAAAGGATCTATCACGAAGATAGTTCTCAATGTCAAAGAACCACGGGTGATCGTCATCGAAGTCAACTTCAGGCTCATAAGAAAGGGAATGCACCTGGGGTGGAGGCTCTTGGAACTGTTGGAACTAAGGGTCGGAGTGTGAAGGGGTATGCATTCTCTACAGAACGATGATTGCTGAGAATTTCCCAAGTGGAATTATGAGGGAAGAGGACAAGGAAGCCAAAGAGTCGGCCAAGATATTCTGGGCTCTAGGGGTGTGCACCAAAGTGACCTTCCTAAACCGTTGGACTACTTTGCTAACCAAATCTTGGTATGGCTTCAGCTTCGGATCCCAGGTTTGATACTTGCTGAGGGATTGTCAGAGTATGAGCTATGAATCACCGATTATCCTTAATTCTTTGACTCCGAGGGCTAATACCATCATTAAGCTTGTGAGGAGCGTCTCGTACTCGGCTTCATTGTTAGTGGCAGGAAAGGATAACTGGCAAGCGCGTGGAATGATTACCCCTTCCAAAGAATGGAGTACGACTCCAATACCACATCCTTTGGAGTTGAGTGCACCATCAAATTAGAGGATCCATGAAGTTTCACCATTAATAATGGCTCGTAACTCTTTGTCCCGCAAGTCCTCATTGACGGGGAAGTGTGTAGGAAGTTGATGATGAGCGAGATGCTCGGCAATGGCATGCCCTTTGATTACCTTCTAACTGACATAAGTGATATCAAACTGATTGAGAAAGCTTTGCCACCTCACTAAATGGTCAGTCAAAACATGCTTCTCAAGCAAGTATTTGATTTGGTCAACGCGGACCAAAAGTTTCACTTCGTGAGGTAGGAAGTAGTAGTGCTTCAACTTTTGGGCCACCTAGACGACGGCCGCGCATGTTCTTTCCATAGCAGTGTACTTTTTTTCAACATCATTAAATAATTTTGATAGGTAGTAGACTTCTCGTTCCTTCTTCTCATCATCATATTGGGCCAAAACCGCTCCAACTGATTCCTCTGTGGTGGATACATAGAGCAGTAGGGGCTGACTCGGGACTGGGGGTGCCGGGACTGGGGGTGCGAGGACTGGAGGATTAAGAATAGCTCTTTAGGTCATCAAAGGCCTTTTGGCACTTATCATTCCAATTGAACTTAGCCTCTCCCTTGAGCATGTCATAAAAGGGCTTGCATCTTTGAGAATGATGAGATATGAATCTCCTGATGAACTGCAGATGCCTGATTAGTCCTCAAACATCCCTAATGTTTTTGGGAGGAGGCATCTCGGTGATTGCCTTGACTTTGTTGGGATCTATTTCAATCCCCCTCTTCCTGATTATGAGCCCTAAGAGTTTCTGTAACGACCCGAGAATCTGATTACCGGGAAAGACCCGATAACCCGAGACTCGAACCATCGCCCACGAGCCGGGAGGGCTCGGAAGGGGTAAAAGGAGTGTGGAGGTACAAAGAAATAGGAAATAAAGTAGGACAATACAACAATTAACAGAAATAAATAAACAACTACTACTACAACAGAGTCCAGTCCAACAGAAAGTACAGTCTAAAGTAGTAAAGTGTACCACATGCCGAGTGAACACTCGGCCCGGCAAGCTGGCAACTGAGAACCTCTGTACCGCACCCTCGAACCTCGAGGAAGAACCGCCACACCTGAAAAGTAGGGAATGAGTCTCCAAAATAGAGACTCAGTAGGGATCCTGCAGAACCCCAATCGAAAACAACGGCGATAGTGGAAAGGAAAGCTACAACGACAGCAGGAACAGTGAACCGGTGGCCGATCAAAACTCGGCACTACAGCTACTCCTACTATACCAGAAACACCCCTCGATCTCACGGTCGGGGCTACCGGACCACACTAGTACCACTTACCGAAGTAAAACCTACGGCAACCCCGCCGTAGAGGCCTGTCTCCCAGGACACGGCCAACCTGGACACGTCGTCCAAGGTGCAACCCCGACCACCTGGTCACGGGTACCGCACGACAAGACGCAACCTCGGTAAAGCTATCAACACTAGTCTCACGGTGAAACAACCAGAACTCAACGGTCAACACGACCGAAAACCCGAAGGTCAAAGTCACGGAAACTGACAGTCTGTCACTCCCGACTCGACAGGAGTACCTCCCACTAGGAGCAAAGCCGGATGCATCCACTGACGTCTTAGTCCACGCCTCAGGTGTCTCCCTCCGGCCCAGCGGGAACTGAGACACCGTACAAGTAACCACAAACAAGTGACTAGCTGGGGTCACGCTCATCAGCGCGTGTCCACTGCCCCCAACCACGTGTGCACACACAGACCATGCGTCCCAGATCTGGCCTCTAACTGGTTTTCCCCTCAGCTAGACTCTGGCTGCAAGACATGGGGCCCGACGGAAATCAGTCTAAAAATCGTCCTCTGGATAAGCCCGTACACCTACTCCCAGGTGAGACCAGCACACGCGTACTGGTGGGCTACGACTAGTGGAGGGTCACTAAAGGAGTAGACTCTCAAGTCAACGAAAAACAACGTCCGAACCCGATGAAGTACGGGGACTGTCCCACGTACCAGCACCGTCGCACGGTGACCACAGTTGGAGAAGAAACAGGACTCACAGTCCACGGGCCACGCTTTGGCCACGCAGAAATGCCAAAACATGGTTCCCAAGGTAGCTCACAGGCCGCCAAACCGAATCCCATTCTCAGGGACAAGCGGGAACCCTTCAGCCCTAGGCTGGACAACTAGACTCGCAGTCCAAGGCCACACACATGGCCCACGCGGAAAGCACAGAAGCACGATTCCCTGGGCAACGCACAAGCTGCCACGCCGATAACTGGACTCACAGTCCAAGGCCAAACACATGACCCACTCGGGAATCATCTTCTAGGAAAATTCACGACATGCAGGGGAGACCCCACCGCACACACACTGATACACGGTGACTCGATTAAGCGTAACATAAAAAGCCCGAAACACGGGGAGTCACCCAGACTCTCAAACCCACGGGCACGCTAAATGAGGTAACACGGTCCTCCCGACACCCTCAAGACATGGACACAGAACCTTCAGGGTGTCTGGGGCATCCAAGAGACCGCAAGTCGACCACTGGGTCGCAACCGGGTCGACTAGGGACCTACACAACGTGAAATAATCGCGGCAAGCACGAAGAACCACTTCTGCATAACACAGTGCCTGGCAGTCTATCTTTGGGCCGTCACAGACCGTAACGGTCTAAAGGTAGGCCGTCACAACACCCTGACGGTCCACTCAGGAGCGTCAGACACTCGGCATGAAACGGACTGTAACGCGCCCACGCTGGTGCGTCACAGCACCTGACTGACCTAAACAGGTGCGTCAGGGCACGAGTGAAAAATGAACGTAACGCGCTCCTCTAGGGACGTTACGTCACCTAACGGACCAACGCTGGTGGGTTAGGCCAAGGAGCTACACAAGCCGTGACGCATACCTCTAGGTGCGTCACGCACTCTAACGCACATATATAGGCGCGCTAGGGTGGGGGTGGATGCGTTAGCTCTAACGCTCCTGCCCAGGGGCGTCACACTACCCTGACGCCCCACTCTGGGTGCGTCAGGTGTCTATGACCCCCAACGGTCATAAACCACGATTAGAACCACCGTAACGGTCTAGCATGAAGGCGTCACAGCCCTGTGGCGGTCTATCGTGGGGCCGTCAGGCCCACGAACGCCAATACCCAGAACAAAGGGAATGTAACACACCTGCCCAGCCGCGTTACAAACTGTGGCGGTCACTGGAACGACCGCCACAGCGTCCCGACGGTGAAACGGCGAACTACACCCAAAAATTCCGTTCCACGCCCCGATCATCCACGGATGATAGGGAAAACAAGGGGGAAGATCCCCTATGGGCCCTAGCATGCATCTAGACCCTCGAATCGGTCCGGAACGCGGTAGAACGGTAGATAGGCCCACAAGCCCTAAAACATGGATTTTTTTCCAAATCGCCCCGATTAGCCCGCTCGGCTCACCACAGCCTACGAAACTCATGGGAAAGGGAATGCACGAGCTGGGGGTCCATCTCCCTACCTCCACCGAAGAAACGACGCGCCGTGGACGCCGATCCACGAAGAAATCGCCACGAAACCCTCGCCGGCTCACGAACGCGCCACCGAGCTCCCACGTGCCTCCATCCCCCAATCCTCGACCCATCCTCGCCGTCCTCCTCGCCCGCGTCGCCCTGTCGTGCCCCCGTCTCACTCCGTCGGCTGTCGGAGAAGAGAGGGTGAGAAGAGAGCATGGGAGAAGAGAGAGAGGGAGAGAGTGAGAAATGAGAATGAGAGGGGAAGAGAGAAAAAGGGTTAGTATATATAGAAAAATTCAAAAATTGCAGAAATTCCGAAAATTACGAAAAATTACCTCCGCAATCCTCAGAAAGAGCATAACGTAGTGTTAACGTCTCGGAGTCGGAGAATGTCACGGTTCGCCCTGCACAGAGTTCCGAAGGCACATTAGGGAAAAATACGTGTAAAGCATAAAATACACTCCGAGACCCACTAAAATGACTCGAAAAATATCCGAAAAATCTGGGGCATTACAGTTTCCCTGAAGACACCCCAAATACACACTTCTTGGGTTTCATCTTGAGCTTATGCTCCCGAGACCGCTGGAGAACCGCGCAAAGGACTTCTACATGACCAATCCTAGTTTTGGACTTCACTAGAATGTCATCCACATATACTTCCATATAAACATGCATCATGTCACGGAAAATCTCTATCATAGCTCTTTGATAAGTAGCTCCCGTATTCTTCAATCCGAAAGGCATGACGACATAGCAGTAAGTCTCCCACGGAGTGGTGAAGGATGTTTTCTCCTAGTCTTCCTCCACCAAATGGATTTGGTTCTACCCCGAAAAGTCATCTATGAATGACAACATTTCGTAGCCGGCGGTGTTATCTACCAGGACATCTATGTGTGGAAGAGGAAAATCATCCTTAGGATAGGCCCGATTGAGATCACAGAAGTCTATGCAGATTCAGACCCTACCATCCTTCTTCATGACAAGGATGATATTAGCTACCCATTGTGAATACAAGACTACCCTGATGAACTTGGTCTTATGGAGCTTGTCAACTTCTTCTTTGACTTTAAGGCCGAGCTTTAGGTGGAGTCACCTCAGCTCCTGTTTGACAGCATTTGCATCGGGCTTTAAGACGAGCCAATGCTCTACTAATGAAGAATCTAAACTCGGCATATCCTCGTAGGACCAAGCGAAGGTTTCAGGGAATTCTTTGAGCACTACCACAATGGCAATTTCTTCCTCTTTCCTCAAATTGGCACTTATCTGAACAATTTTTGGGTTATCCTCAGTGCCAAGGTTGATCTCCTTAGTTGATTCATCAATTGAGGTGCTAGGCTCATCAAACCTTCTTGTCCTGTCGACAAAGGGAGCTACATGATCAGTGCCATCCTCTAGCTGACTTTCTTCAGTTCCTTCTTTACTGTTCTCTTCCAGTACATATACCCCTAAGTCGTCATCTAGTGAAAAACCTTCTACATCATTTGCCCCTAGGGGAATGTGAGTTGTCATGAAATTGGAGACTTGACACAGCTGGGCACATTTCTCCGCCAACTCACTGATGTAGCAGGCGGGAACATGTCTGCCCCTAGCTTTCTTCGATGGACTAGACAGAGAAGAACTAGACTCTCCTAAACCTAGACTCAATCCTATGCTACTATGTACAAAGGGAGTGAGAGAGATAGAGTTCAAGGTGGAAAGTGTCAGCCCTTGGCCGAGGGATCCTAACTCTAGGGAGGAGGTTTCTTCGATAGTGAGCTCACAAACCCACCTTTCCAGATTGGCCTTTTTTTGGTGGTCATGGCTAAAAGCGAAGACAACATGCATGGGTTGTTCCATGATCGGGTAGGTGAGAAGTGGGGGAAAAGGAGGATGAAACAAAAATGAGATGAGAATAACAGGTGCTAGCCTACCTGAAGCTAGGAACACACCCACAGGAGGAGTGTCGTCAGGTGGCTCATCGAGTTGAAAGAGAGAGAGTAATCCGAGGTCATCCTCGAGCGAGTGATTTTGTTGGGTTTCTTTTTCCTTGACTTTGCAACCTTTGTCGAGATCATGCAGAGTCCCTAGCTGCATTGGACCTTTGATGAAGTGATCGAAGAGCCGGCCTCTAGCTTGGGCGATTTGGATGCTTGTTCGGTTGAAAACCCCAAATCTGTCCGACCTTTGGAGACCTTGAGTCTATGCCTTCGAGTGGGACTTTGCTCATTTCGATGTAAGCCTTTACCCATGACAAAACCCATCTTGGCCATTATCTCCCATCCTTTTCCTAATGAAGTGTTAGAGTGATTGACTGGTCTAGGAAGGACATGATGGCTCGGTTGGCAAAGGGCTATCGGACCCACTGTAGGCGTCGGGAAAGTAGGTGGCGCAACGGGGGGCTGGGGGCTTGCGGACGCTCTTGCTCCCCTCTGGGACGTTAGCTCCCCATGGGCGCTACTGGTACCCTGAAATGTGAAATACGTTGTTAGAACGTAATAAGGTGATCGCCAGGAAATTTTACCCAATTTCTACAGGATAGATGATAGCGCAAAGGTGTCTCAGGGAGAGAGTTTGTGGGGTCCCGACTTCTCCATTCTCGGCCGGCCAAGGACGGAGAGCCCTACGTAGTCTAGAGTGTTGAAAGTCCTGCAAACAATAACAAACTCAAGAAAATAAAAAGATACACCAGTTAGGACTGTGAAGCATAGTAAGTGTTCTAAGCAATCTGAGAGCGCAAGATGTTGGTGGTGAGATTACCTAGAGGGGTGGTTGGGAATGGGGGATGGCTGAGGCTTTCGACCACCCGCCTTCCTGATTGTTTAATTTAAAAAAAACGTCAATGATAAGGATTCTAAATAAGTTTCCTATTATGCAATGATCGAGATGATGCCACACATGTGTACAGAAGTGAAAATCAGAAAGCAGTGAGGGATCAAACCAGGAGGTGGCCAAGGAATTGGCCGCCTAGAAAGTTGGATGGCCTAGTCGATGGCCATTTGTCCTTCTGGAGAATGCGGACTTGGAAAACACGAGCAAGCAGGAAACAATGTGAAGCCGACTGAGCAATCCCCCCTCTCACACCGAAGGAACTTTCTTCACCTCTAGGCCTTCAAGAGACCCTCGTCCTTGATCACTTTCTGGCCACACTCTTCCACCTCTCTCCGTTCGTCCGTCCCTGTTTCTCCTCTCCTCCGTCCCTCTGTCTCTCTATCTGTCACCCCTTTCTCCTTCGGTCCCCATAGTTTTTGTCTCCGGGTTCACCTTCTAAGAGCTTACAGCTACGTGCCCAGAACGTGGGCGACGAGGCCGGAAGTGGGGGTCGAACGGTGGAGTGTTCAAAGCGTGGGACGTGGTCGTGGAGCATGGGTGTTGACCAACGGTTGTAGCTAGGCGACCAGGTCACTGGCTGTTCACAAGTAGAAGGTGGCCAGGTTATTGGCCGTTCACAAGACCTGGGTGGCCAAAGTCTTGGCCGCCCAGCAAACCTAGGCGGCCATCGACTTGGCCACCCATCCCATGGGCTTTTCAACCCTTTTTTCCTTCGATCAAGGCCCAATAGGGTTAGGTGGGCTGGACTTTGGACACAAGACATCAATCTGTCCAAGGAAAATGATGTGTTCAAAGATATTGCTCAAGGCCTGATCGAGAAGGGCGAACTAAAGATAGGGGAATATGAAGTGAATCCACCACGCCCTCATGAAGCGGGTGGTTATGAAAGGGGAGTCCACATGGTCTCGGTCCACTACTAGACCCTCGAAGATGTAGCAGAGGCCGAGCAAAGCAAGCCTCAAACCAATAAATAGCTGCCTGAGCGGTAGATATCAACCTCAAAAGGGGAGGCGCGTGACGCCACTCCCCTAACAATGGGGGTCGCTTGCTCGACCAATCAAAGATGCCGTGAAGCAAATGTGATTTCCCTCTTCACCCCCACGGGTGAGGGCCTCGTAGAGGCTATCTACGATGACTCTCAAGAAGAGCATGAAGAAGCCATGCAGCTCTCTATGCTAGGGGACACGCCGAAGACCCACACAATGATGCATGAAGGGTCGGAGGCCGATGTCCCCTGTAAACGTCAGGAATTTATTGAAGCAGAGGTCGGCACGACTTCTAATAATGCTCCACGGGGGCAAGAAGCTGAAGAAATCCCTATCGGCCCTAGGAGCGATCCACCCACGAGCCAACATCCAAGCCGCCCAGAAATTGTATTGTCGGCGCCAACGCCGATTCAAGAGCCAGAGAAATAAGCTGGTGAAGCTCCACTGCTGAGCGGAATAAGACAAGAGGACATCTGTGATGTCCTCAAAGTCGAAGAAGATGATGAAGGCTTCATCGATCTGCAGTTGGCTCCTCCGGAAATAGAAGATGGCGGCCAAGCCACCGTCGATGAGTTGATCGAAGTAAACCTCGGCACAGAAAATGAGCCCAGGCCAACCTTCCTCAGCGCCCTTCTCCCCCCAGAAGAAAGAAAGTGATACTTACAACTCCTCCAAGAATTCTGAGACTGCTTTGCTTGGAACTACAAAGAAATGCCAGGCCTCAATCCTGAAGTTGCTCAACATATAATGGCCATTAACCCCGAGGCTGAACCAGTGAAGCAGTCACCCCAGCGGATGAGGCCAGAGCTGATAAGCTAGGTTTGCAAGGGGGTCGACAAACTCGTGGACATCAACTTCATTGCGGAAAACCAATACACCACTTGGCTAGCCAATATTGTGCCCGTCAAGAAGAAGAATGGCCAGATCTGGATATGCGTCGACTTCCGGGACTTGAACAAAGCATGCACGAAGGATGATTTCCCGGTGCCCATCACCGAAGTCATGATTGGTGCTACTACTGGCCACGAAGCTCTATCCTTCATGGACGGATCATCCGGATATAACCAGATATGGATAGCCAAACATGATAGAGTTCATATGGCTTTTCGATCGCCCAAAGGGATATTCCACTATAAGAGGATGCCTTTCGACCTCAAGAATGTCGGCGCCACTTACCAAAGGGCGATGACAAGGATATTCGATGAACTGCTCTATGATAAAGTCGAATGCTATATCGACGATCTGGTCATCAAGACCAAGAAGAGAGAAGATCACTTGAATGACCTCAGGGTGATATTCCAAAGGCTTCGGAAATATGAGCTAAAGATGAAACCGTTAAAGTGCACCTTCGACGTTTCCAGTGGAAAATTTTTGGGCTTCATTGTCCGATATCGGGGAATCAAAATAGACCCCTCCAAGATAAAGGCCATTCAGGAACTGCTGCCTCCGAAGAACTTAACGGAACTGCAGTCTTTACAGGGCCGATTAGTCTATATACGTAGGTTCATCTCCAACCTATCTGGGCGATGTTAGCCATTCCATAAGATGATGATGAAAGACATGCCGTTCGATTGGAATCAAGAATGCAAAAAGGCTTTTGACCAGCTGAAGGAGTACTTGAAGACCCCACCAGTGCGGGGGGCACCAGTCAAAGGGCGGCCATTAATTCTCTACATAGCTGCCACCGAATATTCACTAGGGGCAATGCTCGCCCAGAACAACGAGGAGGGGAAGGAGCAAGCACTTTATTACCTCAGTCAAAGATTGGTCGGGGCAGAAGCAAAATATACCCCGATCGAGAAAGTTTGCCTTGCCTTGGTCTTCACAGCCAAGAAGATGAGGCATTACATGCTCTCGCATGAAATACAGCTCATATTAAGGGTCGATCCGGTCAAATATCTCTTGTGCCAACCAGCACTGAAAGGGCGACTAGGAAAATGGGCCGTCATTCTGATGGAATTTGATATCACATATGTGCCGCAAAAGACCATTAAGGGTCAGGCGATAGTAGATTTCTTCGCAGCATATCCCATACCCGAGAATTTCCCTATAATCACGGAGCTTCTGGAAGATGAAACACTAGAAGTAAACCAAGTCCATCAAGCCATATGGCAGTTATACTTTGACGGAGCATCCAGAACTGAAACATCTCAATCAGGGCATACGAGGACAAGAGCCGGAGCTGGCATCGTCCTCAAATCCCCGGAAGGAGAAGTGCTGCATACATCGTGCTCGATCAACAAGCCGTGCACGAACAATGAAGCAGAATATGAAGCATTGATCATTGGTCTTTAGATTGTCCTCCATACGGAGATTCGAATGCTGCAAGTGTTCGGCGACTAAATGTTGATTGTCAAACAGACACAATGAGAGTTCGATGTCCGGAAGCCCGGATTGATCCCTTATTGCACCAAGACGAAGCAGCTCATGGGGTGATTTTATTTCATCGAGTTAGGCCATGTCGGCTGAAGTCAAAATGCTCAGGCAGATGTGCTGGCGAAACTAGCCAGCTCGCTGGCAGTCCCGCCAGATGAATCCCTCAATATAACAGTGTGTGGACACACTTTTTATTTAAATCGTTGTTTACTTGTTTATTGGATTTGTTTATTGGTTTATTAAGTGTATGGGCGTGCCAGTCACTAAGTGACGATTTATTCGGGCTCCAAAGAGCCACATGTGCGCTTGATCTGACTCGGTCAGGCAATTGTGTTATTCGTGTCAGGACCAGAACTCACCGTGCCATAAAGGTCACAGCGTCATTTACATCCCCTCGGAGAGGGGAACACCCTTGATTGATCGCCAGGAATAAGGGCCCTACGGCCTAAAGAAAATACTAATAATACAGGAAGATAGAGAAGGACGAACTATGCTAAAAGCCTGTATCGGGATACGAACATTCGGGTTTTGTCGGTCACTCGTGGACCACTTTATGCTCGGACAAAGGTCTGTATTGAAAACATGACGGAAGCGAAAACAAACCCGTACGAATGTATGCCGGGTTTACGATAATTTCAATAAAAGAGTGGAAACGAATCCCAATAGGAACAAGTCCGGTCTGACGAACTATCAGCCCAGGGCAATATCGGATCATGGCTATATCGGGATGCTTCCCAAGGTCTAAACCCGACTTGGAGGGGCGGCATTAATATTCTCTTTACACTGGGTCTTGAGGAGAAACGAGGCTGCGGAGCAGGTTTCATCGTGTTATTATTGTTTGATTTTCCCCCTTTTTCTATTAAATTTTTTTATTATTGTTATTTTATTTTTTATTATTTTTAATCATTTATTATTATATATATATTTTATGTATTATCATATATTTATTTTTTTTGGAGTGCGTGCGGGAGGATGAGCCAAAAGATCGATGCACATGTGCTCAAGGGACAAAGGTCGATGCACATTCCTGTTTGGAGGGTCAAAGGTCGATGCACATCCATGTTTGAAGAGACAAAGGTCGATGCACATTCCTGTTTGAAGGGACAAAGGTCGATGCACATTCCTATTTAAAGGGACAAAGGTCGATGCACATCCCTGTTTGAAGGGACAAAGGTCGATGCACATTCCTGCTTGGAGGGACAAAGGAAGGTCGATGCAGCTAGGCTCAAAGTGAAGGAAGGTCGATGCACATTCGGAATGTGTGGGGGAAGGTCGATGCTCATGCAGCATAGGGCCAAATGAGGGTCGATGCACATGTGCTCAAGGTGAAGGAAGGTCGATGCACATTTGGAATGTGTGGAGGAAGGTCGATGCATGTCCATCATAAGGCGAAACAAAGGTCGACACACGTCCAGCATAGGGCCAAACGAAGGTTGATGCACATGTGCTCAAGGTGAAGGAAGGTCGATGCACATTTGGAATGTGTGGAGGAAGGTCGATGCACGTCTAGCATAGGGCCAAACGAAGGTCGATGCACATGTGCTCAAGGTGAAGGAAGGTCGATGCACATCTGGAAATGTGTGGTGGGTTGGAGGCAAGGTCTACGCACATGTGAAATGTGCCAAGGGGCTGCCGGTCAAGGTTGATGCACATGTGGGATGTGCAGAGGGCAAGGTCGGTGCACATGTGGAATGTGCTGGGGGCAGAGTCTACCAAGGTCTATGCACATGTGAGATGTATGAAGGGCAAAGTCTACCAAGGTCTATGCACATTTGAGATGTGTGAAGGGCAAGGTCGATGCACATTGGGAATGTGTAGAGGGCAAGATCTGCCAAGGTCTGTGCACATTTGAGATGTCTGAAGGGCAAGGTCGATGCACATTGGGAATGTGTAGAGGGCAAGATCTGCCAAGGTCTGTGCACATTTGAGATGTGTGAAGGGCAAGGTCGATGCACATTGGGAATGTGTAAAGGGCAAGGTCTGCCAAGGTCTGTGCACATTTGAAGTTTGGGCTGCCAAGGTCGATGCACACTTGGGTTGTGCAAAGGGGCTGAAGGCAGAGGTCGATGCACATCTGGGAATGTGTAATGGGTTGGAGGCAAGGTTGATGCACATGTGAAATGTGCCAAGGGGCTGGGGGCAAAGTTTCCAACAACACTCCAACCTGAAGATTTGTTTACTATTTTATTGCTTTATTTATTATTACACATATATATATATTTTTCTTTTTCTTTATCTATTTATTTATTTATTATTATTGTTTCCCTTATTATTATTATTATTAATTTTTTATTAGTACTTTATTATTTTTATTAGTACATTATTATTTTTATTATTTATTATTATTTTAATTTAATTTAATTTAATTTTTTTATATATACTTCTTTATTAATTCCTTTCTTTGTTTATTCAGTCGGTGCCCGGGTTCGAACTGTCACAAATGCTACGGCAATGCGGGCCCAATTCTTTTCGTGTCTTCCACAGTTCCTTTTGACTCACGGGAGTGTCTCGTTGTTGTTTCTTTTATTTGTTTGTTACCTCATTTTGTCTTTTAACATGTGTATTATTCTGGCAAAAATCCGGCAGCATCTCCCCAGGACCCAGATGCTGGGGGGGGAGGGGTGAAAGGGGTGCACGTCCACAAGGAGTGACGTGACCCAACAAGTCAAGGTGTGCGCGTATGCAGCAACACCCTTAGGAAAACTCCGGAAAACCTAGAAGCCAGTAAGTGGGAAAACATCGGGCTAAAAATGGGTTGCGGGTGCACCGTATCGAGGGACAAGCTAGGTGCACCGGGTGGAATGGCCCAAGGGTATACAGGGTGTGCTGGGCAATGCGCAAACAGGGATGCGCCGGATGGAAGGGGCTGAAGGGTGTACCGGGTTTGAAGAGGCTGGGCGTGCTGGCATGGATGAGCTAAGAGCGTGTCGGGATAAGATAGGTTGAAGTGTGCCGGGCAAGGCGCAGGTAGGGCGTGCCGGGCTAGAATGGGTTAGGTGTGCCGGCAGGGCAAGGATGGGGTCGTGCCGGGTGAAAGATGCAACTTGTGCACCGGTCCTGGGTGCTTTGGGGTGTGCCGCTGGAGGGGAGGTGCAACGCACCGCACTGAGTTTGGACGAGGGATACACCAGCAGAAGGGGGGAACGTCCAGGAGTGCTGAGTGAAAACAACAGTCTCAATAACGATGGTATCAAGGGAAAGACCAAGATTAAGTATGAAGAGCTGGATTTGTTAAACGGATGAATCAGTGCTCAGGAGAGATCCTCCACTAGGCCAAATAAAAGCTTGTGATGAAACCCACGAAGGCAAACACAGAGACTGACCCTGTTACGAGGGCAAATAGAAGGAAGCCCACCTTATGTCATCACGCCAGAGACACTACCCATTAGACTGGATAGACTCTGCCACATTCCGAATGTCGGACAAACGAAAGAAAGAAGATGCCAAACCATGATGGGAGCACCATCAAGTGAAAGCAAGCCCAAAGGAGCATTTTCATTCAATGAGAATAAGGGAACGCTAACTAGGCAAACCAGGGAAGGGCAATGCGTTACAGCAGAATCAAATGCCTAAGGCACACAAGCAGCGTAAAAGGGGGGCAAGAGAACGACGGCCCCAAAGAAAAGGGAAGGGAGAGAAGGAACCACACCCAGAGGAGGACGGGGCGAGGGATGGGCCATGGCTCCCTTTCCCTTTCCCGTCCCCTCTGTTACATTCAGAACCTCTCTCTCTCTCCCTCTCTACCGCTTACTCTCTCTTCTCCTACTGGCTTCTTTTTCCTCAGGCTCCTTGAGCTCTGCAAACGCCGGACCAGCAGCCTATCAGTGCCCAGCCACTTCTGCTCTTCTTCTCGCTCACTTTTTCACTCCTCGTCTCTCCCTCTCTGCTTCCTCAGAAGACCCATACCTTTTTTTTTCTTCATCGTGAGTGGCTTTTTATAGAGCTGCTGCCTATGACGCCATGCCGACGATGGAGGTCAGTAAAGATTGACCTCCGTCTTGTCCCCCCTGCAGCACCCCTTGCGTGCCTCGACAAAGCGTTGACACCTGGGCAGGTTGGAGCTGGTTCGATGTGAGCCCACTGCGCGCCAAGGGTCACACGTCGTGACCGCCGTATTTGCCGCTGGTTGTACTGGTTCAAACCATGGAGCGCTTCATCGGGTGATGAAGAAAGTAGACTGCACCGGATGGAAAGGCTGTCAGCCTCGCCGGGTGATGAATGGGGTGCACCGCTGGAGTGGCTGACGGGTGTGTCAGCCAAGGGGTGTTGTGGGAGTGTGCCGCTGGAGTGGCTGGGCAGTGTGGCGGTGAAGCGTGGGCTGCGGCTACTGCCGGATGGGGCATTTTGCTGCCAGATGAGGCCCTGCTTGGTGGTCTGCTGGATTGGCTGGATGGGCTCTACGAGGAACCTGCCCGTTCAGGGCTTCCACTACCAGATGGGGTAGTTGCCACTAATGCTACCGGACGGATGGGGGAACGGTACAGTGGAAGTTGGTGGGCCATCCGGTGCGGGGCTGTGAGCATGGTGTAAAACGGTGAGGTGGAGTGGGAGAGAACGTGGGGGAAGAGAGAGAGACGACCCCCCTTTTATTTATTTATTTATTTATAATCTTATATTTGAATATATATATACTACTCATACATATATTATTATTATTATTATTATTATTATTATTTTATTCTCCTTTTCTCTTCTCTTCTTTTCTCCTTATTTATTTCTTCTCTTTTTTTTGACGTCCGGGCCTCCGCACTTCTGACTATATCTTCGAGGATGGTAGGCCTTGCTTAATTTTATATTCAATTCGTCCCTCAAAATGTAAATTCATGATGGCACGGTGCCGTGTACAGGATGCGGCCCCACCATCACCAGAGTTGGAATTCAGCCGCCGGGGTCTCTTGCTTTGCTCCTTATTTCTTTTCTTCCGCTGGCAGCTCGCTGCAACATGAAAATTTGGGTGTCCACAAATGCCCCCCACCCGCAAGTGGCGCGAAAGAGGGACAAATGAGTGGGGCCTGCGGGTGTAGTCCACTATCATTCATCATTTTTTTCTTCTTCTCTTTTTTTTCTTTCTCTTTTTTTTTGTTTTCTTCTCTTCTTCTTCTCTCCTCTTTTTTTTCTCATTCATCAAAAATAGCCCCCCTGCAAATGCAGATCAAACAGTTAGTAATTTAGGAAGGTGATGGAGGCATCACCCACGACTCCCTCTGGCTCGGGTCGTCGTCACACTCCGGAGTTGTGTGAGCTCGGGCATCACTCTATGTGGGCCCAATTATCTATTTTGAGCTTTCTATTTGAGTCATTTGATGTATTTTCCCTTTTATTTGAGTCATTTCCCTAGGTCTTTGGTTTATTTCCCTATGTTTGAGTCATTATCCCCTTGGTTGGCTTAATTGGACAGCTTTTGTCATTACATGTAAAGCCAGGGGTAGTTTGGTCATGTAAAAGGTTGGGTCCCTATAAATAGGACCCCAACCCCACTTGAGAAAGCTAATGAGAATTTGCATGTTTTGAATCTCCACAAAATTTGAGTCTTTAAGTGTGAAGCCTAAGGTTAGGGTGAGAAGCCCTCTCCCCCCTCCCTTCTCTCTCCAAAGGGGGCGAACCCCTTCTCTCTCTTCCCCTCCCCTCTCTCTAGTTCGCCCCACCCTCTCTCTCCTCCACCTCACCCTCCACATCAGCCCTAACCTCAGCCAC
The DNA here is from genome assembly GCA_022559845.1 of Amorphophallus konjac. Classification (NCBI taxonomy): domain Eukaryota; kingdom Viridiplantae; phylum Streptophyta; class Magnoliopsida; order Alismatales; family Araceae; genus Amorphophallus; species Amorphophallus konjac. The sequence goes on along the minus strand of CM040121.1, from coordinate 446,416,728 downwards.
CTTCCCTTTCCCCAGGTGCATTCATTACCCCTCCACCACTCCCCACCAAATCTCCTCCCTCCCTAGGAGAATCTTGGCCTTCCCAACACAATCCTCCCCCTCCCCCATGCAATTCTCCAATTCCCAAGAGAGGTTTGAAACTTTTCCCTCCACTCTCTCCTCCCCCATACCCTAGGGGTAGTCCACACAGTGAAGTTGGTCCCATTGTTTGTTTGTGCCCCAGCTCACACTATCTCCTTCCTTGTTTGTCTACCATCCAAACAGTCGTCGATTTCTGGAGAACGTTCTTCAAGATGGCTTCGTTGAAACTCTGGAAAGATTTCAACCAGGAAATGTTGGAAGCGTGTCTCATCATACCTTGGCATCCACTTTTCAGTCCACTCCATTTCATTTCACTACACTTCATTTCATTCCACTACATGTCTTTCCCCTACAAAGCGGACGCCAAGGCAGGGCAGCTGTAGACACGCCAATTCGACATTTTCGTGAGTATATTTCATATTATCCCGTGATGTCCCAAAGTAGCTTACACATTTGATTTATTTGCGTGATTTCCATAATTTTGGTAGCATATAAAATTTAAAAAAATTAAAAAAATGAAATGAAAATGAAAAAAATTGAGAAAAAAGTTAAAAAAAGAGAAACAAATACAAAACCCAAATATATATATATATATATAGGGTTGTAAATATATATATGTAATATATATATATCTACATGGTTGTAAATATATATATGTAATATATGTATATATATATATACTTGCTTTTGTTTTAATAAGTTTAAACAAAAAAAGTGAAAAAAACCAAAAGATACATAATCAATACAAATAAAATAATACTAAATGTCCTAATTGCTTACCCACTCCCTAAATTCCCGGATCTTGCTCCCTACTATTATTACTAAAGATGCTTATCTCCACATAATTATACATCACACCGATCCCATTTCCCACCCTCTCACGTCACTTTCTCTCTCATCCCATCTCTTTCTCACTGCACCCACGCCAAACACCCCTCTCTCACGTCTTCTTCCATAGCTCCCTCTCTCTCTCTCTTCATATCACCTTCCTCCAATTACCACCAACGGAATCTTATCCCTTCTCTCACTTTCTCTCCCATGTCCCTCTCACTGTCTCTCCACTCCACCGAAGCCATCCCACTCCCGATCTCTCCCACTCTTCCTGATTCCCATCGAAAACAACTCCCCAACTCTCACCCTCTCATTCTCCCTCCCGACCATCACCGTGGTACTCCCTCTCTCATTCCACTTCTCTGCCAACCCCCCATACCATCGTAGCGAACCTCCCTCTCCCGGCATGCACACCTAGCCACCGGCCACACTCGCCGACAAGCCCTCCTCTCCAACTCCAGACCACGCCAGACAGCCCCGTCCCCCACTCCATGTCGCCGTAGCCTGCCCGCCCCCTCCACTCTCCACAGCTGCCATAGCCTCCTCGTTGCCTCCCCTCTCTCTTCACACCTACCGCCCAACCACCCACGTCGCTGACCGCCACCTGCCCTCTCGCCGTTGCATCTCCCACACCTTACAACCGGACCTCCTCACCATCCTCTCATCCTCTCCTTCCTGGTTACACCACCGAACATCCCAACCACTCATCGACACCCCACTCCCTCTCTCATTACCCGTCCTTCCCTCTCACCCTCTCTCACTCACTGCGCAATCCCTCTCAACCTCTCTCACTCACTGCGCCCCCACTCACCTCCTCTCCACTGCCATCCCATTCACCCTCGCCCTTCTCACCACTGGCGTCCACCTGCAGCGCCGACCTCCCTCGCCGGAGCCCCACGCCACCGCCGTTGACGAACTCCGAGCACCCCCACGCCACCGCCACTGACGACGTTCCGAGCCCAATTCCCACTCTCCCATCTCCCCACTCATTCCATCACCCTCTGACTCCCTCACCACGCCGCTGTCGAGCCCCGCCACCTTCAACGGACGCCACTGCCACCGGTCTCCCACCTCACCGGCAACACCATCCCACTGCCAACTGATGGGAATCGACGCCGAGCATGTACATTTTATTTTTATATTTATATCCTTTAATTTATTTGTATATCCATGGGAAAGTATATGCGCAATTGTACGGCTTTGTAAGCCAATGCGTCATTCCTACGGATTGTGTGGGTTTCTACGTAATTTGTCAGTAGGACCAGCAAGGGGGCCCTCAGCCCTTTCCCATTGGTCCATGTCATCCATGTGGGGCTGGTCAACCATCCTAGGTGGCCATCTAGAAGGGTTGAATGTCAATTGTCCATATGGGGGACAAATAGACATGAAAGTCCAAGATGCCACCTACCCCCCCTCCCCTTGGTCAATAGGCCGCCCCCCCTTTTAATTTATTTTTATTTTTTGTGTGCTGGTCACACTTCATCCAAGCCATCCATTCCCCACCCCTAGATCCAAAGGTGGAGATTACATTTGATGAGGAGCATATAAAACCTTGTATTTTCCATTTGATAATTAGTGAAAAGAATAGAAAAAATTGTGTAAGCCAAGGAGCTTCTTGCGCCCCCAGCCCTCTCCCCTCTGGTTCTTCCTTCTCCAACCACCAATTCTAGAGTGGATCCTCTCTATCTCCTCCCCCTCAATCTCTGAGTTCATCTCCGGTGCCGCCGCCGCCATTCGTGCCGCCAACGAGCCGCCGCGACGCCGATTCTGAAGTGCTACCAAGGTTCTGTTTTACAGAACAGAAGTCTACTACGAGAATTCCTGCACTCAACTCTGACATCTGCTTGATCTGACATTTTCAGGGTTTGTTCCCCACTTGAAACCCCATCTCTAAAAAAAATTTCACGCCCAAATTCCTTCTTTTCCTATTTTCCCATTTTCGGTCTGCAACCCCCTCCCAGATCTGTCTACTGTCTGTTCACTGTAACAGTCCGCCTGAGTTTCCCATATTCGAATCATATTTTGATTTTCCCAGGAGTCCCCAAGTTTACTGGAGATTCTTTTCACCTTTCCCTCTCTCCAAAAATTTTCTTCATTTTTGTTCAGCTCTCCAAATATTTTCTAAAATTCGTCCAAGTTCCTATCTACAGTTCTGTCAGCCTGTTTCCAGATCTGACCACCAGTCATTCAAAAATTCATAACAATTCGTAGCCTCCACTAATCCTTCCACAAAAATTATTTCCGTTTTCTTTGTTTAAAACTATACAACTTTGGTGAAGAGCTCAGGAGCTGAATCGGACGGCTACCTCACGGTCAACGGAAGTTCTCAGACAACTCACCTGCAGATCTGAGAGTCCGGCCACTGTACAACAGTAGCTTGGAAATTCAGTCAAGGCCAGATCTGGAGCACTCCATTTTTTCTCTATAGTCCTACATCGAATTATTTCGATTTAGCTTTCCAACGGTAACAGTTCGTGTCGATCCGACATCGGGGCTGATCGCAGCGTCCGTTCTCGCCGGAGCGCGCGTTGAAAAATAGAACCGGCAAATCCGTGGCCGGTTATTCCGACCGGTGCCGATCGGAGCCGCCCGGGCTCCGGCCGGTGAACCAGCGTGCTGCTATCCCGGGGAATGCTCCCCAAGCGACCCCACCACAGTGGTGCCGCCCCGGTCCCACACGGTCTCTCCGGACATCACGTGGGCCCACGGTCGCGAGTACGTGTGCTACCGAAGAGACGTGAGAAGCCGCCCGTCAACCCGAAATCGGTCCTCCCGGACCCACTTGTGTAGCCCTTTACCTCCCTGCGTGGAGTGGGCGATATTTCATGGCTATCATTATTGTGTAATATTTGTTCCGGGAGTACGAGATCGGCTGGGTCCATCTTCCCCACGCCCGGTAGCGTGGAGGTATCATTTCCGCTCCCTTCTCGGCATTTGCTTTCTTTCGTATATATATCTTTATGCCGCTGCTAGAGAGCATATGTAGGGATATCTAGCTCGCTATATGATGTTTATTACCGCTGCTGCGAGAGAGAGAGTGGCCGTCCCGTGACCCGATCCGGGCACAAAAGAGAGCCGATCACCCTAGCTCATTGCCGGTTTCTCAACCGCGCACGTCCGACACTTCCCTCGTTAAGGCACAATCGCGAGCTTGTCGTGTCCGTGGTCCGTCCCGCATCAATTTGGTATCAGAGCCAGGTTGAGTCTAGGGTGTCAAAAAAAAGTATCATTTACGTCTAGTCATTAGTCATTGTCTAAGTCGTGTTTAGGGTCATCATTGTTTTAAAACAAAAAAAAAGTGTCTTTGCATTGCATCCCTTTACTCGGTATATTAAAAGGTGTTGTCCGAACGGTAGGCTACGCCTATCGGGAAGGCCGCACACTTGCGCGAGTGATCTTCGGATCGATTAACTCCACCACGTGCCGAGTTTTGGTTACGTCTAGGTGCATCATCTTGTAGTGTGCATTTGCATTAGTCGGTGTCTCCTACCCCGTGTCTTGCATGCCCACTCGTCGAGGTACTCAATACTCCCCCCCACCACCACCTATGGCGGAATCCCGAGTCTATAGTTCCGATGAAGTGGCCACAATGTTCCGAACTCTTATGGGAAAAATGGATGGGTTGAATGAGCGCATGGATGTGTTAAGCACTCGAGTGGATAGGATGGAAGGGTTGAGTACCCAGGTGAATGGCCTAGGCACCCTCCTAGAAGAGAGGATGAAGGCCGTAGAGGATAGGGCCGCCGGGTCGAACCAGTCCGTTCAGGGATTGGTCGGGAGAGTTGCCGCACTAGAGAAAGAACCAACCGAGACACACCCGATTGCCCCAGTCCAGGCACCTGTCCCACCTACACAAGGTCAACCGGAGCCGGTTCACCAACCCGCGACTCCAAGGGTTCAAGGGGTAGCTGTTAGGAGGCATGAAGTCCCTAGGTGCATGACTATGAGTCCGATAATGAGCATCGGGGACATGGTCGTGATCATCGCCCTACACGACGTACCCACGACCAAGATATGGATGAATGGGCCCTTAGGACCGTTCCGGCCGACCCTCCCACCTTTGACGGGTTCTTCGACCCAAAGGTCTATCTTGATTGGGAGGCTGGCATGGACCGATATTTTGAGTGGTTCGAGATGTCGGACCAACGGAAGGTCAAGTACGCCAGGATGAAACTTTTAGGCCAAGCACAAACATAATGGAGGAACATGGAGAATCTATTGTTTCATCGTCATGAACCCCCGATCGATACGTGGACCGAGATGAGAGAGAAGCTTAGGAAGAAGTACCTTCCTACCTCCTACCGCCAGCGTCTTATAGAGTGGTGGCAAATCCTCACCCAAGGAGACCGATCCGTCTCTGATTACATCACCGAATTTGATGAATACTACTTGCGATGTGATGCCAAGGAGGAAGACTCCCTTACCGTCTCTCGGTTTCGGCGTGGTCTACGGCCTTACCTACAGTATGAGCTTCTCCGCCGCAAGGTGGACAAGTTGGAGGATGCATATCAAGTTGCTCTCGAAATGGAGCAATTCGAGGGAGAGTTCGAGTCTATTCCATGGTGGAGCCCCGCTCCTCCCCGTAGTGATTCCAGTGGCTCCTTAGGTTCATACCCGAGGGGACCCATGGCTCGTCCTCAGGAGCCCGCCCGTCAGGAGCACTTCGCTCCTAGACCTCGACCTCCCCCACCACGGGATCTACCTCCACCCCATCCACCGGCACCCGTTGCCCGTCCCCCGGCACACATATCCCGTCCCCTGGCCCCGACACTTCCTCCCCTGTTGCCCACGGTGCCTACACCTCCACCCTTGTTACCTACACCCCCTACCCGTCGGGAGGATAAGGGTAAGGCCCCTCTTATCGGAGAGAGCAGTCGGTCGCGAGTGCAGTGTTTCCACTATCACGGGTTTGGCCACATTGCCAGTGAATGTCCCGCTCGCGCCACCCTAGCCCTAGGTGTTGGAGAAACCTTACCTCCCGAGCTTGAGTGTGTTAGTTACGTGGCCAACCCGGCACTAGCCGAGGAGTACTATGCCTTGGGGGAAGAGCTGGAGGACTCTCCCGCAGTTCAGGATGCAGCCACTTAGTGGGATTGATGTTACCACCTTAGTCTAGGGTCCTGCATGAGTCAGTCTGTTTCTTTGTGTGGTGTGTTTTGAGTCGATTGTTTGTGTGGTTTGCATACGTGTGTTAGTGCTTGGTGAGTCTGCATGTGTCTTGTGCAAGCTCGTTGACGGTCTCTTATGAGCAAGAGGCGAGTGGACTCGCTCGATGAGTATGGGATCGGCTCTATATCTATACGTAGATCAGTCACCTACAGGGACCCAGCGGTGATTCCTAGTGAGTCTTCTAGCCGCCACCTCCCCTTTTGAGAGTGCCCCACTCGGAGTGTCCACCTTTAGCCCACAGCAGTTCGTGCATATCGAGTATATATGGAATGAGCAGGTGACGATCACTTGGAGTGGAGCATACCCGCGCTACTTGGCATGGTGACGGATCCGCCGGTGTACTCGAGCAGCCGCACCCCTTACTCGATGGAGTCGAGTTGCTCCCACCTGGGGAGAGTTGATGGGAATCGACGCCGAGCATGTACATTTTATTTTGCATTTATGTCCTTTAGTTTATTTGTATATCCATGGGGAAGTATATGCGCAATTGTACGGCTTTGTAAGCCAATGCGTCATTCCCACAGATTGTATTGGTTTCTACGTAATTTGTCAGTAGGACCAACAAGGGGGCCCTCAGCCCTTTCCCATTGGTCCATGTCATCCATGTAGGGCTGGTCAACCATCCTAGGTGGCCATCTAGAAGGGTTGAAAGTCAATTGTCCACATGGGGGACAAATAGACATGAAAGTCCAAGATGCCACCTACCCCCCCTCCCCTTGGTCAATAGACCGTCCCCCCTTTTAATTTATTTTTATTTTTTGTGTGCTGGTCACACTTCATCCAAGCCATCCATTCCCCACCCCTAGATCCAAAGGTGGAGATTGCATTTGATGAGGAGCATATAAAACATTGTATTTTTTCCATTTGATAATTAGTGAAAAGAATAGAAAAAATTGTGTAAGCCAAGGAGCTTCTTGCACCCCCAGCCCTCTCCCCTCTGGTTCTTCCTTCTCCAACCCCCAATTCTAGAGTGGATCCTCTCTATCTCATCTCCCTCAATCTCTGAGTTCATCTCCGGTGCCGCCGCCGCCATTCGTGTCGCCAACGAGCCGCCGCGACGCCGATTCTAAAGTGCTGCCAAGGTTCTGTTTTACAGAACAGAAGTCTACTACGAGAATTCCTTCACTCAACTCTGACATCTGCTTGATCTGCAATTTTCAGGGTTTGTTCCCCACTTGAAACCCCATCTCCACAAAAACTTTCACGCCCAAATTCCTTCGTTTCCTATTTTCCCATTTTCGGTCTTCAACCCCCTCCCAGATCTGTCTGCTATCTGTTCACTGTAACAGTCCGCCTGAGTTTCCCATATTCGACCATCTTTTGATTTTCCCAGGAGTCCCCAATTTTACTGAAGATTCTGTCCACCTTTCCCTCTCCCCACAAATTTTTTTTATTTTTTTTCAGCTCACTACATATTTTCTAAAATTCATCCAAGTTCCAATCTACAGTTCTGTCAGCCTGTTTCCAGATCCGACCACCAGTCATTCAAAAATTAATAACAATTCGTAGCCTCCATTAATCCTTCCACAAAAATTATTTCCGTTTTCCTTGTTCAAAACTATACAACTTTGGTGAAGAGCTCAGGAGCTGAATCGGACGGCTACCTCACGGTCAATGGCAGTTCTCAGACAACTCACCTGCAGATCTGAGAGTCCGGCCACTGTACAACAGCAGCTTGAAAATTCAGTCAAGGCCAGATCTAGAGCACTCCATTTTTTCTCTCTAGTTCAACATCGAAGTATTTTGAGTTAGCTTTCCAACGGCACCAGTTTTGTGTCTATCCGACATCGGGGCTAATCGCAGCGTCCGTTCTCGCCGGAGCGCACGCTGAAAAATAGAACCGGCAGATCCGTGGCTGGTTATTCCGACCGGTGCTGATCGGAGCCGCCCGGCCTACAGCCGGCGAACCAGCGTGCCGCTATCCCGGGGAACGCTTCCCAAGTGACCCCACCACAGTGGTGCCGCCTCGGTCCCACACGGTCCCTCCGGACAGCACGTGGGCCCACGGTCGCGAGTACGTGTGCTGCCGAAGAGACGTGAGAAGCCGCCCGTCAACCCGAAATCGGTCCTCCCAGACCCACTTGTGTAGCCCTTTACCTCCCTGCATGGAGTGGGCGATATTTCATGGCTGTCATTATTGTGTAATATTTGTTCCGGGAGTACGAGATCGGCCGGGTCCGTCTTCCCCACGCCCGGTAGCGTGGAGGTATCGTTTCCGCTCCCTTCTCGGCATTTGCTTTCTTTCGTATATATATCTTTATGCCGCTGCTAGAGAGCATGTGTAGAGATATCTAGCTCGCTATATGATGTTTATTACCGCTGCTGCGAGAGAGAGAGTGACCGTCCCGTGACCCGATCCGGGCATAAAAGAGAGCCGATCACCCTAGCTCATTGCCGGTTTCTCAACCGCGCACGTCCGACGCTTCCCTCGTTAAGGGACAATCGCGAGCTTGTCGTGTCCATGGTCCATCCCGCATCAATTTGGTATCAGAGCCAGGTTGAGTCTAGGGTGTCAAAAAAAGTGTCATTTACGTCTAGTCATTAGTCATTGTCTAAGTCGTGTTTAGGGTCATCATTGTTTTAAAACAAAAAAAAAGTGTCTTTGCATTGCATCCCTTTACTCGGTATATTAAAAGGTGTTGTCCGAACGTTAGGCTACGCCTATCGGGAAGGCCGCACACTTGCGCGAGTGATCTTCGGATCGATTAACTCCGCCACGTGCCGAGTTTTGGTTACGTCTAGGTGCATCATCTTGTAGTGTGCATTTGCATTAGTCGGTGTCTCCTACCCCGTGTCTTGCATGCCCACTCATCGAGGTACTCAATACTCCCCCCCACCACCACGTATGGCGGAATCCCGAGTCTATAGTTCCGATGAAGTGTCCACAATGTTCCGAACTCTTATGGGAAAAATGGATGGGTTGAATGAGCGCATGGATGTGTTAAGCACTCGAGTGGATAGGATGGAAGGGTTGAGTACCCAGGTGAATGGCCTAGGCACCCGCCTAGAAGAGAGGATGAAGGCCGTAGAGGATAGGGCCGCCGGGTCGAACCAGTCCATTCAGGGATTGGTCGGGAGAGTTGCCACACTAGAGAAAGAACCATCCGAGACACACCCGATTGCCCCAGTCCAGGCACCCGTCCCACCTACACAAGGTCAACCGGAGCCGGTTCACCAACCCGCGACTCCAAGGGTTCATGGGGTAGCTGTTAGGAGGCATGAAGTCCCTAGGTGCATGACTATGAGTCCGATAATGAGCATCGGGGACATGGTCGTGATCATCGCCCTACACGGCGTACCCACGACCAAGATATGGATGAACGGGCCCTTAGGACCGTTCGGGCCGACCCTCCCACCTTTGACGGGTCCTTAGACCCAAAGGTCTATCTTGATTGGGAGGCTGGCATGGACCGATATTTTGAGTGGTTCGAGATGTCGGACCAACGGAAGGTCAAGTACGCCAGGATGAAACTTTTAGGCCAAGCACAAACATATTGGAGGAACATGGAGAATCTATTGTTTCATCGTCATGAACCCCTGATCGATACGTGGACCGAGATGAGAGAGAAGCTTAGGAAGAAGTACCTCTCTACCTCGTACCGCCAGCGTCTTATAGAGAGGTGGCAAAGCCTCACCCAAGGAGACCGGTCCGTCTCTGATTATATCGCCGAATTTGATGAATACTACTTGCGATGTGATGCCAAGGAGGAAGACTCCCTTACCGTCTCTCGGTTTCGGCGTGGTCTACGGCCTCACCTACGGTATGAGCTTCTCCGCCGTAAGGTGGACAAGTTGGAGGATGCATATCAAGTTGCTCTCGAAATGGAGCAATTCGAGGGAGAGTTCGAGTCTATTCCACGGTGGAGCCCCCCTCCTCCCCGTAGTGATTCCCGTGGCTCCTTAGGTTCATACCCGAGGGGACCCATGGCTCGTCCTCAGGAGCCCGCCCGTCAGGAGCACTTCGCTCCTAGACCTCGACCTCCCTCACCACGGGATCTACCTCCACCCCATCCACCGGCACCCGTTGCCCGTCCCCCGTCACACATATCCTGTCCCCTGGCCCCGACACTTCCTCCCCTGTTGCCCACGGCGCCTACACCTCCACCCTTGTTACCTACACCCCCTACCCGTCGGGAGGATAAGGGTAAGGCCCCTCTTATCGGAGAGAGCAGTCGGTCGCGAGTGCAGTGTTTCCACTGTCACGGGTTTGGCCGCATTGCCAGTGAATGTCCCGCTCGCGCCACCCTAGCCCTAGGTGTTGGAGAAACCTTATCTCCCGAGCTTGAGTGTGTTAGTTACGTGGCCAACCCGGCACTAGTCGAGGAGTACTATGCCTTGGGGGAAGAGCTGGAGGACTCTCCCGCAGTTCAGGATGCAGCCACTTAGTGGGATTGATGTTACCACCTTAGTCTAGGGTCCTGCATGAGTCAGTCTATTTCTTTGTGTGGTGTGTTTTGAATCGATTGTTTGTGTGGTTTGCATACGTGTGTTAGTGCTTGGTGAGTCTGCATGTGTCTTGTGCAAGCTCGTTGACGGTCTCTTATGAGCAAGAGGCGAGTGGACTCGCTCGATGAGTATGGGATCGGCTCTATATCTATACGTAGATCAGTCACCTACAGGGACCCAGCGGTGATTCCTAGTGAGTCTTCGAGCCGCCACCTCCCCTTTTGAGAGTGCCCCACTCAGAGTGTCCACCTTTAGCCCATAGCAGTTCATGCATATCGAGTATATATGGAATGAGCAGGTGACGATCACTTGGAGTGGAGCATAGCCGCGCTACTTGGCATGGTGACGGATCCGCCGGTGTACTCGAGCAGCCGCACCCCTTACTCGACGGAGTCGAGTTCCTCCCACCTGGGGAGAGTTGATGGGAATCGACGCTGAGCATGTACATTTTATTTTGCATTTATGTCCTTTAGTTTATTTGTATATCCATGGGAAAGTATATGCGCAATTGTATGGCTTTGTAAGCCAATGCGTCATTCCCACGGATTGTATGGGTTTCTACGTAATTTGTCAGTAGGACCAGCAAGGGGGCCCTCAGCCCTTTCCCATTGGTCCATGTCATCCATGTGGGGCTGGTCAACCATCCTAGGTGGCCATCTAGAAGGGTTGAATGTCAATTGTCCACTTGGGGGACAAATAGACATGAAAGTCCAAGATGCCACCTACCCCCCCTCCCCTTGGTCAATAGGCCGCCCCCCCTTTTAATTTATTTTTATGTTTTGTGTGCTGGTCACACTTCATCCAAGCCATCCATTCCCCACCCCTAGATGCAAAGGTGGAGATTGCATTTGATGAGGAGCATATAAAACCTTGTATTTTCCATTTGATAATTAGTGAAAAGAATAGAAAAAATTGTGTAAGCCAAGGAGCTTCTTGCACCCCCAGCCCTCTCCCCTCTGGTTCTTCCTTCTCCAACCCCCAATTCTAGAGTGGATCCTCTCTATCTCATCCCCCTCAATCTCTGAGTTCATCTCCGGTGCCGCCGCCGCCATTCGTGTCGCCAACGAGCCGCCGCGACGCCGATTCTAAAGTGCTGCCAAGGTTCTATTTAATAGAACAGAAGTCTACTACGAGAATTCCTTCACTCAACTCCGACATCTGCTTGATCTGAAATTTTCAGGGTTTGTTCCCCACTTGAAACCCCATCTCCACAAAAAATTTCACGCCCAAATTCCTTCTTTTCCTATTTTCCCATTTTCGGTCTTCAACCCCCTCCCAGATCTGTCTGCTATCTGTTCACTGTAACAGTCCGCCTGAGTTTCCCATATTCGACCATCTTTTGATTTTCCCAGGAGTCCCCAATTTTACTGAAGATTCTGTCCACCTTTCCCTCTCTCCACAAAGTTTCTTTATTTTTGTTCAGCCATCCACATATTTTCTAAAATTCGTCCAAGTTCCTATCTACAGTTCTGTCAGCCTGTTTCCAGATCTGACCATCAGTCATTCAAAAATTCATAACAATTCGTAGCCTCCATTAATCCTTCCACAAAAATTATTTCCATTTTCCTTGTTCAAAACTATACAACTTTGGTGAAGAGCTCAGGAGCTGAATCGGACGGCTACCTCACGGTCAATGGCAGTTCTCAAACAACTAACCTGCAGATCTGAGAGTCCAGCCACTGTACAACAGCAGCTTGGAAATTCAGTCAAGGCCAGATCTGGATCACTCCATTTTTTATCTCTAGTCCTACATCAAAGTATTTCGAGTTAGCTTTCCAACGGCACCAGTTTTGTGTCGATCCGACATCGGGGCTGATCGCAGCGTCCGTTCTTGCCGGAGCGCGCGCTGAAAAATAGAACCGGCAGATCCGTGGCCGGTTATTCCGACCGGTGCCGATCGGAGCCGCCCGGCCTCCGGCTGGCGAACCAGCGTGCCGCTATCCCGGGGAACGCTTCCCAAGTGACCCCACCACAGTGGTGCCGCCCCGGTCCCACACGGTCCCTCCGGACAGCACATGGGCCCACGGTCGCGAGTACGTGTGCTGCCGAAGAGACGTGAGAAGCCGCCCGTCAACCCGAAATCGGTCCTCCCAGACCCACTTGTGTAGCCCTTTACCTCCCTGCGTGGAGTGGGTGATCTTTCATGGCTGTCATTATTGTGTAATATTTGTTCCGGGAGTACGAGATCGGCCGGGTCCGTCTTCCCCACGCCCGGTAGCGTGGAGGTATCGTTTCCGCTCCCTTCTCGGCATTTGCTTTCTTTTGTATATATATCTTTATGCCGCTGCTAGAGAGCATGTGTAGGGATATCTAGCTCGCTATATGATATTTATTACCGCTGCTGCTGCGAGAGAGAGAGAGTGACCGTCCCGTGACCCGATCCGGGCACAAAAGAGAGCCGATCACCCTAGCTCATTGCCGGTTTCTCAACCGCGCACGTCTGACGCTTCCCTCGTTAAGGGACAATCGCGAGCTTGTCGTGTCCGTGGTCCGTCCCACATCACCAACCCTCTCCCCATCTGTCTCCATAGTACACATCCCCAGCCGAACCACGTCGCCCACCCATCTCCTCTCCACGCGACGACCTCCCCTCCATCTCCGGTCACCCATCACCCAGCCGCGACAGATCTCAGCCTCCTCACGCCCTCCACCGACCACCCTCCGGCTAACTCCGCCGCTGCACCCAACTCCTTCATCACCCCCATGTTCCCTCTGTCTCTCTCTTCCTCTCTCTAACACTCACCCCCTGCCATGCCTCCCTCTCACAGCGTTGCACGCACCCTCCACCAACCGCTCGCTCTCACTCTCACCTGCCCACGTCCTTGTCACCGTCGCCGCCCTCTCCCCCATCTTCCCCACTCCACCGGCTAACGTCTCCCTCTCCCTGCGCATGCACATGCCCAGCACCCCACCACCGGGCTTCGGCTCACCTCCACCGCCTTTCTCCCTCTAACCGTCTCAGATGACCCTTCCTGCACCTCTCCCATCTCCCTACCGCCACACCGGAGCCACCCCCTCTCTTCCCACCCCCTCCCCAGTGCAGCCACGGACCTCCCAGCGAGCCCCCATCCCTCCTGCTAGCCCATGCACGCCTAGCTCCCGCCCCCCTCCACTCTCCACAGTTGCCATAACCTCCTCGCTGACGCCCCCCTCTCTCTCCTACGCAACCTCCTCTCCTAGCTTCCCCCTCTCCCTCCTCTGCACAACCTTCACCCATCACTCTCCCCTTCTCTCTCTAGCATCTTGCCCCCTCCATCTCTCTCTCCACGGCCCTCCCTCATCCCCCTCTCACCCACTCTCACCTCCGCGAGCCATCTCACCACCGACGCTATCGAGCTCCCCTCCCCACGGCGCCACCATCACCTTGCCACTGCCGCTCTCACGAACACCGGACACTCCCTCTCCCGGGCACGTCCTCGACCGATCCCGCCGGCCACCGACGCTCCTCTCCGTTGCCCTGCTGCACCCTCGCCACCGCCGTCGTTCGCCACCCCGCCGGCCACCGTCACCGCCATCGTCAGCCACGAAGCCTCCCTGCCGGCCACCTTCACGCCGGCCCTCTTTCTCTCTCCACTGCACCGTGTGCATGCATGCCCCCCTTGCCCTCTCTCTTTCCCTCTCTCTGTCATGACCTCTCCCGCACCAGTCTTTCTCTCTCTTCTCTCTCTTCCATCTCTTCTCTCTTCTCTCTCTTTCTCTCTTGTTCTCTCTATCTCTCTCTTCTCTCTCCCACGCGCCATTCCTCTCCATCTCTCTCATCTCTCTCCCATCCCCCTCCATCTCTCTCTTCTCTCTCGCGGTCTCTCTCTCTTCTCTCTCTTATCTCCCACGCGAGATATCTCTCTCTCTTTCTTTCTCTCCTTCTCTCTCTAATCCCCCCTCACATATATATATATATATATATATATATGTATACACGTGTGTTCGTGTTTCCGATTTAACCAGTTTCTGAAGCCTGTTCTAAAGGTCCTCTGTTGCGCCACGTGTTTACGCAATTGAAGCCTGTTCTGAAGCTCATCATCGACCTTTCCTAATAAGCTTTCTCGTCCTTTTGTTTTATGGTGTTTTTATCCTGTTAAGTCATTGCATGCATCATTCATAATTATGTTTGCAATATAATCCTCTCATTGAGAAGATTTTGTTGTGCATCTCATCATATTATTTCATACCCTTTGCATATAAAGGGGTTTAAATCGCACCAACCAGGTGCGTGTCGTTTATGCAATATTAGTTGTCGTCTCATTTTAAAGGGATTGATACTACACCACTGTCGTTCTAATTTAGTTGTGTTTCTATGTTTGTTCTTTTGCAAGGGTAACCAATCAGGAGGCCCTCTTCTTCGGCCTGTCGAAAGAAGAGGAAGAAGGAGTCCACGTCGTCCCCCGTGACTCAGGCGAAGGTGATCTTTTATTTGGGGCCTCCAGCCCCTGGCGATCACACCATCTTTGTATTCTTGGCCTTTCGGCTTATTGTAATTTTGTTAATTTTGTACTTACTCGTGCGGAGAGTTGTTCCCCGTGGTGTTTTCTTGTTTGTTTTTTTTAATTCCAACATTGTAATCTTATTCTCACCCGCGCGGAGGATCGATCCCCGCAACAATTTTAATTCTAATATTGTAATTATATTCTCACCTGCGCGGTGGATTATTCCCCGCGGTGGTTCCCTTCCCCAAATTTAATTTCAGTACCTTCCCCTCCCTCTGAGGCCGCGGTGAGTCATTTCACCGCTATGGCCGTTTAAATTCTGTAAATTAACACTAACGCTGACCCCTAACTTTATGTACACATTATGTTATTATTAAACCCCGCAGAGAATAATATCTCGCGGTGGTCTATTGTATATATTTATATTTATTAATTATCTATATTTCTATAATACCCCGCGGAGAATAATATCTCGCGGTGGTCTATTGTATATATATATATATATATATATGATTATTTATATTTCTATAACACTCTGCGGAGAATAATATCTCACAGTGGTTTATTGTATATATTTATATTTAATAATTATCTATATTTCTATAACACCCCACGGAAAGTGGTGGTCTATTATACATACTTACATTTGTGAATTATTTATACTTCTGTCAAAATCCCACGCAGACCAACATCTCGTGATGGTTTCATTTTTGTTCATATTTCTGTTAATATTTTGCGGTGAGTAACATCCCGCCGTGATTTTTATATCACTCTCCCGTGTAAGTCCCGGTTCCACGTCGGTTGGTCTCGAGTCTTAACTCATCCCGAATCAACTCGGTATCGATGGTCTAGTCACGTGTAGTGTTGTCTTAGGTGCGCGATATTGGATAAGTCTAGCTCCCCAGTTTCGCCACCTTTTCCTTCACCTTTCTCGCATTTTACCCTGTAACGCGTGTCGGTCACCGCCAAATTTCCACCACGTGACTCGCTCACAGATATGTCAAGGAGATTATGCATGGAATGCATTCAACATTATGCAAAAGACCCATGAAATCTTATTTCAAAATGACCCTTTGTGGAAATGCAAGGAACAAGTTCAACGTATTAAGAGCACATAAAAGGAGATGCATAAGGACCCTTTGAAAGCCAGAGTATCATAGCTTCCAAACTATTGATCAAGGTTAAGTCAATAAAGCCATCAACAAACAAACAATATGTTCAAGCATAGAGAACCTTTTCACATCAGACTAAATCAACTTCCCATAGAGGCAAGTCGATTTTACTTGCTTTACCAGAATTGAGAATGCCATAGCCTTACCAAGGGTTCTTGAAGAGTGTAGACATCGTTTACCACTTGTTTTAGATTGTAGATAGCGATGTGCTTATCCACACATTTGTTTTACCTTCCAAACGACCACCATGATGTTTTGATCCTACAATTCAAGATAGTCAAAGTTAATATATCGTGAGAGGCACAAAGACTTTGTTCACATTAGAAAGGTTATAAAACCTCTTTGTAAAACCAACTTCAGCTAAGGAGCAAGACCATATAGCCATGCATTCAACCAACATGTTTGAGCCTGCCTCAAAAGCCATTTGCCATCTCAACCATATTAAGCAAGAGCACGTTCAAGCAAACATAAGGTTTAGTTATCATAAAAAATATATGCAAGGCATATACAACAATCTCCCCCTTTTTGATGATGACAAACTTTATGGCTGACACATATAGCCCATATTCTTCTCCCCCTTTGACATGATCAAAAGGTGGGAGGAAAACAATGAAGTTCAAAGTTCAACAAGCAGAGGCATAAATCAATAAGAGCCCACCGTAAGTTCAAATGAGTTAATAGCAAGGCAAGGATATGGGGAACAGAAACATATTAAGTCTTGTGATTCCAATTGTTGATTATGGAGAGAGAAGGATGTGAAGTATGAAGAGTTGCAGACCAAGATTCACAAAGTAAGATGATACCATTCAAAGCCAACACCAGCCAGTGGAAAGAATTGGAAGTCTAAATTTTTGGAATTTTATTGATTTTCAGATTTTTTTATATTTTTAGTTTTCTTTTGGAATGTGTAAAAACTGAATGCAAACATATGATGACACTATGAATGCATGCAATGTGACTAAACAGATTTAAATTTTCATGGTTTTCAGATTTTTGAATTTTCCTTAGGAATGCATGAAGCTAAATGCATACTAATGGAGAAATGAGGTGCACATGATGAAACCGGGCAAGTATGTATATATACATGCAACATATCTCCCCCTTACTTATTTAAGAAGGGAATGTGTATAAGAAAGATGCATAAGAGTCATGATAGTTGGAATGCACATGTGTAACACGTAGGAGATTGTGCAATCAAATATGAGATTCATGTAATTGTTAAAGCAATCAACCAATTTTTTGAATACATAATAAATCAAATTTCCAGAAGTGTAAGTGAGTAACATGAAAAATGATTGTTGCAATATAGATATTCAGATTTTCAAATCAACACAAAGAGATATTTTACAGATTGCACTTCAATTTATGAGAACAATATATTGGAAGCTACGCTCTGCCATAATGAATCTTTCACCAGAATTTTTCAACTCAACAATATCACATTAATACTCAAAATTTTTCATGAGTGATCAGGCTCAAATAATTCCTTTTTACGCGAGTAGACGCATGGAGCTCATGCCAGAATCCCCGGTTACTCAGAATATTGAACCATTTCACTTCATTTTGAACAGAGGTACTTAAGTCAACACTTTTCAGAAGTGAACCACATCACATCTCAGGTGACTTGTATCCAGTTTACTCAGTGAGACTGAGCATTGCTCTGCCTTTTCTTTTCAAATTCTTTCTTCAAAAATTAGGCAGGTAACTTTTTCCTCAACTGCCTCTTCAACATACATGCAGCAAGTTCAATATCTCTAGAGTGTTGAAAAGAAATTCCTATATCCTTATCTTTAACACTCCTTTTCACATTTTGTGCATGATGTGTGCGAATTTGATTCAGTATGTATACCGAAAATATTATGAACATATAACAGTGCAGTTCCCCCTAAATAGCTACACTTATCAAAGGTTTACTCCTCCTGAGTGTATCGACAAGAAACACTCCAGTGACGACTCAAATGCAACATTATTTATCAAGAATTATGAGGTCTTAGAAATTTCAAGGATGGGGGTGAATAGCATATAATAGCATGCAAGCACACAATTTGGAAGATATGCAATGTGCATTGTAAAATGCAGAATGCATTATGAATGTAAAATTTCATATTTTTATTTGAATGACCTAAATGCAATGCAAAGTGCAAGACGTAGCATGAATGCAAATTACAAAGTTTCAATTTCATTTGGATGATCTAAAGGCACCTAATGCATTGAATTCTAATGCATGCAACCCATCACCTATATGAGAATGGAATGCAAGATGCAAAATGACACAATTTACAAGAGAGCAATCAGATTTGAAAGATGAGCATGGGACATATTTCATCACAAGTGGTTTATATACAAGGGAAAGCCATTTATTGTTAGAAATTGTTCAAGAACAGATTTTCAAAGGTTTTGAAAAGTTTGAAGACATTTACAAACCATTCAGGAGTTGACATATCCATTGCAGAATTTTTTACAACATTAAGGATCAATTTCAGAAATTTTGAAGCAATTCATCATGAGCATGTTGCATGTTACAAGTGGAGGTCACTCAATCAATAGAAGATGAAACATCATTCATTTCAAGTTGTTTAGCTAGCAAGATCCCCCCTTGACAAATACATGAATTTCAGAAAAATTCAGTGAAAATTACAGTGTGTTCTCTTATGACATGGGGCTAGCTAACAAAGGAGCATAGAATAGCATCAGAAGATTCATTTAAAGCCAATCATTCAATTTCTTCAAGTTCTGGTACAAGGCGGAGACCTTTGGTCCAAAGATCAACTCAGGTATAGTGAGAGTTTCCAGGTGAACATAATCTACCTTTTCACTACTCAGTATTTGATATACCAGATACACAATTAAGCTCAAATGTGCTCAAGCAATCAGATTAAAGGATGTTCAATAGGCAACATAATCTTCAAGATTGTCAATTTCATTCAACCAGTAAGCAAGTTAATCACAGTAGAATGGAGGAGCAATCATTTCAGGTATATAGAAACAATACCTGTCATCAAAATAACATCACAAAGTCCCATAGATTAATGCATGAAATTTCACTTCCATAGCAAGAGATTGAATTACCTTAGTTCAGAAGATAATACCGTAGGCCTTCAAGAACCAAAATCACCAACCTCATGAAGGTTAGTATTTCAGATTTTTATTTTCTTACCTTGGCCTTGAGAGTCCCTTGAGTTTTCTTACCTTGGCCTTGAGAATCCCTTGTTTTTCTCAATTTCTGCATTGCCCTCAAGTCACTCCCTTTTTATCTTTGTCTAACTTCGTGGCTGTGGTCATCGGAGTTGACATTGGCTTTACTTCTAACATTGACTTTGTTTCTTGCATGCCATATTCCATGCCTTGGGTACTTGCTTCATTCCTTACAAGACTTCCTGCAGCTTGTACACATGTTGTGGACGTTGAGTCGATCCTGGAGGTTGTTTTGCAAAAAACATCCTCTCATCTTTATCCTTGCAGGATACTCCTTCAGTTGATTTAAACGTAGTCATAGCTGACCCAACATTACTTTGGATTCTTGAGATTGTGATCTGCATCCAAAGTTGAAATGATTTAATTTGATTCAGAATTAACAGCAATTACATGAAGACTTCCATTAGCAACCAATCCTTAAGAACTTTAGACTTAAAGCATAACTCAGGTGTGAACCTAAATACTAAGTTGGTATGATGAATCTGGTGACTTCCCCTCAATGTGTGTATGACTGTGAGATGTTCAGTAAAATTCTAATGCCATATGCAGCCTTTAAGTAACTGACTCATAGTACCGGGTGGAGAACTTAGATCTGAAGATCACCTCACGTGTGGTGAAAGTTTTCAGACAGGCTTAACCTACCCTTCCACATGTCACCATTTGATATACTATGTAGTCATGGATGTGACGAAGGCAGGAGGATTGCAATGCATTATGACATGAATTCACCATGTTCAACTTTTGCATGACAAAATGTGACGGCATATGACAAACTCAATGTATGCATTGAAGGTTAATTTGAAGGTTTTCAAACTCTTCTTCAACAATATGCTATGCGACAAGTGATATGCACAGAGATATGCAACAGACTGCGGATAGAATGCATGTACAGACATATGCATGATCACATAACCATTCAGCACACAGACATATGCATGATCACATAACTATTCAACACAAAGTAAAACAAGACATAACACCTTTTCTAGAGAAGTGAGATTGATATCACCTGAGCATTCAGATTTTAGTTTTTGATTTTTCTTTTAACCTGACTTATGCAGCTTGACCCGTGTGCCTTACCTTCTTAACTGAAAATGTATTTCACACTTCATATTCTCATGGCACACCTGTAAAATAGATTTCTCAATTTACATTCTTAGGTACCCAAACCATCTTGGGTCCTTGTGGGTTAGCAGGCTTCCACTTCTTGACAACATTGAAATCATCATTTTTCTTCAGAAAATAATAATACATGTTATGCCCTGATTTGCCACAGTAATGACAACATGACTTTGAATACTTGAAAGCATGAAGATTATTTGAAGCATGTGACTTTTTGTTCCGATATTGTTCCCAATATGCAGGTGGTGTGTTGAACACATTGGAGATCCTAGGTCGACTTGCCCTAGGATTTGGCTGAGGGTAATGGGTCCAGAACATAGGATGTGTTGACACCATAGGTTGGTAGTGTTGTTTAGCCTTGGGATGCGTCGACCTACCCTTGCCTTTTTCATTGTTCATTCTTTTCCGGCATGCTTCTAAATCATCATTCTTTATTGTAAAACAATCATGCATGACATGTCCGTGTCTTCCACAATAAAAATATGAGACTTTCTTTCTGGGTGGATGTGTGTGTGTGGCAGAAGTATGTTTAACATCCATAGTGATGCTAGCAGCATTTTAGATTTTTGATGCAAATTAACTTTTTGATTTTTATTTTCTTTTTGAATCACTTGGACAAAAGATTGCTTTGGGGGTGAAGTAGAGGTACTGGCTATATTTGAACTATGAACAAAAGAGGTATAAACCTTATTCACAAAAGACTTTTTTTTACAGGATTGTAGCCAAGCCCTTCCCTTTGAAAATTAACTTTCATGCCCAAAAGTTTATCCAGATTATCTTATCCATCCACAAACTTGGACAGCGAATTATTCAAATCCTGGATTTCAGATTGAAGAGATGAAATATGCAATTCTGCATTGGTAAATTCTTCTTCATAACTAGCAAGCCTGACATTCAACAATCCATTAGTGGTCTTGAGGCTATCTACTTCCTGTTGTAGACCATCTACATTTTCACATTCACTTTCAGCCACAAACTTTCCTTTTTCTAGAATCATCAATCTTTCAGAAATGGCCGTGTTCAATTCCTTCAGTTTCTCATTTTCTCTTGCAAGTTTTTTATCATGAACAAATTCATTTTGACCATTGTCCATTGAACTTCTTTTCTCTCTTAGCTCTTTATTTTTATTTCTCAAGGAGGAAATTTTATCTTTGTGAAATTCAATGTTAAAGACATGAGTCTCAATCAATTCCTCTAAATGTGAGCATTTTTTAAAGGAGGAATCACAGTTAGTTTGTTCGACATTCTTTTTCAATTTTTTATTTTCAGATTTTAGCTTCTTATATTTATTTGTAAGCTCATCATATGCAACCAATAGATCATCAAGAGATATATTTTCAGAATCTGAATTTACCTCCAAGGGTGATCCATTCTGCTGATCACTGCCGTGATCACTCGTGCCTACCATAAGACATTTGTCTTCATGCTTTTTCTGGAAGTCGGCTAAGCCATCCAATATGTCCTTTGCGGAGCTGCAACGGGAGACAAAAGGAAAACTATTAGCATTAACTACGACAGTGAATAAACTTAGAACCAAGCAGTTTTGATCATGTTTGAACTTATAATCTGCAGTCCAGATAGATTTATCATTAGGCAACTCATAAGGACCATGTGAAATAAGCTTCCATAGCTTAGGATCGTATGAGTTGACTAGACTGCACATTCTTCCTAACCACAAATCAAAGTTAGAACCATCAAACACCGGTGGAGAATTCAAGGTGTACATTTTGGTAGTCATTGATCTGGATCTCTCTAGATTGTTAAATCTATGAAAAATCGAGCCTTAGCTCTGATACTAATTGAAGTCCCACGATCAATGACACCCACGAGGGGGGGGGGGTGAATTGGGTAACTACAACTTTTAGCAAATTTTTACCCGATTCAAAACAGATGTAATGAACTAGCGACACAAGAATTGGATCTATCAAAATCTGTCACACAAGATAACTAATTATGCTAGATCCGAGGAATACAATATGAAGGAAACAATATATACGTACGATTACACAGAATGGAGGTAGAAGAAATGATCCAAACCACACAAATCAAACCACAATGCACGACGATTTTTAAGGTGGTTCGGATGCAACGACGGCAACCTACGTCCACCCCTTACCAAAACCCGGTGAGGCTTCACTGCTGTAAACCAGCACGGGGATGAATCCCCATCACGGAGATACACTCCAACCACACACGTAGGGCGACGCCTACACGCACACACACACGGGGACGCGCCCCAACACACACACGGAGACGAGCTCCAACACACACACGGAGACGAACTCCAACACACACACAGAGACGAGCTCCAACACAATCCGATGACCGGATCAACAACACATACACATACACGTTACGACAGATGCATCACTCTGCACACTTGTAGAATCGGATCTGGATAGATCCACACACACACACACACGCAGATCTAAGAAGATCCACGCACACACACGGATCTGAACAATACACTCCACACGACCACGGATCTGAATCGATCCACACACACACACAGATGTTTGTATATTACAAAGAACAAAACTTGAAGCTCAAAACACAAAGACAAATGAAACACAGTTGAGAAAACTCCTGATTTAGGCTCCCCCTGAGTAGATGATGCAGATTCTGAATGAAGCTTGCTTCTCCACTTGATTCCCAGTTGATTGGCTTCTAATAGATCTTGAAAGGCTTGATGTTTGATGAAGAACTTTTGGATGGATCACTGTTCACGGCTACAGTAGCAGCACCCTTCTCTCCCCTTGATAGCCTCCTTGAGCTTCCTTGGATCCTTAGGGTTTCTTGCCCCAAAGAGAGGTTTTTATAACTCTTGAATGGTCAAGAGACAAGCCAGGAACCAGATCCACAAAACATGGAATGTTTGGTGGCTTTGGGATTAAACAAATTTAAGAAGAGGGGCTTCCCACGTTGAGAATACAAAGTCAACAATGAGGGCTTTCGAGGCTGGTGGTCGACTGAAAATGGAGGGGCGGTCGACCAGAATTTTACAGAAGATAAAGATTTCGTTGCTGGGAAAATCGGTCGACCGATACTAGCTGGGCGGTCGACTGCTACTGTAAAAACCTGTAGATTTGAGATCCTTGGGAAAATTGGTCGACCGCTCTGTGCCTGCTGGTCGACCGAACTGTTGAAAACCTGCGATAATGAAGTGTTAGCCCAATGAAACATATCCATATGACAATGGCTTCATGTCCTTAGTTTTTTCGTCCATTTTGGGATTGATTGAGCTTAGTTTATGCATTTGGAAAACTCAAGACATCTGAGCATTTGTCATTACATAAAAGGGCCTTAACCACGTTCAATGCTCGCTCTTGAAGATATTAATGAAACAATGTAAATGACCTATTGAACCTTCATTTGCAAACCCAATTCTCACCAACAAGGCTTTTGATATGTCAAGGAGATTATGCATGGAATGCATTCAACATTATGCAAAAGACCCATGAAATCTTATTTCAAAATGACCCTTTGTGGAAATGCAAGGAACAAGTTCAACGTATTAAGAGAACATAAAAGGAGATGCATGAGGACCCTTTGAAAGCTAGAGTATCATAGCTTCCAAACTATTGATCAAGGTTAAGCCAATAAAGCCATCAACAAACAAACCATATGTTCAAGCATAGAGAACCTTTTTACATCAGACTAAATCAACTTCCCATAGAGGCAAGTCGATTTTACTTGCTTTACCAGAATTGAGAATGCCATAGCCTTACCAAGGGTTCTTGAAGAGTGTAGACATGGTTTATCACTTGTTTTAGATTGTAGATAGCGATGTGCTTATCCACACATTTGTTTTACCTTCCAAGCGACCACCATGATGTTTTGATCCTACAATTCAAGATAGTCAAAGTTAATATATCGTGAGAGGCACAAAGGCTTTGTTCACATTAGAAAGATTATAAAACCTCTTTGTAAAACCAACTTCAACTAAGGAGCAAGACCCTATGGTGGTGCCCTTGCTGACATCGTCGACGGCCTTCACGGGGGTGATCCGCTCGTAGCCTCTTCCCCGTCGGCTTCAAGCTCGCCTCAACGCCATGCTCGTCTGGCCATCTCTTCCTTTCCCGGCGTCCCCCACGGTCCCCAGCCTGCCCCCCCTCCTATTACTGGATGCCACGTCTTTCCCCTTGTCAGCACGCCACCTCTAGAGATCCCATCTCAACTGTTGATCGTCCAGCCTCTTCCCACGCCAACTCTGTCGCAAGGCCACGTTGTGCCTCAGTCCTCTCCCTCCCTTCCGTTGATCGGCCCTTCTCTTGACGGGACAGCCCCACGAAATGGTGCTCTGTTTGCTGCTGAGACCGTTCGTGGCCTACTTTCCTCTGCTCCGGCAGCCTGCAGCTATGGCCCCCTCGCCCCCACGGTGACCCCCCTTCTGTCATCAGCTCACGCCCCTCTTCAGCCAACCCTCCCCCCGCGTTGACCGGCCATTTGCTCGATGGGACAGCACCTCCTCACAGTGCTCTGTTTTCTACCGAGACCATTAGAGGGCCTCCCTCTCTAGCTCCAGCAGCCTCCCTTGGTGGCCCTTTCGCCCCCGCGGTGGTCCCCTTGGCTGCCTCGGTTACGCCGGGTGGAGAGCTGCAAGCGCTGGCTTCGGGCGTTGCTGTGGAGCCTTCCCTTCCCCCCTTGTTAGAGGGAAGTCTTCCTGCCGCCCCCCCCACGGCCGGTGGCCCTTGTGCGTAGCCTTCCTCCTCCGGCCTGGGGCGTCCGGAGCCTCCTGCAGCCACCCCCCCTCGGCCGGCGCTGCATGTCAGCCTCCTGCCGCTCGTCAGCCGTCAGGTGGTGGCCGGCCCCTTGCAGACGTGGGCTTTACATGGCCGGTGGCCGCCACTGCTGCCAGTTCTGGAGGGTCACTCCATGCTCCACTCGCTCAGGCCGTGGCCCCCTCTTTCTCCCATGTCATCATGAGCTCCTTTTCTCCGCCGGTGCTGCCTCTCTCCGTCCATGCCCCTGCCACCACTGGCTTCGGCGAACCTGCAGCGTTCTTCTCTCTGGAAGAGGTTCAACTAACTTGCCAACCCCTTGCCTTTGTAGTCATCGCAAGGACACCAAAGGGCAGGCCTCCATTCGCTGACATTCAAGCTCATCTAGCCCAACGATTCCAGTTTAAGCAGGACTTCCTGCTCAGCGCCATGGACCGTCGACACCTTCTCCTCCGCTTCTCCAACTGGGAAGTCTACCTGAAGGTCCTCTCAAAGAGTCTCTACTTGTCCACGGGAGCCCCTTCTGGTTCTTCTAATGGGCGCTCGATTTCTCGCCGGAGTAGGACTCGCCGCTTGTACCGGTCTGGATTGAGCTTCCGAGCCTCCCTGTCAACTTCTACCATGAAGCCTCCATCCTCTCCATCGCTGGCAGCATTGGGCCGACCCTGAAGATCGACCGGAACACCCTCTACCTCACCCGTGCACATGCGGCGCGGGTCTGCGTCCTCCTGGATATCTCCAGGAAGCTCCCCCACCGTGTGTGGGTTGGCATTAGCGCTGGCGGATACTGGCAACCGGTGGTCATCCCGGACCCCCCTCTCTTCTGCTCCTCTTGCCGCCGTCTGGGCCATCTGGTCTCTGACTGTAAGAAGAAGCCCCCTCCTCCGCCGGCCAGAATGGTTGATGCCGGTGCTCCTGGCAGAAGGGCACGCCCACCTGCCACCTCTGTTCCTCCTGGCCCGGTCTGGCGGCCCATGGCTGGCACCGGGATCCTGCCCGTCCCTGGCTTTCCGATGTCATCCTTGACCGTTGCTGCACTTGCTGGCCTTTCTGCCTGCTCTCCCCTGCCTCCCCAGCTTCATTCTCAGATTGTTCTTGGGGACCCTGGCGGTGCTCCTACAGTCGTGGCTGATCCCGCACTGGCCGCTTCTACCCGTGTGGCTGTGAAGGGCCCTCATGCGTCCTCTGCTGCCTGCGGTTTGCCCTCCCTCTCTACACAGGCCTCGGCCCCGCCTGCTACACCACTTGTGCTCCCTATTGTTGCCGTTGGGGAGAAGGGGACTGGGACCCCACTCCTCGTAGCTGCCAGCCTTGACTCCACTACTCCGGCAACTACTACTCCTCCCACCGCAGCTACGATAGGTGGCTCCCTCCAACCGCTCGTGTGCTCCTTGCCCTCCCTGGGCCTTCCGTCGGCCCCCCCACCGAGGCTTTCCACAGTTCACCTTCAGTCCACTATCGCTTCTGCCAACGTGGAGCCCGACAACCACCTCTTGGGCATTGACTCCACTACCGCTGCTACCTGCTGCAACGTGTCTATCCCCCCCTCTTGCTCCGGTTCTACAGCCGCACCCTCTCTTGCGGTGCTTCAGCCCCCGGCCCCTACTGCGTCTGTCGTTGGGGAGGGTGCTCCACCTCTGTGCCCAGCTTGGTCCGAGCCTGGCCCCAGGCTGGCTGCCTTGTCTCCACGTTCCTGGGTGGCTAGTCGAGCTATCGATTCTTCGCTGGTACTCAACCGCGCGGCGCCGGATGCTCCGCCCCTCGGCGGGCCCTCTCTGCCTCCTGCTGGTCTCAATGTCTCGGCTGTGGCCTAGTCCCCAGGGCCGCAGCCCTCCACGGAGCCGGGTGGGGATGCCGGTCCGGTGCCACCATCCTCTACTTCAACACCATCCCCCCGCCTCTCCTTTGCCGAAGCTCTGAAGAAGAAAATTAACCGGGATCCGCCCGGGTCGGTCGTTCTCTCTACGCCCCCTCCGGTTCCATTGCGTCCCGCACACGCCTTGCCTCCCCCAGCTCTTGGTACTGGTATCAAGCTACCTCAGACTATTCAAGTTCTCACCTTCCCCGGCCTTGAGCCTGCGTCGGGGTTCAGTGACTTTGCGGCGGCTCATGCGGCTTTCATGGGCAACCCTATCTTAGACCGTTCGCGGCTGGGGTCGAGGACCAAGGCCGGTCCGGCCCGGCGTTCCTACCGGCGCTCCAACTCCACTTCCTCTTCCCGCGAACGGCTGTGCAGTTTTGACGAGGTTCCTCCTCCTCCCCGTCACTCACTTCGGCTCCAGTCGGCCTCGGCGGC
Organism: Amorphophallus konjac; assembly: GCA_022559845.1. Taxonomy (NCBI): domain Eukaryota; kingdom Viridiplantae; phylum Streptophyta; class Magnoliopsida; order Alismatales; family Araceae; genus Amorphophallus; species Amorphophallus konjac. The sequence continues at coordinate 446,389,271 of CM040121.1, read as the reverse complement.
GCCCCACACGCCAGTCCACTCTTCCGTCTCCAAGGGCCTCGATTGCGATGGTTCGGACCTTGACCCTCTTGATTGGCCAGGATCTCCGGAACGGATGCACGGAATCCGTTCTTGGCTCTCCTCCGACTCTGAAGGGGTTTTCGATGAAGATTCTATCTTGTTTGGGCTGTGATCTTTACCTTTGCTGTGGGTCCCTGGGTTCTGCGCCTTGCCCACGTCTTGGCCTCTCTTGGCCTCTTCCTTTTGTGGGCCTTTTGGCTTTGTACTCATCTTGCCCCTCCTCGGGCGACGTTCCCCTCCCCTCCCCCTGTTCCCCTTTCTTTTACTGCTTTCCTTTATGAAAACGCTTGCCTGGCGGCCGGGGTAGTGTGTTCATCTTCTTCCGAAATGAAGGGATGAACCCCCTCCCCCATCTACCACCTTGCAAGTATTAACTTGAGTTAAAAAAACTAAGGAGCAAGACCATATAGCCATGCATTCAACCAACATGTTTGAGCCTGCCTCAAAAGCTATTTGCCATCTCAACCATATTAAGCAAGAGCACGTTCAAGCAAACATAAGGTTTAGTTATCATCAAAAATATATGCAAGGCATATACAACAGGCGGGCCATCCGGTGCGAGGGTGTGAGCATGGTGTAAAATGGTGAGGAGTGGGAGAGAACGTGAGGGAAGAGAGAGAGATGACCCCCCTTTTATTTTTATTTTTATTATTATTTTATTCTCCTTTTCTCTTCTCTTCTCTTCTCCTTATTTCTTTCTTCTCTTTTTTTTTGACGTCCGGGCCTCTACACTTCGGACTATATCTTCGAGGATGTTGGGCCTCGCTCAATTTTATATTCAAGTCGTCCCTCGGAACGTAAATTCATGATGGCACGGTGTCGTGTACAGGATGCGGCCCCACCATCACCAGAGTTGGAATTCAGCCATCGGGGCCTCTTGCTTTGCTCCTTCTTTCTCTTCTTCTGCTACCAGCTCACTGCAACACGAAAATTTGGGTGTCCACAAATGCCCCCCACTTGCATGTGGCGCGAAAGAGGGACAAATGAGTGGGGTCTGCGGGTGTAGCCCACTATCATTCATCATTTTTTCCTTCTTCTCTTTTTTTTCTTTCTCTTTTTTTTTGTTTTCTTCTCTTCTTCTTTTTTTCTCTTTTTTTTCTTCTCGTTTTTTTTAACAACTATGGACAGCTGTTGGCATGGATGCCGATGGTGAAGAGCTGTTGGCTCGAGTGCCAATAATTGAAAAATTGTCGGCTCGGGTGCCGATGACTGAGAAGCTGTCGGCTCAGGTGCCAATAATTGGATAGCTGTCGGTTGGGATGTCGATGCTTAGAAAGCTGTCGGCTTAGGAACCGATGGTTGGAAAGTTGTCAGCTCAGGAGCCAATAATTGGTAAGCTATCGGCTTGGAAACTGATAATTAGATAACTGTCGACCTAGAGGCCGATAATTAAATAGCTGTCGGCTCAGAGGCCGATAATTGAAAAGTTGTCAGCTCAGAGGCTGATAATTGAAAGCTGTTGGCTCAAGAGCCAATAAGCGGATAGCTGTCGGCTTCGAAACCGATAATTGGATAGTTATCGGCTCAGAGGTCGATAATTGGAAAGCTGTTGGCTCAGGAGCCAATAATTGAAAGCTGTTGGCTCAGCAGCCAAAAAGCGGATAGCTGTCGGCTTAGGAACTGATAATTGGATAATTGTCGGCTTAGAGGCTGATAATTAGGAAAGCTATTGGCTCATGAGCTAATAAGCGGATAGCTGTCGGCTTAAAAATCGATAATTGGATAGCTGTCGACTCAGAGGCCGATAATTGGAAAGTTGTTGGCTCAGGAGCCAATAATTGAAAGCTGTTGGCTCGACAGCCAATAAGCGGATAGCTGTCGACTTAGAAATCGAGAATTGGATAGCTGTCGGCTCAGAGGCCGATAATTGGGAAAGCTGTTGGCTAAGGAGCCAATAAGCGGACAGCTGTCGGCTTAGAAACCGATAATTAAAAAGTTGTATTTTATCATCACCATTATTTTCATTCGTTTCTTTTCCTTTTATTCATTTCATTCATTCGTTTATTATTATTATTATTATTATTATTATTATTATTATTATTATTATTTTTGTTGTTGTTTTATTATTTTTATTATTTTTTGTTATACAATCTCTATCTATCTTCTCCTTTCTTTCTTTTTTCATTTTTTACTGTTGTTTTATTTTTTTTATTTTGTTTGTTTATTTTTATTATTATTTCATCATCACTTAGTTTATTCAACCCTTTTTATGATTCATCTCTTATGATTCATTCTTCTTTTATTATTTCATCCATTTTATTTATTTCATTTGTTCTTGTTCTACCCAAGCACAGGCATGCATGCATTCATCATAGCAAGCATAATATAAGTACATATAAGATAACTCCCCTCTATCGGAGATAGGATAGGGACAATGCCCATAATTAACGGAGCACAGCTAAAAGGAGGGGTGCACATACGCAACAGGGACACTACACAGCCTATGTTTATAGACAAAACTACAATTCGCCCGAGACAATTTCTCTGTGGTGTGGCGGTGCAGGCATGTGAGAAATAAACCCTAAATATAGGGATATGCAGGCTTTCTAAGTAATACTCAATGATTACTCTAGCGCCTACACGTTCATTTCTGGCTTTCGACTTTCGGTAGCTTTGTACAACCCCCTTATTTATTTTGAATTCTGGACTTCACCGTTCGACGCGAGTTTCCTCATTTGTTTCAGTGGAGATTCCCGGCTACTGGGATTAATCTTTATTAAAATTTGCTTCACCATTTCGCGCGAGTCTCCTCATTTGTTTCAGTGGAGATTCCCGGCTACTCCGATTGACATTATTAGACTTTGCTTCACCATTTCGCGCGAGTCTCCTTATTTATTTCAGTGGGAATGTTTGGCTACTCGGATTCACATTCCACTTATTCATTCACTTTTTTTTTTTAACGGGGGCAGGCTGCTTTTTCCTCACGACTACCTTCCGTGTGAATGCAGGAATTAGAGCGTCCATAGAGCGTTAGGAAGAAAACCTACAATCCCTATGGTCAAAGCTATTGATTCACATTATGCGCGGAGTGTAGGAGTTTGTCTCGGGTGTATCTCGTAAGTTCTGCTAGCGGCATAGCTACGACTCTTCCCCTCGACGTATACATTCACCGGAGTTGGTTTCTTCCCCCTCAGGATGCGACATGTCACACACTTATCCGGAGTCAAGGCAATGTTATTTATTCAAGGAGTTACGGTCCTAGAACATCCAAGGAAGGTGTATTACACTACACTACAGGCAAGTATGCAAGAGTAAGCATTCAAAATCAAGACCCTGCAAGAGGTTTTTTGTTGTGTTTTTTTGTTTGTTGCCCTTTTTTTGTTTTTTTTTTGTTTTTTTACTTTGTTTTGCTTGTTTGTCTATTTTTGTTGTTTATTGTTTTGTTTTGTTTTGTTTTATTTGTTTGTTTATTTTTGCTGCTTGTTGTTTCATTTTGTTTGGTTTTATTTTATTTTATATATATATATTTTGTGTTTTTTGCTTCTCTTTGTTGTTGTTGTTGTTTCTTTTTTTTATTTAGTTTGGTTTTGTTTCATTTGTTATTTTTTTTGGTTTTTTTTGTTGTTTGTTCTTTTTGTTTGGTTGTTTATTGTTTGCTTGTTTGTTTGTTTATTTTTTTGTGTGTTTTTTTTTGTTTTGGTCTGTTTTTTTGTTTTAACACCTTTGAGTATTCGTGAATACGTGTCGGCACAGACACCAACGGTTGGGTATATTTGGATGGTTTTGAATATTTCTGAAATGCTGTTGGCTTGAACACCAATGATGCAACGCTGTTGGCTTAAAAGCCAATGAATGAAATGATGTTAGCTCAGATGCTAATGGATGAAATGATGTTGGCGTAAATGCCAATGAACAGAGTGCTATTGACTCAAATGCTAGTGAATGAAAAGTTATTGGCTTGGAAGCCAATGGACGAAATGCTGTCGACTTAAATGCCAATGGATGAGGTGTTGTTGGCTTAGAAGCCAATGGATGAAATACTGTCGACTTAAATGCCAATGGATGAGGTGTTGTTGGCTTAGAAGCCAATGGACAGAATGCTGTTGGCCTAAATGCCAATGCATGAAAAGGCTGTTGGCTTAAACGCTAATGGATGAACTGCTTCCGACTCAAATGCCGATGGATGAAATGTTGTTGGCTCAAACGCCAATGGATGAACTGCTATCAGCTCGAATGCCGATGGATGAAATGCTGTTGGCCTAAATGCCAATGAATGGAGTGCTATTGACTCAGATGCCAATGAATGAAAAGCTGTTGGCTCGGAAGCCAATGGACGAAATACTGTCGGCTTAAATGCCAATGGATGAACTGCTGTCGGCTTGAATGCCGATGGATGAAATGATGTTGGCCTAAATACTAATGAATGGAGTGCTATTGACTCAGATGCCAATGAGTGAAAAGCTATTGGCTCGGAAGCCAATGGATGAAATGATGTCGGCTTAAATGCCAATGGATGAACTGCTGTCGGCTTGAATGCCGATGGATGAAATGATGTTGGCCTAAATGTTAATGAATGGAGTGCTATTGACTCAGATGCCAATGAGTGAAAAGCTGTTGGCTCGGAAGCCAATGGATGAAATGCTGTCGGCTTAAATGCGAATGGATGAATTGCTGTCGGCTTGAATGCCGATGGATGAAATGATGTTGGCCTAAATACTAATGAATGGAGTGCTATTGACTCAGATGCCAATGAGTGAAAAGCTATTGGCTCGGAAGCCAATGGATGAAATGCTGTCGGCTTAAATGCCAATGGATGAACTGCTGTCGGCTTGAATGCCGATGGATGAAATGATGTTGGCCTAAATGTTAATGAATGGAGTGCTATTGACTCAGATGCCAATGAGTGAAAAGCTGTTGGCTCGGAAGCCAATGAATGAAATGCTGTCGGCTTAAATGCCAATGGATGAACTGCTGTCGGCTTAAATGCCGATGGATGAAATGATGTTGGCATAAATGCCAATGAATGGAGTGCTATTGACTCAGATGCCAATGAATGAAAAGCTGTTGGCTCGGAAGCCAATGGACGAAATGATGTTGGCTCACGCACCGATAATGGGGGAAGCTGTCGGCTCAACTGCCGATAATTAGGAAGCTGTCAGCTTAAATGCCGATAATTGGGAAGTTGTCGGCTTAACTACCGATGATTACAAAACCTGAACATTCTTGAATACCTTCAACAGTTGTCGGCTTGAACACCGATGGTTGGGATGTTGGTTGAGGAGATGTTGACCCCAAAGGCCGAAAATCAAAGAGCTTCAGAATTGTTGGACATTCCATTGTTTCTCTCCCGCATGAAATGACCTACGAGGGGTCGTGACGGGTGAGAGAACATCATCTTCGACGGGCCGCGGTCAGCTTTGTCTTTATTAGCTCTAACATTTACCCCCAGAATAGGGCACCACTTGCATTCTGGTTCTTCTTCGGCTTCCACCATAATTCAGGAAGCTTGAGATGTCCCTCAGGGTACATTATTCTTTAGCTGTCATGTTGAGGCCGTGCTGACCGTCCTTTTGAGGCTGGGCATTTGGTGAGGACGCGGCGGGTCCACTCTATGCTCGCCTATCTGTAGTTCACCCTTCCGAATCGGACTTTCAATGATATCTTTGGACACATAATAATCCTTAATCGAATGCCCCCTGTGTTGGTGATAAGGGCAAAACTGAGGGTCATCCTTCCATCCGGCATCGCTCGACCTTTTGGGCTCCGGGAGGACAACCTTGCCACATGCACGGGCCCATTCGAACAACATTTGAGTTTTCTCCTTAGGAAAGGAATAAGGTTTCTTCATCTTGTCCCTCAACGAGGGCGCTTGTTTAGCAGGCTGAATGGGAGGAACCCCGGCTACCTCTTTTATTTGCTTCTGTTGTAGCTCGAAGGCCCTAGAATTTGAGATGCATATTCCATTTTGCGCCAAATGCTTGCTGGCTGGTTTGTTTTCCCGACCCGGGATAGCAGTAGTCGGGAAATACTTTGCCAAGAAGGCCTCAGCATCAGCTGCCAGCTCACTTAGCGGTTCAAAGGTTCTGACTTCGATGTCCATCACCTTTTGTAGGATTTCATCTTTCAGATTTCTTTCACATCTCCGAATGATGTCTTCGCAGTTCGGAGGGCTCCTGCATCTTTCATGGGGGTCTCCCACTCTTCTTATATAGTCCGGGACGGACCCATCATCTCTTTGCCCGGTCTCATATAATTTTGCCTCGGTGAATTCTCCCTCGGCCGGCTTCGTTTCAGCTATTCGCTTCTCACTCGGCTTATTCATTGCCTCCGGAGCTGTCGGATTTGGGTGTGGGTTGGATAGGTTTAAGCCCATTTCTCCCATTTTTCTCTTCATTATTTCGAGTTCTTGGCGTAGCTTCATTATCAGAGTGGGCTCAAGCTGGCAGGAGCTAGAAATACTGCCCCCCGTCTCGAATTCAGGCAGGACCATCATTCCCTTGGAGCCATGATTGGGCATCTTCAGTCTTTGAGAGCTTGCTATTCTTGCCCCCACGCCTGTATGTGAGGGAGTATGATGGCATACTTCTTCACTAGGCAGCAAAGAGTGCTCCCCCTCCTCCCAGGGCCGATTGGCATGGCGGGAGGTGGAAGCCTCAGGTTGATTCGCCCGGGCCGGCACAAAGCATATCTCTTCATCTTCTACTTCTTCAGTTGTTCGGCTCGTGCCGGTCACGGCCGATAATGTGTTGCAAGAGAGGGCAACGCCTCCCCTTCTATCTTTTGACCTTTTCTTCTTCTTCCCCTCGGCGGCTGGCATATGCCCCCACACCGGGTCATCTTGTAGCTGTCGGTGTACGGACACCATGTTGACAGCCCTTTTAAAGTCGGGAAGCTCGTGAGGGCATGGAGGGTCCACTCTGGATTCGCCCATCTGGAGCTCTCCTCTCTTGATCAGGCCTTCGACAATATCTTTGAATACATAGTAGTCTTCAATAGAGTGCCCAAACATTTGGTGGTATGGGCAAAAGCGGCGGTCATCTTTTCTTCTAAGATCACCTGGCCTCTTCGGCTCTGGAAGGGTGACCTTATTGTATCTAGTGGCCCATTCAAATAAGAGCCGGGTATTTTCCTTAGGAAAGGATTAAGGCTTCATCATTTTGGCCCGCAAGGGAGGCCCTTCTTATTGTTCGGCAGGTTTAATCGGAGGAGGGTCGACGACGACCCCTTCATCTTTATTTCTTTGCCTCTCGAACACCATGAAGTTGACTGTATGAACTTCTTCAGGCGTGGGCCGTTCATCGGCTGATTTAGCCTTTTGACTCGAAGCCGCAGGTGTAGAGGAGAGGAAGGCCTCGATCTTCGCCACCACATTGTTCAATCGGTCGAAGGACTTAATTTTGATTCCGATCATCTTTTCGAGTATCTCTCGCTTCAAGTTTTGTTTGCAGATTTACACTGCGTCCTCTTGGTGTGGTGGCCGCTTGCACCTCTTGCTGAGATTCCACCATCTTTAAATATATTCCAAAGCAATTTCATCAATCCTCTGCTTGGAGGCATATAGTCCGGCCATAGTTATTTCTCTTTCGGCAACGTGAAACTGTTCTCGGAACTTCCGTTGCATGTCTGGTCAGTCATTGATAGACCCAACCGGTAAGTTCGAATACCACTCGAAAGCGAGTGCTGTGAGGGAGGCCACAAAGAACTTGAGTATGTAAGACTCGTCTGTGGATGAGGAAGTCACACCAACGTCGAGTCCCAAGAGATGTGGAGGACGAGACCGTAGCAATGGAGAGGGAAGGAAAAGAGGAATGAGGAATGGATTACTGGGTAATACGAGAAAAGTGGTGGAAAGTGTGACTTGCATGAAATATTCTGGTGGAACACAAAGAAGGTAGACTTATTAGACTCCGGTACGTGGCGGAGATAGGGGTCCGAAGACCCTCTCGCGCAAACTGACCCTTTCCCGGTAAGCGTGACTTACCGTTCCGCGAGCAGCTTTTCATATATCGAGGAGTCTGAGAACCTACGTAATAGAGTTTGAGAGACACGTAGACTCAGAATTTGTAATGATATGCCACGAATCAGACAATTATAAGAGCAATATGAATAAAAACATACCATCGTAGGACATTGGTCTTTGCGGGGTTTTAACAGCAATGTAGCAATATCAGCAGTAATGAATATGTGTACATATATAGAAACCACCGCGAGACATTGGCCTTACGGGATTTTTACTGCAATATAAGTAATAAATATAAGTATATACATAAGACCGCCGCGAGGTATTACTCTCCGCGGGGTTTAGACAGAAATTAAAGGAATAAAATGACAGAATGAAAAGGCTTCGCGAGGAATTACTTCCGTCACGTGCACCTTCGCGAGGAATTACTTCCGTCGCAGGGTTTAGATAGGAATTAAAGGAATAAAATGACAGAATGAAAAGGCTTCGCGAGGAATTACTTCCGTCACGTACACCTTCGCGAGGAATTACTTCCGTCACGTACACCTTCGCGAGGAATTACTTCCGTCGCAGGGTTTAGACAGAAATTAAAGGAATAAAATTACAGAATGAAAAGGCTTCGCGAGGAATTACTTCCGTCACGTACACCTTCACGAGGAATTACTTCCGTCGCAGGGTTTAGATAGAAATTAAAGGAATAAAATAACAGAATGAAAAGACTTCGCAAGGAATTACTTCCGTCACGTGCACCTTCGCGAGGAATTACTTCTGTCGCAGGGTTTAGACAGAAATTAAAGGAATAAAATGATAGAATGAAAAGGCTTCGCGAGGAATTACTTCCGTCACGTGCACCTTCGCGAGGAATTACTTCCGTCGTAGGGTTTAGACAGAAATTAAAAGAATAAAATGACAGAATGAAAAGGCTTCGCGAGGAATTACTTCCGTCACATACACCTTCGCGAGGAATTACTTCCGTCGCAGGGACCTCCGCGAGGAATTACTTCCGTCCATGGGGTTAAAACAAAAGGAGAAAGTGACAGAAAAGAAAGGGGGAGGGGGATGTGATCGCCAGGGGCTGAGAACCCCACGGGAAAGCTGTGATCACGTTCGCCGCCGGAGCGGGAGCAGTGCGGGTCCTCTCTTCCTCTTCTGTCGGCCGGCCGACGAAGAGGGCTTCCTTCGGTTACCCCTAGACAAAGAACAAACAGAGCAGAACTAGTTGGTGAGAACGACGGTGGTGTAGTACCGATCCTTTAGAAAATGATACTGAAAATAGCATAGACGTGCACGCACCTGGTTGGTGGTATTTAAAACCCCTTTTGAACTAAAGAGTGGGAGATGATGTGATGAAATGCATAAGTGTGAAGACGCTCACAAACCAGGCCCTCTCGGGGAGAAAGGCATGGCACAGATGCTAAAATGATGCATGCAATATAATCGACTGACTGATTAAAAATAAAAGGGAGAGAAAAACTTATCGGAGGAGGCCGACGACGGGCTTTGGGAAGGGTTTCAACAGCACGAGCATAGCACGACCAAGGAGCTTCAGAGCGGACTTCAGAAACTAGTTAGGTCAAACATGAGAACACACATGTATATATATATATAAGGTGAGAGAAGATGGTTAAAGATATAAGTAAATAGATAAATAAAAAAAAACTAATGATATGTGGAAAGATAGAGGGGGATTAGGGAATGAAATAGAAATCAAGAGAGAGAGAGAGAAAGCTCTTTTTTTTAGATTTTTTTTGTAGTTTTTATATATATGATATATATGTACCTAAAAGATATATAGAAGATATATATATATATATATATATATATATATATATATATATATATATATATATATATATATATATAGGGTAAAAGGGAGATAGAGAGAGAATGTGTGAGAAGAGAGGGAAAGTGAGGGTGAGAGAGAGATGTACGAGAGAGAGAGAGAGATGAAGAGAGGGAGATAGAGAGAGTTAAAAAAATATGAAGAAAGAAAGAAAGAGGGGAGATTGAGAGAGAGAGGATGAGAGAGGGGATAAAAAAATAATAAAAAAAGAATGGGAGGGAGAGAGGATGTCACGTCCCGAGAGCGGAAGATACCCGGAGACGCGTGACGAGTTTATATCAATCATGTCAATCAGAGTATTAGTGTATTCGACACCAAAATCAGAGATGCGCAAAAGTAAAGATAACCCAATCCTCTATTCCTTTATAAGAATATGTCTATTACAAACCTTTGAAGTACTAACTAAAATAAAGGAAAAATACAAGGTTGACTCAAGAAAATATGAAAAAGACTAGACATCACGGAAGAAGCTCTATCTCTTTCACTCTTGATTTCCCCATCCGTTTGAGTTCCCTCATCGTCGGACTTACCTAAAAAGTAGGGAAACACTAAGTGAGCGAACGCTCAGTAGGAAAAATTATATCTCAAGAACTAGCAAGGGGTTTAAGTAACTACATCTTTTATGAATACACTATAGCTATGCATGCTCGCATAAAACGACAAGATAGAAAGAAGGTATAGCAGGAAGAACTAGTCTTGAACTTTCAAGAACTTACATCAAAAGATATCTAGATATTCAAGCAAGTATAGTTGTCATATCAAGTCATGTTGGAATTTGGCTATTTCATTCAAGCACGTGAGTAATTACCCTTTTTCGGGCCAAGCAAGTCATGTAATATCAAGTCAAGTACAAGTACAAGATTTGTGGAATGTTCAATCAAGCTAGTCATGCACTTCGGTATAATGCCAATACCGTGATCAATCAACTCCCATGGACGCAAGTACTTTCGAGTGCTCCTCCCAGGACCAGATCGGGCCCTATAAGCGTAGGCATTAATCATGTATTTTAACATCCACTTTTATGTATAGCCAATATGGAATTTCAAGAATAAAGCTTGTAGACATGTAGGATAAACTTGGATAGAGTAGAGTCCAAAAATATGACACTTGATATAGAATGGCGATAATAACGGTACAATCACGATTATCGATAAAACTAGGTGGAATTGGTTCCCCAACTTGGGTACCATGACAAACAAGTATGGACACTTTTTATATAGAATTGAGGTCCACATGAACAGCACATCAATGGCAAGACGTCCTCATTCTTAATGTAGAATTAAGGTCCACAAGAACATCATGTTGCATATAGAATTGGGGTCTACAAGAACATCATAACAATGTTGATATAGAATTGGGGTTTACAAGAACAGCATAACAATGGCATGTTCTTCCCCGTTCATTAAGATAATTCTCATGTCATACCCATGGCATGACATGAGGGCCGGTATTACCATGTTTCTATAGAGGGACATGGCAAAGATTATGTAATGGGTTTTTATGGTACAACCAGCTCAGTCGGCCTTGAGGGAATCCAAGGCTGCGAGGAGACTTACGGAGGTCTCTATGACTAACTCGCTAGTCCAAAGGAACGGAATGTCCAATGGAGAGCTTGTATGTCAATGAGAATTGAGAGGGTAATGCGATAAATCGTCGTAGAAACGTGGGACTATACTCACGGACTGGAATATAGTGCCGATATGTATATGTATACACATATATATATATAATGAAACTCTCGGTTAATAGTAATCAGGGAAATCAGTAATGCAGGAAAATAGCGACTTTGGTAAAGCCGTCTTTCATGAAATTAACGCCTTAATCAGGGGCGTTTATATTAAATTTGACGACGTACAGAGAAGTCGTCCTTTCAATACTTCTAATTTACATATCAAAAATCTGGAATTTTTAACAGAACGCGCCCTGGACAGGGGCATTTCTCTTCAATATGCGCCCTGGTCTGGGGCGTCAGTTAAACATGCGACGACTTTGTCCAGGTCGTGATTTCAAGAATTTATCAACTTTCCAAACAATAAAATTTCAGGAAACGAGGTACAGGGTCATGACAAGATATATAGCAGGATTTCGCAGGTATAGTCATGCAACATATTATATTCATGGTTACATAGATTTTAAATATTAAACATGGGTATTTATTAATTTCACAGAATTGACGACTACTGGGCAGGGCGTCAAAACAAGAATTAGCGCCCGAGTGTGGGTCGCTTCTTTATGTTAGCGCCCTGGTCAAGGGCGTTGCTTTGAAAATTGCATAGAAAGCATCCGAAACCACAATAAAACTATATGCATGGATGATCGATGATATTATTAAAGGTATTAAGCTAGTTTGGGCTACGTTCTTGAGAAAACCTACTTGATGATTATCTGGGTGAAGATATGTGAAGAGAACGATACTCTATTTTTGCAACAGAGTCTTCTGATCACCGGCAGAAGAAGAAGATGATGCTTGGTGAACAGCCTTCGTTCTTCAGTCAAAAAGGACGATCGTCTTCTCAACACAGACAACCTGTATAGGAAGATGAGGAAGGAAAAGAACATCAACGTTCTTTCAACACACTCAACCAAAAATAAAGAGGAAGAACATTACCTGTTCTTCACGTTGATGACAGCAGCAGCAGATCGCCAAATAGCGATCAAGGGTTGATTTAGGATGGTATTTATAGGATTTTTAGAATCCTAATAGGGTTAGAGGTATATTGGAAGTAATACTTCCTTGATAGAGTCCTTACCATATCCTACCTTCGACGTAGTTATCCATATCTTGCCCTGGATAGACTCCTGGGTCGAACGAAACTCGAACTGAATTAGCGTCTTAAGCGAGGGCGTCGAATTTAAATTGACGCCTTGTCTAGCGTCGTTACCTATGTAAAACGCGCCTATGTAGAGGGCGTTTCATTTCCTTTCCTTAATTTTATCTTCCCGTTGTTTGGGATTTGACGCCCTTTTGTATAGGCGTCCTATTTAAATTAACGCCTTAAACAGAGGCGTTGCCTTTTGAATCAGCGCCTTGCTAAAATGTGTTATTTTCCTCTTGATTAATGATTTAATCATTTAAGCTCTTTGTCATCATATTCACTTATCTTTTATGTTTAATTTGATTTATTTATTAATCTTGCTTTTATCAGAGTTGTTACAGAGGAGAAGAGAGAGGGTTGAGAGAGACGGGAGGAGAGAGAAGGAGTTGGGAGAATAAAAAAAACAAAAAAAAGAAAAAGAAGTGAGGAGAGGGGGGGCGGCGAAAGCAGAGAGAGAGAAGGGGAGAAGAAAAAGAGAGAGGGGGAGAGAGGGTGTGAGAGGAAAATAAAAAAAAGAAAAAAAAGAAAGAGAGAGGGATCGAGAGGGAGAGAAAGAGAGTGGTAAAGAGAGAGAGAAGAACAGAGAGAGAGAACCGAGGGGGGGAGAGAGAGAGAGAGAGAAAGAGAGAAAGGGAGAGACGGAGATCGCGATTGGGAGAGGGAGGGGAAGAAAGAGAGAGAAGAAGAGAGAGAACGGGAGAGATGGGAGAGAGGAAACGGAGAGAGGGAGAGAGACACAGAGAGATGCGACTGCAGGAGAGGGGGAGAGAGAGAGAGAAAACGGAGTGGGGGAGAGAGAAAGAAAGAGACGGAGGGAGAGAAGAGACGGGAGAGGAGAGGGAGACGGAGGGAAAGAAAGACGGAGGGAGAGAGAGAGAGAGGCAGAGAAAGGGAGAAAGAGGGGGCGTCCGTGGCGAGCTCGTGTAGGGGAGGGGGACGCGGCGGACGGCAGCCGGTGGAAGGAGGACGGTGACGACGTTGACGGTGAAGGTGATGGCGGGGTGGCAAGTAGCCGTCAGCGTCGTGGAGGATGCACCGGCAACGGTGCTGCGGCGGTCGTGAGCACGGGTGCAGGGCGGTGGAGAAGCGCTGTCGGGGTCCTCATGGCGGCTAGGGAGGTGAACGACGAGGAAGGCAGCGGCATGGGGGCGACCGGTGGCCGGCGTGGGGGAAGCTTCACGGAGGTGCAGCGGTGGTGGAGTGGACGTCGGTGGCGGTGTTCGCGGACGTGGAGATGGTGGTGGTCGCGGGGGAGGCACGGTGTGCAGACGGAGGGGAGGCAGGTGGTGAGGTGGCTCGCGATAGGAACTTGGCGGCGACGTCGAGAGGGGGGCGGCGACGGGCAGCGGCGTCCATGGCAGAGGTTGCAGGTGAAGTCACCGGCGACGATGTTGGCAGAGGGTGCACCGGTGGGGTGCTCAGTGGCCGTGGCGTCGCGGGCGCTTGCGATGTCGACGATAGAAGAAGACCGACGACGAGATGCTGTGGAGGTGTTGGCCGGTGCAGCTTGCCGCGAGAGTGGCGGTGGCTCGCTGCAGGGAGGTGTTGGCCGGTGCAGTGAAGATGATGGCGTCCGTGGCGGTGCCACAGGACTCGGACAGTATAGCTGCAGCATGGAAGCGGACTGGCGGACAGTGTAGGTGCAGGGGGGCGTCTCGCGGGGGTGACGGCGGCTTGCGGACGGGATGGCAGCAGCGGTGACTATGGTGGCGTTGGCGATGTCCGCAGCTAAAGAGAGAAAGAGAGGGAGAGAGAGAGAGAAAGTGGGTGTGTGTGGTAGGAGAGAGGGCTGTCGTGAGGTTGTCGGTGGAGGGTGATGAGAAGAGAGAACCTGGGGGAGAAGTCTGTGGGTGCGTTGGGGAGGTGGGTTAGCTGATAGAGTGGGAGTGGATTGCATGCACTGGGGAGAGAGGGAGTGGGCTCGATGAGGGAGCCACGTGCAGAGAAGGTGAGAGGGAGAGGATAGGGAGGTGATCGCGGATGGCTCACAGAGGGGGGGCTAGCAGTGGGGTTGGGAAGGTGGCGGTGAAGGTGAGTGTGCCGTGAGAGTGGGGGGTGTGTGCAGTGAGGAGTGTGTGCAGTGGAGTGAGATGGAAAGAAAGAGACGGAGGGGGTGGGGGAGAGTGTGTGCATGTGGGTGGATGTGTGTGTGTACGTGTGTGTCGTGGGGAGAGGGGTGAGAACAGGGAAAGGTGGGGTTGGGAGTGAGTTACCGGAGAAGAAGGGAAAGGAATAGGAATAAAGAAAGGGATAAGATAAAAAATAAATATATTATTTTATTTTATTTGTTTTGTTTAATTTGTAACCACTGATATATATATATATATTTACAAAAAATTAAAAAGTAATAATTATGTTATTTTTACGTAAACATAATGATATATATACATATCTTTTAGGCTTGTATTTATTTTTCTCTTTTTATTTATTTATTTATTTATTTTCATATGTATATTTTTTTTGATTTCTCTCCCTCCTTTTATTATAACCCAAAATTACGGAAATCACTCAAATAAATGGGGAAATCACTCAAATAAATGGAAGGTGTAAGCCGCTTTGGGGCATCACGGTATAATATGAAATTTTCTCACCGTAACATCAAAAATGGCGTGTCTACATCGTCGGCCGCCAGATCGCCCATTACGTTGATGTAGTAGGCAATATGTTCCTTTGGCAAACCTTATCCGTTGAACTTCTCAAACTTCGGCGGCCTGCTGACGTTGGGAGGTAGCCTTTTGGCTGCGTGGTGGGCCGGGAAGGGCACCTAATATACATCGAACGCGGCAAAGCCATCACCACCCCGATCTGCCAACTTCTTTTCGATCATTTGTTCTATCATCATTTTACTTGCCGCTGCTGAGTCGATCGGGCTTGGGCAAAAGTGGGCTTGCTGCATTTGCGGCATTGCCACCGTTGCTTGAGGTGTAAGGGCAATCCCCTGGTATGGAAAAATCGGGGGTTGCACTGCAGTGATATGCAATTGCTGGGAGGGAGTGCCCCCTGTGTAGTTAGGCGTCGGTTGAGCCGTAGTCGCCTGTGGCAAAGCCCCGAGGATTTGGCCATTGTTTCTCTATGTCTCGGGAGGGACTACGGCCTGCCCGGAGGTAGATGCTTGTGCATTCTTCTCATTCAGTTGCCTCGTCAGTACTTCAATCTTCTGCCGATATTCTTGCAACGGCATGGCGGGATCATGCATGGAGGGGTTGAGGGTGACACCTCCTTCTTCAGCCAGAATTTGTTCGGGCGACGTGGATGGTCTCTCACCGCCGCCTTCAGTCGTGATCACGTTTACATCCACCATGACCAAGCCCACATCTATTTCTTCAGCACAGACTTGTGCCACCTCATTATGATTCGCGGGCGAGGACCCGTAGCAACCGGCCACCCCAGCCCTATTGTAGGTGAGTATTATGGCTCGACGCCCCCGGCCTTTACTCGTAGCATTCGTAGCTTCTAGGGGTTGCAGCATCCCCAGAGTGGTACTGTCGAGGTTATGGGAGTGCCCCCGGACAGCCCGAATAATATAACTTTGTCCTTTAGTAGGGCAGATGAGAGCTCGTGGCACATTGACTGGTGCCAAACATTTGCGGGCGAAGCGGCCTTGCCTGGTCATCCCACCTTGTTCTTTATTATGTGGGTGAGTCTCGGCCTGATGGATGCGGGGCCGGAGAGCTAGCCTCCGGGAAGCTTGGGTCAAAACCCTGGTCTTCTCTTCTATTTCTTCTTTTCTTTTTGGAGCCGGGGCCCGCGACTGCTTGGGCACCCAGATTTGCTTAAGTTTGATTGGCTGAGGGGCTAATCTTCCCTCCGATTTGGACCTACAATGGTCCAGCTTCTCTCGGGCTAGCACTTGGAAGGACTTGTGTACCGGCACAGTTGGAATTGCCCTATCGGGTGTGATTTTGGCCTGTCGGCCATTCATAAAAACACGGACGCCTCCAATGAGCATGTTTTTGCTCGAGGTGGAGAGCTGACTTCGTAGTGTGCCGGCGTTCTTCTTGGTCACCCTCCTGGCAGCCGGGGTACGCTTCCGGTTGATGGGAGCGCGAGAGTGAATATGGTAAGCATAGCAACCCACCGCAGTAGCTTCAGTCAGGGCTGCCTCTGCAACGACGGTCGGTTCCACCTCCCGGATGCTCATGAGTTCCACAAACGCGACCCCCAAAAAGTTGGGGAAGCCGACGACGGGTGGGAAGCTTCCGAATTGGGTCGGCACCGCCAAATAGCCATAGGCAACATGGCTGGCAACAACAAGTGGTCCGAACGATACGACCATCACAATCGTCAAAAATAGCCGCCCTGCAAATGTAGATCAAATAGTTAGTGATTTAGGAAGGGGCCGCATGGGCCTTAGTCCTGGCGAGGAGATGAAGGGTGATTTTGGTCCCACCGGGCGTGCAAGACTTGTGGATGCACTTTTTATTTAAATCGTTATTTACTTGTTTATTGGGTTTATTTATTGGTTTATTAAGTGCATGGGCGTGCCAGTCACAAAGTGACGATTTATTCGGGCTCCGAAGAGCCACATGTGCGCTTGATCTGACTCGGTCAGGCAATTGTGTGATTCGTGTCGAGACCAAAACCCGCCATCCCATAAAGGTCACGACGTCATTTACATCCCCTCGGAGAGGAGAACACCCTTGATTGATCGCCAGGAATAAGGGCCCTATGGCCTAAAGAAAATACCAATAATGCAAGAAGATAGAGAAGGACGAACTATGCAAAAAGCCCGTATCGGGATACGAACATTCGGGTTTTGTCGGTCACTCGTGGACCACTTTATGTTCAGACAAAGTTCCGTATTGAAAACATGATGGAAGCGGAAATAAACCCGTACGAATGTATGTCGGGTTTACGGTAATTTCAATAAAAGAGTGGAAACAAATCCGAATGGGAACGAGTCTGGTTTGACGAACTATCAGCCTAGGGCAATATCGGATCATGGCGATATCGGGATGGTTCCCAAGGTCCAAACCCGACTTGGAGGGGCGGCGTTAATATTCTCTTTACACTGGGTCTTGAGGAGAAACGAGGATGCGGAGCAGGTTTCATCATGTTATTATTGTTTGATTTTCCCTCTTTTTATTATTAAATTTTTTATTATTATTATTTTATTATTTATTATTATTTAATCATTTATTATATATATATATATTTATGTAGTATCATATATTTATTTTTTTTGGAGTGTGTGCGAGAGGATGAGCCAAAAGATCGATGCACATGTGCTTAAGGGACAAAGGTCGATGCACATTCCTGTTTGGAGGGACAAAGGTCGATGCACATCCCTGTTTGAAGGGACAAAGGTCGATGCACATTCCTGTTTGAAGGGACAGAGGTCGATGCACATTCCTGTTTGGAGGGACAAAGGTTGATGCACATCCCTGTTTGAAGGGACAAAGGTCGATGCATATCCCTGTTTGAAGGGACAAAGGTCGATGCACATTCCTGCTTGGAGGGACAAAGGAAGGTCGACACACCTAGGCTCAAAGTGAAGGAAGGTCGATGCACATTCAGAATCTGTGGGGGAAGGTTGATGCTCATCCAGCATAGGGCCAAATGCTGGTCGATGCACATATGCTCAAGGTGAAGGAAGGTCGATGCACATTTGGAATGTGTGGAGGAAGGTCGATGCACGTCCATCATAGGGCCGAACGAAGGTCGATGCACATGTGCTCAAGGTGAAGGAAGGTCGATGCACATTTGAAATGTGTGGAGGAAGGTCGATGCATGTCCAACATAGGGCAAAACGAAGGTTGATGCACATGTGCTCAAGGTGAAGGAAGGTCGATGCACATCTGGAAATGTGTGGTGTGTTGGAAGCAAGGTCGATGCACATGTGAAATGTGCCAAGGGGCTGCCTGTCAAGGTCGATGCACATGTGGGATGTGCAAAGGGCAAGGTCGGTGCACATGTGGAATGTGCAGGGGGCAGAGTCTACCAAGGTCTATGCACATGTGAGATGTATGAAGGGCAAAGTTTATCAAGGTCTATGCACATTTGAGATGTGTGAAGGGCAAGGTCGATGCATATTGGGAATGTGTAGAGGGCAAGGTCTGCCAAGATCTGTGCACATTTGAGATGTGTGAAGGGCAAGGTCGATGCACATTGAGAATGTGTAGAGGGCAAGGTCTGCCAAGGTTTGTGCACATTTGAAGTTTGGGCTGCCAAGGTCGATGCGCACTTGGGTTGTGCAAAGGGGCTGAAGGCAGAGGTCGATGCACATCTAGGAATGTGTAATGGGTTGGAGGCAAGGTCGATGCACATGTGAAATGTGCCAAGGGGCTAGGGGCAAAGTTTCCAACAACACTCCAACCTGAAGATTTGTTTACTGTTTTATTGCTTTATTTATTATTACACATTTTTATATATTTTCATTATTTTTATCTATTTATTATTATTATTATTATTTTCCCCTTATTATTATTACTTTAATATTATTACTTTAATATTATTAATATTATTTTATTTTAATTTAATTTATATATATATTTCTTTATTAATTCCTTTCTTTGTTTATTCAGTCGGTGCCCGGGTCCGTACTGTCACAAATGCTACGGCAATGCGGGCCCAATTCTTTTCGTGTCTTCTACGATTCCTTTTGACTCACGGGAGTGTCTCGTTGTTGTTTCTTTTATTTATTTGTTGCATCCTTTTGTCTTTTAACATGTGTATTACTCTGGCAAAAATTCGGCAGCATCTCCCCAGGACCCGGATGCTGGGTGGGGTGAAAGGGGTGCACGCCCACAAGGAGTGACGTGACCCAACAAGTCAAGGTGTGCGCGTATGCAGCAACACCCTTAGGAAAACTCCGAAAAACCTAGAAGCCAATAAGCGGGAAAACACCGGGCTAAAAATGGGCTAAGGGTGCACCGGATCGAGGGACAAGCTGGGTGCACCGGGTAGAAGTGGCAGAGGGGTATGCAGGGTGTGCCGGGCAAGGCGCAAACAGGGGTGCACCGGGTGGAAGGGGCTGAAGGGTGTACCAGGTTTGAAGAGGCTGGGCATGCCGGCAGGGATGAGCTAAGAGCGTGCCGGGATTAGATAGGTTGAATTGTGCCGGGCATGGCGCAAGTAGGGCGTGCCGAGCTTGAACGGGTTAGGTGTGCCGGCAGGGCAAGGATGGGGTCGTGTCGGGTGAAAGATGCAACTTGTGCACCGGTCCTGGGTGCTTTGGGGTGTGCCACTGGAGAGGAGGTGCAATGCACCGCACTGAGTTTGGACGAGGGATACAACAGTAGAAGGGGGGAACGTCCAGGAGTGCTGAGTGAAAACAACAGTCTCAATAACGATGGTATCAAGGGAAAGACCAATATTAAATATGAAGAGCTGGATTTGTTAAAGGGACGAATCAATGCTTAGGAGAGATCCTCCACCAGGCCAAATAAAAGCTTGGGATGAAACCCATGAAGGCAAAGACAGAGATTGACCCTGTTACGAGGGCAAATAGAAGGAAGCCCACCTTATGCCGTCACGCCAGAGACACTACCCATTAGACTGGATAGACTCTACCACGTTCCGAAGGGCGGACAAACGAAAGAAAGAAGATGACAAACCATGATGGGAGCACCATAGAGTGAAAGCAAGCCCAAAGGAGCATTTTCATTCAATGTGAATAAGGGAACGCTAACTAGGCAAACCAGGGAAGGGCAATGCATTATAGCAGAATCAAATGCCTAAGGCATACAAGCAGCGTAAAAGGGGGGCAAGAGAACGACGGCCCCAAAGAAAAGGGAAGGGAGAGAAGGAACCACACCCAGAGGAGGACGGGGCGAGGGAGGGGCCATGGCTCCCTTTCCCTTTCCCATCCCCTCTGTTACATTCAGAACCTCTCTCTCTCCCTCTCTACCACTTACTCTCTCTTCTCCCACTGGCTTCTTCTTCCTCAGGCTTCTTGAGCTCTGCAAACGTCGGAACAACAGCCTATCAGTGCCCAGCCGCTTCTGCTCTTCTTGTCACTCACTTTTTCACTCCTCGTCTCTCCCTCTCTTCTTCCTCAGAAGACCCAGACCTTTTTTTTCTTCATAGTGAGTGGCTTTTTATAGAGTTGCTGCCTATGACGCCATGCCGACGATGGAGGTCAGTGAAGATTGACCTCCGTCTTGTCCCCCCTGCAGCGCCCCTTGCGTGCCTCGACAGAGCGTTGACACCTAGGCAGGTTGGAGCTGGCTCGATGTGAGCCCACTGCGAGCCAAGGGTCACATGTAGTGACCGCCGTATTTGCCGTTGGTTGTACCAGTTCAAACCATGGAGCGCTTCACCGGGTGATGAAGAAAGTAGACTGCACCGGATGGAAAGGCTGTCAGCCTCGTCGGGTGATGAATGGGGTGCACCGCTGGAGTGGCTGACGGGTGTGCCGACCAAGGGGTGTTGTAGGAGTGTGCCGCTGGAGTGGCTGGGTAGTGTGCCGGTGAAGCGTGGGTTGCTGCTGCTGCCGGATGGAGCATTTTGGTGCTGGATGAGGCCCTGCTTGGTGGTCTGCCGGATTGGCTAGATGGGCTCTACGAGGAACCTGCCGGTTCAGGGCTTCCACTGCCAGATGGAGTAGTTGCCACTAATGCTGCCGGATAGATGGGGGAACGGTACAGTGGAAGTTGGCGGGCCATCCGGTATGGTGGTGTGAGCATGGTGTAAAACGGTGAGGTGGAGTGGGAGAGAATGTGGGGGAAGAGAGAGAGACGACCCCCCTTTTATTTATTTATTTATTTATAATCTTATATATATATACTACTCTTACATATATATATATATATTATTATTATTATTATTTTATTCTCCTTTTCTCTTCTCTTCTTTTCTCCTTATTTCTTTCTTCTCTTTTTTTTTGACGTCCGGGCCTCTGCACTTCGGACTATATCTTCGAGGATGTTGGGCCTCGCTCAATTTTATATTCAATTCGTCCTTCGAAACGTAAATTCATGATGGTATGGTGCCGTGTACAAGATGCGGCCCCACCTCACCAGAGTTGGAATTCAGCAGCTGAGGCCTCTTACTTTGCTCCTTCTTTCTCTTCTTCCACTGGCAGCTCGCTGCAACACGAAAATTTGGGTGTCCACACTGTGATAAACAGGCGCTAGGTTCCTATCATAATAGAGGAGCCCAGTGAAGAAGAAGAATGTGAAGCTGCAACAGCAGAGGCAATCACCTCCCCTGACTGGAGAGAGCCCCTGATGAAATGGTTTAAACACCAAGAATTGCCTTAGCAAAGGGAAGATAGGATCAGATTGATCAGAATGAAAGACTCTTATGAAGTCAGAAACGGAATCTTGTTCCGAACTGTGGCAGATGCTAGAAGAAAGGTGCTCCTCCGATGACTGTCTATGGAGGAAGCGTGGACGATTATGAAGGAAGTTCATGCAAGATTAGCCAGTGCCCATCAAGCTGGGCCAAAGATGAAGATTGAAATCAAGAAGTTGGGATATTACTGGCCAACTATGTTCGATGACTGTTGCAAGTATGTCAAGTCATGTCATAAATGCCAGCAACATGCTGCAATCCCAAGAAGACCCCCAATACACTTACATCCTACGGCCCCCAGTTGGCCTTTTGCTCAATGGGGCACTGATGTTTTGGGCCCCCTGCCTGCGTCTTCATCGGGGTGCAAATATATTTTGACAGTAACAGATTACTTCTACCGCTGGGCAGAGGCTGTGGCTCTAAGAGAAGTGACAGGAGAAATCATAGTCAGATTTGTCCATCGAAATATCATATTCCGATTCGGCGTGCCCGATCGAATTATCTCCGACAACGGAAGCCACTTCTAGAATCAAAAGGTCTACAGATTGGCTGACAAATTCAAGACTAATTGGAGGACATTCACTCCGTATAATCCACTAGCAAATGGGTTAACGGAAGCCTACAATAAAACACTATACACACTCCTTGCCAAGACGGTCAACTCTAGCAAGAAGGATTAGGAAGACATAGTGTATGAAGCACTGTGGGCTTACCGCACCGTGTATAAGACCCGTATAGGCTGCTCGCCCTTCTCGCTGGTGTACTGCTTGACAGCGATCGTCCTGATAGAGCTGGAGATACCCTCGTTACGGGTTGCGATCTAGCATGAATTGGTCAAGGATGGCCAAACCAATACAAAAAGAAGGCTGGAGGAACTCTCTGATCTGGAAGGACAGTGGCTTAAAGCCCAGCAGAATATATAGATGTATTAGGCCCGTATGGCCCGCGCCTTTGATAAGCTCGTCAAAGAACGTGAATTCAAGAAAGGAGACCTAGTCATGGTCAAGCGAAGAGAAGTCATGGCGGCCAATCCCAAAGGTAAATTGAACGAAATATGGATAGGACCATACTTGGTCCAGAAAGTCTATGAAGGCAGGGCTTATGTCATCGTCAACCACTGGGGGGAAGTTCAATTTCCCCTCAACGGGAAACACCTGAAGCTGTACCATGCGCTGCTTCCTCAGCTCGACGATCAACTGAAACCAACACCCCACAATGAACAAGATTGTATCTTCGAACTCTTCACATACAACAACAGAAATCGCCTTAACTCGGTGCCTAAGGCCTTCCGAGGTCTCAACCGAGGGGATACAATCTAGACCTTTCGTCTAAGTCGGAGAAGCCCGAAATCCTTGCGTCGGTGCAATCCCAGCATCGACGAACCACCTTAACTCGGCACCTAAGGCCTTCCGAGGTCTCAGCCGAGGGGATACGATCTAGACTCAGTTGAGGGGATATGATCTAGACCTTTCGTCTAAGTCGGAGAAGCTTGAAATCCTTGCATCGGTGCAATCCCAGCATTGACGAACCACCATAACCCGGTGCCTAAGGCTTTCTAAGGTCTCAACCGAGGGGATACGATCTAGACCTTTCGTCTAAGTCGGAGAAGCCCGAAATCCTTACGTTGATGCGATTCCAGCATTGATGAACCACCTTAACTCGGCGCCTAAGGCCTTCCGAGGTCTCAGCCGAGGGGATACGATCTAGACCTTCCGTCTAAGTCGGAGAATCCTGAAATCCTTGCGTCGGTGCAATCTCAGCATCGAAGAACCACCTTAACTCGGCACCTAAGGCCTCTCGGGGTCTCAGCCGAGGGGATATGACCTAGACCTTTCGTCTAAGTCGGAGAAGCCTGAATTCCTTGCGTCGGTGCGATCCCAGCATCGATGAACCACTTAACTCGGTGCCTAAGGCCTTCCGAGGTCTCAGCCGAGGGGATACGATCTAGACCTTTCATCTAAGTCGGAGAAGCCCAAAATCCTTGCGTCGGTGCAATCCCAGCATCGATGAACCACCTTAACTTGGCGCCTAAGGCCTTCCGAGGTCTCAGCCGATGGGATACATTCTAGACCTTTCGCCTAAGTCGTAGAAGCCTGAAATCCTTGCGTCAGTGCAATCCCAGCATCGACGAACCACCTTAACTCAGCGCCTATGGCCTCCCGAGGTCTCAGTCGAGGGATACAATCTAGACCTTTCGTCTAAGTCGGAGAAGCCCGAAATCCTTGCGTCGGTGCAATCCCAGCATCGACGAACCATCTTAACTCGATGCCTAAGGCCTCCCGGTGTCTCAGCCAAGAAGATACGACCTATACCTTTCGTCTAAGTCAGAGAAGTCTGAATTCCTTACGTCGGTGCGATCCCAGCATCGATGAACCACTTAACTCGACGCCTAAGGCCTTTCGGGGTCTCAGATGTGGGGATACGATCTAGACCTTTCGTCTAAGTCGGAGAAACCTGAAACCCTTGCATCGGTGCGATCCCAGCATCGGCGAACCACCTTAACTCGGTGCCTAAGGCTTTCCGGGGTCTCAGCCAAGGGGATATAATCTAGACCTTTCGTCTAAGTCGGATATACCTGAAACCCTTGCGTCGGTGCGATCCCAGCATCGATGAACCACTTAACTCGACGCCTACGGCCTTCCGGGGTCTCAGCTGAGGGATTCGACCTAGACCTTTCGTCTAAGTCGAAGAAACCCAAAACCCTTGCGTCCGTGACTTAGAAATCCGAAACCCTTTTGTTGGTGCGATCCCATCATCGATGAACCACTTAACTCGACACCTAAGGCCTTCCGGGATCTCAGCCGAGGGATTCGACCTAGACCATTCTTCTAAGTCAGAGAAACCCGAAACCCTTGCGTTGGTGCGATCCCAGCATCGATAAACCACCTTAACTCGACGCCTAAGGCCTCCTAGGGCCTCAGCCGAGGGGATACGACCTAGACCTTTCATCTAAGTCGGAGAAACCCAAAATCCTTGCGTCGGTGCAATCCCAGCACCGATGAACACACTCAACTCGGTGCCCATGGCCTTCCGAGGTCTTAACCGAGAGGCATGGCCTAGACCTTCCGTCTGAGCCGGATAAACCCAATTCCTTTGCGCGGGCATAAACCCATTGTCGGTGATACTATTATACCTTTATAACTTGGTCCCACCGTGATCATAAAAAAAAAATAAAAAAAAAGAAAAAAAGAGGAAAAAGGAAAGAAGAAAAGAAAAGAAGAAAGAAACGACCCGCTAATGTTTTCAACTCGGCGCCTACGGCCTCCCGGGGTCTCAGCTGAGGGGATACGACCTAGACATTTCGTCTAAGTCAGAGAAGCCTGAAATCCTTTTGTCAGTGCAATCCCAGCATTGATGAACTACTTAACTCGGCGCCTAAGGCCTTCCGAGATCTCAGCCGAGGGGATACGATCTAGACCTTTCGTGTAAGTCGGAGAAGCCCGAAATCCATGCGTCGGTGGAATCCCAGCTTCGACGAACCACCTTAACTCGGCGCCTAAGGCCTTCCGGGGTCTCAACCGAAGGATTCAACCTAGACCTTTCGTCTAAGTCGAAGAAACCAGAATTCTTTGCGTCGGTGCGATCCCAACATCGACGAATCACTTTTAATGCGGTGTCCATGGCCTCTTGAGGTCCTAACCGAAGACCCTGGTCTAGACCTTTCGTCTAAGCCAGATGAACCAAAATCCTTCACGCTAGCATAAACCCAGTGTTGGCGAAACCACTCGGATTGGCACTTGTCTCTCGGACAAGACCAATCCATCTGTCCCACCACGACGAAAAACACAACCCGATGGCTTAGACCTTCTGTCTAAGACCAGATAAATCGAACATCCTCGCGTCGGTATAGACCCAATAGCAATGAATATCATCTTGGTCGGCGCCTGACTCCCGGTCAGGACCAATCGATACAGTTCACGGCTGAGAACGCCCTCACGAAGCCGAAGACTCTCCCAGGGAAATAAGCTGCACCCACAAATCCTGCTCCCTCGTCTCCCGCTCACGACACTTGCGAGTGGGGGGCATTTGTTGACATAAAAAAATGGCGCCCATGCAGTCACTTCCAATTATTTAATTGGTGCCTCCTATTTGGCCTCCAATTCTTTCCAGTCGACTCAACGCCTGAACAGGTCAACTCATGGGATGGGCGCTCCTTCGCGTGGACGCCAATTCTTCAATGAGCGCCCTCTCACAGTGACGCCAATTCATGGCATTACTGGATTGGATTTTAATTCGAAGAATGGGCGCCCTTTACATGGACACCATTTTGAATTGGTGGCCAAGTTATCGACGCCATTTTCTTGGGCCCGAAGAATTAGCGGCCAACCAATTGGTCGCCATTTCCGCGGTCGAAGAAAGAGCGCCCCTTCACATGGACGCCAATTCTTGGCAATATTCTAAATTGTTGAAATATATAAGCCAAAGAATCAGCGCCCGTCTACTCGGACGCCAATTCAATGAAGCGCGGCCTACCTTGTGGACGCCATTTTCATGTGTTGGGGTACTATAGCATTTACGATCCCCTATTTTCACGCGAAGCCAGTAGCGCTCCCATGCCGTCGAACTCCTGCTCGCCTGCGTGGCTAGCGCTGGGGGTGCCACCAGGGTGGCTTCCATGCCTCAGCCCACTCCCCTACGTGCTATAGCAGCGGCGATGACGACATCAACGACGGCAGCGGGCGACAGTGAGACACAACAGCGGCAACAGCAACAGCGGCGGCGATGGCAGGAGAAATAAAGAAAGGAAAGAAATCACGAAGGCTTTCTCCTCCAAACACAGGGTTCTTAAACCTTATAAAAGGGCTCCCCTGGGGAGCAGAAAATCCTGTTCGGTAATCCATTTTCGTGGCAAGTGGAAGAGAAGAAGTCCCTCCGTTTTGGTGAAGAAGAGAAGCCATCCTCCCGAAGCCTTCGAAATCACAGTCATGGAAAAGAGGGAGAGAGAGAGAGAGATCGAGAGAGAAGAGAAAGGTGAGGGAGAGAAAGTCCGCCCACGTTCTTTTCTTTTGATGTATTTGCTTCCTCCCTTCTCTCCCCATGCTCATGTATCCCCCGATGTAGCTCTGTTGTTCGAGCGAAAATAAGAATGCAGTGTCTTCACCCTGATCTTCCTTTCCTCTGCATAAATCTCTCTTTTCCCGTCGACATTGGTATCTATATATATATATATATATATATATATATATATGTATGATATATAACCACTGCCTCCTCTTGCATGATCGCCCGATATCCACGATAGATGCATGTGTACAGATATATGCATATGCATATATATATAATCTCTGCACTACTTTCACCGTGCGTTGGGGTAGAAGCACTCATGCTCCATAGGGAAGGCCTTGGTTCTGTCCGCTCCTATGGGCATGTCTCAGGATCCCTTTGCCCATCTAATCCCGGTGGGCTTCTCCCCAGTCTCCCTTCTTTCCCCGATCTTCTTTCGGATCCCCTTTCGAAGTTCTTTTGATCACTTTCGAATCCCCGGGGTTCGCTTGCCTGTAGCATTGTCCCCGGGCTATCCCCTTGAAGAGTGAAAATTGGCAGCCTTATATGGCGATATTTCAAGTCCATGTCTCGGCGACGAGGTCATGAAAACCCATGGGTCGGCGGGATCCTTTGTAGGCTGGTTATCGGGTGTTGCTGCTTCCTGTTGTGCCCCTGTGATCATTTGAATCTTCCTACGTTTTGGGTCATTCGACATCGTCTTGTGATCATTTGAGTTATTGGATATTCTTGGTTTTAATAATAGCTAAACACTATAAGTCATTATTGTTTTAACTCTCATATGACTGACATACGTGATGTTTTGTTCATGACAGATATGCCAATGAATTGTCAAGGAATGAAGTGGAGATGGCAAATGTGAAAGCTCAATGTTGCGCCCTCGCATGTGGATCGACCTGCGTGGTCAGGTCGCGGGGGTCAAGGGGGCAGCGCCCCTTGCGGGGGTTTCCGGGGGCGGAGCCCCCGGAACAAAGTTTTGATTGAAGACTCAGTAATAAATCTTCAAGACAGTAAAGGGTGTTGCCACAGACATGAACGGGCTGCTAAAGGAGACAAGCGATGCAGCTAAAGCGGTTAACGGACTGAACCGGGAAGACCCAGGGTTTGCCTAGCTGGCGGTCGACCTCCAGCACAGGGGCGGTCGACCGCCCCAGCCAGCAACCTCCAGGCTGCAGCTCTTTCAGTAGCGGTCGACCGCCAGTCAGTAGCGGTCGACTGGAATTCCCAGTGACCATCCGTCTATAGTGTTTCTCAGTAGCGGTCGACCGCCACCTACCTCCGGTCGACCGCCAGCCCCGATGCAGCCATGTTTGACTTCGATTTCCACCTCGAGGCCAGCCCCTTTCCTTGTATTTGTTTAACCCCAAAGTCACCCAATCTTCCATAGATTGTGGATCTGGTCTGGGGGATGTCTAAGGACCATTCAAAGGTTATAAAACACATGCAAGAGGGTTAGAATCCGTAGTTGATCATTTTATGAATCCAAGGGAGATCAAAGGAGGCTACAAGGGTGAGAGGAGTTCGAGTACTATAGCTGTGAACAGTACTCCGGGAAGAAGTTCTTCATCCATTCAAGGGATTCAAGCCTAGATCTGAAGCCATCTCAACCTCCAAGGAAGCAAGAAGCAATCAAGGCTCTCAAGGGTGATCTAAACTGCATCAAACTCTTCATCAACTCAAGGAGATCAAAAGGAAGATCAAGGCTACATCCATAGTCTTCTTCATCAACTCAAGGAAGATCATCTCTCAAGGAAGAAGACACCATTGAAGCATCCAACTCAAGCTCCAGCAATCTCAGACAAGATTTTTCTTCTTGAGCATATTCTATATCTTGTTTGATGATTGAGTGTTTTCATATTTGTTCTTTTTCATTTCATACAAACGATTGAAACTGAAGATCGTCCCTACCGGTGGTTAGTAGGAAGGCAATCGGAAGTTGTCCGATCTGCGGTGTTGACGTCCCTACCGGTGGTTAGTAGGAAGACAATCGGTGGTCTTTCCGATTTGCGGTTCAGTGTGAGGCACTAGTGGAGCCTCACTAGATTTGGTGAGGGGTGGACGTAGGACTGGGGATTCAATCCGAACCACCTTAAAATCCTTTGTGTTGTGGTTTGATTGTGCGATTGATATGTTTTAGATGCATGCTTAGGTTCAATCTCCATATTGTGAAATCATATTTCTAAGCAAATCGTTTTATACATCGCTAAGCTAGTTGTATTCCGCTGCAATTATTTTTAACTAGCCTTATAGAGGGTTGTATTGCGAAAAGAGGGGCAGATCTATTCACCCCTCCCCTCTAGATCCGCTGTCCACTACACAACACTTCCGTGCACACCCCGGGGTGTTATTGCTTTACGCGCATCCCTTTGTTTCGGGGCCATCTCGGAGTTTCTCTGTATGGCGTGTACCCTATTTATACCCCCCGACGCTCCAGGTCTAGGGGAGGTGCTGCCGAATTTTTACCGGGAAGATGATGACACAAAGAACAAATTGGACTAAACTTAAGAACTTTATGAACAAAAAGAAGAAGAAATTGAACTAATGCATAATATGCATGAAAATGAACTCCATTACACGCTCACCCGGTGCCCTCGGGTATATCAAATGGTGTTGGAAAGAAGTTCGGGTTATGCCCGGGTGGAAGCCCTCACTATGCGTGAGTCTTAAAAACTCCGCCTTGTACCAGGGATGCTCTCGTGAAAGATGATTGTTCTTCTTAAGTGCCATATGCACATCCAAAATAAAGAAATGATCAAAAGATGCCAAAATGAATATGTGAAATAAGTGACTTTGAACTCGCGGATAAGCCTCTGTCTGAGGGGTTCTATCATTAAGAAAATTGGCGTCCACGCCAGATGCCACCAATTCCAGTAATCAGCGAGTTAAGGAACAACCGCCATTTAATTAACGGCCTTCTGGAAAGGCGCCAATTACCAGATTTAAAAACTTGATATAAGAAAATGAATTTGTAATTAACGCCCAGTCTCTGGACGCCAATTAATCAACGCCCGCTTACGCAGGCGTTAATTCCCAGGTTAAAGAATCTGATACAAAGAAAGAGAAAATGAATTTGTAATTAACGACCATGTTAACAGTCGCTAATTAACCAACAGCCTTCTGGAAAGGCGCCAATTCTCAATTTAAAAATATGATATAAGAAAAAAAATTGTAATTAACATCCACCGAATAGTCGCTAATTAATGAATGGCTTTCTAGGGAGGCGCCATTTCTCTGAACAAAATTGGATTAAAAGCAGAAAACCATCCAGAATTAATGGCTGTCTAAAAAGGCGCTAATTAATTAACAGCCTTCTATGAAGGCGCCAATTTTGTGAATTAAGAAATTTACTAAAATATGGGAAATTGAAGAAATAACGGCTGAGTATACAGTCACCCATTAATTAGCGGCCTCCTGGAGGGGAGCTAATTCATTCACCTAAAATGCATTTAAGAAAATCAAGAGAAATCAGAATCAGCGCCCGTGCAGAGTGGCGCCAATTCTTCTGGGTCGAAGAAATGGCGCCCATCCGCATGGCCGCTAATTCTCAGAAAGTCATAAAACGAAGCATAAATGACGAATTGTAACAAAAATGTTAATAACAATGAAAAGAAAAATAATGATAAAAAAGGGAAAAACATAATAATTCACCGGCGCCTTGTCCGGAATATCTCCCTACCGACTCTTAGCGTCAGGAACATTAATGATGCTTACGCATGTCATGCTTCGCCCCGAGGGTCGTCCCCATTATGGGCATAGCCCGACCTCGCATCGGGCTAATAACCCGCTGATTTTTGACCATCTCAACTAGGATTTAACCGAAGTCGTTTCACCTTTTAAGATATTAATTCTACCGTACCCCGGCATACATTCGTCCCGATATTATATGTATATTTGGGATATTCTCATTCCGGACTCTCTTCCGAACATGGAATGGTCAACATGAGACCGATATGATTTTGAGTATCGTCTTGCACCCTGATATAGGGGATCTCAATAATTTTGACATAGCTCTCATTCATTGATGACAATTGATCTTTAGGCCATTCGACCTCTTATCTTGGTAATTAATCAGAGGTTTTCTCCTCTCTGAGGGGATGTAATTAACGCCGTGACCTTTATGGCACGGCGGGTCTTTAGTCCCGACACGATACCCACAATTGTCTGATCAGTCAGACGGAGCGCACCCTGGGCTTCGGACCACTCCAACCTCGAAGCCCGAAAACATTGTCACCTAGGTGACTGGCACGCCTTCGCACTTGATAAAAATGATAATCTGATAACCCGATAAACCGATGATACGATGAAAGATAAGACGATAAACCACCGGAACATCTTGCATCTTCAAGTTATAAATCGAGCTACTTCCACGAGAAATATCAATAAAGTTGGCCAATAATGTACATGTCACGCCTCGACGCGGAATATCGAGGGTGCGACGAGTCGTAAACAATCGTGTCGATCAGAGCATGTACAATTTTATTTTTAAAGATAGAAATGAATGGGAAAATGGTACCTTTATTCCATCAAAATGAAGTTTACAACACTAATTGATAAGCCATAAAGGTAAATTACAACTTTCAATCCCAAAGTACATCATTCTTGTAAAAATACTAATGATCTACATAAACCTAGGTAAAAATGAAAATCACTCTCTCACTCTTGTCCATTCCCTTGTTCATTTTCATTTCCTACAACAATTAATCAAAACGTAGGGTGAGCTAAAAGCTTAGTAGGATTTTATATATCTAAAAACCAGGCAATCTTTAAGTATTAACAATTTAAGAAATTTTTGAAGTTGTATCGTGAAGTGTATAAACATGAATGGAGTTTCCAAGTAATGACTTTGAACAAGTAAAGAATTTCATGTAATTGGCCATTTTCACGCAAGTCAAGTAATTCATGTAAACAAGTAATCAAATACCAATAACGAAATGTGGAATGGCGTATCAAGTAAATCTGTCATGCACTTCGGTGCAATGCCACACCGTGGTCAATCAACTCCCATGGGCACAAGTACTTTCGGGCGCTCCCCCTAGGACCAGACCGGGCCCCATTAATGCCAAGCATTGAGTCATATGGATCCGAAGATCCCAAGTACATTTAGACATCCACTTTAATGTATATGGCCAATGATTTTCAAGAAAATGCTGTTTGTAATAAGCACATATTTGACAAAATTTTAGAAGTTGCAAGAAAAGTAGATAACAATTTAAGGCATCATGTTTAACGACACTAAGTCGTGGAGTTCAAAAATGAACGGTAAGTAGGAAGAAAATTTAAGATAGTAATTTTATTGGAATTATTATTTTTTAAATATCTTAGATTAATATCATAATCGTAAAACATCAAG
Organism: Amorphophallus konjac; assembly: GCA_022559845.1. NCBI lineage: Eukaryota > Viridiplantae > Streptophyta > Magnoliopsida > Alismatales > Araceae > Amorphophallus > Amorphophallus konjac. The sequence continues at coordinate 446,357,061 of CM040121.1, read as the reverse complement.
TTTTAGTTATGAAAATATATGCTTTATGAATTACAATCATGAGTTTAATCATACATTAATTAACCATATGATAAAAAAATAGAATTTTATGTCAAAAATAACTCTAACTCGTTGAAAATAATCTTAACATGCTGAAAATGATTTTCATATGTTACTTTACTGATAAGATGATAAAAATAAAATTTTCATGTTGGATTTAATTTTTAACATGATAGAATTAATATTTAACATGCTAAAATTAATACTTAACATGCTAAAATAATTCTCATACATTAACTTACTGATAGCATGATAAGATAAGTTTACCGTGCTGATTACAGAAATTTTCTGATAACAACATAAATTTTATCATGCTGAAAATCATTTTTCTACATTTATTTAATAATTATTTGAAAGAGAAATAGAATTATCATGCTGACAAATAGTTTTAATTTATTGAAAATAATTCTAATATGTTAAAAATAATTCAATCATGCTGGAAATAATTTTATCATGCTAGAAGTAATTTTAACATGCTGGAAATATTTTTCATGTATCAATTTACTAATTACTTAATAGGAAATTAGGTTTAACATGCATAAAAATAGTTTAAATAGATTTTAGCATTCTGAAAATAATTTTCATATCTCAGTATGTATAAAATAATTTTATCATGCTGGAAGTAATTTTTAATATGCTGAAAATAATTTTCATGCATTAATTTACTAATTACTTCATAAAAAAATAAGTTTAACATAAAAAAATAATTTTTCCTGATAATATGATAGAAAAGATTTTTATCATGCTGAAAATAATTTCAATATATCAATTTTCTGATAACCAGATTTTTAGAAGCTAGAAATAATTTTCATGCATTAATTGACCAATTATTTGATAGAAAAATAGATTTTTCATGCGAAAAAATAGTATTTAACTAGATTTGTCATGCTAAAAATATTTTTCAGACTTTAGTATGAATAAAATCAATTTTACCATTCTGGAAGTAATTTTTAGCATGCTATCAATATTTTTCATGCATCAATTACTAATAATATGCTAAAAATAGGTTTTTCATGCTAAAAAATATTTTTATTCCACAAAAATAAATTTTAACCTGCTGTAAATATTTTATCATGTTAATATGGATTTCAAACATTTTTGGTTACTGTCTGTAGCGGACCTAGGGTCGCGGGATTAATCCCACATCGGATGTTGAGAAAGCAACCGAGTGCTTATAAGGTAGGTCTTCACCTCCTATCCCAAAAGGGCCATTTTATAAGGATAAAACCCTTGCCGCCCTCCGGCGTGGCGGGGACAATACCTCTTGGGGGCACCAAAAAAAAGGTTCATCTCGCATCTACAAAGTGGCGCCGTCTGTGGGAACCCTGAGCTCTCGCGCACTCGCTTGCCTTCTCAAGAGGGGGGGGGGGGGTTGTGTAGCGGACCTAGGGTCGCGGGATTAATCCCACATCGGATGTTGAGAAAGCAACCGAGTGCTTATAAGGTATGTCTTCACCTCCTATTCCAAGAGGGCCCTTTTACAAGGACAAAACCCTAGCCGCCCTCCGGCGTGGCGGGGACAATACCTCTTGGGGCACCAAAAAAAAGATTCATCTCGCATCTACAAAGTCAAGTGGAGAGGGGGATTTCTGTAGTCTAATCAAGAGCAGCCAAACTAGGCCCATCAGGACCGAACGAGGCTCAGCTCATCCGAGTGACAGCCCTCTAGGGCCCACTTTGGCAGAAAAGCCCAATAAAGATTACTCGGGGTCCCATCCTTCCTCGGCGGCCCTTAGGCTTGGAAGGCCCGAACGACAGAACGGAGGAAGACCCACGCCCGAGCCATCTCCACACCGAGATAAGGGCAGGCACTACGCGCCCACTCCGATCTGACTGCATCTGAGCTATGCCCATCGCCCGGATAGGGCTGGCACTTCTCATGCTTGGATCAACTGACAAATGCTTATCCATGCAGCCGTTGACAGTCCTTTATGAGCAGGAGTTCCGCGGGATAAGGGTGCCACGATCTCCCAAGGTCATGAAGAGCCCACGATGAGGACGTAACGATCCCATGATGAGGGCGTAACTCCCGCCTAAAACTCCTCAGCTTATAGGACACTTCGGGGGAGCTCGCTATATAAACAAAGGACTCCCTCCGGCAGCAGGTAAGGCAGATACATGTCTAACACTCCCTGAGCAGGAACCACTTCACCATCTTGGTGTTGGGGAATCTCGCGCATCTCTTTCAACCTCCCTTAATACCTTCCACCATTGCTCTACTGACTTAAGCATCGTAGGGTTTTCCCCAGGGAACCATCCCTGGGCCCCCTGATTCGTTTCCCTTTCTCTGCAGTTCACTATCCGGTGATCATCCTCCCAGCTTAAGACCAGCGCGAGATCACGCCCCTTCATCTGGCGCCGTCTGTGGGAAACGACCAAAGAGCCGGTATGGTGAGAAGAAGTACAGGGTGGAGGTCCACCGGCGACAGGGGAAAGGCCACGGTGGCGGCGGGGGAAGGCCCCTCACAAGCCTCCCAAAACCCCCCCTCCGGTGCCAACACTCCCGCCGACGGACCACTCCCTCCGCCTGCGGCCGGGCTGCCGCCCCCTCCTCCCACGACGGTAGGGCTGCCGCTCAACGGCGGCGCCGATGCCTTCCAAGCCGTCAACGCGAAACTGGACGTCCTCGTGGAACTCATGAGGACCCAGGCGGCCAGGGATGGAAAGTCACGCGCCCCTCCGGAGAGCCCTCCTCGTGAGAACGTGTCCCAACACACCACTGGAGGCCACTTCACCCTCCGAGGACAGCAGCTCATCCTCAACAAAGTAAGAGGACCCTCGCAAGCCCCCCCTCCGGAGCAAGAGGCTTCCTCCACGCCGAAGCGGGGCAGGCATGGGGCACGCCGTCCCCTCCCGGAGACCGAAGTCCCCAGGGAGAGCCAAGACACCCTGCCTTCACGCCCCCTCAGGCCTACGGCGCAGCGGCAGCCGGAGCTATCCCTCCGACTGCGAGAATTCGAGAGGCATTTTGCAGAGCAGGAGCGCGCCCTGCGAGCCCTGCAGAAGACCTCTCCACCAGAGGACGAGGAGAGATCCCCGTTCTCCGACCATATCTTGAAGGCAGAGGTATCTCCCCGAACCTCTATCCCGACCTTCAAGCCCTACGACGGCCAGGGCGACCCGGCCGACCACTTTGACAGCTTCGACCCTCTGATGACCCTTCACGGAGCATCCGACGCCATCAAGTGCCGAGCCTTTGCGACCACCCTGGTCCAAGGCGCCCAAGCATGGTTCCGGGCCCTCGCCCCCGGATCCATCCGAGACTTCAAGCAGTTCGGGCGAGTATTCAAGGAGAGTTTCGCAGGTAGCGGCCCCCCTAGGTCGATAGCGGGGCTATTGGCCCTCAAACAGGCGCAAGGGGAGAAACTTCGGGCCTACATCCTCCGATTCAAATCGAAAGCCATGAGGATCCCCCGCCTGGACGTCGCCTCGGCCATAACCGCTCTGACCGGGGGCACCCGCGACGAGAACCTCCGCTGTGACCACCCAGAGCGCCAGATACCGATATACCGATAACATCGATATACCGATACCAGGAACTGGGGAAGCCACCCAAGAGGCTGATGAGGCCCCTGAAGGGTTAGTGAAGTTCATCGAGGGGATGTATAACGAATTGCAATCACAAGCGCGCATATTAGAATTAAGCAACAAAATTAAGAAGAGTGCGGAAGCAATTTAAAATTAACAGTGGTAAATATATAAACTAGTCCAGAGGCACAAGAGTGTAGTCCAAAAGTACAACTACACGGGGCATACCCCGGCAAAAGTACAACAGAAGGCCCAACAAGGTGACCCATCTATTGCTGACAGCTAAGGGCGGTCTCCGAGTACACGCGAAACACCAGGAGACGACGGGCGCGGCTCACCAGAAAGGAGAAGGGTGAGTCACAGCCAAACTCAGTAGGGGTCACGCGGATCCCTACCTCGCTGCTAAACAAGCATACATGCAAAAATAAAGGCAATTAGAGCATGCATTTAATTAAATAAACAGGCAATGGCATGAATAACTAATCACAATAAAGCTGTAAAATCTAACTAAATAGATATAACAGCTAATACATGCCAATAACGAGTAAGTCTAAACGACTGAAACTAAATCTACCAGTAGAATATGCCTCAACTAAACCAAGCAATAGGGAGTAGGACCACCACTGGGAACAGAAACCAGATGCGTCCACTGACGGCTTACACTGCGTCTCAAGCACTCGCAGTCGGTAACACGACAAGCTGAGCGCGTAAATAGTACCAAACCAAGTGACCAGTCAGAGTGACACTCGTCAGTGTCAGTCCACAGCCTCCGACCACGTGTGCACACACTGACTCTCGCCTGAGCCAGGCCTTCTAGCTAGATTTCTCCCTTGGTAGGACGCTACCATTGGCGGGGAGCCCACGGTACTAGCTTAAAAACCGTGTGACGGGAACACCCCTCCGCTATCCCCAAGCGGGTCGGCACTCAACAGACCTTAGGGCTACAACAGTGGCTCCATCGCAAGGAAAGTAAAGCTACTCTATTGGGATTTAAAAACATGCCATTATAATATAAAATATCTCAACATGGCATATAAACATTTCGGGAAGCATTAAGAATAGGCCGGCAGCTTTTTGAAACTAACAGGCGTGTGGCGGTCTTCTGCCACCGCGTTACAGGTGTGTGACGGTTGGGGAAGGGCGCGTTACATCGGCTGTGATGCGTCCGCCCCTGGCCGTTACAGCCACCGAAGCTCCAGCTCAAACTGATCAGATGGAATGTAACGCGCTCGCGGAGTCGCGGTACATCGCCCTGACGGCCGGCCGACAGGCCGTCAGGCTCACCCGAGACCAAAATTAACGCTAACAGTTTTTAAACGTTCAGAAAACGGTGTAACGCGCTCGCCCAGGCGCGTTACAGCTTCCTGACGGTCTCCCGACAGACAGTCAGGCCAACCGCCTCAACGGGTCAACGAAATTCAACGGAAATGTAACGGTCGGGAGCCTGACCGTTACACTCACTGTGACGCGCCTCCAAAGGGCCGTTACAGTGACGTAACGCGTCCCCTATGGACCGTTACGGATGTGACGGTTCCTGGAAGGACCATCACACCAACTGGGTTACGGACGGGTTATGTTTAAAAACGGGTTCCCTCCCGGGCGACCGGAATCGCCGGGTAACGACGAAAACCTGTAAAACCTGTCAAACCACACGTCCTAAACAACATAATACCAACAAAATAACAACATGCAACGCCTACAATGGCTTAAACATGAAGAACAAAGCTTAAACCCTAAACATGGAAAATAACCAATATGCATGCCACATGGGTTTAAACAAGAAATCATGCTATAGGAAATGATCCTAAGGAGATCGAGATTCCATCCCCCTACCTCGTGTAAGCCGAAACGGCCGATTAAGCCGCATGCACCGAAGAGGGTTCACCGAGCCTTCTCGCTCCGTCTCGCTCCTACGAGCCACGAACCGCGCCAAGGTGGACGTCAACGCGTTCCTCTCGATGCCAGGAATCCACCGACGTGCTCCGCGACACGATCCGTTGCCGATTCACCTGAAATCCCTGTGAAGGGGGGGGGGGGTGTGGTCGGACGAGAGAGGGAGAGAGCGTGGGATCGACGAGGGGAAGAGAGAGAGAGGATGAGGGGAAATGGGAAAAAAATAAAAGGTTAATATATATATATATATATATATATTAATATATATATAAAAACCTTAATAATCCCATTAAACCTCAATTAACTCCAATCAAATCCTGAAAAATGCCAGAAAAAATTCCTAAAAATCCAAGAAAATAGCCGAAAATTCCAGAACGAGTTCTAGATCCGAACCACTACGGATCCAATAAGGCACGGGCCTCACAGTCCCTCCCTCCTAATAAAAATTTCACCCTCGAAATTTTACAATAAAGGATAAGGAGGAAACTGAGAAAAGAATTATACCTCACTGGAATAAGAAAGGAAAAAGCTGACGCATCTCATCTTCACGTTCCCAAGTAGACTCATTACCAGAGTGACGCTGCCAAGCAACTCTTACCAGAGGGATAACCTTATTTCTCAACCGCTGCTCACGACGGTCTTCAATTCTAATAGGAAACTCTGGCGCGGACAAATCAGCAGTCACTTTGGGCCAAACTGAATCATCGAGAACATGGGATGCATCTGGCACATACTTCCTCAACTGAGAGACGTGGATCACATCATGAATAGCTTGCATAGCCGCTGGTAGTTGCAGACGATAAGCTACCTGACCCACAACTTCTTCAATAGGAAACGGGCCAACATAACGCGGACTAAGCTTTCCACGCTTCCCAAATCTGGAAACACCTTTCATCGGAGATACCTTGACAAAAACCATATCTCCTGGCTCAAATTGTAGTGGGCGTCTGCGTTGATCTGCATAACTTTTCTGACGACTCTGAGCCGTCAACAATCTCTGCCTGATCAGACGAACCCCATCAGAACACTGCTGCACCATGTCAGGTCATGTTAAAAGTCTATCCCCAACATCAAACCAGTTCAGAGGAGTACGACAAGGATGACCATACAGTGCCTCATAGGGAGCCATGCCAATACTGGAATGAAAACTGTTATTATAAGCAAATTCAACAAGTGGCAAATGTTGACTCCAGGAACCTTGCCAGTCAAGGCAACACGATCTCAGCATATCTTCCAGAGTCTGAATAGTCCTCTCCGACTATCCATCTGACTGCGGATGATACGCCGAACTGAATGCTAACTCAGTGCCCAAAGCTTTCTGAAAACTGCGCCAGAAGCCGGAGGTAAAACGTGGATCACGATCTGACACAAGTGAAATTGGAATTCCATGCAGTGGCACAATCTTTTGCACATAAAGCTCGGCCAACCTCTGCACATTCCAAGCAACCTTTATTGGCAACAATCTGGCAGTCTTAGTCAATCTGTCGACAAGCAACCAGATACCATCAAAACCTCGAGAAGTCTGAGGTAAACCCACCACAAAATCTGTAGTAACATGGTCCCATTTCCACATTGGAATCTCTAACGGTTGAAGCAATCCACCTGGCTTTTGATGTTCGGCTTTAACCTGCTGACAAGTCAAGCACTTGGAAACAAACATAGCCACATCTCTCTTCATACCTGGCCACCAGAACTGCTTCTTCAAATTCTGATACATCTTGGTGACACCTGGGTGAATAGCAAAGCGGGATCCATGGCCTTCACTCAGAACCTCATGCCTCAATTCATCTTCTGCAGGAACATACAATCTGCCACGGAAACTGACGACCATCTCGTCATCAAATTCCACATCATATCTTGATATAACACGGGCCAAATCAGGATCAGCTTGCTGAGCTTCCTTAATCTGCTGATATAAAGCTGAACCCAAAGCCAAACTAGCACAAATTGCCATCCTCAGATTGGCAGGAAACTCAACACCGAACGCCTCGCTCGGAAGCTGTTTTCATAATTTCCATTCATGAAGCAACAGATGACTGACTTGCACTTTCCTGCTCAGAGCATCAGCCACAACATTCATTTTACCCGGCCGATAGGAGAGTGTAAAGTCATACTCTTTCATGTATTCCATCCAACTACGCTGCTTGAGATTCAGATCCTTCTGGGAGAATATGTACTGTAAACTCTGATGATCAGTGAAAATCTGAAATTTCTCACCATACAGATAATGTCTCCAGATCTTTAAGACAAAAATAGCTACAGCTAGCTCCAAATCATGCGTGGGATAATTTTCTTCATGCTGTTTCAATTGCCGAGATGCATATGCGATAACCTTACCATGTTGCATCAGCACTGCACCCAAACCCACTCGAGAAGCATCTGTGCAAACAACAAATCCACCCGAGCCGGAAGGCAAAGTCAACACTGGAGAAGAAGTCAAGAGCCTTTTCAATTCAACAAAGCTATCCTCACACTGATCCGACCAGACGAAAGGTACATCTTTACGAGTCAGTCTAGTCATTGGGGCTGCAATCTTTGCAAAATCCTGGATGAATCTTTGATAATACCCAGCCAAATCTAAAAAGCTTCTTATCTCTGTCACAGTTCTCGGTCTCTGCCAACTCAGAACAGCTTCAATCTTTGCAGGGTCCACTGCTACTCCATCACCAGAAATCACGTGGCCAAGAAAATGAATTTCCCGAAGCCAGAATTCACATTTACTGAACTTCGCATAAAGCTCGTGATCCCTCAGAGTCTACAGAACGATCCTCAAGTGCTGTACATGATCTTCGTCAGAAGCAGAATAAACCAGAATATCATCAACAAAAATCACCACGAACTGATCCAGAAATGGACAGAAAATACGCTGCATTAGGTCCATGAAAGCTACTGGGGCATTAGTCAAGCCAAACGGCATTACCAGAAATTCATAGTGACCATATCGAGTACTGAAAGCTGTCTTCTCCACATCAGATTCCCGGATCCGCAATTAAAAATAGCCAGACCGAAGGTCTATCTGTGAAAAGACAGTAGCAGACTGTAACTGGTCAAACAAATCATCAATCCTGGGAAGCGGATATTTATTCTTGATAGTCACCTGATTCAGCTGTCTGTAATCAATACAAAGCCTCAGGCTTCCATCTTTCTTTTTCACAAACAACACTGGAGCACTCCACGGAGAGAAACTGGGGTGAATATAGCCTTTTTCCTGCAATTCCAGTAGCTGTGCTCGTAGTTCTTTTAGTTCAGCTGGAGCCATTCGGTACGGTGCCCTTGCTAACAGGGCTGTACCTGGAATCAGTTCAATCACCATTTCTATCTCTCGCTCTGGAGGCAAGCCTGGCAACTCGTCAGGAAACACATCAGGGAACTCACAGACAACAGGAATATCACTGACATCTTGTCGTGGTTCCTCAATAGCAACCACAGAAGCTAAGAATCCATGGCAACCTGCACTAAGCAACCTATAGGCTCAAATAGCATAAACAATCAAACGAGAAGAACGGGATCGAATACCTTGGAAATAAAATACTGATTTTCCCTGTGGCTGAAAATAGACTTTCTTCGATCTGCAGTCAACCACAGCTCCATATTGCTCCAACCAATCCATACCCAGAATGATGTCATAATCTGCCAGCTGCAACGCATACAACCTCGCCGGCAACTGATGATTATTAATCATCACAGGAGACTCTTCCAAACACAAAGGTGTAAACATGAAATCTCCAGAAGGCAACTCAACAAATAGCTCACAAGTTATCTCTGATGTCGGTTCCTCAATGCATGCAATGAAATCCTCAGAGATAAAAGAGTGAGAAGCACCAGAATCAAATAAAACACGTGCTGAATGACCATAAAGCATAATTGTACCTTCCACCAGATGGGATGCAACCGCTTCAGCTCGAGTAATGTGAGAAACCTTGCCCTTCTGTTTCTTAGATCCAGCTGAAGATTGCTGAGAAGACTGTAGCAACCCTAATAAATTTAAAAGAATAAAATAAGTCAAAATAGAATAAAAGACTAAGTAAAGAAAAGATAAAAATCCAAAATGGAAAAGAATTAAACTCTGATGAAAATAACACCTCAGATAAAGGCGCTACATTACAAGAAACGCCCTAACCTAAGGCGTTAATTAAAGAAAGGATGCCCAAATAATAAGGCGTCAAATTTCAAACGACCAAAATAAAATAAAAAGGGCAAGATAGCGTAACGCCCTTTGAGTGGACGCGTTTCAACAAGTAACGACGCTTAACAAGGCGTCAACTTAAATTCGACGCCCTGACCTAGGTCGTTAATTCCATTCCAGTTTCGTTCGAACCAGGAACTTATCCAGGGTAAGTTGATAACTATGAGAAAGAGTTTGAATGTAGTAATAACTCTATCATGGAAGTGTTACTTCCAATCGAACACTAACCCTATTAGGTTTCACCCAGATCCTATAAATACCCCCTAAATTAAGACTGATCGATATTTTGGCGTTCGATTCTTCTAAAGGTATGTGAAGAACAGGAGGTTCTTCCTTATTCTTTCTCCGTATACGATCTTATGAAGAACACTAATTGATCCTTCATCTTCTTTATTTCGTAGGTAATCGGCCTGTCAAGCGTGAAGAACAAGGTAATGTTCTTCCTCTTCCTTCTCCTCTGATTGTGTGCGATGAAGAAACTAATGTATGCAGTTTCTTCTTCTTCTATAGGATCTGCAGACGGTTGACAGGGAAGAACAGAGGATCCTTCGTCACCTACCTTCGTCCATTGTTTGAGTTCTGGGGATACTCTGTTCATAACAGAGTATCACAAAGCATCTCCAAATCCTCAGAACCTTCACCCAGATAACTATCAAGGTAGGTTTTCTTAAGCACTGTAGCCCAAATCACCATAATAACTATGTTGAACCATATATATTAGTTCATGCATATAGTTTTCACGAGTTTTAAAAGTTTCTATTGTTGGAAAGAAACGCCCTTTCCAAGGGCGCTAATTGTATACGCGACCCAGACAAGGGCGCTACCTTGAAAGAAACGACCATGACCAGGTCGTCAATTCCAGATTTGACGCCCGGTACACGGACGTCAATTTTCTCAATTGTTAATTACCCATGTTAATTATCCAATATTCACTTAAACATGATTCTAAATCAGTGTAGATAAATTTCCTGTCATGACCATGTCTCTTGTTTCTGGAAATTATATACTTGAAATCTGAAAATTCTTGAATTCACGACCCTATATAGGTCGTCTCTCACTTGACTAACGCCCCTGTTCAGGGCGTGAATTGAAAAGTAACACCCCTGTCCAGGGCGTGTTTTTGATAAATCTCTGAATATATATACTGCAAAAATAGAAGTAAAGAATGAACGACAACTGTATACGTCGTCAACTTGTAAATAAACGCCCCTTACCAGGGCGCGTTTTTGGTAAAATACTAAAATATTGAAATCTTGCAAAAATGTAAAATAGATAAACGCCCTTACTAAAGGCGTGAATTACTTGAGTAGTGACTTTACTTAAGTCGTTATTTTCCTGTAAAAATATTTTTACCTATTTCTGACAACCGATGGTTTCAGTATATATATATATATATATTATATTGGCACTATATTCCAATCCGTGAGTATAGTCCCACGTTTCATGATGTTTTATCGATCACCCTCAATTCTCATTGACATACAAGCTCTCCATTGGACATTCCGTTCCTTTGGACTAGCAAGTTAGTCATGGAGACCTCCGTAAGACTCCTCGAGCCTTGGATTCCCTCAAGGCCGACTGAGCTGGTTGTACCCTAAAAACCCATTACACTATTGAGTGCCATGTCACTCTAAAGAAATATGGTATACCGGCCCTTATGATATGCAAAGAGTATATCATAAGAATTCTTAATGGGATGATGATATCATGCCATTTGTTGATGTTCTTGTGGACCTCAATTCTATAATAAGAATGAGGGTATCTTGCCTTTGATATACTGTTCATGTGGACCTCAATTGTCATGGTACCCGAGTTAAGGGAACCTAATTCCACCTAGTTTCATCGTTCATCGTGATTGTACCGTTGTTATCGCCTATCTATGTCCAATGTCGTATTTTTGGACTCCATTCTCTCAAAGTTATCCTACGTGTCTACAAGCTTAAATTGTTGAAATTCTATATTGGCTATATATATATATACAAGAGTGGATGTCAAAAATACATGATAAATGCCTGCGCATATAGGGCCCGATTTGGTCCTGGGAGGAGCACCCGAAAGTACTTGTGTCCATGGGAGTTGAATGATAAGGTATCTGGCATTATACCGAGTGCATGACTAGCTTGATTGGACATTCCACACAAATCTTGTACTTGACTCGTACTTGACTTGACATGACTTGCGTGACCCGAAAAAGAAAGGGTAATTACTTGTTTGCTTGATACATGATAGCCAAAGTTCTTGACATGACTTGCTAAAAAGTACTTGCTTGAATATCTGTTATCTTTTCTTGACAGCTCATGACTAGTTCATCTTGCTGTCTTATTGATAAATTCTTTCTCTATCTTGTCGTTTTATGCGAGCATGCATAGCTATAGTACATTCATGAAAAATGTAATTACTTAGACCCCTTGCTAAGCGCTTGAGATATAATTTCCTACTGAGCGTTCGCTCACTCCGTGTGTTCCCTACTTTTCAGGTAATTCCGACGACGAGGGAAGTCAATCGGATGGGAATGGTCAAGAGTGAAAGTGATAGAACTTCTCCAAGTGTCATCTAGTCTTTTTCCTATTTTCTTGAGTCAACTATGTACTTTTCCTTTTTAATTGAATAGAGTATTGGATTTGTAATAGTCTATCCATTATGAAATAAAGGATTGGGTTATCTTTCTATTTTACGCATCTCTGTTTTGGTGTCGAATACACTACTACTCTGATTGACATGATTGATATAAACTCGTCGCGCATATCCGAGTATCTTCCGCGCTCGGGGCGTGACAGTTTTTGTGGTATCAGAGCCTAGGGTATTCAATTCCTAGGAAAACCCAAGTCCAAGGATATGTTCAAACCTTTAACCAGTGAGATTGGGTAGAACCAAGGGTTAAAGTTAACATAGAATGCTAGTCTTTAAGATACAAATCACGTATTAACCTAGTTATTATAATTGTAGGATAATGGCTACCGAACGTGCTCAATGGCGCAACATGCAGCGTACACTGCAAGGCATGACTCAAGTGCTGCAACAAGTAACACTAGGAGGTGGACAACGAGCAGGAAGTCTCCACCAGACTTTCAAGAACATGAACCCGCCCAAGTTCACGGGTTCTACTGATCCAGATGACGCTGAACACTAGATTAGGAAAACAGAACGAATATTCTGTGTTATGCAATGCACGGATCAAGATAAGGTCTTATTAGCTACTTTTCAGTTAGAAAGGGATGCTAGATGCTGGTGGGAATCAATAGAGGCTACTATAAATCAAGATCAGGTTTCGTGGGAGGAATTCGTTGAACACTTCAACGCAAAATATTTCTCGGACCGAGTTCAGGAAAAGAAGGCTGCAGAATTTGCTGTATTAAAGCAACGATCTTTGTCAGTGGCCGAGTATGAGGCCCAATTCTCTAGATTGTCTCGGTATGCTAAGCATCTAGTTAGCACCGAGAAAATGAAAGCTAGGAGGTTTCTTAATGGGCTCAGGCGCCAAGCTATTACTCAACTGGCGCCGATGGACATTCAAGTCTACTCGGAGATAGTACGCCGAGCTCAACTATTAGAAGATGCCACGGAACTGTCTGATAGGATTCGTGGTAAGGATAAGAAGGAACAAGTTACAGGTTCGGGTTCCTTTAAACCCAAATTCAAGAAGAGGCCTAGCAATGGAGGAGCATCCTTATAAGACCAAAAGTTCAAGAAGACCAAGCCCTTCTCTATCACCACTACCTCTCCAAATACAGTGTGCAAACATTGTGATAAAGCGGGTCATAGAGCAGAAGAATGCTGGAGGAAACTAGGAGCATGTCTCCGTTGTGGGAGTCGTGAGCATCGGATTCCCGATTGCCCATTACTTAACAATCAAGCCGATGTCGGGAAACGCCCAGTAACCAAGAATGCTCGTCTTCATGCAATCAAGGAGACCGAGCAAGAAGAAGAAGGCGGCTTAGTGGAAGGTACATTGAAAGTTTGTTCCCGGAATGCATATGTCTTAATTGATACTGGTGCATCGCATTCTATTGTTTCTAAGAAGTTTGCTGACCCATTACCCCTAGAACCGGAATGGATAAAGTTAGTTTTGTCTACTCCTCTGGATGATGAGACTGATATTACACATCATTACCAAAACTGCGAAGTATTGGTTCAGGGTAGAAATCTCCCTATTGATCTCATATGTTTAGATCTGAACGAGTATGATGTTATACTAGGGGCAGATTGGTTATCCAAGTATCAGGCAACGGTTGATTGCCGCAATAGTAAGGTTACATTCAAGGAATTTCCAGAACTAATCTTGACTAGCCCCAAGGGTCGGAGCAGATCCCCTCTTATTTCAGCTCTCCGAGCTAGCAAGCTCATCAGGAAAGGATGTACATCTTTCCTTGCCTTTGTCACAGTTAAAGAAGCTAAGGAAGCTAAGCTAGAAGACATTCCAGTGGTACAAGAATTTCCGGACGTATTTCCGGAAGATTTGCCGGGATTACCCCCGCAAAGAGAAGTGGCCTTCACCATTGACTTAGTCCCTGGTGCTGGTCCGATTTCAAAGGCACATTATAGGATGTCACCTGCTGAACTCAAGGAGTTAAAGGAGCAATTGATGGAACTCATTAAGAAAGGATTCATTAGACCAAGTACTTCCCCGTGGGGAGCGCCTATATTATTTGTAAAGAAGAAAGACGGATCCATGAGGTTATGCGTCGACTATCGACAGTTGAATCACCTCACTATCAAGAACAAGTATCCACTGCCGAGAATCGATGAATTGTTTGATCAAATTTCAGGATCCATGTACTTTTCCAAAATTGATCTTAGGTCAGGATATCACCAACTAAGAATCAAGGACGAGGATATTCATAAAATCGCATTCAGAAGCAGGTATGGCCATTATGAATTTGTTGTTATGCCTTTCAGACTAACGAATGCCCCTGCTACCTTTATGCAGTTAATGAATAGTATATTTAGGCCTTATTTAGATCAATTCGTGGTGGTCTTTATTGATGATATATTGATTTATTCCAAGACCAAGGAAGAGCATGAGGAACATTTGAGGATTGCATTACAAATATTGAGGACAAACCAATTATATGCAAAACTTAGCAAGTGTGAATTCTGGCTTGAAGAAGTGACTTTTCTTGGACATGTTATATCAAAGGATGGCTTGTCTGTAGACCCATCAAAAGGTTGAAGCTGTAAGGAACTGGGAAAGACCGACCAATGCTAGCGAGATCCGAAGTTTCTTAGGTCTTGCCGGCTATTACAGGTGATTCATCAAGGATTTCTCTAAAATCACCGTGCCACTTACGAGGTTAACTCGCAAGGAGATCCGTTATGAATGGGATGAGGAATGTGAAAGAAGCTTCCGGACTCTCAAAGATCATCTTACTACAGCTCCTATCTTAGCATTGCCAATTGAAGGAGAAAAGTTCGAGGTATACACTGATGCTTCTGGCATTGGCCTCGGGTGTGTTCTAATGCAACAAGAGAAGGTTATAGCTTACTCTTCTCGTCAATTAAAGAAGCATGAAGAGAACTACCCCGTCCATGACTTAGAATTAGCCGCGGTAGTATTTGCACTCAAAATATGGAGACATTATCTTTATGGAGTACAGTTTACTGTATACTCCGATCACAAGAGTCTCAAATATCTTTTTTCACAGAAGGAACTAAATATGAGGCAAAGACGATGGCTGGAATATCTCAAGGACTTCGACTTCAATATACAATATCATCCCGGAAAGGGTAATCATGTAGCAGATGCCCTTAGTCGAAAGCCGAGAGCACTGTTAGCCAATTGTATGATTCAAGAATGGAAATTGCTAGAACAATTCTTTGAACTCAATATAAGCATGGACACGGACCCTAGATGTGTCACATTATCTCATGTAAGCATACAGTCAGATTTATTGTCTGAAATACAAGCACTTCAGAATGATGATCCTACATTAGTAGAAATCAAGGGCAGATTAGAAGGACAATCGGATTTCCAATTAGCTTCTGATGGAAGATTAATGTTCAAGAATAGAACTTGTATACCGGACTGCCCAGAATTGAAGAAGAAGGTCTTAGATGAAGCTCATAGGTCAAGGTATACGATTCATCCTGGATCTACCAAAATGTACCAATATGTAAAAAGAAATTTTTGGTGGCCCAACATGAAAAGAGAAATAGCGGACTACGTATCACGCTGTCTCACGTGCCAACAAGTCAAGGCGGAACACCAAAAGCCTGCTGGAAAACTACATCCTCTAGATATCCCTAAATGGAAGTGGGAGGATATTGGTATGGATTTCATCATGGGTTTATCTAAATCAAAAAGAGGACATGATGGAATATGGGTTATCATTGACCGATTGACTAAATCAGCGCATTTCTTGCCAATCAAGAGTCGATGGTCAGTTGATGTCTTAGCTGCACTATACATCAAGGAAATAGTCAGATTACATGGTATTCTTGTTTCAATCATGTCTGACAGAGATCCCCATTTTACTTCTCATTTTTGGAAAGGACTACAACATTCGTTGGGAACGAGACCTAACTTTAGCATAGCCTTTCATCCTCAAACGGATGGTCAGACCGAAAGAACCAATCAAGTAGTCGAAGATATGCTAAGAGCGTGCATTACTGATTTTGATGGAAACTGGCATGATCACTTGCCTCTGGTCAAATTTGCATACAATAATAGCTACCAGGCAAGTATACAACTGGCACCTTTTGAAGCCTTATACGGAAGGAGTTGTCGATCACCCTTATGCTGGGACGAAGTTGGAGAGAAACAACTGTTAGGTCCAGAAATGGTAAGGGACACTACCGAGAAGATACAATTGATCAAAGAAAGACTGCAAGTTGCTCAGTCTAGACAAAAGGCTTATGCTGACACAAGAAGAAGAGATATGGAATTCCAAGTTGGAGATCATGTATTTCTCAAGATATCGCCTGGACGTGGAATACGGAGATTTGGTGTTAAGGGCAAGCTTACACCAAGATACATCGGACCTTTTGAGATACTAGAAAGAGTTGACGAGGTTGCTTATCGCATCGCATTGTCACCTCAACTGTCCGAAGTACATGATGTGTTCCACATATCTATGTTGAAGAAGTATGTACATGACCCATCACATATTATTGAGTATGGAGATCTAGTGATCCAGAAAGATTTCACATATGAGCAGAAGCCCATACGAATACTAGATCGAGAAGTACGAACCCTAAGGAATAAGGTTATTCCCATGATAAAAGTACAATGGAATAAGAATTCAGAACATGAAGCTACATGGGAGACCGAGGAATCTATGAGGAAGCGATTTCCAGAGTTATTTTAGAAGGTATGAACTCTACACTCTCCATATGTAAATATATGCTATGAATTTGGGGACCAAATTCTTTTTAAGTGGGGGAGGGTGTAGCAACCCTAATAAATTTAAAAGAATAAAATAAGTCAAAATAGAATAAAAGACTAAGTAAAGAAAAGATAAAAATCTGAAATGGAAAAGAATTAAACTCTGATGAAAATAACGCCTCAGATAAAGGCGCTACCTTACAAGAAACGCCCTAACCTAAGGCGTTAATTAAAGAAAGGACGCCCAAATAATAAGGCGTCAAATTTCAAACGACCAAAATAAAATAAAAAGGGCAAGATAGTGTAACGCCCTTTGAGTGGACGCGTTTCAACAAGTAACGACGCTTAACAAGGCGTCAACTTAAATTCGACGCCCTGACCTAGGTCGTTAATTCCATTCCAGTTTCGTTCGAACCAGGAACTTATCCAGGGTAAGTTGATAACTATGAGAAAGAGTTCGAATGTTAGTAATAACTCTATCATGGAAGTGTTACTTCCAATCGAACACTAACCCTATTAGGTTTCACCCAGATCCTATAAATACCCCCTAAATTAAGACTGATCGATATTTTGGCGTTCGATTCTTCTAAAGGTATGTGAAGAACAGGAGGTTCTTCCTTATTCTTTCTCCGTATACGATCTTATGAAGAACACTAATTGATCCTTCATCTTCTTTGTTTCGTAGGTAATCGGCCTGTCAAGCGTGAAGAACAAGGTAATGTTCTTCCTCTTCCTTCTCCTCTGATTGTGTGCGATGAAGAAACTAATGTATGCAGTTTCTTCTTCTTCTATAGGATCTGCAGACGGTTGACAGGGAAGAACAGAGGATCCTTCGTCACCTGCCTTCGTCCGTTGTTTGAGTTCTGGGGATATCGCAAAGCATCTCCAAATCCTCAGAACCTTCACCCAGATAACTATCAAGGTAGGTTTTCTCAAGCACTGTAGCCCAAATCACCATAATAACTATGTTGAACCATATATATTAGTTCATGCATATAGTTTTCACGAGTTTTAAAAGTTTCTATTGTTGGAAAGAAACGCCCTTTCCAAGGGCGCTAATTGTATACGCGACCCAGACAAGGGCGCTACCTTGAAAGAAACGACCATGACCAGGTCGTCAATTCCAGATTTGACGCCCGGTACACGGACGTCAATTTTTTCAATTGTTAATTACCCATGTTAATTATCCAATATTCACTTAAACATGATTCTAAATCAGTGTAGATAAATTTCCTGTCATGACCATGTCTCTTGTTTCTGGAAATTATATACTTGAAATCTGAAAATTCTTGAATTTACGACCCTGTATAGGTCGTCTCTCACTTGACTAACGCCCCTGTTCAGGGCGTGAATTGAAAAGTAACGCCCCTGTCCAGGGCGTGTTTTTGATAAATCTCTGAATATATATACTGCAAAAATAGAAGTAAAGAATGAACGACCACTGTATACGTCGTCAACTTGTAAATAAACGCCCCTTACCAGGGCGCGTTTTTGGTAAAATACTGAAATATTGAAATCTTGCAAAAATGTAAAATAGATAAACGCCCTTACTAAAGGCGTGAATTACTTGAGTAGTGACTTTACTTAAGTCGTTATTTTCCTGTAAAAATATTTTTACCTATTTCTGACAACCGATGGTTTCAGTATATTTATATATATATTATATTGGCACTATATTCCAATCCGTGAGTATAGTCCCACGTTTCATGATGTTTTATCGATCACCCTCAATTCTCATTGACATACAAGCTCTCCATTGGACATTCCGTTCCTTTGGACTAGCAAGTTAGTCATAGAGACCTCCGTAAGACTCCTCGAGCCTTGGATTCCCTCAAGGCCGACTGAGCTGGTTGTACCCTAAAAACCCATTACACTATTGAGTGCCATGTCACTCTAAAGAAACATGGTATACCGGCCCTTATGATATGCAAAGAGTATATCATAAGAATTCTTAATGGGATGATGATATCATGCCATTTGTTGATGTTCTTGTGGACCTCAATTCTATAATAAGAATGAGGGTATCTTACCTTTGATATACTGTTCATGTGGACCTCAATTGTCATGGTACCCAAGTTAAGGGAACCTAATTCCACCTAGTTTCATCGTTCATCGTGATTGTACCGTTGTTATCGCCTATCTATGTCCAATGTCGTATTTTTGGACTCCATTCTCTCAAAGTTATCCTACGTGTCTACAAGCTTAAATTGTTGAAATTCCATATTGGCTATATATATATATACAAGAGTGGATGTCAAAAATACATGATAAATGCCTGCGCATATAGGGCCCGATCTGGTCCTGGGAGGAGCACCCGAAAGTACTTGTGCCCATGGGAGTTGAATGATAAGGTATCTGGCATTATACCGAGTGCATGACTAGCTTGATTGGACATTCCACACAAATCTTGTACTTGACTCGTACTTGACTTGACATGACTTGCGTGACCCGAAAAAGAAAGGGTAATTACTTGTTTGCTTGATACATGATAGCCAAAGTTCTTGACATGACTTGCTAAAAAGTACTTGCTTGAATATCTGTTATCTTTTCTTGACAGCTCATGACTAGTTCATCTTGCTATCTTATTGATAAATTCTTTCTCTATCTTGTCGTTTTATGCGAGCATGCATAGCTATAGTACATTCATGAAAAATGTAATTACTTAGACCCCTTGCTAAGCGCTTGAGAAATAATTTCCTACTGAGCGTTCGCTCACTCCGTTTGTTCCCTACTTTTCAGGTAATTCCGACGACGAGGGAAGTCAATCGGATGGGAATGGTCAAGAGTGAAAGTGATAGAACTTCTCCAAGTGTCATCTAGTCTTTTTTCTATTTTCTTGAGTCAACTATGTACTTTTCCTTTTTAATTGAATAGAGTATTGGATTTGTAATAGTCTATCCATTATGAAATAAAGGATTGGGTTATCTTTCTATTTTGCGCATCTCTGTTTTGGTGTCGAATACACTACTACTCTGATTGACATGATTGATATAAACTCGTCGCGCATATCCGAGTATCTTTCGCGCTCGGGGCGTGACAAAGACGCTGAAGCTTGAGAATAAAACTGCTGCTGAGGTTGAGGTAACGAAGGAGGTCTGAATTGCTACTGCTGAGGTTGAGAAAACTGAGGAGCCTGCACCAGTTTTGGCCGCAGCGGGCAATCTCGAACCACGTGACCCGGCTGGCCATAGCAAAAACAGACTACAGGAAGAGAACACGGATGACCCTTTTGGTGACCACCGCATCTTCGACAAGTCCACGGCTGACTGACAGTAGAACTCTGACGAGTCTGAGAAGAAGGCGCTGTCGGCTGCTGAACAGTACCCGTACCAGGAGATTCTTGCTGAAAGAACTTCTTCTTCTTCTTGAACTTCTTAAACTTGGGCTTGGAAGAGGAAGAAATACTGCTAACATCTGGCTGAACCGAGGGAACTCCTGCCACTGGCGGTCGGTAAGTCTGCTGAAACTGCATCGTCGGCTGAATTGACCCCGCTTGTGGATACCCTCCTGGTCTTGCCTTCTCCAGCTAAAGTGCCACAGCTGCCTGGCACGCACCATCAAGATCAGCAACACGACTCGCAATCAAGGGCAATTTCAACTCTGGCCTCAACCCTCGCAAGAACTGCTGAGTCTTCAAAGCTTCATTAGCCAGCACTTGGGGCGCATACTGACCCAATTCCATAAACTTGTTCCGATATTGAAGCACAGTCATGCCACCTTGAGTCAGCTCCATGAATTGATACATTTTAGCAATTCGCAAGCAGGCAGGAGTATAGGCACGCTCGAAGGCTGCCACAAACTTTGCCCAAGTGATCTGCCGAAGGGGCCTGGAATGAAATGCAATCTGCCACTCAGCTTTCCACCACGTAATGGCTGTACCTTGGAGTTGAAATGCTGCAAGCATCACTTTCTCGTCCTCAGCACACTCCATAGATAGGAACACGCGCACGATCGCATCCAGCCATTGCCTCGCTACCTCTGGATCTGGTTGTCCGTCGAAAGCAGGCGGATTAAATAAGAGAAATTCTTTCAAAGCCTTGCCTCGACTACCAGGCACTTCAATCTGAGGAGCAACAACTGGCGCTGGAGGAGGAACTACAGGAACAGCAGGAACTGCAGGAGGAGGAGCAGAACCACTCTCTTCTCCAGGCACACCTCTAGGAACTCGAGGAACTCGAGGAGGTCTTCCTCGACGAGGCGGCATATTGCAACTGCCAAACACACAAAACAATAGCAAATCCATCAATCGCGCGAAAAACAACCTAAGCCAGCAATAGACAACTCAAAAGGACTAACTCTGGACAAGTGCAAATTTCAATTCCTTATACAAATCCTCAACTTCGCTCTGATACCAACTGTGACGACCCAGAGCGTCGGATACCGATATATCAATAACATCGATATACCGATACCAGGAATTGGGGAAGCCACCCAAGAGGCTGATGAGGCCCCTGAAGGGTTAGTGAAGTTCGTCGAGGGGATGTATAACGAATTGCAATCACAAGCGCGCATATTAGAATTAAGCAACAAAATTAACAAGAGTGCGGAAGCAATTTAAAATAAACAGTGGTAAATATATAAACTAGTCCAGAGGCACAAGAGTGCAGTCCAAAAGTACAACAACACGGGGCATACCCCGGCAAAAGTACAACAGAAGGCCCAACAAGGTGACCCGTCTACTGCTGGCAGCTAAGGGCGGTCTCCGAGTACACGCGAAACACCGGGATACGACGGGCGCGGCTCGCCTGAAAGGAGAAGGGTGAGTCACATCCAGACTCAGTAGGGGTCACACGGATCCCTACCTCGCTGCTAAAAAAGCATACATGCAAAAATAAAGGCAATTAGAGCATGCATTTAATTAAATAAACAGGCAATGGCATGAATAACTAATCACAATAAAGCTGTAAAATCTAACTAAACAGATATAACAGCTAATACATGCCAATAACGAGTAAGTCTAAACGACTGAAACTAAATCTACCAGTAGAATATGCCTCAACTAAACCAAGCAATAGGAAGTAGGACCACCACTGGGAACAGAAACCAGATGCGTCCACTGACGGCTTACACTGCGTCTCAAGCACTCGCAGTCGGTAACACGACAAGCTGAGCGCGTAAATAGTACCAAACCAAGTGACCAGTCAGAGTGACACTCGTCAGTGTCAGTCCACAGCCTCCGACCACGTGTGCACACACTGACTCTCACCTGAGCCAGGCCCTCTAGCTAGATTTCTCCCTTGGTAGGACGCTACCATTGGTGGGGAGCCCACGGTACTAGCTTAAAAACCGTGTGACGGGAACACCCCTCCGCTATCCCCAAGTGGGTCGGCACTCAACAGACCTTAGGGCTACAACAGTGGCTCCATCGCAAGGAAAGTAAAGCTACTCTATTGGGATTTAAAAACATGCCATTATAATATAAAATATCTCAACATGGCATATAAACATTTCGGGAAGCATTAAGAATGGGCCGGCAGCTTTTTGAAACTAACAGGCGTGTGGCGGTCTACTGCCACCGCGTTATAGGTGTGTGATGGTCGGGGAAGGGCGCGTTACATCGGCTGTGACACGTCCGCCCCTGGCCGTTACAGCCACCGAAGCCCCAGCTCAAACTGATCAGACGGAATGTAACGCGCTAGCGGAGGCTCGTTACATCGCCCTGACGGCCGGCCGACAGGCCGTCAGGCTCACCCGAGACCAAAATTAACGCTAACAGTTTTTAAACGTTCAGAAAATGGTGTAACGCGCTCGCCCAGGCGCATTACAGCCTCCTGACGGTCTCCCGACAGACTGTCAGGCCAACCGCCTCAACGGGTCAACGGAATTCAACGGAAATGTAACGGTCGGGAGCCTGACCGTTACACTCACTGTGACGCGCCTCCAAAGGGCCGTTACAGTGACGTAACGCATCCCCTATGGACCGTTACGGATGTGACGGTTCCTAGAAGGACCGTCACACCAACTAGGGTACGGACGGGTTTTGTTTGAAAACGGGTTCCCTCCCGGGCGATCGGAATCGCCGGGTAACGACGAAAACCTGTAAAACCTGTCAAACCACACGTCCTAAACAACATAATACCAACAAAATAACAACATGCAATGCCTACAATGGCTTAAACATGAAGAACAAAGCTTAAACCCTAAACATGGAAAATAACCAATATGCATGCCACATGGGTTTAAACAAGAAATCATGCTATAGGAAATGATCCTAATGAGATCGAGATTCCATCCCCCTACCTCGTGCAAGCCGAAACGGCCGATTAAGCCGCATGCACCGAAGAGGGTTCACCGAGCCTTCTCGCTCCGTCTCGCTCCCATGAGTCACGAACCGCGCCAAGGTGGACGTCAACGCGTTCCTCTCGACGCGAGGAATCCACCGGGTGCTCCGCGACACGATCCGTCGCCGATTCACCTAAAATCCCTGTGAAGGGGGGGGGTGTGTGGTCGGACGAGAGAGGGAGAGAGCGTGAGATCGACGAGGGGAAGAGAGAGAGAGGATGAGGAGAAATGGGGAAAAAAAATAAAAGGTTAATATATATATATTAATATATATATAAACCTTAATAATCCCATTAAACCTCAATTAACTCCAATCAAATCCTGAAAAATGCCAGAAAAAATTCCTAAAAATCCAGGAAAATAGCTAGAAATTCCAGAACGAGTTCTAGATCCGAACCACTACGGATCCAATAAGGCACGGGCCTCACATCCGCCACGAGCTTGTCCTCCACCCTCCCTCGACCCTTGCTGCGTTAGTGACTCTGACATTGCGCGACGCCGAGTGCGAAGAAGTACTCAGTGCATGCCGAGACGCAACCAGCTCGGGTCGGGAGGGGGACAAGAAGCGGGCACCCGAGCCAATCTCGGGCCAAGGAAAAAGGCGGATCCAAGACGGGAAACGCAAGGAACCGTCGAGAAAGTACGAGCGGTACACTCCCCTAACCGCTCCAGTGTACGAGATTTATGAAGACATCAAAGGCTCGGGCCTCCTCCGCCAACCCGAGCCAATGAAGTCGAAGAACCGCAGTCACAGCAAGCATTGTCTGTTCCACAGCGACCATGGGCATCATACCGGTGACTGCCACCAGCTCCAGGACGAGATCGAGCGTCTCATTCGTCAGGGGCACCTCTCCCGGTTCGTGACCGGGCACCAGGAAGACCGAGGCGCCCCAGAGGAGATCAACAACGCCCCCCGAGGGGTCCACATCAACGTCATCGCCGGAGGAGCTGCATCAGGAGGAGATAGTGGCTGAGGAAGGAAGCGTCATGCTGAGCGGGCGAGCCGAGCCATCTAGGCTCCCAGGGCCCCGCCGAGTGAGCCCCAGGTCATAGTCTTCTCCGACCAAGACCTGGAGGGGCTGAGCACCCCACATGACGACGCCCTAGTGATATCGGCCACAATAAACCGTTGTAACGTAGACATGATTCTGGTTGACAATGGAAGTGCCCCTGATGTATTATCCTACGAATGTTTCCTTAAGATGGGGGAGGATCCGTCTAAACTCCGCCCGATCTGGACCCCCCTGTGCGGGTTCAATGGCCAGGCCACCTATCCCGAGGGAGCCCTAAGCCTGTCGGTTACTCTTGGCACCCCACCCAAGACCGTTACGGTCATGGTGGACTTCATAGTGATCAAAGGTATGATAGCATACAACGCAATCTTCGGTCGAGGAATCCTCAGCCGAACGAAAGCGGTGCCTTCTACCTATGACCAAAAGATGAAGTTCCCCACCAAAAATGGATTGGGGGAAGTCCGAGGTAACCAGGCAATGGCCCGAAGGTGCTAAAATATCTCGGTCGAAGCCACAAGGCTGGATGGGAAAAATAAGGGCCTCCGGGAAGTCGAGGAAAAATCCACAACCGCCGAACCTGGAGGCGAATTGCTAGCGATTTTCCTAAAAGACGACCCGACCCTAAGAGTAAAGATCGGAGCCGACCTAACATCTGAGGTTCAACAGTAATACAAAGAGTTCCTTTCCACGTACATCCGGGTCTTTGCATGGTCTGATGATCAACTCCCCAAGATACCGGAAGAGACGGTGGCGCATAAGCTCAACCTCGACCCAACCATGAAGCCCGTGCAACAAGGCAGAAGGAAGCATGCGCCAGAGAAGCAGACGATTATCAAGGAGCAGGTCGCCAAGGGGCGGAAGACTGGCCTTTTTAGGCCGGTCCTGTACCCGACGTGGCTAGCTAACGTCGTCCTGGTGCCGAAAGCTTCGGGAAAGTGGCGGATGTGCGTGGACTTCACCGACTTGAACAAGGCTACTCCAAAGGATTGCTATCCCTTACCGAGCATCGACCAACTGGTTGATTCAACCTCGGGTAATGAGATACTCAGGTTCCTGGATGCCTACTCAGGTTACCACCAGATCAGAATGCACCCTGAAGACATCAAGAAGACCGCCTTTATCACCGACTTCGGCGTACACTGCCATACCCGTATGCCTTTCGGGTTGAAGAATGCCAGAGCCACGTACCAAAGGCTAGTCAACCATATGTTCAAGGGACAGCTCGGTCGGAACGTCGAGGCCTATATCGACGACATGCTCATGAAGACCCCCAAGGCCGAGGACCACTTCGCCGGCCTAGCAGAAACTTTCAACACCCTCCTGAAGTACAACATGAAGCTCAACCCCACCAAGTGTGCCTTCGGAGTAAAGTCCGGAAAATTCTTGGGCTTCTTGGTCACTCAGCGTGGGATTGAGTCCAACCCCGACAAGGTCCAGGTCATCCTGGACATGCGCCCACCCACCTGCACCAAAGACGTTCAACGCCTTACCGGGCGCGTTGCTGCGCTCAGCAGATTCCTGTCCCGCGCGGCTGAACGATGCCCACCCTTCTTCAAATTGCTGAGGGGGCCCAAAATGGCATCTGCTACATTCGCGTGGGACGAGGAATGCCAAAGAGCATTCGCCGAGCTTAAGGAGTTGCTGGCTTCGCCTCCAGTGCTTTCCAAGCCCGTCCTGGGGAAGCCTTGTATCTCTATCTCTCGGCAACTCCATCCATAGTTAGCTCGGTCCTAGTCAAAAATGACTCGGGACTCGAGAGAACGGTCTTCTACATAAGCAAGGTGCTCAACGAGGCTGAGAGAAGGTACCCCGCAATCGAGAAACTCGTGCTAGCGTTGGTTACCTCGGCCAAGCGCCTCCAACCCTATTTCCAAGGGCACTCCATCACCGTGTTGACCGGCGAACCATTGAAGAAGATTCTTGCTCACCCCGAAGCCTAGGGATGCCTTGTCAAGTGGGCCATCATGCTCGGGGCCTACGATATATCATATCGGCCTCGCTCGGCTATCAAAGGCCAGGCACTCGCCGACTTCATCACCGAGAGCACCATCCCGACTGAAGAGAGATCTCCGTCCGCACCCGGGCCGACCTGGGAATTGTTCGTTGACGGATCTTCGAATTCAGCCGGGAGCGGTGCCGACATCCTCCTGAAGTCCCCCGAAGGGGCAGAGCTACAGTACGCCCTGAAGTTCAACTTCCAAGCATCCAACAATGCTTCCGAGTACGAGGCCCTCATATCGGGAGCTCGCATGGCCCGGCGGTTAGGAGCTGAGCGAGTCAGGATTCACATCGACTCCCAACTAGTCGCTAGCCAGGTCAACGGCGATTATGAAGCTCGGGAGGCACCGATGATCAAATACCTCCAACTGGTCAAGACTGTGGCACAACAATTCGAGAGTTTTGAGGTAGTCCGGATAGCTCGGGAGGAAAACTCCCGAGCGGACGCCCTCTCTCGGCTGGCCTCCTCTCTTGACCCCGAGGGTACTAGATCGGTCCTTCTCGAAGAGCTAGAGTACCCGAGCATTGATTCGGAGCTCCTAGCTGTTGGCCCAACCTGCCCAGGTGATTGGCGTACCCCCTACCTGTCGTGGCTCCAAGACTCCGAGGAGCCTCCCGACCCTCGGGAAGCCCGAAAGTTGAAATACCAAGCTCGGCGATTCGTCACCCTAGATGGCGCACTTTACCGGAGATCCTTCTCTGGCCCTCTTCTGAAGTGCCTCGGTACCGATGAAGCCAACCGAGTAATCGAAGAAGTTCACGAAGGTCTATGCGGAGCGCATTTGGGGGGAAGGTCACTCGCTAGGATCTTGCTACGGCGAGGTTACTGGTGGCCCACCCTACAGCGTGACTGCTCGACCTACACACAACGTTGTGACCGTTGCCAACGATTCGACCACTTGGTCCATCAGCCAGCAACGGAGCTTATCACCCTAGCCGAGCCTTATCCTTTCGCTCGCTGGGGAATCGACATCCTCGGGCCATTCCCCACGGGCCAGGCCTAGAAGAAGTTCTTCATCGTCGCCATCGACTACTTTACTAAGTGGATCGAGGCCGAAGCCACTGCAAGGATCACCGAGACAGTCATTTGGAATTTCATCTGGAAGTCGATCATCTGTCGCTACGTCATCCCCCGGGTGATAGTGAGCGATAATGGTCGGCAATTTGATTTTCGTTACTTCCGAGACAGATGCGCTGACCTCAATATTCGCAATCACTTCACTTCGGTCACCCACCCTCAGGCTAACGGACTGGTCGAAAATGCCAACAAGGCTATCTTGAAAGGCATCACGACTAGGCTCGGCAAAGCCAAGGGCAGCTGGCTCGAGGAATTGCCGAACGTACTTTGGTCACACAGAACGACTCCCAGAACGGCAACCGGTGAGAGTCCTTTTCAACTAGTGTATGGCACCGAGGCCGTGATCCCGTTGGAGATCGGCAACCCCTCCCTCAGAGTCATCCGCTTCTCATCCGAGGCAAACGATAAAAAATTGCTCGAAAATCTCGACTTAGCAGATGAAATCTGGGAGATTGCCATCATTAGAGCAACGGAGTACCAACGCCGCCTCACTCGATACTACAACGCCAAAGTCCGAGACAGACACTTCCAGTCGGGAGACTTCATCCTCAGGAAAGCCGAAGCCTCTCGACCACTTGAGGCGGCGGGCAAGTTATCCCCTAATTGGGAGGGCCCCTATCGAGTGGTCGAGACGCTTGGAAATGGAGCATACCGCCTATCTATAATGGAAAGAGAACCCATCCCTCGGACCTGGAATGCAACTACATTACGCAAGTTCTACATCTGAGTACTGAGTATTGTGCAAACGACATGAGATAAGACAAAAGGCTCCTTTCTTTTTATTCAAACAACCTGTTTGTACATCAGGAAGGCCGAAGCCAATAGATTACATGTCAAAAAAAGCAAAAGATCCATCTAGCGTCGTCGTATGAGCCCATCGCTCAGTTGACTCGGATGACCTTCCTGCGTCCAGCCACTGACTCTGCCTAGTCTAGAAATTGGCTCGGATAAAGGATAGTTGACCCCGTTGGCTCGGGCAGCTCGAGACAAAGGTGACATAGGGATTAAGAAAGAGAAGGCTACCTTCCAAGTTGAACTTGGAAGAGAAGGAGGAGAGGGAATGCATATGAAAGCATCTTCCCCGCCAAACATGCCAACTCCTTGGAAGAAAGACAGTGCAGGCACCCTCCGAAGAGTGAAAGAAAGGAGGACTAGAGCAGAAGAGAGAAAAAGAGGCTGCCAGAAAGAAAAAGAAACCAGCAGAGCTGGTTGAGGAGGCAGGGGAAGGCCCGGAAGGGATGGAGCTTAGTTGGCTTTCTCCTCCCATCCGTGTGGCGAGCAGGAAGGGACGGGCAGCAGGGATGTCTGATACCCCCATCCGTCCTCCATCTCGCCCCCCTGCAAGCGTCGTCGGAACTGATAAAGGGAAAACGACGTGCCTCCGCGCGTCGGCCCCTTTTCAAGTCTGTCCGCTGGCCGTCGACTCCTTTTCAAGTCCGGAACAGCAGGCACTCCCTGCCCCCCATCGTCGGTAGCCTCCTCATCTGAAGCTTCCTCCATGCTCCGAATACCACGGCACAACGCAACGTGAAGAAGGAATGAGGAAAGACTGTCAGGGAAAACCCTAAGCGGTGGAGAGGAAGGGACGCCCTTCAGTCCTTTTTATAGGCAAAGGGAGGCTACTTGCCTTAAATGATCTCCCCCCTCGAAAACACGCCAGAAGGATTTCTCCCTACTAACGGTCACCTCAAACTTCTCGTCTTCCGCCCCAGCGGGACACACGAAGCGGCCAGGCATTTAAAGCGTGGGAAAACGGGAAGACACCCTGTCAGACGCCCACCCAACCATCGTGCGAGATTCACACAGAAAATATCGGCTCTTTCCAACAACCGCAAATACGCTGAACAGAATACGGCAATGGCGGTATGGAACAGATAAGTCTTCATCACAATACCACTACCTTATTTATTTCAACACAAAAAGAAGTTTTCTCCTTCCAAAAAGAAAAAGGTATACAAAGAAAGGACGCGAAGCGGGTACATCAGGCCTCCGGCCCACCCTGAAGCTCGGAAGTGGAAGGCTCGGACAGTCCGCCCCTGTTGGGTTCGATGCAGTATTCAGAGGGGGGGTGAATGAATATAGCCCTTTTAAAATCTTTCGCCCAATTAAGATATGATGCTCACTAGAATTATTAGTTCGCAAACTAGACAAGCTTAAAAGCTAATAATCAGTTGCAGAGCAAAACAAGCATACAGTGAGATCACTAGAATGCTAACTAGGCTGATTTAGATAAAGAATCGCTCAACTAGAATTTCGCTCTCTTGACAAATTAAAACATTCTAAGAAGACTAATTAACTCTTCTTCTCAACCAAAATTCAAACACATGGAGCGCCCCTATGCATTCATCTAGCGGAAGCACAATAGAATAAAACAAACCACAATGCACAAGGGGTTTTTAGGTGGTTCGGTCCAGCAGACCTACATCCACCCCACACTCAACCCGAGTGTGGATTACTGTTGCGCAACACAGCTTGCGTCCGCTGGGCAATACAGCTTAGCCTACAACCGCTGGGCCTCACAGCTTGCCGTCCAGTGAAATCCACCACTGCAACCGCTGGGGATTACAGCTTACCCGTCCAGTGGAAACCTCCACTGCCCGCTGAGCAACACAGCTTGCTGTCCAGAGGAGTCCTCCTCTGCAAACCGCTGACTAACAGCTTGAAAGAAAATGTAAAATAAAAAACAAAAAATAGAACAAGGCAGCAATCGGAAAGCTGTAAGCAATGAAGCACAATGTGGCTTTTAAAGAGCTGGATGGCCTGGATTTGATCCACGGTCCATCAAGAACAGATCTCTCTCGATCTCACTCTCTTTCTTCACTCTCTCTCTTTCTCTTTCTTCTCTGTTGCACTTCTCTTCTTCTCTCGATCTCTGTTCTCCTTTTCTCTCTTTCTCTTTTTCTTTTCTTCTGCTGGATCGTGGAAGCTCTCTCTTCTTTTTCCCTTTCTTCTCTCAGCTTCTGCTCTCTTGCTTCGATCACGATCAGCCTGCATCTGAAGTCGAAGGCTCCATTATATACCAGCAGTAGCAGGGCGCGTGTGGCTTCCACAGTTCCGGCCCTAAGAATTCGGACCACGTGGCAGCATCCAGCAGGCTGTCAGTACACGTGTCCTCATCTGGACACTGTTATTATCCTCGGATCACGTGCCCAGCACCAGTACGCTCAGCAACAGGAGTTAGATGGCGTCAACCCACTTGCTCCAAGGAGTTGACGCAGCCTTCAGAGATCTTCAACCTATGAAACTCAAGTTTGCTGCGTTGACTCCATCAGCTTGCTGCGTTGACGCATCGGCATCGGCAGTCCAGTGATCAATGTATTTGGTGGCGGATAGGCATGCTGCGTTGACGCTGCTAGGCTAAAGCGTTGACGTAGTGGTGTGTTTCTGGAACTAATAGTTCGGCTTGTTTACATGCTGCGTGGACGCTAAGAACTCAAGCGTTAACCTTCTAAACTGTCTCCGAGCTAGATGCCTATTAGGCTCAATGGCTGCGTCGACGCTGTCTAGCAATGGCGTTGACGCATGGATACGTTCCAGTGAACAAACAACCTAGCCTTTTTAACTGCTGCGTCGACGCTTCCAACCCGTGGCGTTGACGCATTGATGAGTTCCAGTGAGCAGGTCTTCAGCAGATAGACGTGCTGCGTTGACGCTCTCAGCATGCTGTGTTGACGCATGGAGCTGCAACGTCGATGCTGCCAACGTACTCCAGAGGCTGCAATAAGGGATACTTGAACTGCTGCGTCCACGCCACTTGATCAATACGTTGACGCACCAGAATAATCCATGAGCTTCTTTCTTGATTGTTTGAGCTGCTGTGTCCACGTGTCAGCATTTCAGCCTCTTGGATCACGTGCCAAGTCTTGATGGCCTGAATCATCTGCAGACAGACAGAGGAAAATGAACTTAGTTCAGACGAGTGTATATACTTAAGCAGAGCTGCCAGTGTATGGACTTGAACAGTGCAGCGAGTGTACAGACTTGGTAAAACAAGGTCCAGTGTATAGACTTCAGTTAAGTTCAGGCCTCTAACAACGAGTGTATAGACTTGGGCCTAACAATTAAATGTATAAGGTTGAAGACCTAACAATCGAGTGTATAGACTCAAGGTTTAACAACCGAATGTATGGAGTTGAAGCCTGACAACCCAATGTGTAGACTTGAAGCTTGGAAGGATGTACACACTCAGCCTAGGACAATGTATAGACTTGCGTTA
Source organism: Amorphophallus konjac (assembly GCA_022559845.1). NCBI lineage: Eukaryota > Viridiplantae > Streptophyta > Magnoliopsida > Alismatales > Araceae > Amorphophallus > Amorphophallus konjac. The sequence goes on along the minus strand of CM040121.1, from coordinate 446,325,507 downwards.
CTGTAGCAACGTGTAGACTTTGCCTTAGACGCTAAATGAGACGCTTAAGTCTGTATAGACTTGGATAACCTGACTCCAATGTACAGACTTGCACGAGCGAGCTACAGTGCCAATGTGTAGACTTCACGCTGTACAGACTTTCCAAAGATGCAGACTCTGTATAGACTTCAACTCAAACATGCATACTGTATAGACTTTGTGAAACGTGAATGCGATGTACACACTCACAGCGTTGACGCTGCAGACTTGAGAATGCTCACAGCGTTGACGCTGCATGAGGCGTAGGCTGTACAGACTTAGCCTAAGACAATGCATGAACTGACGTTGTATATACTTAGTCAATGCAATGCACTATGAATGTATGGACTTACATGAGATGCTCATTGAGACGCTCAATGTATACACTTCAAGCCCAGTGTATAGACTCTCAGCCATGAACAAAGCGTGAAGCACACTAATGCAAGAATGTATAGACTTGGAAGTCTATGTGCATGACAAAACCAATGTATAGACTCTGAAATGCAAGCGATGCAGCAATGCCTAGAAATTGGGCTTTACCTTGCAGTGTATAGACTTTGCTACCCAAATCATGAACAGTGCAAGCCACCGTTCAATGTATGAACTTTGCAAGTGCACTGACTGTACAGGCTTCAAGACTAATGTATGAAGCAAAGCAAGAGCTCTTTCAAAACAATTCCAATGCGTCAACGCATTGAGTCTACTGCGTCGACGCACCAGTTGACACATTTTATAGACCAGCTCTGGGACAGACCAGTGAGTTGACGCAATGATCCCATGCGTCAACGCATCATGCAATACTCATGCAAACTCATGCATTCAATGCTGTATATCAGACACAGTCCTATGCAATCATATCAGCAGCCATATTCAAGACACAATATCATAATGCACTGACTGTGTTGCAATCATCAAAACAAATCAGCATGCTATCATCAAAACACAATGCACATGCTTGTGCCTAAGAGGCACAACATTCTCCCCCTATTTGATGATGGCAACACAATGTGACAATGTGACAGTGGGTCACACACAAGATTATCTCCCCCTTTGACATGATCAAAAAGAGAAAAACAGTAAAAACACGAATGCAAAGTGCATTATGCATGCAAATTCCTCTAGAGCATTCTCCCCCTGAATGTAAGACTCCCCTGAATTATTTCTCCCCCTTTGTTAAACAACTTATGCAGTGATGCATATGCAACAAATACTCCCCCTTTGACATGGCAGAAGATATAGAGCTAATGCAGACAAACAACATGATCAGACAATCTAGCACACTATCCCCTTATGCAAATAGTCTCTCAAACAGACCAGAGAATCTTACCCTTATGATCTATGATGCAAGAGAGATCCACAAGGATGAACTCTGGTTATGCAAAAACTGCAAGTACACAGGGTAAACTTAGAGAAGTGCTTCTCAAAAATGACAACCAGTCTAATACCACTGAATCAAGACACAGTGATAAAGAGCCATAGGATGAGCAGATTCAACAGTTAGTGAAAATTGAGATATTGATCTTTTCAGCAAGATACTAACTTCATAGAACAGAATTTTTAAGTTCTGGAGTCCTCCATTATAAAAGCTTATGAAACCTTGATTTTCAGATATGGTTTAAGAATGAAGTAAACAAGTTTTTCAAAAAGAATTGTACTCATATCTGAACCAGCTCTTAATAAAAAGGAACTACAAGCTCATATAAAATTCTAGTTCAACCAACTTCCTTCTTACTTAGTTTACTTTCCATGACAGTTTTAGGAGATACATAAGAGAATGCAACAAATGTTTACATTGTTCTTTCAGAATTTGATTTACACTTGTTCAATTTTCTTTTTAAATGAATAATTTTGGTTTATCAACACCTTTTGACATGGGGAGACACCTTGATCAGAGGCCCGAAACCCTAGTTTCTCAGTGTGACAACCGTATTGCTTCTCCCATTTTGGAGAACAGAGGTAGCATTGGAAATATCTTTGGCATGAGGATACACCTTGATTAGAGGCCAGAATCCCCAGTTACTCAATACAACAATGCCATTGCTCTGCCAAATTTTCACAGTATTTTCAATCATCTCTTTAAGCAGAGTTAACCATGGTACTTCATGACACAATCCTTTGGACAGGTTTCTCAGTAACCACAGTTATTGCTCTGTCCATGATTCAAAACAAGTTAAGTGTTTAAGAAAAATCACATACATTATATATCTCAGTCAACATAGACAAGGATATCAACTTTTCAGATGACAGAAGCTCTTACATGAATTTACATGAAGCAGACAGTTAAAGTTTATTAAGAGATTGAATCAGATATTTCCAAGTTCCTTGTGTCCAAACAGGAGTACATAAGACTTTAACCAGTTCCAGTTAACAAATGTTCTTAAGCATGTATAATGGAAGGTTCCTCATTGAAGATGTTTTAACTTTTATGAAGTAGTATTCAGGCTGAAGATTTACTTCATATCTCAGCTTAGTAATTCAAGTGAGAATATTCAACAGACAGCATGGATTCTGAAGAATTGTAGCAAACAAGCTGCTCTTGAGCAAAGAGGTTCAAAGTTGACTGAATAGAGGAAAAGCTCTCATTCAGCAGATTTAGGAGAGACAAACAGATACCAATAAGGTATGCATTCAGATTATGAACAACTTCAGAAGTAGTCAAGAGATCATTTGATACCACTTTAAATGATGGAATCACTGACACTTCAGATATGACAAGATGAATCATATAGCTGGAGAGGAACGGATTAAGCATGCTCCCCCTATCTATATGCAGTGACATTTCCCTTCCCCCACCCTTTTTTTTGATTTTTCAAAGAAGTGATATGCTATGCAATGATTCCCTCTAACTAAAAACACTGAATCATCCTATATGTCATGCAGACATTCTCTGATATGCAAATCTGACCCTTGGTACTTGGCGGAGAACTTGGCCTAAAAGACCATCTCACACATAGTAAGAACCTCCAGACAGAATTCCTCTGCCCTTTAGTAGCTTTCCATTTATATACCAAGTGGTCATGCATGACAATGCAATACAAACATTCCTATATGCATCAGATTTTCAATGATTGTATGTCATGTGCATGTTTATGCCATTCTCATATGTGCACACAGCTCACAGTACAAACAAGAAAGCCCACAAAGATCAATGCAAGAGTCAAACCAATTAAAATAAAACATGTATGCATGAAGCTATGACTTTTCAGCTCAACCATAATTTTCATTTGAACAGATTTGAGAAATTTACCTGAATGGGGTTTTATCAACTTGGGTGCCTTGGTTTATTTTCCCCTTTTTATTCTTCAGCTTCCAAGGCACACCTGCAAGTTAGCACACTATTTTGCATGGGCAGGTACCCAAACAGTCTTGGGTCCTGCATGGTTAATAGTGACACCTTTGGTAGGTGTTCTAAACAACCTTTTAACATTTAGGTCATCAGATCTTATCAGATGGCAATTATTCATTGAATGACCTAATATACCACAATAATAGCAAGAGGCAGCAGATTTCAGATTTGTTTTATGCACATTCTAATTAGCATGAGTTCTATGTGCATTTGCATGAAATTTTCTGTTATCAAAATTAAGATTCTGTTTACCAACATAAGCCAGCCAACAGTCAGCAGCTCTATGGCCTGGCTTCCCACATTCAAAACATGCAAGTGTTTTTCTTTCAAAAATAAATTCATTTCTATCAGAAATATTTCTATTGATAGGGAATTTACCAGATTTATTGCTAAACTTCCTTCCCTGAGCATGCCAACATTGGGCTGCAATGGGGCCCATCTTGCCACAATGAAAACACTCTATTTTCCTTCTTTGAAAAACATGATTTCTAGCAGGAATTTTCTGTGCAGTAGTAGCAGCTAGGTCATCTAATTCAAACATCTTACACTCATGCATCATATGACCTATCTTATTGCAATAGAAACACTGCATATTCTTTTTCTTTTTAAACTGAATTTTATGAGAAGATTTTTCACAGCAATTTTCCTTTTTCTTTTGTTCAGCACTGTGCTTATTGTTCTGAGATTTCTTAGATGAAATACATTTTGAAGTACTAGCACAGTCTGAACTTTTCACAAATGTAAGTTGTTCCTTCCCTTTAGCAAATTTTGACAGGGAGGTTTTTAGATCTTCAATTTCAGAATTCAAATCAGCAGTATTAGCTTCAAAACCTGCAATCTCAATTTCACAGGAAATAACTTGTTGATGCAAAGCATCATTTAGACTTTTGAGGATGTTTATTTCCTGTTTCAATCTTTGTTCAGATTCAGTTTTCTTTTCTTGCAATGATTCATTTTCAGATTTCAAATTATTCATTTCTTTTCTTAAATCTTTATTTTCAGATTTTAATTTCTTGGACACTTTAAACAGATTTTCATACATCATTATCAATTCATCAAAAGAAACTCCTTCTGATCCGGAGCTTACCTGAGATGAGGTTTCCTCATCATCACTTCCCCGGTTGGCCATTAAGCATATAGACTTTCCTCCTTCTTTATCACTATCTTCGGTGTTTCCTTTGAATTTCGAGAATTTTGGACAGTCAGTCTTCACATGGCCAGCCTTCCTGCATGTGTAGCAAACGTTAGTGTCAACAATCTTGGCAGGATTAGAATTATACTTTGTTTGCTTTCTGTCATCACCATGCTTTCCTTCTCTTTTTCTCAAGAATTTCCTGAATTCACTGATTACCATTGCAATGTGGTCTCCATCAATTTCAGACCGCGAGAGACTGCTTTTCTCGCTTGATGATCCACTGTGGCTGGATCTGTTTGCTTTGCTGGAGCTAGCCTTCAGCACGATTGGCTCCATTGTAAACAATCTGAAAGCTCAGAACAAACTGAAGCACCGAGACCAGATGAACAAGACAAGGCACTAAGTCGGTGAAACTAAACAACGAACACAGAAAGCACACTCTGAGATGCACCAAACAAATCAGCAGGATCCTCTGTAGATTGTTAGATCTGATAGATCAGAGACCCGCTCTGATACCAATTGTTGGGTTCGATGCAGTATTCAGAGGGGGGGTGAATGAATATAGCCCTTTTAAAATCTTTCACCCAATTAAAATATGATGCTCACTAGAATTACTAGTTCACAAACTAGACAAGCTTAAAAGCTAATAATCAGTTGCAGAGCAAAACAAGCATACAGTGAGATCACTAGAATGCTAACTAGGCTGATTTAGACAAAGAATCGCTCAACTAGAATTTCACTCTCTTGACAAATTAAAACATTCTAAGAAGACTAATTAACTCTTCTTCTCAACCAAAATCCAAACACATGGAGTGCCCATATGCATTCATCTAGCGGAAGCACAATAGAATAAAACAAACCACAATGCACAAAGGGTTTTAAGGTGGTTCGGTCCAGCAGACCTACATCCACCCCACACTCAACCCGAGTGTGGATTACTGCTGCGCAACACAGCTTGCGTCCGCTGGGCAATACAGCTTAGCCTACAACCGCTGGGCCTCACAGCTTGCCATCCAGTGGAATCCACCACTGCAACCGCTGGGGATTACAGCTTACCCGTCCAGTGGAAACCTCCACTGCCCACTGAGCAACACAGCTTGCTGTCCAGAGGAGTCCTCCTCTGCAAACCGTTGACTAACAGCTTGAAAGAAAATGTAAAATAGAAAACAAAAAATAGAACAAGACAACAATCGGAAAGCTGTAAGCAATGAAGCACAATGTGGCTCTTAAAGAGCTGGATGGCCTGGATTTGATCCACGGTCCATCAAGAACAGATCTCCCTCGATCTCACTCTCTTTCTTCACTCTCTCTCTTTCTCTTTCTTCTCTGCTGCACTTCTCTTCTTCTCTCGATCTCTGTTCTCCTTTTCTCTCTTTCTCTTTTTCTTTTCTTCTGTTGGATCGTGGGAGCTCTCTCTTCTTTTCCCTTTCTTCTCTCAGCTTCTGCTCTCTTGCTTCGATCACGATCAGCCTCCATCTGAAGATGAAGGCTCCATTATATACCAGCAGCAGCAGGGCGCGTGTGGCTTCCACAGTTCCCGCCCTAAGAATTCGGACCACGTGGCAGCATCCAGCAGGCTGTCAGTACACGTGTCCTCATCTGGACACTGTTCTTATCCTCGGATCATGTGCCCAGCACTAGTACGCTCAGCAACTGAAGTTAGATGGCGTCAACCCACTTGCTCCAAGGAGTTGACGCAGCCTTCAGAGATCTTCAACCTATGAAACTCAAGTCTGCTGCGTTGACTCCATCAGCTTGCTGCGTTGACGCATCGGCATCGGCAGTCCAGTGATCAATGTATTTGGTGGCGGATAGGCATGCTGCGTTGATGCTGCTAGGCTAAAGCGTTGACGCAGTGGTGTGTTTCTGCAACTAATAGTTCGGCTTGTTTGCATGCTGCGTGGACGCTAAGAACTCAAGCGTTAACCTTCTAAACTGTCTCCGAGCTAGATGCCTATCAGGCTCAATGGCTACGTCGACGCTATCTAGCAATGGCGTTGACGCATGGATACGTTCCAGTGAACAAACAGCCTAGCCTTTTTAACTGCTGCGTCGACGCTTCCAACCCGTGGCGTTGACGCAATGATGCGTTCCAGTGAGCAGGTCTTCAGCAGATAGACGTGATGCGTTGACGCTCTCAGCATGCTGCGTTGACTCATGGAGCTGCAGCGTCGATGCTACCAACGTACTCCAGAGGCTGCAATAAGGGATACTTGAACTGCTGCGTCCACGCCACTTGATCAATGCGTTGACGCACCAGAATAATCCAGAAGCTTCTTTCTTGATTGTTTGAGCTGCTGTGTCCACGTGTCAGCATTTCAGCCTCTTGGATCACGTGCCAAGTCTTGATGGCTTGAATCATCTGCAGACAGACAGAGGACTTAGTTCAGACGAGTGTATGTACTTAAGTAGAGCTGCCAGTGTATGGACTTGAACAGTGCAGCGAGTGTACAGACTTGGTAAAACAAGGTCCAGTGTATAGACTTCACTTAAGTTCAGGCCTCTAACAACGAGTGTATAGACTTGGGCCTAACAATTGAATGTATAAGGTTGAAGACCTAACAATCGAGTGTATAGACTCAAGGTTTAACAACCGAATGTATGGAGTTGAAGCCTGACAACCCAATGTGTAGACTTGAAGCTTGGAAGGATGTACACACTCAGCCTAGGACAATGTATAGACTTGCGTTACTGTAGCAACGTGTAGACTTTGCCTTAGACGCTAAATGAGACGCTGAAGTCTGTATAGACTTGGAGAACCTGACTCCAATGTACAGACTTGCACGAGCGAGCTACAGTGCCAATGTGTTGACTTCACGCTGTACAGACTTTCCAAAGATGCAGACTCTGTATAGACTTCAACTCAAACATGCATACTGTATAGACTTTGTGAAACGTGAATGCGATGTACACACTCATAGCGTTGACGCTGCAGACTTGAGAATGCTCACAGCGTTGACGCTGCATGAGACGTAGGCTGTACAGACTTAGCCTAAGACAATGCATGAACTGACGTTGTATATACTTAGTCAATGCAATGCACTATGAATGTATGGACTTACATGAGATGCTCATTGAGACGCTCAATGTATACACTTCAAGCCCAGTGTATAGACTCTCAGCCATGAACAAAGCGTGAAGCACACTAATGCAGGAATGTATAGACTTGGAAGTCTATGTGCATGACAAAACCAATGTATAGACTCTGAAATGCAAGCGATGCAGCAATGCCTAGACATTGGGCTTTACCTTGCAGTGTATAGACTTTGCTACCCAAATCATGAACAGTGCAAGCCACAATTCAATGTATGAACTTTGCAAGTGCACTGGCTGTACAGACTTCAAGACTAATGTATGAAGCAAAGTAAGAGCTCTTTCAAAACAATTCCAATGCGTCAACGCATTGAGTCTACTGCGTCGACGCACCAGTTGACACATTTTATAGACCAGCTCTGGGACAGACCAGTGAGTTGACGCAATGATCCCATGCGTCAACGCATCATGCAATACTCATGCAAACTCATGCATTCAATGCTGTATATCAGACACAGTCCTATGCAATCATATCAGCAGCCATATTCAAGACACAATATCATAATGCACTGACTGTGTTGCAATCATCAAAACAAATCAGCATGCTATCATCAAAACACAATGCACATGCTTGTGCCTAAGAGGCACAACAGCCCCCGGCATGCTCAGTGACGGCTGACGCTGTTACTGACCCCACCGGCGTGGGAACTACCTCAGTTGCGCGCCCTCCCGAGGCATCCGGAGCTGGTTATCCCTCGGGCGAAGACCCCTCCTGATCCTCTTCGTCCGGTGCCGAGACAGAGGAGCCCGAGGATGACAGATCTGAGTCGTAGCACTGTCCGGATGGGAATTCAATCCTAGAATCCTATTCCCCGGCATAAGATATCGCCCGGTCGTAGCCCTGCTTGAACCCCTTGCGGATGCCTCGGCGAAGCGCTAACTCGTAGTAGTGAAGGGCAGCCTCCTTAAGGTTGACCCGGTAGGCCTCTGAGCTCTTGTACTGCTCGAGAGCCTCCGCCCCGGCCGATCCCACCCTACCAGCGAGCTCGGCCTCCCTCCGCTCTGACTCGGCTGACCTCCACTCGGCCTCAGCAGTCCGCTCTTCGGCCGCCGCCACCTGCTTCTCCGCCTCAACCCGATCGGCCTCGGCCTCCCGTCGAAGGCGCTCGACTTCCTCCGCTCGGTCTACCAGCTCGGCCCGCTCGGTCTCCCACTGGCCCTCCAGCTCAGCACGCCCAAGGTGCTCCTCCTCGAGAAGCTTGTTCTTCCTCTCGAGCGATTCACGAGCCTTGGCTAGCTGCTCGGTTAGCGCCCGGGTCTCCACCTGGCTCGACCGCATTAGCCCCTTGACTGAGGAGAGCTCCCGCCAAAGCCCGTCACGCTCCTCGGTGAGCCGAGCCAACCTCCTGTCTGACCCACCAAAGGTCCAGGCCAGGTTCGCTCGCTCCCATTCCGACCGAGCATACGCTTCCGCCAGAGCAGCCCCCATCTGTGCCAGGGCCAGACCGCCCTCCATAACCCCGGTGAGAGCCGTCGACGGGGAGTACTGCATACCTCCCCCCTCACCTTCGCGGCTATACCGCGGCATACCTGGTGCAGGGGGCTCGAGATACCGAGCCTCTCCAAGGCCGCCGGAACGGAGAACCCCCTATCGCTCGGCGCCCCACCGTGTGGCTCGGATCGAGCCCCAGCCTCGATCGCCCCTCGCACCTCGACCAGATTTGCTTGCGGCCCCTCAACCTGGACCGGCTCGCCACCTGTGCCACCGCCCGAAGCGCCAGCCCCGGCCGCAGTCACAGCACCCCCAACTTCGGCCACGGCCCCCTTGGCTCCGGCCGAGGGGAGAGCCGGGTCGGCCCTGCTGCCGGTTGTAGGAGCCCCCTCGGCCCCCTCGGTCCCAGCCAAAGGAGGAACCAAGCCCGCATCATCACTGCCCGTAGGGGAAGCCCCGACCTCCTCGGCCCCCTCTGGCTCGGCTGGTGGGAGAGCCCGCCCGATAGGGTCGGCCCCACTGTGCCCGGCGGAGGGGTGAGCCGCGGTAGGGTCACCTTCGATCGCGGGTGCGACCCCGGCCTTCTTGGCCCGCTTTCTTGCCCTCACAGCGGCCCGGATCATACCCTCCACAGGGTCCTTGCGCTTGGGTCCCCGCGGTCCGGAGGATTCACCCTGGGCCACTCCCTTGCCCTTATCTTTGGTTCGGGAGCGACCCGCGGGAGCAGTCGATTTGTCGGCAGTCGAGTCATCTCCAAGCTCAATCACCTCTGCGGCCTCCTTCAGAGGCTCCCGCCTAGTATCTGCACAAGGAAGAAGACGTGCTCAGGAAAAGAAAGATGACCCCCACATCCGAAGGAGGATCTAAGTTGTGGCACCTGAGCCCGATGGATGCAGCCGTGTAAGAAGACACCGCTCGATATTTCCCGGTGTCACCAGCTCTTCGATGGACTGGAGGTGCTTCAGCAAAATGGCAGCGTACTCCTCCACATGAGGAGGGAACTCGTCCTGTCTGGGAGGAATGTTAGTGTGGAAATTGGGGATTACCGGGCACCTCCAGGTTTCCTCCACTGAGCAAATCCCCACCCAGAAGAATTGGGTCTTCCACCCCTTATGCGAAGAATCCTTCACCGCCAAAGAAATACAACTCCTATTTCGCCTCGCCTGGATGAAATAGAAGCCCTTCCCCACCGAAGGATGCGCTTTCAACTCAAAGAAAACGTGGAAGAGGTCCATGGAAGGAGGGACTCCGCACTGACGGCAGAGAATATGAAAGGTGGAAAGGAGGAGATAAGAGTTGGCTACCAACTAAATGGGTGCCAACTGAAAAAAATTGAAAAGCTGCAGGATGAAAGGTTCGAAGGGAAGATGGAATCCACCCTTCCACGATAGAAGAAACATACTGATGTGACCTGTACGAGAGTCCAGGCTCGTCTCATATGGAGTAGCAGCGGTAAAATTATACTTGTGGGGCAGGCGATACTGGTGCTCCAGCCTCCTCACATCCGCCTCCCCTAGTTCGCTGCAGTTGGGGACCGGCACCCTCGCCACTTGCTCATCCTCCCCCTCCTCAACATCTGGGCGCTGGCCCGCCATGGAGTCAGAAGAAGACTCTGAGGGAAGACGGTCCCGAGACCCTGAAGATTCCAGGGGAGGAGGAAGCTGCTGGACGGCCTTCGCGGTTATCACCGCCAACTCCTTGAATGCCGCTGCAAGCCTCTGCTCCTCCGTCGTGTCCTCATGGCGCATCGAAGAGCCCCAAAAATAAGAACAAAGGAGGGCCAAAACCCTAAGAAACGGAGGGAGTCTGGAATGACATCAAGCGCCCAACGCCTATAAACCCACGCGGGAGGCGGCGCTTCGTTCCGACCTCTGAGGAAAGAGGGCCCCTTTAGTTCAAATCCGTTAGGATCATCATTAACACGGGCACAGGTGACCATGACACGTGGCTTCCTACATACCGCCAGATTTCCACCCACCTGATCCACGCTGGTCCGAAACCCCAAACAGCTACTCGACCGAGCTTACTAAAGCTCGGGAGTAGGAGGGGGACAAGTGGAGAGGGGGATTTCTATAGCCCAATCAAGAGCAGCCAAACTAGGCCCATCAGGACCGAACGAGGCTCAGCTCATCCGAGTGACAGCCCTCTATGGCCCACTTCGGCAGAAAAGCCCAATAAACATCCTTCCTCGACGGCCCTTAGGCTCGGAAGGCCCGAACGACAGAATAGAGGAAGACCTACGCCCGAGCCATCTCCCCACCGAGATAAGGGCAGGCGCTACGCGCCCACTCTGATCTGACTGCATCCGAGCTATGCCCATCGCCCGGACAGGGTTGGCACTTCTCATGCTTGGATCAACTGACAAATACTTATCCATGCAGCCGTTGACAGTCCTTTATGAGCAGGAGTTCCGCGGGATAAGGGTGCCACGATCTCCCAAGGTCATGAAGAGCCCACGATGAGGACGTAACGATCTCATGATGAGGGCGTAACTCCCGCCTAAAACTCCTCAGCTTATGGGACTCTTCGGGGGAGCTCGCTATATAAACCAAGGACTCCCTCCGGTAGCAGGTAAGGCAGATACATGCCTAACACTCCCTGAGCAGGAACCACTTCACCATCTTGGTGTTGGGGAATCTCGTGCATCTCTTTCAACCTCCCTCAATACCTTCCACCATTGCTCTACTGACTTAAGCATCGGAGGGTTTTCCCCAAGGAACCATCCCTGGGCCCCCTGATTCGTTTCCCTTTCTCTGCAGTTCACTATCCGGTGATCATCCTCCCAGCTCAGGACCAGTGCGAGATCACGCCCCTTCATTGTCTATGAACACGTCCAGGAGTCTGGACGTTTTCTGTAGACACGTCCCTGGTTCTGGACATTTTATAAAAATTATTTTTACATTTTATATCAATTTCTTTGAGGCGTCTAGGCATGTGGATGCCTTTATACATTTATTTTAATAAAATTTTAAGTTTTTATATTGAGGCGTCTAATCATTTGGACGCCTTTATAAATTTATTTTAGCAAAATATTAATTTTTTTATAGAGGCGTCCAGGCATGTGGATGCCTTCTTGAAATTATTTTAATATTTTTTTTTCAAAATTTGGACGGAGGGAGAGTCTGTCTGAGCGCGTCTTATCTAGTGGACGTGCTCTATTGGCGCGTCCAGATGGCTGGACGCCTCCTTAAATATTATTATATATTTTTACTTTTGAATTCTGGTCAATATAAAAGCAGTTAAGAACGCGTCTTATCGAGGAGACGCTTTCATTAACGCGGACTGAGTTTTAACAGCCACGGTTTTCTTAAGAAAAAACGTGAATACCCTTCAATAAAATGCTAATAACTTGCTCATTTCTCAACGAAATTTAGGGAAACAGGTTTCAATGGAAAGAGCATTGAAAAATACACAAGTTAGCATGCTTTAATTAGAGTTTATCTTGAGAGACACCTACCTTTGAGCGGATTTAAGGAAGAAGTAAGAAAATCCCCAATTTGATATGAAAACCCTTAATTCTCCAAATCTTTCCTTCAAATCTCCCTTAATCTTCAGAGTAGCATAGCCTAGGCCACCAATGATGATTTGAGGGTCGAATGGGGCTCTATTTATAGCCAAAACTTGGCCAATTTTGTGAAAATTTCTTACCTAATTCTATCAAACCCATTAACTCCGATTTAGAAGGGAATTCATATTTCTCCTCTTAATCTAGCCTCAAATTGATGTGAAACCAATGTAAAAACGGTTGGTCTAAAGTTATAAGTTAGGTATGGGTTGATTTTTGAGTCAATCTTCTAGAAATTGGGTTATTTTAATCCCTTAAAATATCATATTAAACACATGTTAAGAATTTAAGGTTATTTATCCTTTATTAAATCCTTTAATCCATTAATCCAACCCATTATAGATTATCCAATGGGCCAATTATGATCCTAGTCCATTATATAGACTTTTATTGTGCTTACTATGATTTATCTAAGGCCTAAAGTAATTAATTTTCTATTTACTTCAAGTAAATTCATGTAAATTCAATAAACTAGCTTATTTCATATAGTAAAAATATAATTTGATTATTTCATGAAAATTTTAATTACATAATGAAATTAAAAATTTTATTTCTCATTTTTAATTATTGGGTTTCCACAGTACAAGTTCAAACTATAGTTTCATGATAACAAATATCAAGGTAAGAACGTACAAAAATTGGAATCATGCAGTCAACGATGATTTAATGACAAGCTCGTGCTATGGAAGAAATCTGGCCGCATAACGATGTATTCCTTAACTTTCATAATTCATTAATAACTTATTGAACAAGGTGTTAGGTTCTAGATTATCAATAGACCATCTAGGAGCATAGGAAAATCAACCCTTGGGTCAAACCCCAGGTTAATCAATACTTAGACATAAAACGGTCATATCAGGGCCGTTTCATTAAGAGGCGGTCATGCCAGGACCGTTTCTATGAAGAGGCGGTCATGCCAGGACCGTTTCTATGACAGAGTTGACACCAAAGAAAGAAGGGTCGACGCAGGGGTGCAATCTGGACATACGCGGTCATTCCAGAACCGCTACTAGACAGTAGTGGTCGCTTGAGAACCGCTATTATCCTGGCTGCAGAAAACATCGGTAAGTTTGAGTGCTCTCTAGATCAATGGGTTTTGAGGATACAACTAGCTCGGCATCCTAGTGGGAATCCCAAGCTCGCGGAGACTTACGGAGGCCTTGAAGCAAGGTCACCTAGTCCGGTGGAAGGAATATCCAACGGAGAAGGTCACAAGTCCAAGATTCTGTGCCTATGAGTGCAAAGTGTAACTAATGACATCGTACCAGAATACGTGCCATGTACTTAAGAAAATACTCAAAAGATGAGAGTGAGATCATGATAAAACAGCGATCAAACATCTATAACACAAGTCCATTAACCATGTAGAAATAACTTTAATACAAACTATATGAGTTTTGGCATGAAAATAGCATAAGTTAAAATAGGTATTTAGAATATGAAAGACATGAAACTTAGCATGTTTGATGTACAATATAACCAAGTTCCTAATTGTATAGTCATAACTAGGAATAAGACCTACTAACTTAGCTTTAACATATGTATAATAGGGTCAATCTGCAATCTGTTTGGAGTTAACAAAGTGCAGAAAATTGAGACATAGTAGCGGTCTCCATAGGACCGTTTCTATCCATATGCGGTCTGTCGAGGACCGCTTCTGTACAGTAGTGGTCACTGGTAGACCGTTTCTAGTCTTATAACAGAAAGAGGGTCATTAGGTCATGCCAGGCCTAACTTAAAGAAACAAAAGGCATGTAAACGTGCTAGATAAGAAGATAAACATACTACAACGATATAAAGTCATGGAGATGCATAGGTTTTTATGAATTAAACCAAGATTATCATCTTTATTATTAAGGGTAGGAATTATGCATGCAGAAATAACCTAGATACGCAGTAGTATTAAAACATGAAATACGACTAGTAGAAAGCATGAAACTACATGAAACCAGAGGACTTTTATTCCTAACATGTTAATTTATCCTTTTCATGAGATAACCTACCTTGGTAACATGCTTTAAACTTCGAATTTTGGACTGGAAGGACACCCTAGTTTCTGCATGTCATGTGCTAAACCAGCAGCTCCCCGTCCCTTGTTCTCCTTAACCACTTGACCTAAATCCATGAAATTGGGAGGGTAGGTAGAAGACACGAAGGGGAATAAAAAGTTCTAAAGACATGACTTGAAAATAGCTCGTTTAGAGTTTCTAATATCCTCTTCTTCTCTAGAAGGACGCATTGCTTCCTGCGCAGACTACATCAAAACAGTAACTTCTGGGACTTCTAACTTCCTGGATACCTGATCTCCTACCACAAAATTCGGAGGGATGTTAGTTAATACTAAAAGGAATATAATGTTCTAAATAACCAACCTGAAATAATGCCTCCTTACCTTCGAAGTACGCGAGCCAAAATAAGGGTTCACGCAAGTCGAACCTGAGACCTATTTATAGGGTTTGCTAGGGTTTGAAGGATTTGATCAAGTTGGGAGTCCTATTTGGGGTTAAGATCGATCCCCAAGAGTCCTAGATAGGTTTTCATGCCAGATAGCATAGAACCATAGGGATTGGGATGGGAAAAATCTAATTTTTCCACGCTTCTAACACTTGCGATCACGGAACATAGTAGCGGTCGTCTCGAGACCGCTATTGTGAGAAGGCGGTCTCGCGATAGACTGCGTTTAGGCAGTTAAATCTAAAAATTTTAAATTTTTGCTTTTATCACCTATTTATCCCCTAATTGGTTTATTTATCCCATTTAAATCCATAAATTGCTCAAATTTCATTTCTAGTAATGGGCTTGGGTCAAAAGGCCATAGAATTGGGTCTTTGGGCCTATTGGAACTGGGCTGAGTCCTTTGGTTATTTATAGGGCCTTTAAATTGATTTAATTAATCCTTAAAGTACTTTAGTAGCCCATTAAGCCTTTTTAAATGCTTAATAATTATATTTAATCCCAAAAAATTCTTAGAAAATTCTCGGGCGTTACACCCTCCCCCACTTAAAAGAATTTGGTCCCCAAATTCAATGCATGTGGTCTTTAAGAAAAATGTACTTACATTCAAATATCTCCAGAAATCTTTTACGCATAGCTTCTTCCGTTTCCCATGTTGCCTCGTGTGGCCAAGATTTGCTCCAGTGGACTTTGACCATGGGAATAGTTTTATTCCGAAGTTGACGTACTTCTTGTTCAATTATTTTGATTGGCTTTTGCTCGTACATCAAATCCCTTTTAATCTCCAACTTGTCATAGCTTATAACGTGGAATGGATCAGGGACGTACCTTTTGATCATTGAGACATGAAATACATCGTGGACTCCAGCTAATTGTGGGGGCAAGGCAATCCGGTATGCGACCCCGCCAACCCTTTCGAGAATTTCAAAGGGGTCGATAAATCTTGGAGTGAGCTTGCCTTTAATACCGAACCTTCGAATACCTCGACCTAGAGAAACCTTGAGAAACGTATGGTCTCCTACTTGGAATTCCAGATCATGCCTTCGATTGTCAGCATATGATTTCTATCTATCTTGAGCCATATGAAGCCTCTCTCGAATGAGCTTGACCTTCTCGGTAGTATCTCGAATGATTTCTAGACCTAGAAGTTGCCTTTCTCCAACTTCATTCCAGCATATTGGTGAGCGACGGCTTCTTCCATATAGTGCCTCAAATGGCGCCATTTAAATACTAGCTTGGTAACTATTATTGTAGGCAAATTTAACTAGAGACAGGTGATCGTGCCAACTCCCACTGAAATCAATAACACATGCCCTGAGCATATCTTCCACCACCTGATTTGTCCTTTCAATTTGACTATCAGTTTGTGGATGGAAAGCAGTGCTGAAATTGAGTCGGGTCCCCAATGAATGTTGTAGACCCTTCCAGAATTGAGATGTGAATCGAGGGTCTCGATCGAAGATAATGGTCACATGGACACCATGTAACTTGACAATCTCCTTCATGTATAAGGCTGCTAGAATATCCACAGACCATCGACTTTTTATAGGTAGAAAGTGTGCCGATTCAGTAAATCGGTCTATGATCACCCATATACCATCATGTCCACCTCTTGTCTTAGGTAAACCCATGATGAAATCCATCCCTATGCTTTCCCACTTTCATTCAGAAATTTCCAAGGGATGTAGTTTACCAGCGAGCTTTTGATGTTCCGCCTTAACTTGTTGACAAGTGAGGCAGCGAGGTACAAAGTCCACTATTTCTCTCTTCATGTTGGGCCACCAAAAATTCCTTTTTAGGTCTTGGTACATCTTGGTAGCACCAGGGTGCATAACATACCTTGATTTATGAGCTTCTTCCATGATCAATTTCTTAGTGTCGACATGATCCGGTACACAGATTCGATCTTTGAATAATAACCTTCCATCGGTTGAGATAGAGAACTCCGGCCTTTGATCAATATTAACCTTGATCTCCATTCATGTGGGGTCGTTTTCCTATAATTTGGCTAGATCTTCGATCAGTGTAGGTTGTGACCGGATATTGGCAATAATACCATTTTCTTCTTCTGCATCCACATCTAGATTCAAATGAGTAAAATACTCTACAAGATAAGTCATATCTTTCCTGAGGCTTGCTAGAGTTGCCATTGGTCTTCTACTAAGAGCGTCAGCTACGGCATTTACTTTGCCTGGATGATACTAAATAGAGAAGTCGAAGTCCTTAAGGTACTCTTGCCATCTTCTTTGTCTCATGTTAAGTTCCTTTTGGGTAAAAAAGTATTTCAGACTTTTGTGGTCTAAAAATATAATGAATTTCTCCCCATAAAGGTAATGTCGCTAGAATTTTAAAGCGAAGATAACAACTGTAATGTCTCGGACCTTTCGGATCCTTCTTCGTGGGTCCCGAATCTGGTTTCTCGGAGCGTCCAGCTCCGTTGTGTCTGAAATTTCATTTCGGTCATTCTTCGTGTTCGGATCGGCGCGATCCGGAGTTGTTTCGGAGGCCCGGAGGCGTTCCGCGGCTTTTCCGCGCGTGTTTTCCGATTTCCGGTGTGTGTTTCGGCAATTCCTTCGGAACCTCGCTGCGGGTTAACCGGGCCGTTCACCTGGGCACGAGTGGTACCGTTGCGATCGGTGCATCCCGAGGATTTCGGAAATATAAATTTTAATTTTTGGTATTTTTCCAAAAAATCGGATTTTCTATATATTCCCATTTCTTTTCTTTTTCTTTCCCCCTTTCTCTTTCTTCTTCTTCTTCCTCCTTCCTTCCCCAACCGTGGCCGCCCTCTCCATCTCCCTCTCTCCCGTTCGAGCACGGCGACCTCCGTTTCGGCTGCAGACGGCGGCGGTGTGACGTGGCAAGGACGTGGGTGACGTCGAGACGATCGTGCGGGCGTGCGGCAAGCGTGGGAAGCGTGGGGAGGCGAGGTTCTAAAAGCGTTCTTCGCGATTCACGGATGATCCGGCGGAGCATTCGCTCCATTGAGGTAGGGTGACGTTCCTTAGCTCCCCGCCGTTCATTTACGTGGTTTATAGGCCGAGGGGAGGCCGAGAGGGGTGTGATTGAGCATGTTGGGATTTTCCATGATTTGGGGAGAGCTCGCCTGATCTATGGATTTGATGCATGATTTCACGTTTTGATGGCCTAGAATCATGCTAGGGGTCCCCAGGGGTCTTCCCCTTTGATTTCCCCCTCTCCGGTGGAGGCATGGGGGCGTGGTTGAAGTTTTTGGGCTTTCCCGCCGTTCTCGCCATCAGGCGCGTGTGACGGTCCTTCCAGGGACCGTCACATGATGTGACACGCCTCGGGGGGGGGGGGGGGGGGCTGCCACATGCCCTTTGGTTAGCCTTCTGGGGTCAGGGACTGTGACGATCCTACGATTGACCGCCACTTGTATATGACGCGCCTGGGTTGGGCCGTCAGGGGCTTTCCGACCGTTGGTTTTGACCGTTGGGGGTCTGCGTGTGTAACGCGCCAGGGCGAGCGCGTTACATCCGAGTGACGCGCTGGGGCGAGCGTGTTACTCCCTGGGTTACCCCAGGTGTGAGGGGCGCGTAACGCGCTGGGCCAGGCGTGTTACATTCGTGTAACACGCTGGGGCAGGCGCGTTACATCTTGCTTTCACGAGGGAGTGTGAGGCGCGTGTAACGCGCCAGGGCGGGCGCGTTACATTTGCGTAACGCGCTGGGCCAGGCGCGTTACATTCGTGTAACGCGCTGGACCAGGCGCGTTACCCTCTGCGTTCCTCAGGCCGTGTAACGGCCTGCGTTAGACCGCCAGGTGTGTGTAACGGTCTCGCCTAGACCGTTACAGCCTTGTGACAATCCCGGGGTGGGCCGTCAGGCACCTGGTTGCCCCGAGAGGGCTGCAACCCCATTTTTAGTCCGATTGTGGCCACCGTGCGACAGGGCCGGTGCGTGGGGTGGTCCCCGTGCGTCATCGGATATGGGCGTCGTTTTCCGTGACTTGAGAGTCTACTCCTTCAGTGACCCTCCACTAGTCGTAGCCTACCAGTACGCGGTACCGGTCGCACTTGGGAGTGGTGTACGGGCTTACCCTTAGAGGCGGTTTGTGGACCGGTTGCCGTCGGGCCCCACGTCTTGCAGCCAGAGTCCGGCTGAGGGGAAAACCGGTCAGAGGGCCTGACCAGGGACGCGCGGTCTGTGTGTGCACATGTGGTTGGGGGCGGTTGGACCCACGTCGACGGGCGTGACCCCAGCTAGTCACTTGTTTGTGGTTACTTGTTTGGTGTTCGCGCCTTTGTAGGAGCTACCACGCCAGGCGGATCACCTGCGGCGCGGTGTAAGACGTCAGGGGACGCTACCTACTGTGCTTCTAGTGGGAGCTACTCCTGTCGAGTATGGAGTGATAGACTGTCAGTCGTGTGTTTCCGACCTTCGGGTTTTGTCGTGTGGACCGTTGAGCTTTGGTTGTCTCACCGTGGCACTGTTGACACCTGTTTTATGACCAATAAGTTGGGTCATCTCCTTGTTTATCCATGTGATGCTCCAAGTTGTTCATTCTTCATTGAGTCTCCTTTATCAGTTTGAAGCCTGTTTCTTGGGTCTTCTCTCCTTGGTTGAGTGTGGTTCCTTGTTGGATGAAGCTTAGCAAGATCTTATCAATTTTGATCCTCATTGTTAATAACGGTCCTCACTGGGGGCGTTACTTTCATATAACGCATGATCCCTGGGCCGTTACTTATTGAAGAGTCCTAAAGTTTGAGGCCTTTGTTCTAAAGTTTATCCTCTTGCTTATCCGTTGAATATAACGGTCTGTTGTGCAGCCGTTACTTTCTTCCAACGCGTCCAGCCTTGGCCGTTACTTTCCTTCGAGAGTCCAACTTGTTTGATCTTCCTGTTGATCTTATCTCTTTTTGAGATAAGGTTAAATGTAACGGACGTTCCCCGGCGCGTTAATTTCATGTGGCGGTCTGTCGAGTACCGTTACATCTAACAGAGAGTCCTGGCAGTTTAGGCCTTTTCTCTGCTACTCCGTGGTCGAGATAAGAGTTTGAATTGTTGATTTCTCTTCCAAATCTGATCCTCAGAACCTTCTGTTTGTTTCTATGGACTCTTGGTGATGTTATCTTCAAGGATTTGCTAAGAGTTATCCTTTTATCTTGCTGGATTATCCTCTGCTCGACCGGAGAGTTTGAGGGTCTATAAATAGTACCCTTAACTTCATGGCCCGAGGGAGGAAGATCTGGAGTTCGCGTCGAAGTGCTGCCGCATTCTGAAGTCACATCTGACCAAGGAGAATTGTCTTTCACGTTCATCTGCTTCACGGTGAAGGGAGTATTTGTTCCATTGGTTTTCAAAGTTCATCATTACATATTGTGTTCTTCCTCATCTCCCTTTCATCAAAAGCATTGTCCTTTTTCTTTTCTCCACGTTCTCCCTGGTTTTTCATCATCTAAACATCCTCCTATCTTTTTAAAACGCCCAGAGGGGTTAAAAAACCAAAACCTTCCCGGTACTTTCCTTTCCTTTTGCATGCTATTGAGTTTATTGAAGAATTGATGCTATATTGTTTAAAGGGCTAATTTGGGTCTGTTTTCTTGTGTTTTCACATTCTTTGGCAGGTTTACAGGTTCACCATACAAGGCCCAAGTCTTCTGGCCGGCTGGAAGAGTTGGAGTTAAAAGAATTCACAAACTATTACTGCAGGTTATTTGACGGTCTTGTGGAGGCGCGTCATATTCATATAGCGGTTCATCGAGCGACCATCACTTCTAAGTGACGCGTGGACTGTCGGCCGTTACATTCTGTTGATCTGTAGATTTCCCTGATTTTCTCTCTCCCGTGGGCGGGTGCTTCATCCACCTATTTCCAAGGTATTTTCAAGTCTTTGGCTTGTTTCTACTTTGGTGGTGATCACGTTCTTTCTTGGCATTGGGCATTAACTTTCTCTTTCTCTCTCATATCTCTTATTCTCTTTCTTTGCTCCACCCTTGCGGTGTGTTTTTATTTGCTTTTGCTCCACGCCCGGCGTGTGTTTTTCTTTATTTCCTTAGTTTAGTTTGATGATTGAGATAGCATGCCCATGCTAGAGCTTGTTCTGGTTGCCTAGGTTCATGGTTCGCATGTCCTTGGGTTGATTGAGATCTTTGATTTTTGCTTATCATCTTTATTGCACATAAAACAAAAGGAAGAAGAGAAGCAAAACAAATCAACAGATATTTTTTTGGCGATCACGGTGGGACAACTTGTGCCAATCGTGTCTTGATCCCTATTTAAACCTGCCATCATTCCCTTGTTTGATTGTCCTCGGATCTCCCTCTTACTTCATCTTATTTCTGGTTTTCTGGATTTTCTGACGGCCCTCTGTCCCTGCGTTACTCCACTCTGACGCAGGGGTATTGGACCGTTATACGCCTGATCCTATGTGCGGGCTTTTCACGGATTTCCCTTTTATTTCTGGTTGTTTTTGGCTCTCTGGCTCATCCGACGGTCCTGGTGCTCGGCGTTATCTTACTTCTGGCGGTCTTGTCCGCGACCGTTATTATCTTCTGACGTAGGGTCTATAGACCGTTATGCTCCAGATAGGTACGCATCCCAAGGTGCATTACTTTCCGCAGTTTCTGCTGTGATTTCCTTGCTTGGGTGATATCTGACTTCCTCCCTGATTGTTCTACATATTTACATCATTGTGTGCATAGTTGTTTGCTAGATTCTAGGCTAGATTTTGCATGCACTCCGGTGCACATAGGTTCATTCATACTTTCATACATTAGATTGCATTTTCCTACGTTGGTGTGCAGACCTCTCGTCTCCATATTCCTTGGGGTCGACTAGGAAATCACATACGGGACCTCCATAAGTCCCCGCGAGCCGTGGATTCCCACACGGACGCCGGGCCGGTTGTACCTTTTCTACCCCGTGTCTAGGGTTGCATAAGTGAAGGAGTGGTCACACTTAGAGTCAAACCAAGCTTTACATCCCTCTCCCGTCAGGAACCTATTGTTGAGAGCTCATATTAATCCATCCACTAAAGTTCCAAAGGAGAAATCATAAGAATCTTGAAGCATCATATTAAACAACTTGGTTGACTTTGAGTGTCTTCATCTCTTGCTACTTATATCTTTGTGATAAATCGTCTAAGTTTGGTTGCTCATTGCGTGTTGGTGTTGTGTTGTTTGCATCTTGTTAAGGGTGTTCGTTGCATGTGGAGTTGTTTTCGTCAGTTGGAAGCACCTCCTAGGGTCAGCTCATTCTCCAAGTTCTACTCAAATCCGCTCTTCGAATCTACCATGGCTTCTTTTAATCCTCCCCGTTCCCAGGAGGATTCTCTTCCTCAAGGGCTTCTCAAAAACCCTGCTAGGGTTACCTCGTTCTCTTCTGGAGAGGGGACGGCCCCTCTTCCGTCCTCTACCTCCATGGAAGGTGGTCAGGCTACCCCTTCCTTCTCTACTCCTTCTGCGGGCTCCATTCTCCAGATGATGGCCCAATTGGATCCGGCCCAACTCCAAACTGTCTATCAGGCCATGCAAGGATCCAATATCTCCCCTCCCATGATTATGCAGGGTCAATCCAATCCTCTCATCCAGCCCACTCCAATTAATCTCACTCCGGTCTAACCCCGGACCATCACATTCACCGGCATGGAGATGGGCCAATCTTCTGCTTGGGCCCAACAATCTTTTGACCAAGGGAAAGCTCCTATCCCTTCTTTCACGCAGATGGATCATCACTTGTCTAGCCCACTTGTTCCACAAGTCCTGCTGGGTCCCTCCGATTTTCTGCACCCTCAGTCAGGGGTGGTCCAAGCCCACTCCAATCTGGGTCAATCTCAGACCCAATATCCTTCTTATGGACCCCCTATGTCGGCCGCTTATCCTTCGGCTCCTTCTTATGGCCTCCCACCTCCTACTACAATTCACCCCTCTGCTCCTCAACTTCAAGCATCATCTCTTGCTACCCTTGCTCCATCCCGAGAGCAGGAATTGCTTGATAAATGGGCCACCATGCAACAACAACTCGACTTCCTCCAGAAACGGGTTGGCCCACAATCCTTGGCCGATGTTCCTGTTCCCAGTTTCTAGAACATCCGGTTCCCTCCCCAGTCTGAGCTCCCCAATTATAGAAAATATGACGGGAATGGCAATCCCTTTATTCACGTAAGGGATTTCTTATATGAATCGGCCCAATTCCAATATGATGATCGTCTTATGGCGTATTTATTCCGCCGATCATTGGACGGTGTTGCACTGGAATGGTTTTATTTGCTGCCATTGGAAGAAGCGGAGAGCTTTAAGGTAGTAAAAGACAAGTTTATTCAGTGGTTTCAAGACCGGGTCGGCCCGGAATATTCTTTCACAGATCTGGTGGCCGAAAAGATGAAAACAGATGAGCAGATAGGTGGAGGCAGATGGCTGCTAGAGTACCCGACCATATTCCGGAGGAAGAGAAGGTCAAGCTACTTATTTCAAATGCTACTCCAACCTTCCGAAACATCCTGGCAATGAAGGACATAGCCAACATGCACCAACTATATAGCCGGGCGCGCTTTATTCAGACTCAGTTCAAGGACTCCCCTATCCATTCTCTGTTCGAAAACCAAAAGCCCAAGTACCATAAAAAGCCACAAGGGCCGATTACAGAAGGGGTCCAAATGAATGAGCAGGTTCAAGCCGTTGCTTTTCCATTCCAAAACGCACCTTTCCGCTTCGCTCAAAACCCCCACACTCAACAAAATCCCGCTCCATAGAACTTCCGAATCACTCCGCAAAACCCTCCGTCCACCTTCACCATTCCACAAAACACCTTTGCCGCACCACAGCAACCACCACAACCCCCACAATACCATAATGTCCCTCCACCCAACGGCTATAACAACAACCCAAATAACAAGCGCCCGGCTCCCAAAAGGGCACAATATCCTTCACTGCCAGAAACCCTCACGGATATTTTCTTGGCTCTTATGTCGGTTAATGCTATACAGCTTCCTCCAGAATGGCCCAACTGGAATCCGGCCGTTGATCAGACGAAGTATTGTATGTTCCACAGGCAACCGGGACATACCATTGAAGAATGTTTTCAATTCCGGGACCTAGTATATGATCTTCATGAAGGACAGAGGATAGATTGGGCCGAAATGCACAGGGCCATTGTTGAGATTAAAGAAAAGAGAAGGCAGCCGCAGAGGCAGCAAGTGCAGCATCATCAAGCACCGCAGCCGTAGCAGCCGCCGCAACAGCAGCAACCACAACAGGTTTAGGATCTGGGGATCCATCAAAATCCGATGCCAAACCATCCACCCGCTCCACAACCTCAGCCACCGGCGCCGACGCAAGTCAATGTAGTCCAACACCCGACTCCTAACACTGAGTGGTCTTTTGATGATGATGGTACTGCACCACAAGTAATGGCCCTCCACCATAACCACCGCAACCCCCTCACTCCTTCATTTATCCTCCCTACACACCCAACACCCTCTCCGCTTGTCCTTCCATTCACACCCGCACCAGCAAATCCACCACCACCCACAGCGCCATCATACCCACCATTAGTTACCCCCGCTACGATCATAACCACCCCCTCATCCAATCCTCCGCACGTCACCCTACCTACACTCGTCCTCCCACCATCCGCACCATCCCCCATCATCACCCCACCTTCCGCTCATCCCACGCCACTCATCCAGCCACCATCTCTTGTTAACCCCAACATTACCTACCACCAAATCGCCTCTCCTACGCAGTCTATTCCACTCATCCACCCTACCGGGCCAATAATACCATCTCCCGACGTCGCGGCAAATTGCGCCTTAAGAAGCGGGAAGTTGTTCCATCGGAATTACCCCACTACCTCCAATCCCCAGTCCTCTCAGCCAACAGCCGAGCAAGAAGAGGCCGAACCTCTACCAGGAACTCAGTATGACTTGCTACATCATCTGGATCGAGTGCCCGCCAAAATATCAGTTCTGGAACTTATCAAGAGGTCCACCCTTCATCAAGATGCTCTCAGGGATTTCTTACAGAAGGTGATGGTCAGCGAGGACATGGAAGTTGACAGCTTACCAACAACACTAGCAACTATTTCTAAAGGGCCGGTAATTACATTCTCAGAAATCGAGCTAGCACCTCCAGAGGCTCGGCAGATGCCGCTCTACATTACAATTATTCTGAATAAGTTCAGCATTGAGGCAGCACTGGTTGACACAGGGGCTTCAATTAATGTATGCCCGCTCAGTACCCTCCGAGCTTGCAATATATCTGAAGGGATACTGCGACCTACCCCCACCACTATAGCAGCATATGACAACTCAAGGAGAGCATGCCACGGGGTAGTCACTATTCAAGCAGAGCTCGGGCCCCTCACTATGCCCGTGGAGTTCTATGTGCTGGACATTGACCCCATGTTTAAGGTGCTCTTGGGTCGTCCATGGATTGATACACTCGGTGCCGTACCCTCCACCGCACATCAGTGTGTCAAATTCCCTTTCCAAGGGAGGGTCGTCAAAGTCAAGAGCTTATCCACGGTTCAATCGGTTAAGGCCATTTCAGAACAGATTCTTCCTACACTTTGGCCAAGCAGCCGACCCATCATATCAGTGCTGGATTTGGACTTTCCTTGGGCTTATACACCTCCTAGGCCCATCACTACTCCAGTTACCATCAAGATGAAGCCCCAGATCCAAGACTCAAAAGGCTGGAACATTATACTGAAACTGGGCTACCAGACGGGGAGAGGCCTCGGTGCACAATTACAAGGAATGACCAAGCCCATACCCAAGGGGAGAAAGATGGGAAGGAGAGGTCTTGGCTATCGAGAAACCGCATTATCTATGATGGGTGATTCTGGGCCACTCACTTGGGACTACCGTCAACACTTTGTCCGAGGGCCTCTCCAGCCCGGCACATTATCTCTGCAGCCAGCTCTGTGAGAGAGAAATACAGTATGTCCGATTGCCAGTCCACCGCCAGCACTAAAAAGGCCAGAAGATGATATGCTTGATTATGGTCAAGCCCTTCAGGGGTTGTTTCATGAAGAAGACTACCAGAAGAAGCAAGAGGTTCGGCTCATGCAATGGAGACCGAAGAAGCGGCTAGTCGATGATCCACGGGAGGAGGGGAGCTCGTCGATTGTCTTTTCTTGGTCTCCCTCCCGCTTTCAATCTCTCCTCCAGCAATGGGAGTTCTTACCCCATCTTCCACCTATCATGGTAAATCCATCCTTCGTTGATCCGCCCGAGATTTTATTTGTTCCTTGTGCTTGCGGGCACTGCCTGCCCATTGATCTATCCACTCTATTCACTCCTCCTCCTCCCAATGCCCAACTCCACGAGATGTGGTTCTCATCTTCCGATCCCTTCTTTGACTGCATCTTCCCCGTGCTATTCCCTATGCAGCTCCCGCCTCCTCCATCTTGCTGTATAGTCTCAGCTGATCTAAAAAAAAAACGTCAAATTCAAAACGGAGATTTCAGTGGAAGATTATGCTACACTATCTCCATCTTCATCCCAGGGGCACGAGTCCCCTGCTCCTTCCCTTCCACTAGGTCTCCTTTCTCCTAGGTTAGATTAGGGTCTATCGAGTCTAGGGAAGTAGAATTAGTTAGATCTAAAGAAGTAGGGTCTTGTTCTAGGTCATCCGACCCTTCCTCCTCTGAGCTGCACCCGCTTGCGCGTCCTCCCAAATCTGTTCCTGATAGGTTCTTGCAAGACCTAGCTCAGCGTTGTCCTGCCCTTTTAAAATGTCCGGAATTTGTTGCTACGGCAATTACGATTGAGGATGGAGAAGAAATAGAAGGGGCGTGGGGCGATGATGGACTCGACGTCTATGAAATCCTGGATGAAAAAGATCCGGTTAATGAGGACAGCGACGTAGATGACACTGCTGATCTGTACGCGCAAGGACTTAAGAAATTCGACGAGCCGTCATCAGCAGTGGATGAACCTACGAAAGAAATCAATCTGGGAACCGAAGAAGACCCCAGGCCCATCATTATTGCTGCTAATCTCCCTCAACAAGTAGAAGAAGATTTGATCAAGGTTCTAAGGGAGTATAGCGATTCCTTCGCCTGGTCTTATGAGGACATGCCAGGTCTTGACCCCTCTTTAGTAGAACATCGACTCGTGCTTAAACCAGGGGCAACACCGGTAAAATAACGGTCAAGAAGATTTCACCCCCACATGGCCTTAAGGATTAAAGAAGAAGTTGACAAGTTATATAAGGCCAGATTCATTAGAGTTGTCCTATATCCTCAGTGGGTGGCAAACATAGTCCCTGTCATCAAGAAGGATGGAAAGGTGCATATTTTCATCGATTTCAGGGATCTCAATAAAGCATGTCCCAAGGATGATTTCCCGCTGCCTCACATTGATGTCTTGGTCGATAGTACCGTCGGGTACGAATCGTTGTCATTTATGGATGGTTACTCAGGATATAATCAAATCCGTCTTGCTCCAGAAGATCAAGAGAAAACCTCCTTCACCACGCCCTGGGGCACATATTGTTATGTGGTTATGCCGTTCGGTCTGAAGAATGCAGGTGCCACCTATCAAAGGGCGATGATGGCCATCTTCCACGACATGATGCATATATATATGGAAGCTTACGTGGATGACATTTTGGTGAAGTCAAGAACCAAAGAAGAACACCCCTCTATCCTGGCTAAGGTGCTACAAAGAGCCAGGAAGTACAAGCTTAAGATGAATCCGAAGAAGTGTGTATTCGGAGTCTCTTCAGGGAAGCTGTTAGGTTTCATAGTGAGCAAACGGGGGATCCAGATTGATCCTAACAAAGCACAGGCAGTCATGGACATGCCTCCGCCTAAGAACATTACGGAACTTCGAGGATTGATCGGTCGATTGCAATTCATTAGAAGATTCATATCCCAACATTCTCAAAGGTGCCGTCCATTTTATGAATTGCTTAAGGCAGGAGTTAAGTTTGAATGGAATGAAGATTGTCAAAAAGCATACGAGGACTTAAAGGAATATCTATCCAATCCCCTAGTTTTGCAACCTCCTGTCCCTGGGAAACCCTTAATCCTATACATCTCGGTTATCGAAGTCTCCCTAAGGGCGGTATTAGCACAAGTAGACGATGAAGGGAAAGAGCGGGCTGCGTATTACCTCTCTCGGTTATTCAACCCAGCTAAGTCCAGATACACTGCTATGGAGAAGACTTGTGCCGCCTTAGTGTGGGTAGCTCAGAAGCTTAAACACTATTTTCTTGCTCACCCAGTTAGGTTGATCTCTAGAATGGACCCGATTCGCTACCTCTTAGAAAAGCCTGTCCTTTCTAGTAGGTTAGCTCGCTGGCAGAGCTTCCTCTCTCAATTTGAGATCACATTCGTCGTTCAGAAGGCGGTCAAAGGATACGCCATCGCTGAGCATCTTGCCCATCTTCCTATCCCTCACTCTGATTCCATTCAGGATGATTTCTCGGATGAATTATCTCTCAGTTCTCTCTCACCATCCCTTCTGGTCTCTGCACTTCGATGGTGCACTCAATTCTCAAGGCCGAGGGATTGGCGCTGTTCTGCTTACTCCCGAAGGAGTAACTATTCCCTTTGCTTATCAACTTCGATTTCTTGCTACCAACAACATCGATGAGTACGAAGCTCTCCTGGCTGGACTGAAGCACGCCTATCTCCTAGGTGCGCGTTATTTAAACATCATTGGAGACTCTCAGCTCGTCTTACGGCAAGTTCTGTCCACTTACCGTACTCGTGACCCCAAACTCAAGCCCTATCAAGATTTGGTCACGCTTCTTGATAGGCAATTCCGTAAGCTAATATATATCCATACTCCTCGTTCTCAGAATATCCTAGCTGACGCTCTAGCATCTCTGGCTTCCTCTCTATCTTTTCCTCTCAGTCGGAACACGGAGACTATCGTCGTTCAGAGATTGGACGCACCCTCTCGTCAGGACCCTTGGTTCATCAACTATAGGAAGACTGTAGAGGTGAGGGCTGAGAAGGAAGATCTCAAGGAAGTATCTCTAATGGAGTTAGAAGAGATTCTGGATGAAGAGGAGCTTGTTAAACAGGAGGACAGTGAGCTAGAAGGGGAGGGGATGAATAGATCACCGTTTAAAAAATATTTGTCCTAGCCGAGGAAATCTTAGAAGATGAGATGGGCTAGGAAGACTGACTATATGTAAAATAATCCGAAACCTCAACCAAGATAAAGCAGGTCACGAGCGCAGAACATATATCACTCAGAATTTCATCAACACATATGCACAAGCACTAAGCGAGCAGTCAGACCAAGGTTTCGATCATCAACAATCACACTTACTTCATGAAACCAGACAAAAGCATAAAGAGAAAAGATGCGCACAATCACACCACGAAGAACAGGAGGTTTAGATGGTTCAGTCTGCAACCTGCAGACTTACGTCCATCCCTCACTCAAGGCCGAGTGAGGCTTCCCTTTCACAAGAAAGAACCGCAGACTCAGTCTGCTAACAACACGCTGATCCACAGCTTGGGGATCGAAATCCCTACAGACGCTGAACTCACAGCTTGAACCCAGGTCTCACACCACAAGACCTGACCCGGAGATAACTCTCCCTTCCTCTTAGACAAGAGGGAACCCAGCAGTGACTCACCCTCACTGCAATTCAGAGACGCTGTCTCTCTTCCTCCTCAGCCGGAGGGAAGAACCCAGGTAGCCTTCTCACTACCTGAACATAAAACCCCGGAGAACTCCTCCCTTCCTCTGATCTAAATCAGAGGGAAACCACACTGCGACCCAGAGGATTCACCTCTCTTCCTCTACACCGAGAGGGAACGAAAACAGAGTGTCAGAATTTGAGAACGAACAAACGAAGACATAAAGAAATATTGAAAGACAATCAAACGGAGAAACAATGTAGCTTCTTAAAGAAGCATAGACAAAACATAGCAGAAAACCATCCTCTCCTTCATCACTCTCTCTCTTCCAGGTACGCTCAACGAATGGATCAGGATGGCTTCTCCTCTCCTTCCTCTCGCTCTGGCCTCACCCTTTTTCTTGTGACTTCGGCAGCTTTTCAGGAGCAGAAACCTTCATATATATATCCAACCTCACGAGAGAGTGAGGGTTTGGGAGACACGCGCGAAGTAATGCTTCCAGATGAACCGAGCCACGTGTTAGATGATTATTCCCTCGGATCACATGCTCACATGATTGGAATAAAGTTCCAATTTGTCTTTAAGTCCCTGTAAGGTTTCAGAGAACATTCAGTCAATCTCAGAAATATTCAAGTCATACATTGTTCACACAGATTGCACGGGACTTATCAAAGGACAGAAGAACGCATCAACGCAGTAAAACCAAGGTGTTAACGCAATGAGATTATAATCGGGTTATAATGGAGGGCAGGTCCCTTGACAAAGCACCCCAATGCGTCAACGCATCAGTTGACAGCGTCGACGCTTCTGCTTGGTGGTTGATCAAAAGAACCTTTGGTCATAAACTCAATGCATCGACGCTTCCATTGTGTAGCGTCACCTCAGCTCCTTGGGCGAGACACATAATCTCTTGGGAACAAGCCAATGCGTCAACGCTTCAGGTGACAGCGTCGACTCAGCTTCATAGGCGAGACGCTCATGCCCTTGGCACCAAGCCAATGCGTCAACGCTTCCATCGTGCAGCGTCGACGTAGTGAACAAGACAAATAAGTATGAGCTCATGGGTGAACATGATAGAGGAGCATTAAATCAGAAAAGCATGATGAAAAAGTATTTGATCCATAGATGTGCATGCAAGACAACAACATTAGATCCTAAGAATATTTAGACAATGCAGGATCTTTATCATTCATCAAGGAGCATCAAAATAATTATCATAAAAATAATTTGATTCATAGTGTTAGCCATCATCAAAACTACAGAGATGCAACAATCTCCCTCTTTTTGATGATGGCAACACCATGAGTCAAATTCAGTGAAATAAGAAACACCAACTTAAAACATTCTCAATAAAGGCAGCAATGGTGACCTCTCAAGGCCTGAACAGGCCTGAACTCACAGCACTCATCATCTTTTACCAAAAACCATTCCAAAACCTTCCTTCCACTAGCTAGCTACAAGATCACCTCTTTACTCCCCCTTTCAACCTTCTCCCCTTTTCAGACTTTTCAACCTTCTCCCCCTTTGACATCATCAAAACAAGGAGAAAGAGAGATGTTGACGCTGGACTGATGAGAAAAGATGGAGAGGATTCCAACAGTGGACACTCATTGTCAAATCTTAGATGCTTAAGTGGGGTTGTAAGGTTCAGTGAAGAATCTTGGAGTTCTGGTAAGAGAAAGAGATTTAGAATAAACTTGAAGTTTATCAACTTACTATGATTATGAGAGAAGAGCAAGTGGCAACAAGTATGACTGAGGTAGCTGTTAAGGCTTGTCAAAGAGACAACAAGAGTTTGAACCACTAAGACAGCCTGTAGGCATTGAGGACAAACAGTCCAGGCAGAGAAAGCACAGTTATAGAGTGTATTTGGCCAGTTACACTTTTGACATTAAGTATGCACCTTGGTCAGAGGCCAGCATCCTCAGTTACTCAGTGTGAGAGCCTCATCACTTCTCAATTAGAGAACAGAGATAGTGACCATTGGTTGTTACATGAGGAGACACCTTGATCAGAGGCCAGAATCCCCAGTTACTCACCATATTGTCATCATTGCTCTGCCAAGCACAATTTTGAATTGTATTTCTTTCTTTTGATTTTATTTATGAGAATTGATACCTCATGACATAGGAAATTCTCATTTCATTGATGGGATTCCTAGTTTCTCAGTATGCAGTTTTAAGCACAGATCAGTTTAACTAACTCAACAAGGGGTTGTTTGAAGACAAAACCCAAGGCAAATATTAGAGGTCTTATCAAGATGTCCAATGAGAAACTCATAAACAGAAACCATTTCTTACAAGTCTAGCTTGTTCATGAGTCATGCAACAAAGTAAGAGGATATACTTGTGAAGGTTAATCTTAGCCTCTTAAGACTTACTAGAAGAGGATTCTAGCTGGACTTTAATTGCACAAACTTAAGAATGTAGGAAATGAATGAGGTTCTATTAAGAGGAATATTCAAGATCAATTCTAACATTTAATCCAGCAACAACAACCATCTTTCAAGCGTTTCTAATTAGTCAAGCTCCCCCTCTCTAGTAGCTCTATCTTCCATTCTACCCAGAAAATAGTAGAGAAGCAGAATTGACTTTACTCAAAGCACACACCCGCTCCCCCTCACATAGGGACCCCCACCAGAAAAAGTATGACAAAACTACCACTAAATTTATGGAAATACATGAACCAGAATTCATTGCCTCAAGTCAGTCAGAGTTTGTAAATACCAAGTTCTCTTCTCAAAGAAGTGAATTTTTCAGTATCTAGAGGTTTTGTAAAAATATCAGCAATTTGATCTGCAGTCCCAACATGAATTAATTCAAATGTTTTATTTGCAATTTCATTTCTGATAAAGTGGTGCCTGATTTCAATGTGTTTTGTTCGTGAGTGTAAAACAGGATTCTTTGCAATGTTTATGGCACTAGTGTTGTCACAAAAGATGGGAGTGCAACCTGTCTCTACTTGGTAATCCTGAAGCTGATGCTTGATCCAGATAACCTGAGTGCCACAGCTGCTTGCAGCCACGTATTCAGCCTCAGCAGTGGAAAGAGCCACTGAATGTTGTTTCTTTGAACTCCAAGAAACTAGGCATCCTCCTAAGAATTGGCAGTGGCCACTGGTGCTCTTCCTATCTAATTTACATCCAGCAAAGTTTGTATCAGTGTATGCAACTAAATCTAATGTGCGAGAAGTAAGATACCATAATCCTAATGTGTGTGTGGCAGACAGATATCTAAAGATCCTTTTTACAGCAGACAAATGAAGTTCAGTAGGCCTAGACTGATATCTTGCACATAAGCCAACACTGAATTGTATGTCTGGCCTAGATGCTGTTAAGTACAAGAGGGATCCAATCATACCTCTGTAGAGTTTTTCATCCACTTGTTTACCTGACTCATCTGCATTAAGGGTCATGCTTGTGCTCATTGGGGTGGATATTTGCGTCAGGTTAGTCATCCCAAACCTTTTTAGGATATCCAGCGTGTACTTGGTTTGGTGGAAGAAGCAGCCGTCTGACATTTGATTTATCTGTAAGCCAAGAAAATAAGTCAGTTCTCCAACTAAGCTCATCTCAAATTCAGCTGACATAAGTTGTGAAAATTCACTACATAGTTCAGGATTTGTTGATCTAAAGATTATGTCATCTACGTATACCTGAACTATGATGAGATCATGTCTTGAATTCTTAGTGAACAAGGTTTGGTCAACTTTACCTCTGTCATATCCTTTATTCAGTAAGAAACTGGTCAGCCTTTCATACCAGGCCCGAGGAGCCTACTTTAGTCCATAAAGAGCTTTGTTTAACCTGAAAACTTGATCAGGTTTAGTCGAAAACTGAAATCCAGGAGGTTGTTCAACATAAACTTCTTCTTTTAGAATTCCATTCAAGAAAGCACTCTTAACATCCATTTGTTGAAGTTTTATATTGTTTGAACAAGCAAACACTAATAGAATTCTGATAGCCTCCATTCTAGCTACTGGAGCAAAGGATTCATCAAAATCTACTCCATACTCGTGACAGTAGCCTTTAGCTACAAGTCTAGCTTTATTCCTAGAGATGACACCTTCTTCATTCAGTTTGTTCTTAAAAACCCATTTTGTTCCTATTACATTGAAATTTTCAGGTATAGGTACAAGTTCCCAGACATTGTTTCTATCAAATTGCCCTAGTTCTTCACACATGGCAGTTACCCAATTCTCATCACTTAAGGCTTCTTCAATGGTCTTAGGCTCAATTTGAGAAACTAAAGCAATTAAGTCCTGATTCTGAACATTTCTGAAATGGGATCTTGTCCTAGGGGGATCATGAAGACTACCAATAATATTGGTTACAGGGTGGTCTTTTAAAATTCTGACATTTGTTGAGGACTCACCTTGTTCGGCTGTACTTACTGGGTTCAGATCAGTGGGTTCTTCAGCCGGTTGTACTTCCTCCTCTTGCATTCGATTCAGGAACTCTCCATCATGTCTTGTAGACCTGTTATCATCATTTAGACTGTTAGAGATTTTTGTTTCATCAAAAATGACATGAGGGGTTTCCTCTACAGTTCTATCAGTTTTGTTAAAGACCCTGTAGGCCCTAGATGTTTCAGAGTATCCTAGGAATATTCCCGGAACACTTCTGGCATCAAATTTATCTAAGTCTCTCTTGTTGTTATTATGAATAAAGCATTTTGAACCAAAAATCTTGAAATATGAGACATTAGGCCTCTTACCTTTCAGGAGTTCATATGGTGTTTTCTTATGTATGGGTCTTACCAAAGCTCTATTAAGTATATAGCAGGCTGTGTTTGCTGCTTCTGCCCAGAAACTCTTCGGTAGCTGACTCTCCATTAGTAATGTTCTTGCCATTTCCACTATTGTTCGATTCCTTCTCTCCACAATTCCATTCTGCTCTGGGGTCCTGGGAGAAGAAAATTTATGAGTCAGTCCCTCATTGTCACAAAAACTAGAAAATGAAGAGTTCTCAAACTCTCCTCCATGATCTGATTGGATAACAGTGATCTTGTGACCTACATGTTTTTGCTTATTGAAAAAATGTTCAAATTTTTGAAAAGCATCACCCTTATTTGCCAAGAAAAACAACCATGCATATCTAGAGTAGTCATCGACAATGACAAAACCAAATCTCTTACCATTTAGGCTCTGGGTTCTGGTAGGACCAAAGAGATCCATGTGCAAGTGTTCCATAAGCTTGTTTGACAAGCACTCTGACCTAATTTTAAAAGATGTTCAGGTTTGCTTGCCTAGAGCACATGCATCGCAAGGCTTAGAGAATGATTTGAACTTTAAGCTGGGCATGCCTCTAACTAAGTCAAATTTAGCTAATTTATGCAGGGTGTTAAAACTAGCATGACCTAGTCGCCTATGCCAGTCAAACATGTTATTCTCTGAATCAGCAGTGAGACACAGATTAGACTCAGACTCAACATCAAGATCTACAATATAGACATTATTGACTCTATTTGCAATGAACTTTATTTTATCGGAGTTTGGTTCTAAAATCCTGCAAGCATGCTCATCAAAAAGAACCTTGTAACCCTTGTCACACAACTGACTAATACTCAATAAATTATGTTGCAGACCTTCAACCAACAAGACTTTCTCAACAGAGTTGGAGGTTTTCTTACCGATGGTTCCGGTCCCAATGATTTGGCCTTTGTTTTTACCTCCAAACTTAACTGACCCTCCTGCTTTCAATTCAAGCTTGCTAAACTTTCTTTGATCCCCTGTCATGTGCCTCGAGCAACCACTGTCGAGATACCACTTGTTGTTCTCAGCTGCTAGGCTCACCTGTACAATAACAATTTAAGTTGTGTGCTTTGGAACCCAAGGTAAGTTGGGTCCAAAAATACCGTTCAATTCATTAAGCACAGTCTTGGGAATCCAGATCTGTTTTAACCCCTTTTTCTTTCTGTGCTGAGAGTTGACAGTTTTGTTATTGATGTGCATTTCATTTGTTTCTTTTTGTTTCTCAAGGTGTGTCCAGTTTCTGTTGATAAAGGTTTGGGTCCCAGCCAGACCATAATTTTTAACCTGTCTAGATGAAGGCATTTTATTGACAGTATTCTGTGTGTAGTTAGACGTTCCCATGTTTCTTTTAAAGTAGCCCATTCTTTTATTAGAGTCATAGTTGTTGAATTGACAGACAAATTGCTTCTGGTGCGTGGGCTTGTTGAATTTCTTGAAGATATTTTTTCCAAAATCAGCTTGTTGTCTATGGATGTTCTTTTGTTGTTCAGTAGTTTTGGAACTGGATGAAATGTCCAGTTTCTCTTTTCCTTTCTCAGTGTAGAAAGTAGTGGTTTTTACCCCAAATGCTTCCTTCTTACTTGGGTTGAAACCCAACCCCTCTCTGTTAAAGTTTACTTTGGTGCCTAACAAGGCATTCATATTACTCTCTCCCAAAACAAACCTCTCAAGGGTTTTCTTCTTATCTTCCAACTCCTTCCGCAGACATATATTGTTTTCCAGCAATTCATCATTGACCCTTTTAACAGCTTCATACCCTTCCCTGAGTAAGTCATTTTGTCTCAGATTTTCTTCAGTATGTTGATTGGTTTCATCAAGCTGTTTTCTAAGTTTTTCAAGTTCATTTTTAACAAGATTGTTCTCATTTCTTACATTTTCCATTTGAGCTAATTCAGCTATCAGTTTGGAATTTTCTGTCTTGATGAGTTCTTGTTCTTCATTAACCACATTGAGTTTGCGTTTGGTGACTCTATGTTCTTTAGCTAAGGTATTGTACATATCTAGCAGTTCACCATACTTATCTTCCCAGTCATCAATAGAGTAAGTCACAAAGGGATTGATTACCTCATTTTCCTTGTCGGCCATCAGACATACTCCTTCAGTCTCCTTTCCTGAGGAATTAGTCTCTGAGTCTTCTTCTTCATCGCTCCAAGTGCTTACCATAGCTTTTGGCTTTTTCTTGTACACTTTGGAGCCTTTCTTATGGTAATCCAGTGTCTTCTTCTGAAGCTCAGGGCAATCTTACTTCATGTGCCCAAAGTTCCTGCAATGATAACACATCACACTTTTAGCATTCCTATCCTTGTCATTGCCATTGTTCGGATATTTACCTGATGAGTAGTTTCTTCTTCTCCCATATGATTTTCCCTTCATTTTCAGAAATTTCCTGAACTGTGGTGTGAGCAGAGCTTTTTCACTCCTATCAAGGTCTGGAATTCCATCAGAGTCTCCACTGCTGCTGCTGCTGCTGCTACTGTTGCTATGTCGTTCAACTTTAAGAGCAACATTCTTGCCCCTTCTGTCATTTCCTTCTCATGTTTTCTTGAGATTTATCTCATAGGTCATAAGAGACCCTATGAGTTCAGTGACGGTCATGGTTGTTAAATCCTTTGATTCCTCTATCACAGTGGCTTTTGTGTGCCATGCTGTAGTCAAGGATCTTAGGATCTTCCTGACTATATCCCCTTTAGATATTTCCTTTCCAAATCCCTTGAGGCTGTTTGTGATCAGTGACAGCCTAGCGTACATATCAGTCACGCTCTCCTCTGACTTCATCTTGAATAATTCATACTCAGAGGTTAGGTAGTTTACCTTGGAAGCTCTGACCTGAGAGGTACCCTCGTATCAGCGCTAGTTCATCCCACATCTTCTTAGCTGTCTTGCACGCCGAAATTCGGGCATATTCTTCAGGGTGAACTGCGCACTGGATGATGTTGAGCGCAGACCAGTTCAGTCCGGATAATTTGACTTGTTCTTCAGACAACATCTCCTCATTCGGAGGTAAATCATAAGGTCCAGTTGTAATGACTCTCCACAGCTTGTGGCTCTGAGATCGGATGAAAACTTCCATCCTATTTTTCCAAAAGAAATAATTAGAACCATCAAAATATGGGGGACGGGAGATTGACTGTCCTTCAGCTATGTAGCTGCGAGGAGCACTGGTTCCAGGATTACCCTGGTCGTTGGACCACATCTCGGGTAAACCCGCTCTGATACCAACTGTTAAACAGGAGGACGGTGAGCTAGAAGGGGAGGGGATGAATAGATCACCGTTTAAAAAATATTTGTCCTAGCCGAGGAAATCTTAGAAGATGAGATGGGCTAGTAAGACTGACTATATGTAAAATAATCCGAAACCTCAACCAAGATAAAGCAGGTCACGAGCACAGAACATATATCACTCAGAATTTCATCAACACATATGCACAAGCACTAAGCGAGCAGTCAGACCAAGGTTTCGATCATAAACAATCACACTTACTTCATGAAACCAGACAAAAGCATAAAGAGAAAAGATGCGCACAATCACACCACGAAGAACAGGAGGTTTAGATGGTTCAGTCTGCAACCTGCAGACTTACGTCCATCCCTCACTCAAGGCCGAGTGAGGCTTCCCTTTCACAAGAAAGAACCGCAGACTCAGTCTGCCAACAACACGCTGATCCACAGCTTGGGGATCGAAATCCCTACAGATGCTGAACTCACAGCTTGCACCCAGGTCTCACACCACAAGACCTGACCCGGAGATAACTCTCCCTTCCTCTTAGACAAGAGGGAACCCAGCAGTGACTCACACTCACTGCAATTCAGAGACGCTGTTTCCCTTCCTCCTCAGCCGGAGGGAAGAACCCAGGTAGCCTTTTCACTACCTGAACACAAAACCCCGGAGAACTCCTCCCTTCCTCTGATCTAAATCAGAGGGAAACCACACTGCGACCCAGAGGATTCACCTCTCTTCCTCTACACCTAGAGGGAACGAAAACAGAGTGTCAAAATTTGAGAACGAACAAACGAAGACATAAAGAAATATTGAAAGACAATCGAACGGAGAAACAATATAGCTTCTTAAAGAAGCATAGACAAAACATAGTAGAAAACCATCCTCTCCTTCATCACTCTCTCTCTTCCTGGTACGCTCAACGAATGGATCAGGATGGCTTCTCCTCTCCTTCCTCTCGCTCTGGCCTCACCCTTTTTCTTGTGGCTTCGGCAGCTTTTCAGGAGCAGAAACCTTCATATATATATCCAACCTCACGAGAGAGTGAGGGTTTGGGAGACACGCGCGAAGTAATGCTTCCAGATGAACCGAGCCACGTGTTAGATGATTATTCCCTCGGATCACGTGCTCACATGATTGGAATAAATTTCCAATTTGTCTTTAAGTCCCTGTAAGGTTTCAGAGAACATTCAGTCAATCTCAGAAATATTCAAGTCATACATTGTTCACACAGATTGCACGGGACTTATCAAAGGACAGAAGAATGCGTCAACGCAGTAAAACCAAGGCGTTAACGCAATGAGATTATAATCGAGTTATAATGGAGGGCAGGTCCCTTGACAAAGCACCCCAATGCGTCAACGCATCAGTTGACAGCGTCGACGCTTCTGCTTGGTGGTTGATCAAAATAACATTTGGTCATGAACTCAAGGCGTCGACGCTTCCATTGTGTAGCGTCGCCTCAACTCCTTGGGCGAGACACACAATCTCTTGGTAACAAGCCAATACGTCAACGCTTCAGGTGACAGCGTCGACTCAGCTTCATAGGCGAGACGCTCATGCCCTTGGCACCAAGCCAATGCGTCAACTCTTCCATCGTGCAACGTCGACGTAGTGAACAAGACAAATAAGTATGAGCTCATGGGTGAACATGACAGAGGAGCATTAAATCAGAAAAGCATGATGAAAAAGCATTTGATCTATAGATGTGCATGCAAGACAACAACATTAGATCCTAAGAATATTTAGACAATGCAGGATCTTTATCATTCATCAAGGAGCATCAAAATAATTATCATAAAAATAATTTGATTCATAGTGTTAGTCATCATCAAAACTACAGAGATGCAACAATATTGTTGTGACTCCTCTGTGTTGATGGTGTTGACATATTGTTTTCACTCATTGGCAACACCTTGTTTAGAGTGATTTGGCAACTATTGATGTTTTGATGTATTTATGTTATCAGATTGTCTGTGATTGATGAATGTGTGTTATCAATTTGCCTGAGTGTTCTTTGCAGTTCACATGTCTATACACTGCATTGTTTAAAGTCTATACACTCGTCTCATGCTGTGTTTAAAGTCTATACATTCATAGCGTCCAGTGTCTAGAATTTCATAAAGTCTGTACGTTGGAAGTATGTACAACGGACTGTTCATGCATCCATCTTCGAAGTCCATACATTGGACTGTTGCACGCATCATTGAAGTCTATACACTGGTCCGTCTCTCCAGTCTATACATTGTGCATCATCTCAGCCACCGTCTCATTCAGCGTCTCACGCTTACAAAGTCTATACACTGGGCTTGATGCCATGTCTATACATCGACTGGCAGTCTTCAGCTAAGTGTATTATTTGCTTCATAACATGAAGTATATACATTGCATGATCTTTTAATCAAGTCCATACACTGAGCAAGTACATGCATTGTCAGCCTGTCGAGTGAAGAGTCTACACATTGGTTGTTCACAAGTCCCTATAGTTCAAAGTCTGTACACTGCATTCTAATTCAGCGAAGTCTCTTCATTGCATATAAGCATCAAAGTCTGTACAGTGGGGAAGTGTGTACATCCACTAGTGAACACATCAAGTCTATACACCGCATGTGTTCATCTGATTTTCATGAAGTCTATACAATACAATGCATAAACTTAGAACTGATGACTTCGTTTCATCTGTCTGAAGGGACTGAAGAGGCTAATGAACCCCTTAAAGCAAGAGGGCTGAAGCCATCAAATTTTCGCTGCTGGAACACACCAATGCGTCAACGCCTTGATCAAGTGGTGTGAACGCAGTAGTTCAAATAATCAAGAAAGAAGCTTGTGGATTACTCTGGTGCGTCAACGCATTGATCAAGTAGCGTGGACGCAGCAGTTCAAGTATCTTTTATTACAGCCTCTGGAGTACATTGGCAGCATCGACGCTGCAGCTCCATGCGTCAACGCAGCATGCTGAGAGCGTCAACGCAGCACGTCTATCTGCTGAAGACCTGCTCACTGGAATGCATCAATGCGTCAATGCCACGGGTTGGAAGCGTCGACGCTAGGCTGTTTGTTCACTGGAACATATCCATGCGTCAACGCCATTGCTAGACAGCGTCGACGGAGCCATTGAGCCTGATAGGCATCTAGTTCGGAGACAGTTTAGAAGGTTAACGCTTGAGTTCTTAGCATCCACGCAGCATGCAAACAAGCCGAACTATTAGTTGCAGAAACACACCACTGCGTCAACGCTTTAGCCTAGCAGCGTCAACGCAGCATGTCTATCCGCCACCAAATACATTGATCACTGGACTGTCGATGCCAATGCGTCAACGCAGCAAGCTGATGGAGTCAACACAGCAGACTTGAGTTTCATAGGTTGAAAATCTCTGAAGGCTGCGTCAACTCCTTGGAGCAAGTGGGTTGACGCCATCTAACTCCAGTTGCTGAGCGTACTGGTGCTGGGCACGTGATCCGAGGATAAGAATAGTGTCCAGATGAGGACACGTGTACTGACAGCCTGCTGGATGCTGCCACGTGGTCCGAATTCTTAGGGCGGGAATTGTGGAAGCCACACGCGCCCTGGCTGCTGCTGCTGGTATTCAATGGAGCCTTCGTCTTCAGATGGAGGCTGATCGTGATCGAAGCCAGGGAGCAGAAGAAGAAAAGAAAAAGCAGAGAGCAGAAGCTGAGAGAAGAAAAAGAGAAAAAGGAGAGAGAGCTTCCACGATCCAGCAGAAGAAAAGAAAAAGAGAAAGAGAGAAAAGGAGAACAGAGATCGAGAGAAGAAGAGAAGTGCAGCAGAGAAGGAAGAGAAAGAGAGAGAGTGAAGAAAGAGAGTGAGATCGAGGGAGATCTGTTCTTGATGGACCGTGGATCAAATCCAGGCCATCCAGCTCTTTAAGAGCCACATTGTGCTTCATTGCTTACAGCTTTCCGATTGCTGTCTTGTTCTATTTTCTGTTTTCTATTTTACATCTTTGTTCAAGCTGTTAGTCAGCGGATTGCAGAGGTGCTGCCTCTGGACGGCTAAGCTGTATTGCCCAGCGGTTTGCAGTGGAGGATTCCACTGGACAGCAAGCTGTGTTGCTCAGCGGGGCGAGGAGGATTCCTCGGACGGCAAGCTGTGTTGCCCAGCGGATGTATGGCAAGCTGTGATGCCCAGCTGTTCAAGCTGTGAGTCAGCGGAATCCACACTCGGTTTGAGTGTGGGGTGGATGTAGGTCTGCTGGACCGAACCACCTAAAAACCCCTTGTGCATTGTGGTTTGTTTTGTTCTATTGTGCTTCCGCTAGATGAATGCATAGGGGCGCTCCATGTGTTTGGCTTCTGGTTGAGCAGAAGAGTTAATTAGTCTTCTTAGAGTGTTTTAATTTGTCAAGAGAGCGAAATTCTAGTTGAGCTATATTTTGTCTAAATCTGTCTTGTTAGCACTCTAGTGATCTTAATGTGTGTTTGTTTAGTTCCGCATCTGCCCATTAGCATTTAAGCTTGTCTAGTTTGCGAACTAGTAATTCTAGTGAGCATCATATTTTAATTGGGCGAAAGATTTTTAAAGGGCTATATTCATTCACCCCCCCTCTGAATACTGCACCGAACTCAACAATTGGTATCAGAGCGGTCTCTGACTTAACAGATCTAACAATCTGCAGAGGATCCTGCTAGATTTTTGGTGCGTTTTCAGAGTGGGTGTATTGTGCTCGTTGTTTTGTTTCACCGGTTTAGTGCTTTACCTTGCCCATCTGGTTTTGCTGCATTTCCTGTCATTTGCTTTAGTGAGTTGAATCTGTTTGCCATCTGTCCAAATGGATCGTCCTCCAATTTATGATGGTTCTAACTTTGAAAGTTGGCTAGGAGGCCTAGCTGTGTATGTAGATTCCATTGATCCCAAACTATGGAGTTTGCTATCCAAAGGCCCACATCGATTACCCAAAGATCAGACCAAGTGGTCTAGTGAGGACACCTTTAAGAACCGTGATAATGTCATAATTCTTAATATCTTGAGAGCTGCTGTTAATACTGATGTATATTCTTTTGCTCTCAGGTGCAATTCTGGAAAAGAGATATATGACAAAGTTATCTCTGCGCATGACCAACAAGGTGATAGCTGCTTGATGGCCAACCGGGATGATGAAGATGAGACCTCATCTCAGGTGAGCTCTGAATCAGATGGATACTCTTTCGATGAATTGATATAGATGTATGAAAATTTGTTAGAAGTATCCAAGAAATTGAAATCTGAGAATAAAATGTTGAAAAAGAATTGTGATAGAATAAATCTGGAAGATTCCTGTGAAAACTATCCAAATATGAAAAAGTCTTATGATGCATGCATGCTAGATGTTCAGAATCTTAAGAAACAAAATGATTCTCTAAAAATTGAAAAACAAACATGCTTGGATAAAATATCAGAAATAGAGAATCAGTTGAATGATAAGAAAAAGGAGCATCTAAAAGACATGCAGGAACTTACTGAAGTTAATACTGAAATGGACAAACTGAAACTGGAGAATAAAGATTTTCAAAAGAAAAATAAAACTCTTATGGTCAGAATGAATGAAATCAATGAGGAAGTTTCACAGTCTTCTTCTGCTAAATCAAATTGTAAAATGTGCTCAGCATTAAGAGAATGTAATGAAGATCTCTTTAGTGAGAATGAATGGTTAAACAAACAAACTGCCTCACTTAAAGAAGATCACAAAAATCTGCTTGCTGAGAAAATTAAAGCAGAAGAAAGAGAAGAGGAACTGATTGAAAAATTGGAGCAAATATCTGGAAGAGAAAGATGTGCTGGAAATGAAATTGATGCTAAAAATCTTGAGGAAGAAAACAATGAACTGAAGGATGAAATTGAAAAACTGAAGTTGTTAAACACTGGCTTGTCCGAAAGACTTCTCACCATAGAAAAAGGAAAAGCTATCCATGATGAAGAATCACAAACTTTGATCAATCTGGAACAAGAAGTTGAGAAGTATAAAATTGCAAATAAAGTCTTAAGTGAATGTGTAAATTACAGTGAACAGGAGATAGCCAGTTATGAGCTTCATATAGCATCCTTGGAAAATAAGATTCATGACCTGGAAAACTCAGCATCCAAGTTTACAAAAACTGAAAGAAAAATAAAAATTGTTGTGAAAAGTGAGGATAAGAATTCTAAGGGGGGAACAAATTGCACTTCTGATGTTAAAAAAAATCACTAAAAGCCAGCTATACAACACCTTTGTGCAAGGTTCAGATGTAGCTAGTACTTCAAAGCAATCCCCAAAACAAAATGAAAATCTGAAATCATCTTCATCTGTATTTCAGTTCAAAGCCCAGAAAAATGAAAAGCAAACAAAAATTGTGAAAGGGGGCAATAAATTGAAAAAGAATGGTCAATTGAATAAAGTCAAAATTGTCCCTACATGTGATGTGAATTCTGCTAGCAGTGTGGAGTCTGATAGACTGACACATGTCACTCACAATTCATCCACTCACTCACATGCATCAGAGAAGAAATTATCATGCTATTATTGTGGCAAGAAAGGGCATATCATGGATGATTGCAGAATACTGAAAGAAGATGAGCATGCTAGTAAAAAAGTGCATTCAAGGAAATCTTTTGATAGAAACCATGCCACTAAGAAATCTAATGCATCCTGTTATTATTGTGGTAGGCGTGGTCATTTAATGAATGCATGTTTCAAACTGAAAGAAGATAACAATGTGAATTCTAGATCTTTTACACATGCTCATGACCCACATAGACACAGATCTACTTCAGGCCAGCATATTATATGTTTCACTTGCAACAAGCCTGGGCACAAGGCAAATGAATGCTGGTCAGGAAATCACAGGGGAAAAAATGAATCAAACAGCAAGCATCTTAGATGCTTTGAATGTGGTAAGTATGGGCATGCAGTCAAGGACTGCTGGTTTGCTCAGGGAAATCATTTTAATTCCAAATTTGTAAGATTCCCTGCAAACAAAAATTTCTTGGGTAGAAATAAAGCTGGTTTTAAAGAAAAGACTCTTGTTTGTTATGAATGTGGAAAACCTGGCCACCGAGCTTCTGAATGCTGGTGGACAGGTAATGGTAAATCAAAAATTCATGCTTACAACAGAAAAATTCATGCTCAGTTTCATAGGTCTCATGTTGCTGTAGATATGCATCATAGGACCAGAAAAACTGTTGGTTCATGTCATTATTATGGAAATTTTGGACATTCTATGTCTGATTGCTCTCTAATGGAATTTGATGATAATATTGCTAAGAAATTATTTAGAACACCTGATAGGGGTAATTCAGGACCCAAGGCTTCTTAGGTTCCTGCAGGATCAACTTGATTTTATCTTGAAGGTGTGCCTTG
This sequence comes from Amorphophallus konjac, assembly GCA_022559845.1. Lineage (NCBI taxonomy): Eukaryota > Viridiplantae > Streptophyta > Magnoliopsida > Alismatales > Araceae > Amorphophallus > Amorphophallus konjac. The sequence continues at coordinate 446,280,591 of CM040121.1, read as the reverse complement.
GAAGCTGAAGAATAAAAGGGGTTAACCAAGGCACTCAAGAATGAAAACCCCATGACTACACATCAGGTCAGTTCTGAACTTTGTTTAAATTTATTCATCTGATATTGTTGATTTGTCTGCTTGACTTCTGATGTCTTCTTCTTGTCTAGCTGATCAGTCTGCACTCCAGACTCAGCTACTGAATTTAATTCTGAACATATTTTATGCTCTTCTCACACTGCTGTTTGCTCTGAATAAATGAGATGCTAGATGCACTGCCCAATCATGTTTGCAGTCGATGCATTATAGAGACTTTGTGTCAATGCATTGCGTGCTTGTTGTTAAATGCATATATTGCACTGAGTTTGTATGGGTCATATAGTGCATATAGTCAATGCATGTGTCTAATGTCTGCATACATCATTTACATGACTATTTGTGAAATCTACTCTGCACTGCATATATTATTTGCATAACCCTGGTATATCAAATAGTAAGTTACTAAAAGGCAGGGAAATCTGTCTGGAAGTTCTTACTATGTGTGAGATGGTCCTTGTGACCAGGTTCTTCGCCAAGTACCAAGGGTCAAGTCTTCATGTAGAGCAGTGAAATGCATATCATAAATTTGAATAAAATAAAATATGAAAAGAAATGATTCATTGCATATCATGCATTTTGTCAGGGGGAGCTTGTTTGATGTTGCTTGGTCATCATGCTCTCCTTATCAGAATTGTTGCATACTGCACACATGAAGAGAAGTGCACATATAAATGTTTGAAAAACCTAAAAAGGCATTTCATTGCATCTAGACAGGGGGAGCTTTTAAAATTGGTGTTTTGTTTGTCACGCTTTGAACACCTCTTGTCTAGTATTTGATCAACTCTCTTCATGATACTATCTGTCAGCTGATCTGTCTGAATTCCAGACTCAGCTATTGTGTGTTGATGTTCACACTTCTGATCTCTCTCTTACTGATTGACTCTTCCACCAGCCTACTCATCTTTCATATATCTCTTGGCTGGTGTGACTGATTTGGTACTGTAGCTGCATGCATATGGATAGGGGGAGTATTGTTAGAAATTCAGAGTGTACTTCAACTTTCTTGAATTCACTCATCTTTTAACTCTGAATGCTTAAATCTGACATTATGGCAATCTGTTGGTCAGTTCTGATTTCTAAGCAATAGAAAATAGACTTCTTCATGTATAAGAATTTGAATTGCTTAAAGACTGACCTAATGGTTTAAATTTTATAATTTTTGGAGTTTAAAGATTGTAATCTATATATAAGAAAGCTGAAAATTGATAAACCTCTCAACCCCTTTTCTTATTTCATGTCAGACAAAGCTAATCATATCTGAAATCTGAAAACTCATCTGAAATCATGTTTAGAGAAGCTAAGTATGTGTATTGTTCTTAAACAAGTCATTCTGAAACATATAAAGGATAGTTAAGAAAGATATTGAAAAACATTGAAAATCAATTGAAAAATAACATTGGCAGAGCAATGACTGGTAAATCACTGAGAAACTGAGTGATCCATCAAAGAAGTGGACAACACTCATGTCATGAGGTGTATCAACTATCTCTGTATAAAATGATCAAAACAGTAGGTTGGTTTCACTGAGTACCTGGGGGTAACTGGCGTCTGATAAACGTGTACCCTCACACAAAAAGGTGTAAATCAGTTTTACTGTGTCTGATCATAGGCAGAATGGTGCATGATGTTGAGTATCTAGGGGTATTGGCGTCTGATAAACGTATACCCTTACGCAAAAAGGCACATGGTACCTGAATGCCCAAAATGAACTCATATTGAAAAATGTTGTTCCTTCAAAAAAAATTTCTTGGATATCAATTTGTTTATTTTCAATACATAACTTTGTATCTCTTAATCATCTTTCCAATGAGTCTACGAAAGTAAGATATTTTGAAACTGAATCTCTCATGCAAATGTGATTCTGGTTTATTGGTTTATCATGCACAACCAACTTATCCATTGATTGTAGTGCATCAACTCAAAATTTTTATAGTCTTTAAACCAGAACTCTATCTGAAAGTAGTTTCTAAATTCATATGCTTGAAGACTCTATACTTTAGAATGCTTATTTCTGAACTACCTGTTCAGAATGCCAGTCAGATGATTTCTTGCTCATTCCCTTGTGTTCCTTTCCCTCCTCTTTGTTGATGGCAAAGGGGGAGAATATTTATGCATTGAATTCTGAATCCAGGGAAGGGTATGCATCATGCTATGGTCAAAGAGAGGTGTTGTTGCATGTCAAAGAAGGGTGTTGTTGCATGCATTCATAGCATTTGCATAACAATCTGAATAACAAATCATGCCTTACATCAAAAATGCATCTATATGACATGATATTGCTATTCCACTTAATAGGGGGTTGCCATCATCAAAAAGGGGGAGATTGTTGTGACTCCTCTGTGTTGATGGTGTTGACATATTGTTTTCACTCATTGGCAACACCTTGTTTTGAGTGATTTGGCAACTATTGATGTTTTGATGTATTTATGTTATCAGATTGTCTGTGATTGATGAATGTGTGTTATCAATTTGCCTGAGTGTTCTTTGCAGTTCACATGTCTATACACTGCATTGTTTAAAGTCTATACACTCGTCTCATGCTGTGTTTAAAGTCTATACATTCATAGCGTCCAGTGTCTAGAATTTCATAAAGTCTATACGTTGGAAGTATGTACAACGGACTGTTCATGCATCCATCTTCAAAGTCCATACATTGGACTGTTGCACGCATCATTGAAGTCTATACACTGGTCCGTCTCTCCAGTCTATACATTATGCATCATCTCAGCCACCGTCTCATTCAGCGTCTCACGCTTACAAAGTCTATACACTGGGCTTGATGCCATGTCTATACATCGACTGGCAGTCTTCAGCTAAGTGTATTCTTTGCTTCATAACATGAAGTATATACATTGCATGATCTTTTAATCAAGTCCATACACTGAGCAAGTACATGCATTGTCAGCCTGTCGAGTGAAGAGTCTACACATTGGTTGTTCACAAGTCCCTATAGTTCAAAGTCTGTACACTGCATTCTAATTCAGCGAAGTCTCTTCATTGCATATAAGCATCAAAGTCTGTACAGTGGGGAAGTGTGTACATCCACCAGTGAACACATCAAGTCTATACACCGCATGTGTTCATCTGATTTTCATGAAGTCTATACAATGCAATGCATAAACTTAGAACTGATGACTTCGTTTCATCTGTCTGAAGGGACTGAAGAGGCTAATGAACCCCTTAAAGCAAGAGGGCTGAAGCCATCAAATTTTCGCTGCTGGAACACACCAATGCGTCAACGCCTTGATCAAGTGGCGTGAACGCAGTAGTTCAAACAATCAAGAAAGAAGCTTGTGGATTACTCTGGTGCGTCAACGCATTGATCAAGTAGCGTGGACGCAGCAGTTCAAGTATCTTTTATTACAGCCTCTGGAGTACATTGGCATCATCGACGCTGCAGCTCCATGCGTCAACGCAGCATGCTGAGAGCGTCAACGCAGCACGTCTATCTGCTGAAGACCTGCTCACTGGAACGCATCAATGCGTCAATGCCACGGGTTGGAAGCGTCGACGATAGGCTGTTTGTTCACTGGAACGTATCCATGCGTCAACGCCATTGCTAGACAGCGTCGACGGAGCCATTGAGCCTGATAGGCATCTAGTTCGGAGACAGTTTAGAAGGTTAACGCTTGAGTTCTTAGCGTCCACGCAGCATGCAAACAAGCTGAACTATTAGTTGCAAAAACACACCACTGCATCAACGCTTTAGCCTAGCAGCGTCAACGCAGCATGTCTATCCACCACCAAATACATTGATCACTGGACTACCGATGCCGATGCGTCAACGCAGCAAGCTGATGGAGTCAACGCAGCAGACTTGAGTTTCATAGGTTGAAGATCTCTGAAGGCTGCGTCAACTCCTTGGAGCAAGTGGGTTGACGCCATCTAACTCCAGTTGCTGAGCGTACTGGTGCTGGGCACGTGATCCGAGGATAAGAATAGTGTCCAGATGAGGACACGTGTACTGACAGCCTACTGGATGCTGCCACGTGGTCCGAATTCTTAGGGCGGGAACTGTGGAAGCCAGGATCAAGCCCCTATTGTTGCGCTAAAAGCTCGAGCTAGTAGCGAAGGTTAGATCATATTTCCTTATGGCAGCGCAGGGCCCCACGTCTATGTGCTGTGGGCGGGCATGAGGGGCTTCGCACATGGATCCCATAATCCATGCGGCGGGTTGGGCTACCAAGCACCGATGGTCCACGTGGGTCCCATACCCCACGTGTACACACCAAATCCAAGGAGACGCTGGCATAAACCAACAATCTCCCCCCCAGCGGCACCTGGGATTTGAACCCGCGACCTCGCTCTGATACCAGTTTACAGGATCAAGCCCCTACCGTTACGCTAAAAGCTCGAGCTAGTAGCGAAGGTTAGACCGTATTTCCTTATGGCAGCGCAGGGCCCCACGTCTATGTGCTGTGGGCGGGCATGAGGGGCTTCGCACATGGACCCCATAATCCATGTGGCGGGTTGGGCTGCCAAGCACCGATGGTCCACGTGGGTCCCATACCCCACGTGTACACACCAAATCCAAGGAGACGCTGGCATAAACCAATAGAGCTACCTTGGTATCATGAAATCGAGTTATTTTGCAAAGAAGGGTCATTCCCAGAAGGGGCAAACGCTGAGCAGCGCAAGTCAATAAGGAGAGCCGCCTCAAGGTATACTATTGTCGCAGGAGAACTGTACAGACGCGCTACTAATGGAATGCTCATGAGATGCTTGGATGATAATGAGACTTCGAAAGTGGATGAAGCAGCCCATTCTAGTGAGTGTGGAGGTCATGTCAATGGCTAGGCTCTAGCGAAGAAAATCCTTAGGCAGGGCTACTACTGGCCCACTCTAGAGGAAGATTGCTCCCTCTATGTCCGGAGGTGTTTTAAGTGCCAACTCCATGCTGATAAAATCCATGCTCCAGCTTCATCTCTCTACCCTCTCTCTGCTCCTTGGCCATTTTCTATGTGGGCTTTCGACGTTGTCGGCCCGCTCGGTGATCCTAATTCTCAGACCAAGCAGAAATCCTTTATCCTTACCACCACTGAGTACTTCACAAAATGGGCCGAAGCCGAGGCGTACGCAGAGATCAAAGCTTCAACGGTGTGTCGCTTTATCATGAAGAATATCATCTCGCGATTCGGAGTGCCAAGCAGCATCATCACCGACAATGGGCCCCAGTTTGTATCTCAAGAGCTCAAGGACCTATGTAAGAAGTTCAATATTGCATTGCATCATTCATCTCCATATTACCCTCAAGGCAACGGTCAAGCCGAGGCCACTAATAAAACCCTTCTTAAAATCATCAAGAAGACATGCGAATCTCATAAGTTTTCCGATTGGCCAGAAAAATTAGTGGAAGCTCTGTGGGCTTACCGCACCTCCGTCCGTACTCCCACGGGACAGACTCCCTATGCTCTTACCTACGGGATGGAGGCGGTGTTCCCTTATGAGATCCTGATCTCTTCCCTTAGAGTGCAGCTCGATAAGGAACTTAATCTCGATGAACGTCGAGAGGCGTTGCTGGTCCAGTTGGAACTCTTAGATGAGAAGAGGATGAATGCGGCCGATCACGTATCCGTTTATCAAAAGAGAGTTTCGCATTATTTTCAAAAGAAGGTAGTCTAACGTAAATTGCAAACAGGTGATATGGTTTTGAAACACAAATTCATTCGGTCTGCATGTCCTAGGTCTAAATTGCAACCTAACTGGGAAGGGCCGTTTGTCGTGAAAGAAGCTTATCCAGGGAATGCTTATCGTTTAGTGAACGCGGAAGGTGAGGAGCTCTCTCACCCGTGGAATGGGTTATACCTTAAGCGGTTCCTTCCTTAGAGTCTAATCAGTGTCACCCCGGGCACCAAAATGTTCCTCCTATTTCTCTAAAAAAAAGGGTCCCGAGTAAAGGCAATCACACACTACACGACATCCCTGGTCAGGTTTTCCGCTTTAAAAGACACAGTTTCTCCTTAGCCATGCTTTGGGGGAAAGTTGAAGTCCCTGTCCGTTTCTTCCTTCGGCTGAATCCAGGGGCAAGAAGTAAATAAGGAGGCGGCAACTAATCCAGGCACCTTGACGAGAGGAGGTCTCAAATAGGGGTAGTCCGTTATGACCTGACGCCACGAGAAACAAGAAAAGAAAGCAAAGGATTAATCTCTACGACAAAAATCAAAAGTATCATCTCGAAGGTCTATTGAGTATAAATTCCAAAAGCTCCAAAAAAGTAAGAAAGAAAAAGAAATGTTGGCATGACAAGAGTGGCAGTACAGTTCCCCGCGGTACAAATGAGCCCGGTCGCACGCATGCCTAGAGTGGACTAAGGTTCGATGACGGACGCAAAGCCTCGGCGCAACAGACCAAATTTCTAATGGATTGTCTGAGAGGAACTCAAGTCCTTAAAACTTCTAAGTCTGGCCTAAGCTTACCCCCGTGTGCTATTTTCCTTTTTTTAGGATTGAAACTAGTACCCTGGGTATGGCCCTGGAAGAAACACCGTCATGAAAACTCTGGGCCTTGGTCAGGGGTGTCACCTCATTGCACGCCAACCTCGGGATTCTCAATACAATACGGAGGGCCCGCGTTGCTAGGAAAAGCACTGGTTTTCAAAATCCAAAAACAACATATATTTCAAAAACCCAAAAACAACATATATTTCAAAAATCCAAAAACATCAAACATTTCCAAAACTCACAAAAATTCAAATATATTTTCCAAAATCCAAAAATGCCATCATATGCGTCGCATGCATCGCATTGTTTCTATTATGTTTTTTTTCCCGCCTATTTAATAAGGCTCCACCCCTTGACCAAATATCGCGAAACGGCCATTATCTAACTCACTTCGAGGCAAGGGGTTGAGTCTAAGAACAGATCTAACTTGCTCCATGTTTAAGTATGTGCAGAACGCGGGACCAAGAACAAATATGAAATCTCACAATCATGCAGGTTCAAGTCTGTGACGCGCCAGATACAGGCCGTCACATTCGTTTAACGGTCCATGCTAGCCCGTTACATCTCTTCAGGCCTTCACTTTGACTCTCTTAGCAGCTCTCTCTAACGGCCTGGGGCACGGTCGTTACTACTCCTAACGGTCCATCGTTGGACCGTTACTTCCTCCAGAGGATTTAGTTCTCAGAGCATACACTATAACGGTCTATAGCCTCACCGTTATCTCCTTGTAACGGCCCTGCTCAGATCCGTTACTTTCTCCAGAAGCTCTGTTCTGCTGGTCATGCTAGCCGATCAATCCATGAAATGCACATCCATTCAACTGAGGCAATCCCATCTTATTCAAGTGAACTTAATGAAACATGAGATTGATAAAAATTCCAACTCTGATTGTCAAATCACATCATTCATAAAAAGAAAATCAAAATACATTCAGCCTCTTATCCGTAAAAGGGCGGATCTTCCTCAACTCTTTCAGGTAGCCACGGCGTGCTTCGTCGTTCTCTTCTACTTCTTCTTACCACGGGCGCACCTTGCTGATCTCCCACATGGTCAGCACGTTCCGTACTGCTCTCTCATCGTCCTCGGTCCCCATCTTCCTAGGTAGAAGGGGAGGGTAGTGTGATAGTGCAGAAACTTTGGTTCGAGGAAGCCCGATCTGAAGATGGCACCGGTGTGGGTTGTAGATCGCCATGGTGGTGTTTCCCACTAGCTGGAGGTCCAGGCCTTGACGCCGCGGTATTCTAAGGAGAGCGCTCCGAAGGATCCTTGGTCGCATGATGAATTTTTCCATTGGAAGGGTGTTGAAGAAGAGGCGCCATTCATCCCGAGTTTTCTTGTCCGCCGTCCTACATTCAACCTGCGAAGAAAATCCAGATGGCCCTCCAATGAAGAAGAGAGGGTGGCTCCCGAAGATCCGGCTAGCAGAACTAATATCTTCCTTTGGTTGGAATTTGATTCTCACTCCCATCCAACACTCAAGGAGTATCATGGAGCCGAACAAAGGTCCTCCTAAGCAAGCCGAGCTGAGTCCTTCATAGAGGTACGAGAGGATCGCTTGAGAGATGGACATTCCCCGCCACAAGCCACTAATAATGCTGAGATTTTGGGTATCTAAAAGATGGTCGGTTGTAGTGAAAAGGAAGACCCCGCATAAGCAAACTGCCACCGCCTTGGCTATTTCTTCGTGTCTCTCCCACTTGTTTTTACAATGAGACACTATCCACAGTGCTAAGGGTATCAAGTGAATGTGCCGTGGGCTGATCATGGTCCTCACGTCCTTTGGGTTATGGATGAAATCACTCAAAATTAAGGACGGGTCGATAGGCTCAATCGTGTAGCAAACTCGGTCTTCATCCCCCACCTTAGTCTTAGGAAGGGCTAGGTAGGTTTCTACCTCCTCTAATAGGACTGTTGCTTCGAAGGAAGGGAAGATGAAGGTGTGTGTTTGTGGATGCCACAATTCTATGAGGGCTGAAATGCTAGGCCAATCTAATGCCAGTTTCTGGAAGTTCTTGCTTCGAAGGAAGGGAAGATGAAAAAGTGTCATTTACATCGAGTCATTAGTCGGTTTAAGTCGAGTCTAGGATCATCATATTTTCAAAACAACAAAAAGAGTCATTTTTGGGTCGCATACATCCCTTTACTCGGTATATAAAAAGGTGTTGTCTGACCGTTAGGTTAGGCCTATCGGGAAGGCCGCACACTTGTGCGAGTGACCTTCGGGTCGATTGTCTCCGCCCCGTACCGAGTCTTGGTTTACGTCTAGGGTCCTTAGTGTACATGCATTCCAACTTTGCATTACTTAGGGTCGTGTCTAGTGTCTTGCCCAAATGGCCTTGCATATCCATTCCTAGGGATCCATTCCTGTATTTAGGCAACTATGGCCAACCCATGTCAACCCGTCCAAGGTGATAGGTCCGTGTCCGAGTACATTCGGGCATATCATAAGTATTGGTTGGAACATGGCTTGGGAGAGGAGAGCAAAACGGCCGCATTTCAGTTCCGGAGAGGTTTGCGCCTTCACTTCCAATTGGAATGTCTTATCCGCAATGCATTCTCTCTAGCGGAATCCTATACGATCGCTCTAGTGGTCGAACCATTTGAGTCACACTTCTCTCGGTATGGTGGCTTTCGACCAGCATCCACCTCCCAGCCGCCTACACCATGGCCTTCACCACTCGAGAGAGTTCCAATGTCATCCATCTCTATTTCTGAATTTGATTCGGAGTCCTCTCATTTGGAACCACCAAGGCCCGAGCCACCCGTATTTCTAACGGGTACACTTTTCATAGCCGAGCCGCTTCTTAGTTGGCTCAAGGATGGCTTGGTCCTACCTCCCTTCCCATCAATGGACCCCACATTACCACTAGTGTCAAGCAACTCATTTCATACCACCTTCCGGTCTCGTCACTATGTGAACACATTAGATGACCTGCTTAAAGGGTTAGACCGGCAGTTGACCTTTACACATTTATTGGCCCGAGGCTTCGACCAACCCGCTAGTCTTAGCTTCACCCATCCGGCCTATGGGTCCATTACATCCGAGTGCACCGGGGGTTGTGTCACCACGGAGATCCTCTTACTCCTCCCCTTACCGGACGAGCCCGAATTCATACCCTTTTGTCCGAGGGAGGAATCATACTTCTTGCCTACGATCCCCGTCCCACCCGTTACAATTCAAGAAGGTGACTACCCACATCTTCAAACCGTCTACACGTGGGACTGTGACTTGTGGGAACCCACCACAAGGGGTCATACCTTCTTTGACCCTTTTGACCCCTTCACTTTTAGACTTCCCGAGTTACCACCCGTACACCCCTTCTTCAAGGAAGCCCACTTTTATGCCCCTTCCCCTCGAGATGGTCCATCTACATCCACCAACCCCGATCCACCTACATCTGGCCCTTCTAAACCACCCGAGTCGCCCACATTCCAAAGACCATCCACGCATAACCACACCCGACGTATAGGTGTTCCCCATGCCATCCATTCCCAGTTGCCTAACATGCATGCATGGCACATATTCGGGTGTCCTGGTCCGCCGTCACCCATGTACGGGTCAGACTAACATTAGGTGAGTCTAGAGTCGTGCATGAGTCGGTGTGTTTTCTTTATGTGGTTTGTTTGTGTGGTGATTTTGAGTCGATTGTTTGCGTGGTTTGCATTCGTGTGTCTGTGCATGGTGAGTCTGCATGTGTCTTGTGCAAGCTCGTTGTCGGTCTCTTACGAGTAAGAGGCGAGTGGACTCACTTGATGAGTATGGGATCGGTTTTACTTCTATATCCGGATCAGTCACCTATAGAGACTCAGCGGTGATTCCTAGTGAGTCTTCGAGCTGTCTCCTTCCTTTTGAGAGTGCCCCTTCGGAGTGACCACCTTTAGCCATAGCAGTGCGCATATCGAGTATATATGGAATGAGCAGGTGCCGATCACTTGGAGTGGAGCATACCCGCGCTACTTAGCACGGTGATGGATCCGCCGGAGGACCGGAGCAGCCATACCCCTACTCGACGGGGTCGAGTTCCTCCCACCCGGGGAGAATTGATGGGGCATCAAAGGCGATTTCCATACACGGGTGAAGTGTATTTGTGTGTTATGGCTTGTATGAAGTTGTAATTGTGTAATTTCTTTCTTTTGGGCTCCTTGTAAGGCTTATATCAAGCCAATGGACCATTTGTTATGTCAAGTCCAAGGTTAGATTGCCATTAGTAGAGTCCATTAGAAAGCCTAGTTCATATTGGACCAAGCGCCACCCTTATGGACCATATTAGTCATTTAAGGCCCAATTGGGCCACTCCCTCTCATGGGCCACCAAGACTTGGAAGGCCCAAGTCTAGACTTGAGTTAATGGGTTGGGTTGGCTGCCCTTGGACCAGCCTAGGCCCAAGAGAGGCCCATGAATGGGGCGCCCCCTTTTTTGGCCTTATTAGGCTTGTTAGGTGGTGTTTGAATGGATCTAGTCCAAGGTTGAATAAGTATGGTCAAATTAGATTAAACTAATGTATTAAATGTGTGATTCACATTGTATCCCAGCCCTTCAATCCAAACCCCTAGATCCAAGGGTTGAGGGTGAGTTTGGTTGGCATCCTATATAAGGTTGTATTTTTCATATTGAATGAATTAATGAAGGAAAAAAAGGCATTTGCCCCCTTGGAGATTTGCGCCCCTCCCCTCTCTCTCCCTGGTTCCTCCACCCCCTCTCTCCTTTCTAGAGTGTAATCCCTTCCCCCTTGATCCCCTCCAGCATCTGAAGCAACTCCGGTGATCGCCGCCGCCATCGTCTCGCCGCCGACGCGTTGTTGCCAACGGTTTCGGTGGTTCTGTCCACTCAGGATAGGTTTCTCTTCTCTGAATTTCTGCTATCACTCCCTTCATCTTCTGAAGCTCAAAATTTCAGGGTTGGTTCCCCTCTAGAACCCTTATCCCCACAAACAAAATCACGTCAAAATTCATCCTTTAGCTATTTTTTGATTTTCGTCCAAGTCCAAGTTCCAGATCTGTCCTGGTTCTGTTTACTGTTCATCAGCTCTGAGTTTACCCCATTAGAACCATCTTTTTATTTTTGTTGGGTCGCCCAAATTTATTGGGCGTTCTGTCCACATATATCTACCACCAGGAATTTTCTTAATTTTTGATAAGGTCTCTAGGTATTTTTCAAATTTCGTCCAAGTTCCCAAGAACAGTCTACCCACAGTTTCCCAGATCCGACCCAGGTCTAGTAAAAACATCCCAGAAAATCCATTTCTTATCCAATCAAAAAACCAAAAATAGTCCCGGATTCCTCTCTCAGAGACCTTCAACTTTTCTGAAGAAATCATTTCCAGATTCGGAGGTCTTCTCCCCAGTCAACATCGATCTTCAGAGAAGTCAGAACCTGCCCCTGCAGTTCTGGCCAGATTCCAGCAAGCTTGTAAAATACATGATCAGAAATACAGATCTGATTATTTTTTTTGAAGACCCCTACGTCGAAGTATTCTGAGTCAGCTTTCCAACGGCGCTAATCTCGTCGCATTCCGATGACGGGGCTGATCGCAGCAGCAGTTTTCTCCGAGTCACGTGCCTGCAAACAGAACTTTCAGGTTCGTGGCCGAGTTCCCAGCGAGCGTCGTCCGAGGGCCGCCCGGCGTCCGGCGGTCGTTCCAGCAGCTCGCCATCCCAGGGGAACGCTTTCCAGGTGTCTCCACAACAGAGGAGTCATCAGGCCCCACACGACCCCTCCGGTCAATACGTGGGCCCCCACTAGCACGAGTACGCGTGAAGCCGAAGCATTGCCCGAAACCGCCCGTCAACCCGAACTTGGTCCTCCCGGGCCCACTTGTGTCGCCCTTTACCTCCCTGCGTGGAGTGGGCTTATTTGTACTGCTGTAAACATAATGTACTAAGTTCCCGGGAGTACGAGCTTTGGCCGGGTGCCGTCTTTGCCACGCCGAGAGCGTAGAGGTATCGCCTTCACCCTTACACTTGGCATTAGCTTAATTCTTTATATGCTTTATATGCCGCTGCTAGAGAGCATGTGTAGGAATACCTAGCTCGCCTTCAATTTATAATATCACTGCTGCGAGAGAGAGCGAAGCCGTCCCGTGACCCGATCCGGGCGCAAAAGAGAGCCGACCACCCTAGCTCATTACCGGTTTCTCAACCGCGCACATCCGACGCTTCCCTCGTTAAGGGACGATCGCGAACTTGTCGTGTCCTTGGTCCCGTCCCGCATTAGTAAGGGTAAAGGGTTAAATGGTGGAATAGGCAAAGTGGGTTTTAAAGGGATAATGGAAGGCCGAGGTGGCGGTAATGGGAGGTTAATTGGGGAAGGTTCAATGGTGGGTTCGATGGAGGCTAATGGTGTGGAGGTAGATGGCTTAACGGGTGGAGGTTTAATAGTGGAAGGCTTGGGGGAGGCCAGTGTTGCGGAGGTTAATGGTGTAACTGGAGGAGGTGTAATGTATGCGGTGTCAAGGATAGGAGGAGACTTACAATGTGCCGGTGTGGGTGATTGAAGTATCGACCCATCATCGTAACACCAATTAGTCTCATAAATAGGGGTTGGATCAGGGATGGTTTCATCCTGAGCAGGAGGTTCATCAAATGACAGTGGAGGGAGCGGGAAATTAAGAAAACTCGGAAGGGGTGCCTGCGGAGCTTCATCATCATCGTACACTGCCTTGGATTCTTCAATTGCCGGCTCTTGATTGCTTGAAATGCCGAAGTCATAATCATTTCTCCTATCTTTCCATTCTTTCTCCATCTTGGTGATATCATCCAAAGCGGCATCGAGAGGATTGACCGGAGTAGGAGGAGCCATGACTCTTTTTAATTGTTCCTCCATCAAAGTGATTTTATCGAGGAGAGTTTGCTGGAGGGGTGTGACCTGAACAACAGAGGGTTGGCAGGGCCTTGAAGGAGAAGGGGCCGCATAAAAAGGCCGTGGAGGTGGATTAATGGGCCGACCCGTAGAAGAACCCGGATGGGCCGGATTGCAATGAATAAATGGGCCTTGGGGCCGTGAGGGAGGAGGAATAGAAGGAGGCGGGTGATGGGCCACCCGAGTAGAATGAACAGGAGGAGATGGGTAATGGGCTACCCGATCAGGATTGGAAGGAGGAGGTGGGTGATGGGCCACCCGTGTAGAATTGGAGGGAGATGGGTGATGGGCCACCCGAATAGATTTGGAAGGAGGTGGGTGATGGGCTACCCATATAGAATTGGAAGGAGGGAGAGATGCATGAGATGTACCCTCAACGGCAGCCTTAAGGGCTTGGATCTGTTGAGGGGTAAGATGATCTAACGCATGAATGATCTGGGAGACTTTCTCATCATTGGGACGAGAGGATCTCGAGGGAGTAGTGGCTCGAAATTGAGTTGAAGGACCATTGGATTGGACATTGCCCATGGGTCGGGCATGACCATAAGAATGAGGGCGTGGCCCTTTGAAAGAATGGTGAGAATTTTGATGAACATGTTGAAATTGAGGGGGATAGGATGTGCTAGGTTGATCACCCTCATGAATTGAATTAAACATGTTGTTTTGTTTATGGTAAGCCATTATTTAATCAAAGTAATGTGCAAACAATTTGCAAAGAAACACACAAGTTGGAATGGTTACCTTGATTTTTATTTGTTTAAACCTTGGTGAATTAATGAATTTTTATCAAAGTTTTGAATGATTCACACAAGGGGAGGAAACCTAGTTTCAATATGGTTCACTTCAATGCCAACTAGGAACACTCTCTCACCGTGTATAGGCCAACTAACTCGGGACTTCAAAAGGGTACAACCTGCCCGGCGTCCGTGAGGGAATCCACGGGTGCGGGGACTTATGGAGGCTTGGTTTAGGAACTTCCAATCCAAAGAGACGGAATGCTCAATGGAGGGTCCTTCCTTCACCAAGGGGGTGTGTGGAATCCTAATGTAGAGAGAGGAGGTCTCTCAAACCAAATGCAAGGATGAATGCAACGCTATAGAAGAAAAATCTAAACTAGCACAATAAAAGGAAAATAGATGAAAGAAGTGAACATACAACAGGAAGTATACAATAATGCAACCATAGAAGATGGCAATCAGAACCCCGACAGAGGATGTAGATGAATATATCCTCTGGTGATTATCGCGCTATATGTCCACAGCGCGATCTACAGAAGGCGCTATGGATACATAGCGCGATACTTGACAGTGGGGAAGGGCTCAAAATCCAATAAACACACACACTGATGTACTGATAAGCAGGCAACAAGAAGAATGCACGTGGTAGCACAAAGTGTCCCACCGTGATCGCCAATTTGTAGATTCTAAATTTATGATTAACCCCCAAATTGATAAAAGATGATGATTTTATTTTAAAACAAGATATCGCACTTAATTAATGATGAAAAAGGGGGAAAATCATATGCAACAATTAAGATCCGTGATCGCCACTGAAGCCAGAGACATGCCAAACAATAAGAGATTAGGATGGGGCATGTTACATACCTCAGAAATCCATAAAGGGGAGCCATGGGCCTGGAGATTAACGCGCTATATCGTCCTAGCGCGTTCTCCAGGTCGCGCTAGCTTCGTATAGCGCGATATCAGACAGGTAGCGAGATTTATTTGGATTCGTTCCTTCCTTGCTCCAAGGCCGGCCAAGGTGCAAGGGCTCCACGTATCAATCTTCTAGTGCCTGCAAACAATCATAAACAATAAATAGAAAGCCCATTAGATCGAGACTCGAGTAGAATCTGCCCTTATTCTTAATCAAAAGCATGTAAAAAGGGGGGCTCGATTACCTGGGGGTTTGGTGGTTTTTAAACCCCTATGGATGGGCAAAAGATAGGTGTGGTGTGTGTGAATGCATGTATTTTGTAAAAGGAGTGTTTTGAAATCAGGATGCAATGCTATGCAAAGATTAAAAATTCGGAGGGGAAAAGAAAGATGAAAGAGGAAGAACACAAGGAAAAGCCCTAAATACTCCCTTGAACGTGCGAGGAGCGAGGATTTATTGATTGTGCACAGAGTATTTCCTCCTCCTCGTCAATAACTCGAGTTGCATCCCCCTCAAACGACGGCCAAAGGGATGAATTTATAGGAAAGAGGTCGAACATTAACCCTAGGTCAGAGTTGATTCAATCCCAAGATTTGGAGGCTTCAAATGAGGTAATCCTGCCGATTAAGGAGGGGGAAAGGTTCCTGCTAGGTTTAGAAACCTTCCTGGATAAGAAACACAGTCAGCAACTTACCAGATAAGGACCCTGGATCGAAATAAGGGAGGTCCGGTTTGGAAGGGAACTCTGCCTGATAAGGCGCTATACTTCAATAGCGCGATAATGAAGAACGCGCTATGAAGATATAGCGCGACAACTAAAGGCCCATGAAATGATTTAAAAGAAAAAGAAACATCATTTGGGCAGCCTTTCAATCAAATGTTGAGTGAGAATAACATCCAAGGTGGATGCTACAATGATCAAATGTCAAGAAATAACAGCTGCTCAAACGATAACTCCAATTAGATCCACAACGTGCTATGAACAAGACAACGATAAGAATGGATAGCGCGGGAATGCCAAACTCGAGATCCAAGGTATGGAATTGTAATGTTGGGCCAAGAAGAGGGAGAAATCCCAAGAAATCAACCAATTAAGGATCAATTGGGGCATTAACTAGGAGAACAAAGAAAATGCTCAATTATCGGCCAAAATTGGGGCATTAACTAGGAGAACAAAGAAAAGTGAGAAAAACCACTCAAACAAGCTAATTTGAGGGTCAAATGGGGCATTGCACGGTAATACGAGATATACTCAAAATAATGTCAATTTTAGCGTGTCTACAATCACGTTCTTTCTTAGCATTGGGTATTAACTTTCTCTTTCTCTCTCATATCTCTTATTCTCTTTCCTTGCTCCACCCTTGCGGTGTGTTTTTATTTGCTTTTGCTCCACGTCCGGCGTGTGTTTTTCTTTATTTCCTTAGTTTAGTTTGATGATTGAGATAGCATGCCCATGCTAGAGCTTGTTCTGGTTGCCTAGGTTCATGGTTCGCATGTCCTTGGGTTGATTGAGATCTTTAATTTTTGCTTATCATCTTTATTGCACATATAACAAAAGGAAGAAGAGAAGCAAAACAAATTAACAGGCACGTGTGTCGGTTTGCGTGCCGTAGGACCTTTGTTTGGTAGAGTGCAGGGCTTTCCTTTCTGAGGTACTCTCCTACCGCTAGTGTAGTGGTTTCTCGTTTTACGAGGTAGGGTTCGAGTGATCCCTACTGAGTCTTGTTCCGAGACTCATTCCCTGCGTGTTTTCACCGTGTTTCAGGTGAGACGCCGCCTGTAGCAACCCTGAAAAAAAAATAAATAAAAAGGAAATAAAAACCCTGAATTAATCAAATTTGATAAAGTATTAAATAAATGAATGAGAAACATCAAAAAGAATAAATACAACGACAAAATGGAAAAACGCCTTTGGTCAAGGCGCTACTTCATTAAGAAACACCTCTAGATAAGGCGCTAATTAAAAAGGGATGCCCAAACAACAAGGCGTCAATTATCAAACGGCCAAAATAATAAAAAAGGGAAGTAAATGTAACGCCCTCCACCTGGGCGCGTTTTTCACAAGAAATGACATAGGCAAAGGCGTCAATTTAAATTCAACGCCCTCACTTAAAACGTCAATTCAGTTCGAGTTTCGTTCGACCCAGGAGACTATCCAGAGTAAGTTTCTGGATAACTACGAGGGAGATTGATTATAGAAAGAACTCTAATGGGGAAATATTACTTCCAATACAAAACTAACCCCCTTAGGATTCTAAAAACCCTATAAATACCCTCCTAATTCACCTAGATCGCTGCTTTGGCGATCTAACTTTCGTGCTGCTGCTATCGACCGTAAAGAACAGGTAATGTTCTTTCCCTTGCCTTCAGGTTACGTATGTGAAGATTATTAATATCTTCTCCTTCTTCCTTTACAGGTAGCATGTGACAGTTTTTATTGAAGAACGTGGTTCTTCATCATCTTCTCCTTCTTCCTCCAGATCAGAAGGCTCTGTTAAAAAACAGAGTATCACTTTCTTATCAAATCCTTCACGTATCTTCACCCACACAACCGTCAGGTAGGTTTTCTCAAGGATTGTAGCCCAAACCAACGTAGTAATTATGATTAAATCATCTGTTAATTCATGCATATAGATTCTCTGCGTTTTTCATAGTTTCTGGAAAATATTATAAATAGCGACCCTCGTTAGGGCGCTAGTTTTAAGAGCAACGACCCATCCAAGGGCGCTAATTTTCTTTTGACGCCCTGCCCAGGAGTCGTCAATTTCATAAATTGAACAATTACCCACATTTAAAATTTAATATTTATGAAACCATGATTCTAATATGCTGCATGAATACACCTGTTGAATCCTGCTATTTTTCTGGTCCTGAGCATGTACCATGTTTCCTGAAATTCTATTATCTGGAATATTGAAAATTCTTGAATTAACGACCTTCACAAGGTCGCCTCTTATTGAACTGACGCCCCAGACTAGGGCGCTAATTGAAAAGTAACGCCCCTGTCCAGGGCGCGTTTTTGTTAAAAATTCCAGAATATTGATTTTCTACAGAATAGAAATATTGAAGGGACGAGTGATGTACAAGTCGTCAAATTTGTAAGAAAATGCCCCTCTGTAAGGCATCAATTGGATAATTAATGACTTGGCTTAAGTCGCTATTTTCTATATTACTATTTTCCCTTGTTTCTGTTAACCGAGGGTTTGATATATATGTATAAGAATATTATCGGCACTATATTTCCACTCCGTGAATATAGTCCCATGTTTTATGATGTCTTATTGCATTACCCTCCATTCTCAGTGACATACAAGCTCTCCATTGGACATTCCGTTCCTTTGGACTAGCGAGTTAGTCATAGAGACCTCCGTAAGACTCCTCGAGCCTTGGATTCCCTCAAGGCCGACTGAGCTGGTTGTACCATAAAAACCCATTACACAATCATTGCCATGTCACTCTATAGAAACATGGTATACCGGCCCTCATGTCATGCCATGGGTATGATGTGAGAATTATCTTAATAAACGGGGAAAACATGCCGTTGATGTGCTGTTCTTGTAGACCCCAATTCTATATCAAACATGATGTTCTTGTAGACCCCAATTCTATATCAAACATGATGTTCTTATGGACCTCAATTCTATAATAAAAGAAGTGACCATTTACTTGTGGGCACTTACTTGTCATGGTACCCAAGTTAGGGAACCAATTCCACCTAGTTTTATCGATAATCGTGATTGTACTGTTATTATCACCTATCTATGTCAAGTGTCATATTTTTGGACTCTATTCTATCAAAGTCTATCCTACATGTCTACAAGCTTTATTCTTGAAATTTCATATTGGCTATACACAAGAGTGGATGTTAAAAACATGATTAATGCCTGCGCATATAGGGCCCGATCTGGTCCTGGGAGGAGCACCCGAAAGTACTTGTGCCCATGGGAGTTGATTGATCACGGTATTGGTATTATACCGAAGTGCATGACTAGCTTGATTGAACATTCCACAAATCTTGTACTTGACTTGATATTACATAACTTGTGTGGCCCGAGAAAGGGTAATTGTATACTCGCTTGCTTGAAACATGATAGCCAAATTCCAACATGACATGATGAGTCTACTTGCTTAAATATCTTGATATCTTTTGATATAAGTTCTTGAAAGTTCATGACTAGTTCTTCTTGCCATCTTATTGTTATATTCTCTTGCTATCTTGTCATTTTGCGAGCATGCATAGCTATAGTGCATTCATGGAAAAGTGTAATTACTTAAACCCCTTGCTATTCCTTGAGATATAATTTCCTACTGAGCGTTCGCTCACTCAGTGTTTCCCTACTTTTCAGGTAAGTCCGACGATGAGGAAATTCAATCTGATAGGGAAAGCCAAGAGTGAAAGAGTTAGAGCTACTCAAGCATCAATTAGTCCTGACTTTTCTCTATTTTCCTTGAGTCAAGCATTGTATTTTTCTTTTATTGAGTCTAGTATTTGCAAGGGTTTGTAATAGACATATTCTTATTAAAGGAATTAATGGATTGGGTTATCTTTATATTTACGCACTCTGTCTTTGTGTCGAATACACTACTACTCTGATTGACATGATTGATATAAACTGGTCGCGCATCTTCGGGTACCTTCCGAGCTCGGGGCGTGACACCGCCCCAGGGGAGCGCGTCTGGGGTGCAGCGAGGTGCGGGTGCCCAGAGGTAGTGCCAGAGGTCAGAGCCGGGGTATGCCCTGTGTAGTTGTACTTTTCTTTCTTGTCTCTGTACTAGTTGTGGACTACTACTGTTGTTGTTATTTTCCATTGTGGACCATCTAAAATGCTAATTTATTTCCTGCTTCATATTATAACTGTTTAATTTCTGCAATTATTTGTGATACTGTGTAGTTTCCACACCATCCTTCTAACCCTTCCGAGTCTTCGGACTCGTGGGTGGCGGTGCGAGTCTCGGGTTATCGGGCCTTCCCGGTAATCAGATTCTCGGGTCGTTACAGCTGGTATCAGAGCGCGATTGTGGAATTACATGAGAATCATAGATAATTGTAGTGGCCCACTAGTCCACAGCGACGATGTACAGGTGACGCTGGCATTGGGCACCGCGTGTTTGTTTTGACCATGCCGTTTTTGTGTTTTCTGTCTTTTGCTTCAGGAGCGAGTATGGCGCCAAGGAGGAGCTCTCGCTCTCAGCAGGGGCAGTCGGCTGGAGGTCAGGAGATCCAACAGGGGGTCCAGGGGGACCAGGAGGAGCATAGTAGAGTGCCACCAGGAGCTACCGAGGCCGCGGATACCGCGAGAGTTTCGGGGGCCGAGGATTTCTTCCGTGGCATGTACCAA
Source organism: Amorphophallus konjac (assembly GCA_022559845.1). Classification (NCBI taxonomy): domain Eukaryota; kingdom Viridiplantae; phylum Streptophyta; class Magnoliopsida; order Alismatales; family Araceae; genus Amorphophallus; species Amorphophallus konjac. The sequence goes on along the minus strand of CM040121.1, from coordinate 446,260,219 downwards.
CTTATGTCTCAGTAGTTCGGTGGAGAGGCTGGTGAGGGCTCGTCAGCTAGGGGTGGGCCAGGCCGAGCAGTGAGGGACTTTCTACAGTTCCATCCGCCTTACTTCAGCGGCCAGGTAGACCCTGATGCGGCTCGTGATTGGCTTGATGAGATGGTGCGCATGTTCAGTTCTGCGAAGAGTGATGCCAAGGAAAGAGTGGTGTTGGCTTACAACCAGTTGCAGGGTACGGCTCGGAAGTGGTGGTCTTCCGAGTGGAAGACGTCCTTTCAGCTTCGTCCACTTGAGCAGGTCGAGTGGGACGATTTCGTCAGTGCTTTCGAGCGTACGTATTGTCCAAATTTTGTTGCTACGCAGCGGATGCGGGAGTTTCTGGAGCTGGTGCAGGGTGACATGTCCGTGTTGCAGTACAGGGCCCGATTTATCGAGCTGGGTCGATATGCACCTCACATCATGGGGCATGAGAGGGTGAAGACCGCGCAGTTTGTTCAGGGCTTGAGGCAGGAGCTGAGGCACCATCTGATCGCGAACGGGGCCACTGATCTTGAGACAGCGTCTTGTGTTGCGGCTTCCTTGGAGATGGATATGCAGAGGACCCGAGGACCGATCAGCCAGGGGCAGTCTTTGTCAGGTCGTAGCCAACAGTCGGCTACCCAGCAGCAGGGTTCTTTCTAACATGCGATGAGTGGTTCAGGAGTGCCGGCACAGGCAGCGTCGATGATAGGATCTGCGTCCTTTGGCACAAAGGCCAAGAAGTTTTTCAAGAAAGGGTTCGGCAAGAAGAAGTCCAAGGATCAGGGCAAGCTTCATCGGGCAGTGTACAGCAGCCGATCCCTTTGCAGCGTCAGGGATCAGTGGGTGGGTCGCAAGGACTGTGTCCATGGTGTAGTGGGTTCCACCCAGGCAGGCAGTGCACAGCGCCGATTATCTGTTTTCGGTGTGACCAGCCAGGGCACATGGCGCGTGACTGTCCTCAGAGGCCGCCGCAGCAGTAGGTTCCCCAGCAGCAGAGGCAGCAGCAGCAGGGACAGTATCCACCGCTACCCAGGTCAGTTAGTGTGGCAGGCAGGCAGAGAGCTCGAGGCCAGATCACGCACATGACCAGGGCAGAGGCAGTGGCGTCGCAGCTCGTGGAAGGTACCGTTCAGATTTTGGGTTGTGCAGCTCGGGTTTTGTTTGATTCTGGCGCGTCTCATTCGTTTATTTCGGAGGATTTCGCGTTGAGCATCGAGGAGCCGGTGACCCAGTTATCCTGTGATTTGGCAGTGGAGTTGCCTTCGGGTGATTTCATGATCACTCCGTATTGCTTTGATCAGGTTCCGGTTTGGATCGATGGACAGAGTATGCCAGGCAGGTTGTACGCGTTGCAGCTTCGGGATTATGATGTGATTCTAGGCATGGATTGGCTCGAGACTCATGGAGCGGTGGTGGATTGTGGAATGAAGAGGGTCTACTTCCAGCATCCGAACAAGCGGACCTTCTATTTCCAAGGTATCTATTCCACCTCTTCTTGATTCCTTATCTCTTCTATTCGAGCCCGTCGATTGCTTGATTCTAGTTGTCAGGGTTTTCTCGCGTCCGTGGTTGTGTCTGACCGGATGGAGCCGAATGTCGAGGACATTCCGGTGGTGTGCGAGTTTCCCAACGTTTTTTCCGAGGAGTTGCCTGGATTGCCTCCCCAGCGGGAGATCGATTTTGTGATCGAGGTTGTGCCTGGTACGGGACCTTTGGCGAAGGCTCCCTACCATATGGCCCCCGCTGAGTTGAGGGAGTTGAGGGCGCAGTTGCAGGAGCTGTTGGCCAAGGGGTATGTTCGTCCTAGCTTTTCCCCTTGGGGTGCGCTCGTGTTGTTTGTGAAGAAGAAGGACGATAGTCTGCGGCTATGCATTGACTATCGGTAGCTGAATGAAGTGACCATTAAGAACAAGTATCCGTTGCCACGGATTGATGATTTGTTCGACCAGCTCCAGTCTGCGCGAGTGTTCTCGCCGATTGATTTACGGTCCGGTTACTATCAGCTGAGAATTCGCGAGTCCGATGTGGAGAAGACTGCATTCAGTATGAGGTACGGGCATTATGAGTTTCTGGTGATGCCGTTTGGGCTCACCAATGCCTCTGCAGCCTTCATGGACTTGATGCAGAGGGTGTTTCATCCGTATTTGGACCAGTTCGTGGTCATCTTCGTGGATGACATCCTTGTTTATTCGCAGTCTACCGAGGAGCACGCATACCATTTGGGTGTGGTGCTGCAGACGTTGCGAGATCACCAGTTGTATGTGAAGCTCAGCAAGCGCGAGTTTTGGCTCGGCGAGGTGCACTTTCTGGGGCACGTGATTTCTGGTGATGGCATTTCCGTGGACCCCGCCAAGGTCGAGGCAGTAATGCAGTGGCCGAGGCCGAGGTCAGTGATGGAGATCTGTAGTTTCTTTGGGCTTGCGGGCTATTATCGCCGGTTTATCCAGGATTTTTGATGGGGACATCACCTCCCATGCCTACGTTCACAGCTCGTCTCCTCGCCCCGGTTGCATCCGGCATGGTCTAGTCATTTAATTTTGAGTCCTATGTAATTTTTATTTGAGTCATTTGATGTATTTTCCCTTTTATTTGAGTCATGTTCCTAGGTCTTGTGTTCATTTCCCTAAGTTTGAGTGTCAATAGGTTGTCTAGTTAGCTATTGGGCCCAATTCATTGGGCTTGGCCCAAGGGCTCTCCCCTACCCCCTCGGTTATTTGTCATTGAGTCAATTGTCAGGGACTTTTGTAGAAATGCGGGTTTCCTATATATAGGACCCCATTCCCCCCCATTTCAACTAAATGAATCAATGAATGAAAAAACTTGCCATTTTGAGAGTTTACACTTCTTATCTAGTGGAGAGATTCCATTTTTGGGTGAGAAACCCTAGGGGAGAGATTCCCCACCCTTCCCTCTTTTAATCTCTCTTTTCACTCCACTTTCTCTCTCCTCAACACCCAAATTCGAATTTTCTTCTCTCTCCTCCCTTCCCAACCACCTCCACTCCCCACCTACCCCATTTAAGCCTCTTCCCATTCCCCACAACCCTCATCAATACTCCACCCCTTCCCAAGGACCCCTCCACCAATCCTCTCCACACCATCCAACACCCAACTACCCCTCCCACTTTCCCAAGCACCCTTCCCACTACCCCAAGCACCCCTTCCCTTCCCCAACACAACCCCCCCATTCCCAAGACAAAAAATTAACCCCACCCTTAAACCTATTTTCGAATATCCTTAACCTCTCTCCATTCCAACCAAATTCGCAGCCCCCACTACCACCATCTATTGGACCCTCTTTCAGACCTTATTCTCCACCTCCCACACCTTAGAACACCCCCTCCAAGACCCCCTTACAACCAGGGGTCACTCCCACACTCATCTACCCCCTTCCCCTTCTTCTTTGTTGGTCATTGGAAGCTACTTCGAAGTTGCAGTTTGCTGTCCAGAGGTTGCAGATGAACCAACAACTTTCAGCGGCCACCACAACTTTCTCCGGATGAGTTTGAAGACCCAAGAGGCATCGTCGGAAGTGTCTACCAGTCTCCTTCACAACAGAAGTGGTTTCATCTTCTTCCGATCTCCGAGCCGTCCAGGAGGTCCATTCTCCCACAACTACGTAGTTCTACCTCGGCTGAGGACCTGAGCTAGATTGGAAGCTCTGCCACGACGAACCCCTAAGGAATCAGTCCACGAGTTTTTCTTCAAAGTTCTTCATCGCCCAGTCTACTTCCAGAATCAAGAAACAGAACTTCATTCGGCATTCGTGATCCAGAGTTCTCATTTTTCTCCCTCAGCTATGCAGATCTGCTACTCATAATCTGCACCGACCAGTCGCCATTGTTCTGCATCCCCTAGTCTTCTCCGACATCGGTTGGCTTCCCTGTCAGTTTTTCTGCGAAGAGGACTCATCCAAGATTCCAAAGACTCTGACGGTGCTTGATTCCGAGGTCAGGAGCTGCCAGGGCATTCTCTGCAATCTGATGTTAGAAGTCTGCAACTGTAGGTCCGAGAATCTGAAGCTCTGTTCAAACCTCCATCCTGGTCAGCAGCGGCTCCAGAAGAAATTGAAGAAATTCTGAGGCATTCCCTTCCCAGCTACAAAGATTTTCTCACCAGTCTCATCATCATAGAAATTCCTGAGCGAGTTCTACAGCAGCAACACCGTCTACCTATCCCTGCTCGGAGAGAGCAGGTAGAACCGGTGACTTCATCGTTCCATGCTTTTAACCATAGTTTCCCCTCCCCGCTTGGCCGGCTGAAGGCCCCTCCCTGTGCGGAGGTAATTTTGGTTGTAATATCCCTTAACCCCCACCCCAAGATCCCCCTCCTGTGAGAGGTGTAGTGTTGTAACTTGTTTGGGCAGGTCAAGCTACCCCGGCGCGGCGTGTGGGGATCCACCCGCCTCCCCGCTCGCCCTCGTCTCCGACCGGGGCCGGTTTCTTCAAACCGGTCGAGTAAGTGCTCAAACCTTCACTCCATTTAGTGCTTGTCATTCAATATTTGTTCTTAATTCCGCTGGTTATGCGAGTGAGAGCCCGGTCCTCAAGCCCCGTTGTCTTGAGTGATCACCGTGGGAGAAGTACATCCGGTGCCTTTGGCACTTTGTCGGCCCCCTTGAATTGGGCATCCATACCCATTGGGAATCCCATCTTGGCCTTGCTGGCCCTCTACCAGCAAGGGCCCAACCCCTCAACCTCACCTTGGCATTGCCAAGTTACCCCGGGCTTGGGTGAGTGTCGATAGAGCGGTGGCCCAATTCGGCCCATTTGAATGCGATTGTGCTTGCTTGCATTAGGTCCGAGGTTGTGTCACATCAATTTTTCTCGCATTGTGGCCCCGATGACTAGACTCACGCGGAAGGAGGTGCCTTTCGTCTGGTCTGAGGACTGTGAGCAGAGCTTCATGAAACTGAAGAGATTGCTCACCTCGGCTCCGGTGTTGGTTTTGCCTTCTGGATCGGGAGGTTTCATGGTGTGCACAGATGCTTCGGGCATTGGATTGGGTGCTGTGTTGATGCAGCATGGTAGAGTGGTGGCTTATGCATCTCGGAAGCTAAAGCCCCACGAGGAGAACTACCCTACCCATGACCTTGAGTTGGCGGCGGTGATCTTCGCGCTGAAGATCTGGAGACATTATTTGTACGGTGAGAAGTTCGAGGTGTTCACTGACCATCAGAGTTTGAGGTACGTGTTCTCGCAGAGGGACCTGAACCTCAGGCAAAGGCGTTGGATGGAATTTATGAAGGATTATGACTTCACCCTGTCTTATCAGCCGGGCAGGATGAATGTCATCGCCGATGCCCTGAGTCGGAAGGTCACGGTCAGTGCCTTGATGTTGAGGAAGTGGAGGCTCTGGGAACAAGTGCCCGAAGTATCTTTCAGGCTCAAGATTCCCCAGGAGCCAGGGTTGGTGGTGCTTGCGAGTCTGACTGTCACTCTTGCTATCCGTCATCAGGTGACAGAGGCTCAGCATGCGGACCTTGAGTTGCCCCGGATTCTTGGGATGGCTGATGTGGAACTCGGCGAGGACGGTGCTGTGAGGTTTCGTGGCAGGCTGTATGTCCCAGCGGAGGAGCAGATTCATCATGCGGTGTTGCGCGAGGCTCATGGGAGCAGGTACACCGTACACCCGGGTGCGATGAAGATGTATCGAAACTTGCGAAGACAGTTCTGGTGGCCTGGCATGAAGAGAGATGTCGCAGAATTTGTGGCCAGGTGCCTGATCTGTCAGCAGGTGAAGGTGGAGCATCAGCGACCAGGAGGTACTCTCCAGCCCTTGGATGTTCCTGCGTGGAAGTGAGATCACGTGACCACGGATTTTATGGTGGGGTTGCCAAGGACCCCGGGTGGGCAGGACAGTATTTGGTTGCTGGTGGATAGGCTGACGAAGGTGACTCGGTTGTTACCGGTCAAAGTCAGCTGGAGTGTGTCCAAGTTGGCTCGTTTGTCTGTGGAGCGGATCGTTCCGTTGCATGGGATTCCCATTTTGATCGTATGGGATCGAGATCCGCACTTCACTTCTGGATTCTGGAGGAGTTTCCAGCGAGCTCTTGGCACGGAGTTGGCTTTTAGCTCGGCGTATCATCCTCAGTCTGATGGTCAGTCTGAGAGGACCATCCAGACTTTGGAGGATATGCTGAGATCCTGCTGCCTGGAGTGGTAGGGGAGTTGGATTCACCACCTACCGTTGGTGGAGTTTGCCTATAACAACAGCTATCATTCGAGCATCAGCATGGCTCCCTATGAGGCTCTGTACGGGCATCCTTGTCGGACTCCACTTGATTGGTTTGAGGTTGGTGAGCGTGTTTTGACGGGACCATAGTTGGTGCAGCAATGCGTGGATATTGTACACTTGGTTCGTCAGAACATGTTGGCGGCCCAGAGTCGGCAGAAGAGCTATGCTGACCGTAGGAGGCAGCCCCTCGAGTTCGCCGTGGGCGATCATGTGTTCTTGAGAGTTTCTCCAATGAAGGGGGTGATACATTTTGGACGGCGTGGGAAGCTGAGTCCCCGCTACATTGGTCCTTTTGTGATCTTGGAGCGCATCGGTGAGGTTGCTTACCGGTTGCAGTTACCCCTTGAGTTGGCGTCGGTGAATGATGTGTTCCACGTCTCGATGTTGCGGAAGTATATGCCCGATGACTCTCATGTGCTCGAGATTTCTGTTTGGCCTGAGGTGACTCCAGATCTCTCTCTCCCAGAGTTTCCGATCCGCGTGGAGGATAGGCGAGAGCAGCACCTGCGGAACAAGGTCATCCCCTTGGTAAAGGTGGTGTGGCAGCGGCACTCTGGTGGTGAGGCTTCTTGGGAACGTGAGGACGAGATGCGTCAGCAGTTCCCTTACCTATTTGAGTGAGTCCTCCTCTTCTTTCCCCTTGGGTTGTTCTCAATTTCGAGGATGAAATTCCTTAAGGGGGGAGGGCTGTAATGTCCCGGACCTTTCGAATCCTTCTTCGTGGGTCTCGGATCTGGTTTCTCAGAGCGTCCAGCTCCGTTGTGTCCAAAATTTCGTTTCGGTCATTCTTCATGTTCAGATCGGCGCGATTCGGAGTTGTTTCGGAGGCCCGGAGGCGTTCCGTGACTTTTTCGCGAGTGTTTTCCGATTTCCGGTGTGTGTTTCGGCAATTCCTTCGGAACCTCGCTGCGGGTGAACCGGGCCGTTCACCTGGGCACGAGTGGTACCGTTGCGATCGGTGCGTCCCGAGGATTCCGGAAATATAAATTTTAATTTTTGGTATTTTTCTGAAAAATCGGATTTTCTATATATTCCCATTTCTTTTCTTTTTCTTTTCCCCTTTCTCTTTCCTCTTCTTCTTCCTCCTTCCTTCCCCAACCGTGGCCGCCCTCTCCCTCTCTCCCGTTCGAGCATGGCGACCACCGTTTCGGCTGCAGACGGCGGCGGTGCGACGTGGCAAGGACATGGGTGACGTCGAGACGATCGTGCGGGCGTGCGACAAGCGTGGGAAGCGTGGGGAGGCGGGGTTCTAAAAGCGTTCTTCGCGATTCACGGACGATTCGGCGGAGCATTCGCTCCATTGAGGTAGGGTGACGTTCCCTAGCTCCCCGCCGTTCATTTCCGTGGTTTATAGGCCGAGGGGAGGCCGAGAGGGGTGTGATTGAGCATGTTGGGGTTTTTCCATGATTTGGGGAGAGCTCGCCCGATCTATGGATTTGATGCATGATTTCATATTTTGATGGCCTAGAATCATGCTAGGGGTCCCCAGGGGTCTTCCCCTTTGATTTCCCCCTCTCCGGTGGAGGCATGGGGGCGTGGTTGAAGTTTTTGGGCTTTCTCACCGTTCTCACCGTCGGGCGCGTGTGACGGTCCTTCCAGGGACCGTCACATGATGTGATGCGCCTCGGGGGGGGGGGGGCGCCACATGCCCTTTGGTTAGCCTTCGGGGGTCAGGGACTGTGACGGTCCTACAATTGACCGCCACTTGTATATGACGCGCCTAGGCTGGGCCGTCAGGGGCTTTCCGACCGTTGGTTTTGACCGTTGGGGGTCTGCATGTGTAACGCGCCAGGGCGAGCGCGTTACTTCCGAGTGACGCGCTGGGGCGAGCGCGTTACTCCCTGGGTTACCCCAGGTGTGAGGGGCGCGTAACGCGCTGGGCCAGGCGCGTTACATTCGTGTAACGCGCTGGGGCAGGCGTGTTACATCTTGCTTTCATGAGGGGAGTGTGAGGCGCGTGTAACGCGCCAGGGCGGGCGCGTTACATTTACGTAACGCACTGGGCCAGGCGCGTTACATTCGTGTAACGCGCTAGACCAGGCGCGTTACCCTCTGCGTTCCTCAGGCCGTGTAACGGCCTGTGTTAGACCGCCAGGTGTGTGTAACGGTCATGCCTAGACTGTTACAGCCTTGTGACGGTCTCGGGGTGGGTTGTCAGGCGCCTGGTTGCCCCGAGAGGGCTGCAACCCCATTTTTAGTCCGACTATGGCCACCATGTGACGGGGCCGGTGCGTGGGGTGGTCCCCGTGCGTCGTCGGATACGGGCGTCATTTTCCGTGACTTGAGAGTCTACTCCTTCAGTGACCCTCCACTAGTCGTAGCCTACCAGTACCCGGTACCGGTCGCACTAGGGAGTTGTGTACGGGCTTACCCTTAGAGGCGGTTTATGGACCGGTTGTCGTCGGGCCCCACGTCTTGCAGCCAGAGTCCGGCTGAGGGGAAAACCGATCAGAGGGCCAGACCAGGGACGCGCGGTCTGTGTGTGCACACGTGGTTGGGGGCGGTTGGACCCACGTTGATAGGCGTGACCCCAGCTAGTCACTTGTTTGTGGTTACTTGTTCGGTGTTCGCGCCTTTGGTAGGAGCTACCACGCCAGGCGGATCACCTGCGGCGCGGTGTAAGACGTCAGGGGACGCTACCGGCTGTGCTTCTAGTGGGAGCTACTCCTTTCGAGTACGAAGTGACAGACTGTCAGTCGTGTGTTTCCGACCTTCGGGTTTTGTCGTGTGGACCGTTGAGCTTTGGTTGTCTCACCGTGGCACGTGTGCCGGTTTGCGTGCCGTAGGACCTTTGTTTGGTAGAGTGCAGGGCTTTCCTTTCCGAGGTACACTCTTACCGCTAGTGTAGTGATTTCTCGTTTTACGAGGTAGGGTTCGAGTGATCCCTACTGAGTCTTGTTCCGAGACTCATTCCCTGCGTGTTTTCACCGTGTTTCAGGTGAGACGCCGCCCCAGGGGAGCGCGTCTGGGGTGCAGCGAGGCGCGGGTGCCCAGAGGTAGTGCCAGAGGTCAGAGCCGGGGTATGTCCCGTGTAGCTGTACTTTTCTTTCTTATCTCTGTACTAGTTGTGGACTACTACTGTTGTTGTTATTTTCCATTGTGGACCATCTAAAATGCTAATTTATTTCCTGCTTCATATTATAACTGTTTAATTTCTATAATTATTTGTGATACTGTGTAGTTTCCACACCATCCTTCTAACCCTTCCGAGTCTTCGGACTCATGGGTGGCGGTGCGAGTCTCGGGTTATCGGGCCTTCTCGGTAATCAGATTCTCGGGTCGTTACAGCAACAGCCAATTCCAGATCGTGGACGGGGTAGTTCTCTTCATGACGCTTCAATTGCCTTGAAGCATAACATATCACCTTGCCATGTTGCATAAGGACACACCCAAGGCCAATGCCAGATGCATCCGTGTTGACCTTAAATCCACCACCTTCAACAGGTAGTGCCAAGATAAGGGCAATGGTTAAATGATCTTTAAGGGTTAGAAAACTCTCTTCGCAATCCTTTGACCGTGTAAAAGGATTTTCCTTTCTTGTAAGCCTAGTCAAGGGAACGACGATTTTGGAGAAATCCTTAATGAATCGCCTATAATAGCCAGCCAAACTGATAAAGCTTCTAACTTCGTATACAGTCGTTGGTCGGCTCCATTTCTTGATAGCTTCCACCTTTGAAGGATCAACAACGATACCTTCTTTTGAAATAATATGGCCAAGGAAAGAAACATCCTTTAGCTAGAACTCGCACTTGCTGAGCTTTGCGTAGAGTTGATAATGTTTTAGAGTTTACAAAGCTATTCTTAAATGTTCTTCATGTTCTTCCTTCGTTTTAGAATAGATGAGAATATTATCAATAAATATAACCACAAATCGGTCGAGATAGGTGTTGACACCCGTTTTATGTTCAATAAGTCGGGTCATCTCCTTGTTCATTCTATATGACGATCCGGGTTGTTCACCTTTATTGAGCCTTCTTGGTCAATTTGAGGTCTATTTCATGAGTCATATCTCCTTGGTTGGGTCTGGTTCCTTATCCCTTTCCGCTGGATGAAGCTTAGCAAGCTCTCATTTTCATTTGAATTATACTATGTCTAACGGTCCATCATAGGGGCATTACATTCCTCTAACGCATCTACCCTAGTGCGTTACATCCTTCCAGAGTCCTTAAGCTTAGGGCTTCCTTTCAAGCTTATCTTTTGCCTATCCGTTGAGTGTGACGGTTTATCGTGTAGCCGTTACATTTATTGTGACGTATCTACCCTTGACCGTTACATTCATCTAGAGTCCTACGTTCGCGAACTTCTCCCGTTGATCTTATCTTATAGTGGATAGGGTTGTGTGACGGTCCAAGACTGGCGCGTTACATTAGTGTGGCGGTCTATCGTGCGGCCGTTACATCCAACAGAGAGTCCTGACAAGCCTGGCTTTTGCTCTGCTATTTCCGTGATCGAATTAAGAGTTTGGTTTGAGGGTTTCTCTCCCGATACTCATCCTAAGAAGCTTCCATTTGATTTTGTGGACTCTGGGGAGTATTATCTTCAAGAGTTTGCTAAGAAATGTCCTACTTTCTAGCTGGATTATCCTCAACTCGAACCTAGACTTTGAGGGTCTATAAATAGAACCCTTGACTTCATGGCTTGAAGAGGAGATATCTGGAGTTCGCGTCGAAGTGCTACCGCATCCTGGAGCTAGAGCCAACCAAGGAGAGCTGCTTCCCACGTCCATCTACTTCCAAAGTTCAGGGAGTATCATTTCCAAGGGTTTAATTCAGTCAAGTTGTATTCTTAGTGTCTTTTCTCTCTTTTTAAACATCATAGCATTGTCCCTCTCCATCTCCTACGTTCTTGCACTTGCTGCATGCATTCAAAACATCCTCCCATCTTTTAAAACACCCCAGAGGGGTTAAAAAACTAACCTCCCTGGTATTTCCCTTTCCTTTTGCATGTTCTTAAGTACTACTTTGTCTAAGGGCTAATCTGGGTTATTTTTCTTGTGTTCTACACTCTTTTCCAGGTTTACAGAGTCCATATCACGAGGCCCAAGCTCTCTGGCCGGCTGGAAAGCTTGGAGATCAAAAGATTCCCAACTTCTTATTCTGCAGAATCTCTAACGGTCTGGAACAGGCGCGTTAGAGTCTTGTAGCGGTCTATCGTAAGACTGTCACACTTGCTGTGGCGCATCTTCCCTCGACCGTTACATCTGACGGAGCTGCAGTTTCCTGTTTGTTCTCTCTCCCATGGGTGGGTGCATCATCATCCTATTCTAAGGTATTTATCAGGTCTTTGACTTGTTTTTATCTTGGTGGCGATCACATCTTTCCTCAGTTTGGGCATTAGCTTTCTCTTTCATCATATCTCTTCTATACTTTGCTTGTTCCGCCTATATGATGTGTTTTCCTTTATTCCTTATTCCATGCTCCGGCGTGTGTTTTTCTTTATCTGCTTAGCTTAGTCTTGATTGAGATAGCATGCCCATGCTAGAGCTCGTGTTGGTTGCCTAGGTTCATGATTCGCATGTTCATAGGTTGATTGATTTCATTACTTGGCTCATTATTTGCTCATAGTTGGCATTGTTGGGTTCGGTGCAAGTATTCAGAGGGGGAGTGAATGAATATAGCCCTTTAAAAACTTTCGCCCAATTAAAATATTCGGCTCACTAACTATCTGGAATGCTAACTAGACAGATCTAACAAGTCTGAAAGACTAATTAGGAGTTGCGGAATAAAACCAACTGACTGTAAGCATTCTAACAAGACAAGTTAGACGACTATAGCTCAATCAGAATTTCAATCACTTAACAGATTAAACACTTAGAACAAAATCTGATCAAGTCATCTAATGAACCTGTGATCAACCACATGAAGCGCCCCTATGCATTCATCTAGCGGAAGCAAACCATAAGCAATCAAACCACAATGCAAGAGGGGTTTTTAGGTGGTTCGGTCCTCCAGACCTACATCCACCCCACACTCAACCCGAGTGTGGATTACTGCTGCGCAACACAGCTTGCGTCCGCTGGGCAATACAGCTTAGCCTACAACCGCTGGGCAACACAGCTTGCCGTCCGAGGAATCCTCCTCGCCCCGCTGAGCAACACAGCTTGCTGTCCAGTGGACTCCTCCACTGCAAACCACTGGGCAATACAGCTTAGCCGTCCAGAGGCAGCACCTCTGCAATCCGCTGACTAACAGCTTGAAGGAAAGTGTAAAAATGGAAATAAAAGAAAGGATGAATAGCAATCGGAAAGCTGTAAACGTAAAGCACAATATGGCTCACAAGGAGCTGGATGGCCTGGATTTGATCCACGGTCCATGAAGACCAGATCTCCCTCGATCTCACTCTCTTTTTTCACACTCTCTCTTTCTCTTTCTTCTCTGCTGCACTTCTCTTCTTCTCTCGATCTCTGCTCTCCTTTTCTCTCTTTCTCTTTTCCTTTTCTTCTTCTGCTCGAGCTCTCTCGCTCACTCTCTATCTCTCTTTCTTTCTCTTCTGCTCTCCTAATCTCTCACTCTTTGCTCTTCTCTTCTTTTCTTCTGCTGGATCGTGGAAGCTCTCTCTCTCCTTTTTCTCTTATTCTTCTCTCAGCTTCTGCTCCCTGGCTTCGATTACGATCAGCCTCCATCTGAAGACGAAGGCTCCATAATATACCACCAGCAGCAGCAGCAGCCAGGGCGTGTGGCTTCCACAGCTCTCGCCCTAAAAATTCGGACCACGTGGTAGCATCCTAGTTCACGAGCCTGCCACCTCGGATCACGTGCCCTTTATTAGCACGCTCAGCAACTAGAGTCAGGTGGCGTTAACCCACTTGCTTAAAGGGGTTGACGCATCTGTGATCCAGTGATCAAGTCTTCAACAGATGGACGTGCTACGTTGACGCTATCAGCCTGCTGCGTTGACGCATCAGTAATCCAGTGATCACGTTCTTCGGCAGACAGACGTGCTACGTGGACGCTGCTAGCCCATAGCGTTGACGCAGTGGTGTTCCAGCAACTAAGAGTTCAGCTGGTTTGCATGCTGCGTAGATGCTATGATCATCCTGCGTTAACCCTTCTGAGCTGTGTCCGAGCTAGATGCCTATCAGGCTCAATGGCTGGGTTGACGCTGTCTAGCAATGGCGTTGACGCATGGATACGTTCCAGTGAACAAACAGCCTAGCCTTCTTAACTGTTGCGTCGACACTGCTTGATGAGTGCGTTGACGCACCAGAGTAATCCAGTAACCCATTGGCTCTCCCTTTGTAACTGCTGCTAAGGGATTCTTAAACCGCTGCGTCTACGCTACTCGCTCACTGCGTTGACGCACCAGAATAATCCAGGAGCTTCTTTCTTGATGGTTTGAACTGCTGTTTCCACGTGTCAGCATTTCAGCCTCTTGGATCAAGTGCCAAGTCTTGATGGCTTGAATCATCTGCAGACAGATAGAGGAAAATGAACTTAGTTCAGACGAATGTATATACTTAAGCAGAGTTGCCATTGTATGGACTTGATGCAGTGCAGCGAGTGTACAGACTTGGTAAACCAAGGTCCAGTGTATAGACTTGGTAAAGTTCAGGACTCTAACAACGAGTGTAGAGAGTTGAAGCCTGACAACCCAATGTGTAGACTTGAAGCTCGACAGGCTGACAATGCATGTACTTGCTTAGTGTATGGACTTGATTAAAAGAACATGCAATGTATATACTTCATGTTATGAAGCAAGGAATACACTTAGCTGAAGACTGCCAGTCGATGTATAGACATGGCATCAAACTCAGTGTATAGACTTTGCCTTGAACGAAGGTCAGTGATGAGTGTATAGACTTTCACGATGTGTAGACTTGGATACGTGAAAGCTACAGTGAAGGAATGTATACACTTGACCAAAGCAAGGGCGAATCGAGTGTACAGACTTCATGCCATGAGACGCTGAGCAAGACGCTCCAATGAATAGACTTTGGCTAATGCATGAAGACAGACGCTGTACGGACTTGGGTAGCGTGAGACGCTGGAAGAGACAGTCCAATGTATGGACTTCAACTCATGAGACCAAAGCATCAATGCAATGTGCAAACTTCGCCTGAGACAATGCATGAGACGAACGATGTATAGACTTCAGCAATAATGCATGACCTGTATAGACTTGTGTTCTCAACGAAACACAAACACAACACAATGTATAGACTATGCTGAGTGTCTAGACTTGTGAGATGCATAGAACACACAGAGGCTGTATAGACTTAGAAACCAATGCACACGGCTGACAGACATGAAGTGAACTTGAATGAACATGATGTACAGACTTTGGACTCCAAGGGCGATGTATGGACTTTCATATGAAAGGCTGTACAGACTTTGAAGTCTGGGGGCGTCGACGCATGATGCATGAGACACGCTTGCTGCGTTGACGCTGCATGACTTGCGAAATGCATAGAACATACAGAGGTTGCAATGCACCGATCTTAATACAAGCACAAAACACTTTATGCACTCTCATGCATTCTCCACAGAATATATCAGTTATATGCATACAGATTGTTATGATTCAATGATTCAATGTCAAGCTATTAGCATAACAAAATGGTGACTCATTCGTGTTGCTATCATTAAAACATCACATTCATCAAAGCACAAGGGGCACAACAATCTCCCCCTTTTTGATGATGGCAACATAATGAGTCACACTGACTCGTCAAACTATTCTCCCCCTTTGACATAATCAAAAAGAAAGGGAATGGTTTGAGAGACACAATGCAGCACACAAAGACACTTATGACAATGAAACATCACTCCCCCTATCAGCATGCAAGATTAACTACTCTCCCCTAGATGCAAAGAAACCATAACTCCCCCTGAAGCACAGGAATGGATTCAGGTTATCCAATAAATCAATCTGAATTCTGCCTTTACAAAGAATCTGAATTCTGGTGAAAAGACCACATAATCAGAACTTATTGCAGAACAAGATGGAAGATTCCAACAGTGTGGAGAGTAAAGTGATTGGTGATAGAAGGGCAATAATAGACAACAAACATCACAAGATATCTCAATGAATAATCAGACTGAATCTGATCAGGCTATCTGGAAAATCTGATCATGAGGGATTTTAATGCATACATCACTTCAATAAGTCTTAAAAGATGTAGACTCTTCTATCATAAAGGGTTATGAAGTGGCAACTTAACCAATCTGATTTAATTTTGATGTATACCAAATTCGTCAAGTTAAACTCAATACTCATATCTGAAACCAAGTTTTAATAAAGGTGAACGAAATATTCAGATAACACCCAAAATCAATCATCTTTTATCTTACACATATGATCTCAATAGCACCTTTGAAAGATACACAGATTAGTACAGAAGTTAAACACTTTTCAAGAACATGAGTTGACAATTTTTTCAAGATAATTTCATTTGAAGCACATTATATTTTTCCTGAGCAATTTAAGTTGATCAACACCTTTTTACATGAGGCACAACAAGTCTTAGTTGAAGTGACCCAGTTACTCAGTGTGATAACTGTCATTGCCTCTCACTTTGAGAGCAGAGTTAACAATATGAGTGTCTTTTTACATGAGAAGACACCTTTATCAGAGGCCAGACTCCCCAGCTACTCAACACAAATAAGCTATTGCTCTGTCAGGTTTTGTTTCACTAAATTTTTATCAGAGATAACTATGGCACCTCATGACTTGAGTTACTTTATTTCATTGATAAAGAACTCAGTTTCTCAGTAACCGAGTCATTGCTCTGAATTCACAAATTTTTCATTTAGTCAACATTTTTCAAATTAATGTTTAACAACAATACACACTATATGCATCTTAACCAAAGAAGCCCTGAATTCAAATTTTCAGATATCTGATGAGAGAGTCTAAGGTTTACATGAAACATGTGGTTAAAGTTTATTAAACCTTATCATTCAGATATTTTCAATTCATTTAACTACAAATCAGAGAATACATTAATCTTATATCAGTCTGATTCAGTGATAATTCTTAAACCTATATGATAGAAATTTCTACAATGTTCTCAGACTGAATTGCATGACATGCAGCTTAAGTTCCTCAGATCAGAAAAATAAGTTTAGCTGACCAACAAATCAATAGTAGAACCAATTCAGTCACACCAGCTGAGAAGAGTGTGAAAGGTGAGTATAGGCTGGAATATAGACAGATAGTATCATGAAGGGAGTTGAAAGAAACTCTTCTTTAACAGCTCAACAAATAGAAGGTAGAATCATTTTTCAAGAGAGAGAGAAATATGACATCAGATGAGAGTTGATCAATTTTTAGGCGAGAGGTGTTCAAGATGTGACAAACAAAACACCAATTCTAAGTGCTCCCCATGTCTAGACGCAATTAAATTTCTTTTCAGGTTCTTCAACTCCACTACACTTCATATGCAACATTAGTCAAACTCCCCCTGACAAAGTGCATGAAATACAATTAATGAACTGCTCATGATTTTAGAGTATGCTCAAGAAGAATAAATGCTTTGTTCAATCAGAGAGAGAATTTATCAAATGCATCATTTTCATTTCAAATTTTCAGATTTTTCATCATATGATGCAGTGCACTGTTCTACATGAAGGCAGGACCCATGGTACTCGGCGGAGAACCTGGTCTCAAAGACCATCTCACACATGGTAGAAACCTCCGGGCAGATTTCCTTGCCTTTTAGTAACATACCATTTGATATACCAGGGTTAAGCAAATGATAATGCAGTGCAAAGCAGCCCTATTATGCATTGAAAAATATGCAGTCTACGACAATGGGCAAATGACAGTCATGCAAATGATGTATGCAAGTACTAGACACATGCATTGACTGTATGCACTAACTGACCCGTTCAAGCTCAGTCCAAGTATGTAATCAAGCATGCAATGCATTGACACCAGACACATGTATTGACTCTAAAAATGATTGTGCAGAGCATCTATCAGCCTATTTATTCAGTGCAATAATCAGTGAGAGAAGAGCGTCAGATATGTGCAAAGTAAAACTCAGTAGCTGAGTCTGGAATGAAGACTGATCAGCTAGACATGAAGAGAGTATCAGACATCAAACGAACAGTTCAACAATTTCAGATATCAAACAGACAAATCAACATTTTCAGATGATAAACTTTAAAAACAAGTTCAGAACTAACCTGAAATGTAGAATCCTGGGGCTTCCTTTTTAAGTGCCTTGGCTAAATTACCCCTTTTATTTCTCTCACCAAGGCACACCTGCAACATATCAATCAATGTGATCTTGCAGGGACCCAAGCAGTCTTGGGTCCTGTACTGCTCCTATCAGGTGTACTGAACAATCTTTTAGCAACATGATCATCATATTCCATCAGTTTACACTCAAACATTGAATGTCCAGTTTTTCCACAATAATAACATGAAGCCACAGAATTTTTGTTTTTATTCTTCATGTTAGCAGAAACATGATGCCCATGTGCATGCATATGAGTATAAAAATTATGAGTATGAGCATGCGTATTTCTTTTATTGACTTGAAAAATTTTCTTTCCATGCTCAGCCAGTCGACAGTTGGCAGCTTTGTGGCCTAGCTTACCACATTCAAAACATGCAAAGTTTTTCTTTTTATCTCTCAAGTTATTTCTAGCAGAATTATAGAAAGCAGGGAATTTTACAGACTTAGAGTTCAATCTATTTCCCTGAGCATGCCAGCAGTCCTCGACTGTATGGCCATGCTTTCCACATTCGAAGCATGCTGGGGTTCTTTTACCAGAAGCAGTTTCATTTGCAGGGAAATTTACAAGTTTTAAATTGACTTTCTTTCCCTGGGCATGCCAGCAATGAGCTGCAATGTGGCCCATCTTGCCACAATGAAAACACTCTATTTTCCTTCTTTGAAAAACATGATTTCTAGCAGGAATTTTCTGTGCAGTAGTAGCAGCTAGGTCATCTAATTCAAACATCTTACACTCATGCATCATATGACCTATCTTATTACAATAGAAACACTGTACATTCTTTTCCTTTTTAAATTGAATTTTATGAGAAGATTTTTCACAGCAATTTTCCTTTTTCTTTTGTTCAGCCCTGTGCTTATTGTTCTGAGATTTCTTAGATGAAATACATTTTAAGGTACTAGCACATTCTGAACTTTTCACATTGGAGCCAAGCAGTTTATTCAAACTGTTTTTACCTTTGACAAATTTAGACAGAGTGTTTTTCAGATTTTCAATTTCAAAATTCAATGAAGCAATACTCACTTCATACTTGGATAGCTCAGATTCACATGCAATTAGCTACTGTTGCAAAGCATCATTCAGGTTCTTCAGAGTTTCATTTTCTTGTTGAACCTTTATTTCAATGTTGTTCTCATTTTCCTTCACAACAGATTTTCCTTTTTCAATTGACAACCATTTCTCAGAGAAGACAGTATTAAGAACCATTAGCCTTTTATTTTGATCCTTCAAGTAGACATTTTCTTCTTTTAGAGATTTGATTTGTTCTTTTTGAAAAATGTCATCAGAATCAAAATTATTAATCATGTCTTCGAGAATGGCACATGCTTTACAAGAATTATCTTCACTGATGAGTTTGTTTCTAAGATCTTCATTCTCAGATTTCAACTTGTTCAACTCATCGTTTTCTTTATTCATGTCAGATTTCAAGTTTTCATTTTCAACTTTCAGACTTCTAACCTCATGCAACATTTCTTTTCTTATTTTTCTCTTTTCAGATTTCAGTCTATCATTTTTATTTAATAAATGCTCATTCAATTCAATCATATTTTCCAGAGAAAAATTATTAGTATCAGAGTTTACCTGTGACAAAGTGTCCTCCTCATAATCTTCGTCTTCTTCTGTTGCCATGAGACAATTCACTTTATCTTGGGTTCTGCTGCTTGCTATCATCTCGACCACTTCGGAGGCACTGCAGCAATGAACTACACATGGAAACTTGTCAGTGTTTATGGCCCTTTGAGTTAGCTCCAGGGCCTTCTGATTATCAGAGAATTTTTGTCTGTCTGAAGTTTTCCATAAGGATTCATCCTTTGGAACTTCATAGGAACTGTGT
The DNA here is from genome assembly GCA_022559845.1 of Amorphophallus konjac. Taxonomy (NCBI): domain Eukaryota; kingdom Viridiplantae; phylum Streptophyta; class Magnoliopsida; order Alismatales; family Araceae; genus Amorphophallus; species Amorphophallus konjac. The sequence goes on along the minus strand of CM040121.1, from coordinate 446,240,951 downwards.
GCAATGACTATCCACAGATCTGGATTAGTTTGCATCACATATTCTCTGAACTGATTAAACCAATTGTAGAAACCCGAACCTTCAAACTTCGGAGGATCAATAGTGAGTTCCATGCTTTAGACAGAATAAGAGTTCTAGGAAGAACACTAATCAAGCACAATGAATCAACTCAAGTAACACCAAAAACAAATGAGCAAAGCAAAGCACAAGTCAATGAAGCAACACACGATTTCAAAAGACCCACTCTGAAATGCACTAAACACTAGCAGGATCCTCTGCAGATTGTTAGATCTGATAGATCAGAGACCTGCTCTGATACCAATTGTTGGGTTCGGTGCAAGTATTCAGAGGGGGGGTGAATGAATATAGCCCTTTAAAAACTTTCGCCCAATTAAAATATTCGGCTCACTAACTATCTGGAATGCTAACTAGACAGATCTAACAAGTCTGAAAGACTAATTAGCAGTTGCGGAATAAAACCAACTGACAGTAAGCATTCTAACAAGACAAGTTAGACGACTATAGCTCAATCAGAATTTCAATCACTTAACAGATTAAACACTTAGAACAAAATCTGATCAAGTCATCTAATGAACCTGTGATCAACCACATGAAGCGCCCCTATGCATTCATCTAGCGGAAGCAAACCATAAGCAATCAAACCACAATGCAAGAGGGGTTTTTAGGTGGTTCGGTCCTCCAGACCTACATCCACCCCACACTCAACCCGAGTGTGGATTACTGCTGCGCAACACAGTTTGCGTCCGCTGGGCAATACAGCTTAGCCTACAACCGCTGGGCAACACAGCTTGCCGTCCGAGGAATCCTCCTCGCCCCACTGAGCAACACAGCTTGCTGTCCAGTGGACTCCTCCACTGCAAACCGCTGGGCAATACAGCTTAGCCGTCCAGAGGCAGCACCTCTGCAATCCGCTGACTAACAGCTTGAAGGAAAGTGTAAAAACGGAAATAAAAGAAAGGATGAACAGCAATCGGAAAGCTGTAAACGTAAAGCACAATATGGCTCACAAGGAGCTGGATGGCCTGGATTTGATCCACGGTCCATCAAGACCAGATCTCCCTCGGTCTCACTCTCTTTCTTCACACTCTCTCTTTCTCTTTCTTCTCTGCTGCACTTCTCTTCTTCTCTCGATCTCTGCTCTCCTTTTCTCTCTTTCTCTTTTCCTTTTCTTCTTCTGCTCGAGCTCTCTCGCTCACTCTCTATCTCTCTTTCTTTCTCTTCTGCTCTCCTAATCTCTCACTCTCTGCTCTTCTCTTCTTTTCTTCTGCTGGATCGTGGAAGCTCTCTCTCCTTTTTCTCTTATTCTTCTCTCAGCTTCTGCTCCCTGGCTTCGATTATGATCAGCCTCCATCTGAAGACGAAGGCTCCATTATATACCAGCAGCAGCAGCAAGGGCGTGTGGCTTCCACAGCTCTCGCCCTAAAAATTCGGACCACGTGGCAGCATCCTAGTTCACGAGCCTGCCACCTCGGATCACGTGCCCTTTATTAGCACGCTCAGCAACTAGAGTCAGGTGGCGTTAACCCACTTGCTTAAAGGGGTTGACGCATCTATGATCCAGTGATCAAGTCTTCAACAGATGGACGTGCTGCGTTGACGCTATCAGCCTACTGCGTTGACGCATCAGTAATCCAGTGATCACGTTCTTCGGTAGACAGACGTGCTGCGTGGACGCTGCTAGCCCATAGCGTTGACGCAGTGGTGTTCCAGCAACTAAGAGTTCAGCTGGTTTGCATGCTGCGTAGACTCTATGATCATTCTGCGTTAACCCTTCTGAGCTGTCTCCGAGCTAGATGCCTATCAGGCTCAATGGCTGCGTTGACGCTGTCTAGCAATGGCGTTGACGCATGGATACATTCCAGTGAACAAACAGCCTAGCCTTCTTAACTGTTGCGTCGACGCTGCTTGATGAGTGCGTTGACGCACCAGAGTAATCCAGTAACCCATTGGCTCTCCCTTTGTAACTGCTGCTAAGGGATTCTTGAACCGCTGCGTCTACGCTACTCGCTCACTGCGTTGACGCACCAGAATAATCCAGGAGCTTCTTTCTTGATGGTTTGAACTCCTGTTTCCACGTGTCAGCATTTCAGCCTCTTGGATCAAGTGCCAAGTCTTGATGGCTTGAATCATCTGCAGACAGATAGAGGAAAATGAACTTAGTTCAGACGAATGTATATACTTAAGCAGAGTTGCCATTGTATGGACTTGATGCAGTGCAGCGAGTGTACAGACTTGGTAAACCAAGGTCCAGTGTATAGACTTGGTAAAGTTCAGGACTCTAACAACGAGTGTAGAGAGTTGAAGCCTGACAACCCAATGTGTAGACTTGAAGCTCGACAGACTGACAATGCATGTACTTGCTCAGTGTATGGACTTGATTAAAAGAACATGCAATGTATATACTTCATGTTATGAAGCAAGGAATACACTTAGCTGAAGACTGCCAGTCGATGTATAGACATGGCATCAAACTCAGTGTATAGACTTTGCCTTGAACGAAGGTCAATGATGAGTGTATAGACTTTCACGATGTGTAGACTTGGATACGTGAAAGCTACAGTGAAGGAATGTATACACTTGACCAAAGCAAAGGCGAATCGAGTGTACAGACTTCATGCCATGAGACGCTGAGCAAGACGCTCCAATGAATAGACTTTGGCTAATGCATGAAGACAGACGCTGTACGGACTTGGGTAGCGTGAGACGCTGGAAGAGACAGTCCAATGTATGGACTTCAACTCATGCGACCAAAGCATCAATGCAATGTGCAAACTTCGCCTGAGACAATGCATGAGACGAACGATGTATAGACTTCAGCAACAATGCATGACTTGTATAGACTTGTGTTCTCAACGAAACACAAGCACAACACAATGTATAGACTATGCTGAGTGTCTAGACTTGTGAGATGCATAGAACACACAAAGGCTGTATAGACTTGGAAACCAATGCACACGGCTGACAGACATGAAGTGAACTTGAATGAACATGATGTACAGACTTTGGACTCCAAGGGCGATGTATGGACTTTCATATGAAAGGCTGTACAGACTTTGAAGTCTGGGGGCGTCGACGCATGATGCATGAGACACGCTTGCTGCGTTGACGCTGCATGACTTGCGAAATGCATAGAACATACAGAGGTTGCAATGCACCGATCTTAATACAAGCACAAAACACTTTATGCACTCTCATGCATTCTCCACAGAATATATCAGTTATATGCATACAGATTGTTATGATTCAATGATTCAATGTCAAGCTATTAGCATAACAAAATGGTGACTCATTCGTGTTGCTATCATTAAAACACCACATTCATCAAAGCACAAGGGGCACAACAGGCATCATATCCCATCTTGCAAAAGAAGGGACACATTAAAACCAACAGTTTTTTTGGCGATCACGGTGGGACATCTAGTGCCAATCGTGCTTTGAATCTCTGTTAAATTGCTTCCCTTTGTTTGCCCTTGTTGCTCTGGTTTTTCCCCTGATTTTCCCTCTATTTCTCTGCTATTTCTGGTTCTCTGGCTCCTCTGACGGTCTCCTGTGAATGCGTTACATTTCTGTGACGGCCTGGTCTTCGACCGTCACACTCCTCTGACGCAGGTAGTCTAGACCGTCACATACTCCAGACAGGTACGCATCCCGGGGTGTAGTTTACTTCTGTAATTTTTTCTATGATTTTCATGCTTGGGTGCTATTTGGTCTCCTCCTTGGTTGGTTCACATATTCATATCATTATGTGCATGTTTGATTGCTAGATTTTAGGCTAGAATTTGCATGCACCCCGGTGCATATAGGTTCATGCATATCTTCATACATTAGATTGCATTCTCCTACCTTGGTGCGTGGACCTCTCGTCCCCATATTCCTTGGGGCCAACTAGGAAAACACATCAGGGACATCCATAAGTCCCCGTGAGCCGTGGATTTCCACACGGACATCGGGCTGGTTGTACCTTTCCTACCCCGTGTCTAGGATTGCATAGGTGAAGGAGTGATTACATTTAGAATCAACCAAGCCACACATCCTTTCCTACTAGGAACCTACTTGTGGAGAGCACATCCTAATCAAATCACTAAGGTTCTAAAGGAAGAAAGCATAAAAATCTTGTTGCATCATCTAAGTAACTTGGTTGAATTTAAGTGTTGTCATCTCGTGTTCACTTGCATCTTTGTCAAAGTTATCTAAGCTTGATCACTCATTGTGTGTTTGTTGTGTGTTGTTTGCTTTTGTTAAAGGTTTTCCGTTGCATGTGGAGTTGTCTTCGTCCATTAGAGTCATCTCCTAGGGTCAATTCCTTCTCCAAAATCTACTCCAATCCGCTCTTCGAACCCATCATGGCTTCTTTCAATCCTCCCCGTTCCCAGGAGGATTCTCTTCCTCAAGGGCTTCTTGAAAACCCCTCTAGGGTTATCTCATTCCTATCTGGAGAGGGGTCTGCCCCTCTTCCATCCTCCGTCCCTATGGAGGGCGGCCAAACCACTCCTTCCTTCTCTTCTCCTTCTGCTGGCTCCATTCTCCAAATGATGGCCCAGTTGGATCCGGCCCAACTCCAGGCTGTCTATCAGGCCATGCAGGGGTCCAATACCCCACATCCCACGATTGTGCAAGGCCAATCTAATCTTTCCATCGACCAGTCTAGAGTTGGTGGGCCCTCCATCCAGCCCACTCCAATTGATCTTACTCCGGTCCAACCTCGGACCATCACCTTTTCTGGTATGGAAACAGGCCAATCTTCCGCTTTGGCCCAGTAATTTTCTGATAAGGGGAAGTCTACTCTCCCTTCTTTTATCCAGGTGGATCATCACATGCTCAGCCCATCGGTGCCACAAGTCCTTGTTGGCCCTTCAGATTTCTTGCGCCCTCAACAAGGGGTTGCCCAAGTCCATTCTAATCTTGTTCCGTCTTCGACCCAATATCCTTCTTATGGGCTCCCTACCTTGGCCGTTTATCCTTCTGCTTCTTCTCATGGGCTTTCACCTCCTACAATAGTCCATCCTTCTGCTCCTCAATTTCAACCTTCGTCTTTCGCTACCCCTACTCCATCCAGGGAGCAGGAACTACTTGATAAGTGGGCCGCCATGCAACAACAGATTGATTTCCTCCAAAAACGGGTTGGCCCACAATCCTTGGCAGATGTTCCAGCCCCCAGTTTCCAAAACATCTGATTCCCTCCGTAATCTGAGCTCCCTAATTATCGCAAGTATGACGGGAACGACAATCCCTTTATTCATGTGAGGGACTTTTTATATGAATCGGCCCAATTTCAGTATGATGATCGCCTCATGGTGTATTTGTTCCGTCGATCATTAGATGGGGTTGCACTGGAATGGTTCTATTCTCTGCCGCTAGAGGATGCCGAGAGCTTCAAAATAGTGAAAGATAAGTTCATCCAACGGTTTCAAGATAGGGTCGGTCCAGAATATTCTTTCACAGACTTGGTGGCCGAGAAAATGAAGCCCGATGAGGAGTTTGTAACTTACGCTGACAGATGGAGGCAGATGGCCGCCAGGGTGCCAGGCCATATTCCGGAGGAGGAGAAGGTCAAGCTACTGATCTCAAATGCTACCCCAACCTTCCGAAACATCTTGGCGATGAATGATATAGCCAACATGCACCAACTCTATAGCCGGGCGCGGTTCATTCAAACACAGTTCAAAGACTCCCCCATCCACTCGCTCTTTGAGAACCAAAAGCCAAAATACCACAAGAAACCTCAAGGGCCTGTCACCGAGGGGGTTCAAACCAACGAACAAGTTCAAGCCACTACCTTCCCTTTCCAAGTCGTACCTTTCCGCTTTCCGCAAAACCCCCGCACTCCTCAAAACGCCGCTCCACAAAACTTCCCAACCATTCCACAAAACCCTCCGCCTACCTTTGCCACTCCACAAAATACCTTTACCGCTCCACAACAACCTCCACAGCCTTCGCAATACCATAATGTCCCTCCACCCAACGGCTACAACAACAACAACAAGCGCCCGGCTCCTAAAAGAGCACAGTACCCACCCCTGCCAGAAACCCTCACGAATATCTTCTCGGCTCTCATGTCAGTTAATGCTATAGAACTCCCTCCGGAACGGCCCAACTGGAACCCGGCCGTTGATAAGACAAAGTACTGTATGTTCCACAGGCATCCATGACATACTATTGAAGGGTGTTTTCAGTTTAGGGATTTGGTCTATGACCTCCATAAAGGACAAAGGATTGATTGGGCCGAAATGCATAGGGCCATTACGGAAATTAAAGTGAAAAGAAGGCAGCCGCCGAGGCAGCAAGTGCAGCAACAACAGGCACCGCAGCCACAGCAGCAGTCGCAACAGTAGTCGGTTCAAGACTTGGGGATCCATCAGAACCCAATGCCGAACCATCTTCCCGCTCCACAGCCTCAGCCACTGGCGCCGACCCAAGTCAATGTAGTTCAACCCCCAGCCCTTGATGCCGGGTGGTCCTTTGACGATCACAGCTCTATGCCGCAAGTCATGGCCCTTCACCACAACTTCCGCACTCCTGCCGCTCCTACCATCCTTACATACCAAAACCCTCCTCCACCTACTACACCGTTTGTCCTTTCATCTATTCCGACTTCACCGCCCGTCTCTCACACATTACTCACCCCCGCTATCACCGCACCTCCATCTAACCCTCCACTCATTACACCTCCACCTACCTTCATACCCCCACTTCCGCTCGCACCCCCTACCACCAACCCCTCACCCATCATCCTTTCCACCACACCCTCTTCCACCCCACCGGGCCTATTAAGTCACTTATCTTGAGCCCATCCGAGGCCGCGGCAGCCTATAACTTCACCTTGCGGAGCGGGCGCATGTTTCACCGCAATTATCCTTCCACCTCCAATCCCCAGTCTTCCCAACCGGCTGCTGAACAGGAAGAAGCCGAGTCATTACCAGGTTCCCAATACGATATGTTGCATCATTTGGATCGGGTTCCCGCTAAGATATCCGTGCTGGAGCTTATCAAAAGATCTACCCTTCACCAAGATGCTCTCAGAAACTTTCTTCAGAAGGTGATGGTTAGTGAAGACGTGACAGCCGACAGTTTACCTACGGCATTGGCGACTATTTCTAAAGGACCAGCTATAACCTTCTCTGAAACTGAGCTAGCACCACCAGAAGCTCGGCAAATGCCGCTTTGCATCACCGTTATCTTGAATAAAGTCAACATTGACGCGGCATTAGTTGATACAGGGGCATCTATCAATGTGTGCCCGCTCAGCACTCTCAGGGCCTGCAATCTGCCAGAAGAACTTCTACGCCCGACCCCCACTACTATAGCTGCTTATGACAATTCTCGGAGGGCATGTCATGGGATTGTTACTATTCAAGCTGAGCTTGGGCCTCTCACCATGCCCATTGAATTTTATGTGTTGGACATCGACCCCATGTTCAAAGCTATCTTGGGTCATCCGTGGATCGACACTCTCAGTGCCGTGCCCTCCACCGCGCACCAATGTCTCAAGTTCCCTTTTCAAGGGAGGGTGGTTAAAGTAAAAAGCCCATCCACGGCCCAGTCTGTCAAAGTTATTTCAGAGAAGGTTTTGCCCACATTATGGCCCAGCAGCCGGCCCGTTATTTCGGTGCTAAATCTGGATTTCCCTTGGGCTTATACGCCACGCAAGCTCGCCGCTACACCCGTCAATATCAAAGTGAAACCCCATATCCGAGATTCCAAGGGTTGGGATATCATATTGAAGCTAGGTTATCAACCGGGGAGAGGTCTCGGTGCACAGTTACAAGGGCGAACTAAGCCAGTACCCAAAGGAAGAAAAATGAGCCGGAGAGGTCTCGGTTATCGAGAGTCCACACTCTCAATGATAGGAGACTCAGGGCCACTTACATGGGACTACCGCCAACACTTTATAAAAGGACCCCTCCAGCCGGGTACACTGAATCCACCACCAATACAATCAGAAAAGAAAGATACAGCTTGCACAGTTACTAGTCCACCTCTGCTACCAAAAGGGCCTATTGATGATATGCCAGATTTCATATAGTCATTTGCCAGAATGTTCAGCGAGCCAGATGGTCATGGTCAGAAGGAGGATCAGGAGGTGTGGCTCGTTCAATGGAAGCCGAAGCCACCTGGCCGTCTACAGAAGAAGGGGAGCTCGCCCATTATCATTTCTTGGTCTCCCTCCCGTCTCGCATCTCTATTTCAACAATTGGAACCCATTCCCCGTTCACCCCCGATTATGGTCGATTCGTATTTTACGGAAAGATCACCCGAAATCTTGTTTGTTCCATGTGCATGTGGGCGCTGCCCACTCATTGATCTGTCAACTCTATTCACTCCTCCTTCCTCCACCACCCAACTCCACGAGATGTGGTTTCGATCCTCTGATCCATTCTTCGATTGCATCTTCCCCGATTTGTTCCCCATGCAACCTCCTCCTCCTCCATCCTGCTGTATGATCTCCACTGATCTCCAAAAAAAATGTCAAATTTGAAACAAAGATTTTGGTGGAAGATTACGCTATCTTATCTCCATCCTCCTCCCAGGGGCACGAGTCCCCTACTCCTTCTTTTCCACTAGGTTTCCTTTCTCCTAGGTTAGGCGTAGGGTCCGTCGAGTCTAGGGAAGTAGGGTCGATTAGAACTAGAGAAGTAGGGTCCTCTTCTAGGTCATCCAATCCTTCTGAGCTTGAGCCGCGCCCGCTTGCACGTCCTTCCAAATCCATTCCTGATAGGTTCTTGTAGGATCTGGCTCAGCGATGTCATGCTCTTTTGAAGTGTCCAGAGTTTGTCGCCACAGCAATCATGATAGAGGACGAAGATGAAATAGAAGGGGTGTGGAGCGATGACGGACTCGGTGTCTATAAAGTCTTAGATGAGAAAGACCCGATTGATGATGAGGACAGCAACGTAGATAACACTGTCGATCTATATGCACAAGGATTAAAGAGATTCGACAAGCCATCGTCAGTAGTGGATGAACCTACGAAGGAAATTAATTTGGGAACTGAAGAAGACCCAAGGCCCATCATTATTGCCGCTAATCTCCGTCCGCAAGTGGAAGAAGATCTAGTCAAGGTTCTAAGGGAGTATAGTAATTCTTTCACCTGGTCTTATGAGGACATGCCGGGTCTTGACCCCTCTTTAGTGGAGCACCGACTTGTACTTAAACCAGGGGCAACACCCGTAAAATAGAGGTTGAGAAGATTTCACCCCCACATTGCCTTAAGGATCAAAGAAGAAGTCGATAAGTTATACAAGGCCAGGTTCATTAGAGTTGTCTTATATCCCCAGTGGGTGGCGAACATAGTCCCTGTTATCAAGAAGGATGGAAAGATGCATATTTGCATCGATTTCAGGGATCTTAATAAAGCATGTCCCAAAGATGATTTCCAGCTGCCTCACATAGACGTCCTGGTCGATAACACCACCGGGTACGAAGCTTTGTCATTCATGGACGGTTACTCAGGTTATAATCAGATTCGTCTCGCTCCAGAGGATCAAGAGAAAACCTCCTTCACCACGCCCTGGGGCACGTACTGCTACGTGGTTATGCCGTTCGGTCTGAAGAACGCAGGTGCCACCTATCAGAGGGCAATGATGGCCATTTTTCACGACATGATGCACATTTACATGGAAGCCTACGTGGATGACATCTTGGTGAAATCAAGAACCAAAGAAGAACATCCCTCTATCCTGGCTAAGGTGCTGCAGAGAGCTAGGGAGTACAAGCTGAAAATGAATCCGAAGAAGTGTGTTTTTGGAGTCTCTTCAGGGAAGTTGCTAGGCTTTATAGTTAACAAACAGGGGATCCAGATTGATCCTAATAAAGGAAAGGCCGTCATGGACATGCCTCCGCCAAAGAATATTACGAAACTTCGAGGACTGATTGGTAGATTGCAATTCATCATAAGATTCATATCCCAACATTCTTAGAGGTGCCGCCCGTTTTATGAATTGCTAAAGGCGGGAGTCAAATTTGAATGGAATCAAGATTGTCAAAAGGCCTACGAGGAACTAAAGGAATATCTATCCAATCCCATGGTTTTGCAACCTCCTGTCCCTGGAAAACCCCTAATCCTATACATCTTGGTTATTGAGGACTCCTTAGGGGCGGTCTTAGCACAAGTAGACGATGAAGGGAGAGAGCGGGTAGCTTATTACCTCTCCAGGTTGTTCAACCCGACCGAGGCTAAATACACCGCTATGGAGAAGACTTATGCCGACCTAGTGTGGGTAGCTCAGAAGCTCAAACACTACTTCCTTGCCCACCCAGTTAGGCTGATCTCTAAAATGGACCCGATCTGCTATCTCTTAGAAAAGCCTGTCCTCTCTAGTAGGTTAGCTCGCTGGCAGAGCTTCCTATCCCAGTTTGATATCACGTTCGTTGTTCAGAAGGCGGTCAAAGGATACGCCATCGCTGAGCATCTTGCCCATCTCCCGATTCCCTGCACGGATTCTATTTGGATGACTTCCCTGATGAGCATCTTTCTGTCCTGACTCATCATCCCTTCTGGTCGCTGCACTTCGACGGTGCACTCAATTCTCAGGGCCGAGGGATAGGCGTTGTTCTGCTCACTCCGGAAGGAGTGACGATTCCTTTTGCTTATCAACTTTAATTTCCTGCTACCAACAATATCGCCGAGTATGAGGCTCTCTTAGCTGGATTGAAGCACGCCTACCTTCTAGGCGCGCGTTACTTGAATATCATAGGGGATTCTCAGCTCGTCCTGCGGCAAGTTCTGTCCACTTACCGCACCCGTGACCCTAAGCTCAAACCATATCAAGATTTGGTCACGCTTCTTGCTAGGCAATTCCGCAAATTGATCTACATCCATACTCCCCGGTCTCAGAACATTCTAGCGATGCTTTAGCATCCCTCGCTTCCTCTCTATCTTTCCCTCTCAGTCGGAGTACTGAGACTATCGTCGTTCAGAGATTAGATGCACCCTCTCTTCAGGATCCTTGGTATGTCAACCTTAGGAAGACTGTAGAGGTGAGGGCTGAGAAGGAAGAGTTGAAGGAAGTATCTTTGACAGAGTTAGAGGAGATCCTGGAGGAGGAAGAGTTTCCCTGGTATCATGAAATTAAGTTGTTTTGCAAAGATGGATCATTCCCGGAAGAGGCAAATGCCGAGCAGCACAAGTCAATAAGAAGAGCCGCCTCAAGGTATACCATCATTGCTGGAGAACTATACAGGCGCGCTACTAATGGGATGCTCATGAGATGTTTGGACGATGATGAAGCTTGGAAGATGGCCGAAGCAGCCCATTCTAGTGAGTGTGAAGTCATGTTAATGACCAAGCTCTAGTGAAGAAGATCCTTAGGCAGGGCTATTATTGGCCCACTTTAGAGGAAGATTGCTCCCTCTATGTCCGGAGGTGTCTTAAATGCCAACTCCATGCTGATAAAATTCATGCTCCGGCTTCATCTCTTCATCCTCTATCTGCTCCTTGGCCGTTCTCTATGTGGGCTTTCGACATTGTCGGCCTGCTCGGTGATCCCAATTCTCAGGTCAAGCAAAAATCCGTCATCCTTACCGCCACTGAGTACTTCACCAAGTGGGCTGAAGCCGAAGCGTACGCAGAGATTAAAGCTACCACGGTGTGCCGCTTCATCATGAAGAATATTATCTCGCGGTTCGGAGTGCCAAGCAGCATCGTCACCGACAACGGACCCCAGTTCGTCTCTCAAGAGCTCAAGGACCTATGTAAGAAGTTTAATATTACATTGCATCACTCATCTCCATATTACCCACAAGGTAACGGTCAGGCCGAAGCCACTAACAAAACCCTTCTCAAGATCATAAAGAAAACATGCGAATCACATAAGTTTTCTGATTGGCCAGAAAGATTAGTGGAAGCTCTATGGGTTTACCACACCTCCGTTCGTACTCCTGCGGGGCAAACTCCTTATGCTCTCACTTACGGGATGGAGGCGGTACTCCCACATGAGATTTTGATCCCTTCCCTAAGGGTACAGCTCGATAAGGAACTTAATCTCGATGAACGTCGAGAGGCGTTGCTCGTCCAGCTGGAACTCTTAGACGAGAAGAGGATGAATGCGGCCGATCACGTATCTGTTTATCAAAAGAGAGTTTCACGTTATTTTCAAAAGAAGGTAATTGAGCGCAAATTTCAAAAAGGTGATATGGTTTTGAAACGCAAATTCATTCGGTCTGCAGGTCGTAGGTCTAAATTGCAACCTAACTGGGAAGGGCCATTTATTGTGAAAGAGGCTTATTCAGAGAATGCTTACCGCTTAGTGAACGCGGAAGGTGAGGAGCTCTCTCACGCTTGGAATGGGTTGTACCTTAAGTGTTTCATTCCTTAGAATCTAAACCAGTGCCACCCCGGTAGCGAGGTGTCCGTTCCCTTCCTTGCGAGAAAGAGGACCCCGAGCACGGCAATCGCACACTACACGACGTCCCTGGTCGGGTTTCCCACTTTGTAGACAACCTTTCTCCTTGGCCATGCTTTGGGGGGGAAAGTCAAAAGTCCCTGTCCGTCTCTTTCTTCGGCTGAATCCAGGTGCAAGAGGTGAATAAGGAGGCGATGAACAATCCAGGCACCTTGACGAGAGGAGGTCTCAAATAGGGGCAGTCCGTTATGACCTGACGCCACAAGGAAAAGAAAAAGAGCAAAGAAAAGGAGCAATCTTCTTGACAAAAGCAAAAGTCTATCTCTAAAGTCCATCAATTATCAATTCCAAAGCTCCAAAAGGAAAATAACAAAAGCTAGGCATGGCAAGAGTGGCAATATAGTTTCCCCGTGAGGCGCTATGAGCCCGGTCGTATGCGTGCCTAGAGTGGACAAAGGTTCGATGACGGACGCAAAAGTCCCGGCACAACAGACCAAGTCTTTGAATAGGTTGACTGGAGAGGAACTCAAGTCCTAAAAACTTCTATATCTGGCCTAAGCTTATCTCCGTGTTCTATTTTTCCTTTTTAGGACTAAGACAAGTACCCTGGGTATGGCCCTGGCAGAGATACCATCACGCGAGTTAGGCCCTGGCCAGGGGTTGTCACCCCCATTACACGCCAACCTCAGAAACTCTGAACGGGATTGGGAGGACCCTTATTCCTAGGGAGGCACTGGTTTTTCAAAATAAAAAAAATCATATATTTCAAAATCTAAAAAAATCATATATTTCAAAACCCAAAATAAAAATCATATATTTCAAAATCTAAAAAAATCATATATTGCAAAATCCAAAAAAATCATATATTTCAAAATAAAAAAAATCATATATTTCGACATCCAAAAACACTAGATATTTTCAAAAACTCACAAAAATCCAAATGATTGCAAAAATGCCTAAAAAATACCATCATATGCATTGTATGCATTGCATTTGTTTCTTATATTCTTCGCCTATTTGATAAGGCTCCACCCCTTGACCAAATATCAAGAAATGGTCAAATTCTAACTTGCTTTAGGCAAGGGGTTGAGTCTAAGAATAGATCTAACTTATTTCTTGTCTAAGTGTGTGCAGAACGCAGGTTCAAGCCCAAGATTGCAAAAATCCAGGTTCAGGTCTGTAACGCACCAGTGTCAGACCGTCACAGCCTTGTAACGGTCACCCTTTGACCGTCACAGTCTTCTGAACTTTGAAATCCATTGGCTCTCATCAAACCCTCTCTGACGCGTCCGCGATCGACCGTCACTTCCCTCTAACGGTCTATCTATGACCGTTACATTCTACAGAGAACAGAAACTCAGTTTTCTGAGTTCACTCCTTCTGAAGGCTCATCGTGAGACCGTCAGACTATTGTGACGGCCCTATGTAGGACCGTTACAGATTCCAGAAACTCTGTTTTCAGGCCAAGCCAAGCAACAAACTCATGATTCCATCAAATAGGGCACTTCTATATCATTCCAGTAAGTTCAATAATACATAAAATTGATTGATAAAACTTCAAGTTCAGAAATATCATAAGAAATCTCAAGCTACATTCAATTTTCTATCCGCAAGAGGGCGGATCTTGCGCAATTCTTACACGTAGCTACGGCGTCCCACATCGTTTTCTTCCACTTCTTCTTGCCACAGGCACACTTTGCTGGCCTCCCACATGGTCAGTGCGTTCCGGATCGCTCTCTCATCTTCCTCGGTCCCCATCTTCCTAGCAAGAAGGGGAGGGTAGTGTGATAGTGCAGGAACTTCGGTTCGGGGTAGTCCAATTTAAAGATAGCACCGGTGCGGGTTGTAGATCGCCAAGGTAGTGTTCCCCACTAACTATAGATCAAGGCCTGGTCACCGTGGTACTCTAAGCAAGGTGCTCCGTAAAACTCTTGGACGCATCATGAACTTCTCTATTGGCAAAGTGTTGAGGAAGAGGTGCCATTCATCTCGTGTTTTCTTGTCCGCCGTCAGAAAATGACCATGGGAATATCGATAAGACCGTCGTGAGTCACGCTCGAACCTCAGGTTCGTTCCGACCATGGTCATTGCCTTACCCACATCCTAGGCCTATAGCCAGCTATCTCTGTACACGTCTTTGTTTTGGAATCTAGTCCTGAGACACTTTCCCGCTGCCCCTCGGCACCGGAAACATTGACGATGCCCACGCGAGCCTGACTTCGACCGCGGGGGGCCCACCGCAGTATGGTCGTAGCTTGATCTTACACCGGGCCGACAAACTTATTGGTTTCCGACCCCTCTAACTGGGATTTAACTGAATATTTCCTGTTCCTCCGAACAATAAATTTGTCGCATCGCGACGTACATATGCTCCGATTTTCCCGTGACGATTACGCGATTCTCAAGCCGGACACTCGTCCGAACATCAAATGGCCAACACACGACCGACATGATCTCGAATGCTTTCTTGTCACCCTCGTACGGGGATTTCAATGCTTCCTAATAAACTTTTCATGTAACTAATTTTCTGGCCATGAGGCCCCCTTTTCCTAGTGATTAATCAAGGGTGTTCCCCTCTCCGAGGGGATGTAAATGACGCCGTGACCTTTATGGTGCGGCGGGTTCTGGTCTCGACACGAATCACACAATCGTCTGATTAGTCAAATCGAGCGCATAATAAATCGTCACTTTGTGACTAGCACGTCCACACACTTAATAAATGAATAAACCCACCGAATAAATCGACCTAAAGAAACAAACGAATGAGCGTGTCGAAAAGTGCGTCCACATCAGTCCATTAAGCATTTGGTGTTTGCATCATAAGCATTTTAAGTGTAAAAGAAGCATAAGGGTTTAGATACTTACCCGCTCCGCGAGGGTAGCCTCCGCCTCCTCGGCCCGAGCTACCGCTCGAGTAAACTCTGCATCTCGCTCAGCCCGTCCCCCGGCAGGCTGTGAAGAGGAGGATGGTGCATCTGGTCCGATCCTCTGGGGTCCCTCGGCCTGCTGCATTTAGAAGTCAAAGTTAGTCATTTGCATCATAAGCATTTAAGTCTTAAGTGTAGAAACTCACCAAAAGCTCTAAGGCAGCCCGGTACTCGTCCCGCTACTGGATGGTGGCATGAAGGAGTCCCTCGAGCTCGGCTATTCTTCCCTGTGGGTCTAGCTGCATTTAGAAAGCATATGTCAGTGCATATAGAAGCATTGATTTAAATAGACAGAGTTTTGAGTTTAGAAGTTCATACCAGCCGTCGAGTGCCTCTGAACACCGGGTCGCCATACCGGTGGGAGTAAGCCTTGAGGTAGGTCTCGTCGCTGTCCGCCCGGTCTTTCACCACCCGGCCTCTTTTGTTCCAATCGTGCACATATTTGGCCTTTCGGGCGCACCAGTCGACATCTCCGCTAATGCCCTTCGAAGACTTGCCCGGGCGTTCATCGTCACGGCGGGGGAAGGTCACCTCTGGCTAGTGTAGTCCACGAGTCCTCAGGATCAACCGGTAGTGCAGGGGCTCGATCACGTTGATGCAGTGAAGCCATATGTCTCGCCCGCTGTATGCCATGGACGCCTTCACCCAAGGCTGTCCCTCGTAGCCCTCATCCCGGTATGGGGTCCATCTCACCTGAAAAGGTCATGTTAATCCATTCAGAAGCATTCATGAGCATTTAGAAAGCTTTTTGCAGCATTTAAGAGCATATAAAAAGTTTAAGTTCGAAGCTTACCGCTGTGTGCGGGAATGAGTCGAGATCATCCTGGATGGCCCGGGTCAGTCGGTTGATCGATCCCGTGTCCCTCGCTACCACCCACCGCCTCGCGATGGGGATCCGCTCGGGATGTAGTTGACTACCTCGCCCAATCCCCGGGAGGTACACGAAGCTCTAGATATGCATTTAAAGTCGAGTGTCAGTAAATTGCATCATTTACATTTGCAGAATCATAATCATATAGAAAGCATCTAGAGTTCAGCATTTACCTGTAGGAAAGGTGAGAAGCCGCCCAGCATCGTCTGTCGGTCTGTGGTGTTGAGCGACTCGAAGAGGAAGGCAAGCACTGCCGCTCCCCATGCATACTTCCCCACTCTGCCCAAATCCTCTAGCAGTGGCAGTAGCCTGTGGCTGATCACGTCGGCTTGGGTCGGAAAAGGTAGCTTTCCGAACAACAACATCAGAAATCGTCTCAGGACTCGGTCTCCCTCCTGTCCTGCCTCTATCGCCACTCACGGGCGTACCTGCTCTATCACTCGGTCTATGTGCTGCTCGGGGAGCTCACCGACTGCTATAGCCACTCCTCTCAGTCCCAAGCTATCTTGTAGTCTCGACCTCGAAAGCTGGGATGATGTGTGCCCCGGCCTGATCAGATCTAAGCCCAGTAACTCTTGGGCCATCTTTCGGTAATCTCCAAATGTCCACCCGATCACTGCTGCTCCGTGGACTCGCAATCCGGTGATCCTCGCCATGTCTTCTAAAGTGGGGATCATGTGTCCCCACGGGAAGATGAAAGCCCGGCTCACAGGGTCCCACCTGTTGTGCAGTGCGTACAAGAGCGGGGTATCCGTCCTCGTCACCTCAATGGTAAGAACCTCGGTGAATCCCATCTCAGCCAATCTCTCCCGTTGGTACTCGGGTAATGCCTGGTATGTCACGCCCCGAACCGATAGTAGCGGAACGTGTAGTTTAGAACGTGGCAGTGATACAGTCGTGAATAATCAGAGCGAACATAAGACACAAAATTACAACCTGGACAATGTGGGCCAATTTAACCTTTATTGATATTCAAATATTCGAATTGCATACCTTGACTCAACTTATATAAGTGAAGAAAGGACTCACTGTTACACTCTAATAAAGAGAAAGAACTCAAATAACAGGATGAGACTCAAAGAAAGACACCGACACGATTCTCTATTTCACTCATCACACTTGCCCATCCCCATCTGCTGGACTATCTTCAATGTCGTTACCTGAAAAACGTTGAAGATAGGCTGGTGAGCAAAACGCTCAGTAGGAATTACATCTCTCATCAAGCAGAATATAAGTGATTAGCCAATTAACATGTTCATGAAGATGTAAGGCTTGGAACTAGAAAATCATGACGATCAATCTAACAGGAAAGATGAATATTAAAGTCAAAGGCAGTTACGAGCTCAAGAGAAATAGGGATGAATTCCCATGCAGAGTCAAGGACAAGCTATCAGAATATAACAAGGACAGTTACTCGGATGAACATAACTTCAGAATTGGCCAGAATATAACAGAGTTTCAATAAATATAAGCAGAATTAAACAATCTAGTAGAATATCTAAATTATCAAAATAACCGAACAACAAAATATCAGAATAACAGAACTTCTAGAATTAACAGAATTTGTAGAATGACAGATATAACAGAATAACAGAATATAACAAATGTACAGACTTTGGTGCAATGCCACACCCAGAATTACCATGGTTTACAGAATTGGACTTCTGTCCTACCTGGCACTAAAAAGTCGCGGACCCACTGCCCTTAATGTTTCAGAATCAGATTTGGCCAAATACAGAGTCAAAGGGTTATGTTCTCAAATTGATGACAAGAAGATTCCAAAAGGAGTAGAGTGTCAAGACTAACGGAAACCAAAGTGACACGGATAAGATTCAGGGTTTTTAGGGTACAACCAGCTCGGCTGCCTTGAGGGAATCCAAGGCTAGCGGAGACTTACGGAGGTCCCAATGACTAACTTGTCAGTCTGAAGGAATGAAATGTCCAACGGAGGGCTCGTATGTCACCGAGAGTTGAGGTGTATAACGTGAACCAATAAAGAAACAAGGACTCCATTTACGGACGTGAGATGAGAGTGCCAAAAGACCCGAGGTATGGGTCAAAACCGAAAGAAAACAGTGAGAACATGAATACGTTAATTATAGAATTCACGTCCATCTAATTCTATAATTAACTATAAGTAAATAAACTTATTTTAATTGACGTCCATGAGTAGTGTCATTTATTAATTAGCGTCCACTTGGAGGGACGTTAATTCTATGATTTTTAACTTAATTTATTTAACAAGAATTCACCTCAATATCTATTTAATTGAATAATTTCAAAAATATACATTCAAAGACACATTTATTTATTTAAAATAATTTAGAGAAATAGAATATATGATAATTAGGAGAAAAATTCAAGGATTCCAAATATATATTTTTTATAATTTTCTGTTACATATCTTAATAGATATCAATTTTCAAAGATATTGTTACAAGATATATATATATAGATATATATATATATAATTTGACGACTTTGTGTTACGTCGTCAAAAAGATTTGACGACAAGTCTCTTGTCGTCATTTCATTAACAAATTGTCTCAACTTTTAGTCCTCTCGTTTCTCGACGTAACTACGTTGGAATCGGGCCTATGATATATCGAAATGACGGGCTCAAAAAATTCTACCTAACCGGACGTTCAAAATAATTTTTCGTTGAGAGATGGGGGATCTTGAGATAGGAGGCACGAAAAATGGTGCAACCACTCTCACTATCTCGATCTCCATCCCACTAGTACGCCCATAAATTTTCATGGCCAAAGGTCACTCCGACGTCCATGAACAGGCCGACAAAGTAAAAATCCATAACTAGCATACTACAGTGAAATATGTAATTCACATTGTCAACAAATTAACTCTATTAAATTACCAATTAATTAATATTTCTGGTTATTGTTAGCATAAAGGGTATCCAAATTTAAATAAAAATATGAAGATTTCATCATCTATATTTTTCAGTTTTTAGATAGGTGCCTATATGGAAAAAATTTTTAGAACATGTTATACGTATTATTTAACGAAGAAAAAATAAAGCATGCAAACCGATGAACCTGATGTAGAGATAACCTATAAAACTACAACAAACATGCTCCAAGTACCCATGAAACATGCATAGAGATCATGCAAACCTTATTATTAACGATTCGACTTGGGAGAGAACACCTACGAGAAACTAGAGACTATGAACTCGAACACACGAGATATACGCATGCTGTATATGATCATAAGAGCATGTATTATCCTTGTTAAGTGAGTTTAGCCGTCAGAGAGAACACCTACCTTGAATAACAAAGGAAACATGAGGAAGCAAACGGGGATGCGTTCTTCACGTCTGCACGTCCGCAGGTGAAGATGAAAATCGCAGCAGCAGCCCTCAAGCTTCTGTGGCAGGATGAAGCCCCCGAACGCAACAGGTTCAGCAACATGGGAGACTCCTTTACGTACACAGGTTGTGGGATTTCGAATGCAACAGGGTCAGCCGGCCCTGCCTGTTTGACGAGGAGGTTATTTATAGGGTGGGAAAACCCCAAGGGTGGTTCGATGGTTATCAAAGGCAAGGGCATTAAACCCTTCCGTGCGTTGTTCTCATCATTGATTACCCTGCCATATATTCAGCCGCCTGACCATTTTGTCTTGTGAAACCCTAAGCCTATTATTCCCTTTACGTGGAGCCCAGGGGTAAGAGGGCTTTTGTACAGGTCGAACCCATACGTATATGGGTTTGGGGTTTTGCTCCTAATGGCCTGTGAGCATGAGGCTTTCTTCCTTTGTATTTGGGTGTGCGGTTTTGTCTTCATGGGTCTGAGGCCCACATTATATACGTGGGTTGGCTACTTAGTCTTGGCCCATTTGTATATATGGGTTTAAAGCTATTAACGTTGTATATGGGTTTGTGAGGTCTTATGTATTTTGCACGTACACCATGTTTTGGGTAATTGAAGGCCTTCACCTTGGCACATGAGGTTTGACCCTTGGATGTGGAGAGATCCATGGATAAGGGCCCATCTAAAAATGGATTACAATATCTACAACCACCCTGCTATTTGAAGTTTCAAAAACCCTAAACCAGGTATGTTCGAACGTGAGGGAATTTGGGTTTTCACAGAATAATCTTATATATATATATATATGTGCATCCTTATATATATATATCTCTTATACCATTTTCCAACGAAGGTGGCCATAAGCGCTTGAGGCATTTGGGCTTTGATCTCATAAGCCCATTTAAGCTCATGAATATGTGAGACTCCTTTATATGGTCTTTAAGGTTACCTAGAAGAGCATTAGAAAAAAATTAAATTCTTAAGCCCATTCCTTAGGCTAGTTTCTCCTAAGAGAAGTCCATATGTTAAGGTTATTAAGGCCCATTTAGAAGTTTAAGGCTTTTAATACCCATGCACCTTTGTTCTTAGGAAATGAGTTGTACTAAAGGCCCACGAAGGTTAAGGCTTTGATTTAACCACTTGGATTTTGATATTTGGGCCCTTAAAATTGAATGGTATTTAAAGGACCATGGCTATAAGTATTTCTTTTGACTTTATTGGATACTTATTCAAGGATTTTATTTGTTTAGAGAAGTTTTTTTTTTCACTATAATTTAATCCGGGGTGCTACATCCTCCCCCACTTAAAAGAATTTGGTCCCCAAATTCACACGACATACATTTCCAATATATTAGTGGGGTATCTAGTTCTATACTCCAATCATCTACAAGATCACATACGCTTACTTGCAACGCAATCTACATCTTAAGGAAGGAAAACTATGCTACGGTTAAGGGATACCTCTGGTTACTTCATTGGGAGCAGGCTCGATTTGTCTCATTGCTTGCAATTATCCTTGACATCGCTTATTATTACGGTCCTTTGCCTACTGAGGTTTGTAAGACCCCAAATTCTTTAGAAATTTATTTAGAAAGTTATTTGTAATTATTTGGAATTTATTTGAAGTTATTCGAATGAATGAGAATTATCCAAATTAATTAGATTAATTAATTAATTAATAGAATAAGTCATTTTTCTACTATTTTCTAAAAATCCCCAAAAATCACATCTTGTAGAATTAATTTTGTTTATCAACTTTGTCTTCTACAATTAAGCCTAATAAAATCGTTTATTAAGCCGAATTAGCAAACTAAGTCTTCCGAACTTAATATTTAATTAATTACGGAATAGTAGAAGTGGAATTTTATCTACCATATAAAAATTCATAAAAATAGTAATTAAATAATAGATGCTTCGACTAACACTTTTATCTTCTTGGAGTAAGCCTAATTAAATCATTATCTAGGCCTAATAAGTGAATTAAGCCTGACTTACAACCCACCTAACCCAAATTCGTATTCACTATTCACCCAAACTTTGAACATCAAATTTGAGCTTGTTTCTCAACCAAATGGGGTGATTACAGAGGCAAATGAAAGGTATTACATAAAGGAACATTTACCCTCAATCAATTTGAGGTAAACTTAGTTCCAAAACGTGCTGCCGACATAGTTTGGTCAAGTCAAGGATTTCGGCGCCGTTTCTAAACACGTAGCTTGCAGCAGCGAATACTCCCAATTCAGAAGGCTCCAGAAGCTCTATGAGCTATCAAAATGAATCCCTACGAGTCTTCTTTCATTTGGCTGCTGTGGGGTTCGCTGAAATTTCGGATCTGGAGAGATCTAGTTTGATTTGTGGAGGTGGGTCAGCAGGCCGTTGGCTTCCCTTCATCCTTCTTTGATCCATCGATTGAGGTAGGAATTCTCAACCAAATCTTGATCATGAGTATAGAAAATTGTTCCTCTCATCGAGCTCTATCCATTGGTGGCAAAAGCCCCAATTTTCATTAGGTGTCCGTGGAGAAATCGAGCTTTTTGTGAGGTGCTATCCAAGTGTTCTTCATCCTAGGGTTTGAGTTTTCTCTCTCCGATTAGAGGTAGGATCTAACAACCAAACTCTAATTAACTTACATGAAGTAATAAGCATGTTATTATCTTTCATTTAACGTAGAAAGCCCCAAATTCCATTAAGCATGCATCGTGAATTTTGATTTTTAGTAAGAGCATGTCTAGAATTTGATGTATATTATGTTCTTCAAGTAGAAGCTTGATTTTCGGGCTATTTTTGGATTAGATAACTTGATCCACATATGGCTTATAGTATATGGTTGGATTCATCATTAAGTTAGCTTTCTTTTGATATAAACAGCCCCAAATTCCGTTGTGTATATTGAGAGAAATTTACGTTTTAGTAGACGCATGTCAAGAACTAGGTTCTTCATGTATTCATCATAAATAGGTTGTGATTCGATTGAGTTTTCAGCAAATTTCTTGTTTCAATCTCTTGTTTTATGACCTTAGTATGTATATTAAGAACCCTAGAGCATTTGGTTAAAATCCCAACTCATTTAGACCCCAAATCATTGAGTTTTCATGATTTACGGAATCAACCGTCGCTTCTGGAAGTGCAGGGGTCGACCCATGGGGTCGACCCATGCACCCAGTGAAGGGGGTCGACCCAATGGGTCGACCCATGAAGCTTTTTTTTTGAGGGGTCGACCCAATGGGTCGACCCACACCCAGGAAGGCTCCTGGAATGCCAGGGGTCGACCCAATGGGTCGACCCATGCCCTGTATGACCCCATTAATGATGTTTTTGACCCGGGGATCAATCCGGATCATTGGGGAATCAATCCATTCAACCTAATCACATTGAAAACTACATTTTTGAGGAACTAATGACCTATTCATGTACCCTTTTTAGTTTCAATTAACATTGGTCCATACATGCAAACTTAGTGTAAAAATACACCGTTTATCATCTTCATTTCAATGCATACAAGATTAAATAGAAACCCACATAATTAGTGGTTAATGGTGTAACTAAATCTCTGTTAATGCATTCTATTTCACTCCTGTGGGAGTTGTTCTTTGCCTTATCATCTTGAATCAGCTTATTGGCAATTGTCTTAATGCAAATGATAATGGTTAATCATGATATCTTAACTTGGTGATTAGGATTAATATGTTGATTAGCTTGATTGATTGCTGCTGTTTTACAGTAGCGCAGCACGATTAACTCTTGTTGTGACTTGGTTTCGATCTCCTTGATGATTATACTTACCTTGAAATTCTGGAAATGAATCTCTTTCCTACGTGAAGTTGTTATTGCTACTTAGTTTAAACCTTGGAATTCTGGCCATAAACTGTGGAAGTCTAGATTCGTGGGATCTTTGATCCAAAGAAATCAATGCCTGGCAAACAATTAAGGGCTCGGTCTGGTCCTGGGAAGAGCGCCCGAACACTACGTGTACCCCCGGGGAGGTGAATGACTAGGTGTGGCATTTGGCACCAGTACTTGACATGTGTTAAATCTAGGACTGTCCACTACTCTCTCCACTACTCTCTACATTACTTTCTACTACTTTTCACTTTCCACTCGTCACTGTTCTATACTCTACTTGTGGTTACTTTACTTGCTCATTACTTGGACGTGGAAATGAAATTACATACGTGCTTGACATGACTTGAATTGACTTGATATGGCCAACTTTTTATCGTTATCTCCTGTAGTAAATTCTTGTCTTACTATTCTATTCATTATATTTCTTGACCTTGCAAGATCTTTGAATTCTGTTTCGTGATATCACCGTTATCTTTTTATTGTTTTTATCATTTGTAGCATGACATTTTGAAAATGTAATTAAACTGTTAATCACTTATACATGTCTGTTATTTCCTACTGAGCGTTAGCTCACCCCCCGTTGTTTCCCCCTTTCCAGGCTTCTCAGGTGACGCGCTTACCGACGGGGAAGGGCATGAGTGATGTCTTGAGTGTATCAGTTCTAGTGTGTTAGCAGTGTGTTTATTGTTAGTTGTGTTTGGAGATCATTAGTTTCAGTTTGTTATTGAGTGTTAGTGGTTGATTATTCCAGTTGTATTAAGTTGAACTTGAGGTTATTGTATCAGTTGTGGTTTGTTATTGATCATTTAGTATTTCCATCTTGTAGTACTTGTGTATCATTTTAGATTTAGTTCCCTCTCTTGCCAGCGTGTCCCTAACTGTACGTCCCGATATTTCCGCCTTGTTCGGGGCGTGACAGTTTAGTTGGTATCAGAGCCCTAGGTTTTCACATTCCTAGGTTTCCTAAGTTTTAGGTTTTCTTGCATTGCATCCCAATAATCGGTATATCAAAAGGTGTTGTCCGAACGTTAGGCTACGCCTATCGGGAAGGTCGCACACTTGCGCGAGTGGTCTTCGGACCGATTACCTCCGCCAGGTACCGAGTTTTTGGTCGTGTCTAGGTGCATTAGATCCCTAACCTTGTAAAAGTCTAGGACCTGACCTGGTGAGAATGGGTAGAAACTTGGGTTAAGATCGTTTCTTAATCGTGTAATTATTTATCTTGATTAAACCTAAGTAATCTATTTCTCGTGTAGATGGCAGCTGATCGTGCTGAATGGAGGAACCTACAGCGTACGGTGCAAGGCCTTACTCAGGCCCTTCAGCAAGTAGCTCAGGCAGGAGCGGCACCGCATGGCACCGGTGATCTATACCGGAACTTCCGCGGAATGAACCCGCCTAGATTCGCTGGTTCGACTGACCCTGACCAAGCCGAGCACTGGCTAGATGAGATGGGGAGAATCTTTGAAGTTATGCAATGCACCAACCAGGAGCGTGTCCTTTTGTCCACATTTCAACTGGAACATGATGCACGTACTTGGTGGGATTCTATCAAGGCAACTCTCGGTGATCGGCAAGTTATGTGGGAAGAGTTCGAAGAATTCTTCAACAGCAAGTATTTTTCTGATATAGTGCAAGAGAAGAAAGTGGCAGAGTTCGCGGCCTTGAAACAGCGAGGTTTGTCCGTGGCAGAGTATGAGGCTCAATTTGCACGGCTTTCTCGTTATGCTACTCATCTCATTTCCACCGAGAAGATGAAGGCGAAGCGCTTTCTCAATGGTTTGAAGCTTCATTATATCAACCAATTGGCACCGATGGAGATTTCCACTTATTCCGAGATGGTAAGGAAAGCGCAAGTTCTGGAGGATACTCTTGAGATGACGGAGAGAATCCATGGGAAAGGCACCAAGAAAGAATTACCTACGGGTTCCAGGAGTGTCAAACCCGGGTATACCAAGAAGAGGCATGTTAGTGGACCTGGTTCGTGGAGCGGGTCCGGATCGTGGAAGGGCAAGATGCCGAGGCATGAAGACAAGAAGCCTGGTCCTATTGTTCCATTCAAGGGCGTGTGCAACTATTGTGATCGTCCGGGTCACAAGATAGAGGAGTGCTGGCGCAAGCAAGGCGACTGTTTGCGATGTGGAAGCAAGGAGCACCGTATCCCCAATTGTCCTCTCATATCGGAACAAGCTACACCGGCAAAACCTCTAGTCTTCAAGAAATCACAAGGCAAGCTTCAAGCTTTACATGAAGATGAAACTGGGATTTCTGATGATGGCGGACTCGTCGAAGGTACCCTTACTATAATCGATAAGCCCGCATTTGCTCTCTTTGATACTGGTGCAACACATTCTTTTATTTCACGGAGATTTGCTAAGTCATTAGCTGTGGAACCTGTTTTGATGAATACTCTGTTAGAGATTTCAACCCCTATTGGCACTATATCAACAATCCAGTATTTCTATCCTTCTAGTAAGGTTATGATTGGTGAGCAGAACTTTCCAGCAGATTTGGTCTGCATGGATATGAAGGATTATGATGTAATCTTAGGAGCAGATTGGTTGGCCAAGTATGAGGCCAATGTTCACTGTAGTTCTAGCTCAGTGACTTTTACTGGACATTCTGGTTTATCTTTTACGGGAGTCAAGCACCATAACTCCGTACCGCTCATCTCGGCTCTTCGAGCTGATAAGCTTTTGAGGCATGGGTGTGAGGCATTTCTAGCCTTTGTTTGTGCAACCCCTGAGCAACAGATTGAGATCAAGGACATTCCTGTTGTCCAAGATTTTCCTGATGTCTTTCCAGAGGAACTACCAGGACTTCCGCCTGAGTGGGAAGTTATCTTTTCTATTGATCTTATTCCTGGCACAACTCCTATTTCTAAGGCTCCTTATCGTATGTCTCCTGCGGAACTGAGGAAACTGAAGCAGCAACTGATGGAATTACTCGAGAAGGGTTTTATTCGTCCTAGTACTTCTCCGTGGGGAGCCCCTGTGTTGTTCGTCAGGAAGAAAGATGGTTCGATGAGGTTGTGCATTGATTATCGGCAAATAAACCAGCAGACTGTCAAGAACAAATATCCCTTGCCGAGGATTGATGAGTTATTTGACCAGATAGCGGGAGCTCAATATTTCTCTAAGATCGATCTTCGATCTGGATATCACCAGTTGCGGATTAAGGAAGAGGACATTTATAAAACAGCTTTCCGCAGCAGGTATGGTCATTTTGAATTTGTCGTTATGCCTTTTGGTCTAACGAATGCTCCAGCAGCTTTCATGCAGTTGATGAACAATGCATTTCGGCCCTATCTTGATCAGTGGGTCGTGATATTTATTGATGACATCCTGATTTATTCTAAGAATGAGGAGGAGCATGCTGAGCATCTGAGAATGGCATTGCAACTGTTGAGAGATCATCAACTATATGCTAAGTTCAGTAAGTGTGAATTCTGGCTGTAAGAGGTGTCCTTTCTAGGACATATCATTACGAAGAACGGTATTTCTGTTGATCCTTCTAAGGTTGAGGCAGTGAAGAATTGGGAACAGCCTACCAGTGTGACAGAAGTTAGAAGTTTTCTAGGCCTGGCAGGTTATTATCGAAGATTTATTCAAGACTTCTCTAAGATTGCGGTACCTCTTACAAGATTAACCCGCAAGGAGAATAAGTTTGATTGGTCAGATGATTGTCAGCGAAGCTTTCAGACTCTGAAGGAGTGTTTGACTATTGCACCTGTTTTGGCTTTACCTTCTGGTGAAGGAGGATTTGTTGTTTATACTGATGCATCAGGTATTGGCTTAGGCTGTGTACTCATGCAGCATGGGAAGGTGATTGCCTATTCCTCTAGACAGTTGAGGAAGCACGAAGATAATTATCCTGTTCATGATTTGGAACTTGCTGCAGTCGTGTTTGCTTTGAAGATATGGAGGCATTACTTGTATGGAGAAACCTTTACAGTGTTCTCAGATCATAAGAGTTTGAAGTATTTATTCTCTCAAAAGGAACTCAACATGAGGCAGCGAAGATGGTTGGAGTACTTGAAAGACTTTGACTTCTCGATTGAGTATCATCCTGGCAAAGGTAATGTTGTGGCAGATGCATTAAGCCGGAAGCCGGTAGCTAGATTGTCAAGTCTCATGTTACAAGAATGGAGATTGTTCGAACAATTGTCTAGTCTGGATCTCAATATTGACAATGATCGGATCTTGATTGCTCAGATTCAACTTAAACTTGAATTATTGATAGAGATCAAGTCCTTGCAAGATAATGATCCCGAGTTGGTAGAGATCAAGGGAAGCTTGAGCAGCAGACCTGACTTCATGTTGGCCGATGATGGTAGATTATTATTTAAAGGCAGAACTTGTGTTCCGGATGAGGCTACAATAAAGAACAAAATTCTTGAGGAAGCTCATAGATCCAGATATACCATTCATCCTGGAGGCACTAAGATGTACCGAGATTTGAAAAGGTCCTTTTAGTGGCCGAATATGAAAAGTGAAGTTGTAGATTTTGTGAGCAGATGTTTGGTATGTCAGCAAGTTAAGGCCGAACATTTCAGACCAGCAGGGAAATTGAAACCACTCGACATACCCCAATGGAAGTGGGAAAGTATTGGCATGGATTTCATTATGGGTCTACCTAGGACTCGTGGTGGATTTGATGCGATATGGGTGATTGTTGATCGTTTGACAAAGTCGGCTCATTTCTTACCAATTAAGTCCAAGTGGACGATTGATGTATTGGCTGCTTTGTATATAAAGGAAGTGGTGAGATTGCATGGTATCCCAGTGAATATAGTATCTGATCGAGACCCTAGATTTACTTCACATTTCTGGTAGGGACTGCAAGAGTCTTTGGGTACTCGTCTGAATTTCAGTACTGCTTTTCATCCACAGACAGATGGACAGACTGAAAGAACCAATCAGATAGTGGAAGATATGCTGCGAGCTTGCATGATTGATTTCGATGGTAATTGGAGTGAGCATTTGGCATTAATTGAATTTGCCTACAATAACAGCTATCAGTCTAGCATTCAGATGGCTCCTTTTGAGGCACTATATGGTAGAAGTTGTCGTTCCCCGTTGTGTTGGGACGAGGTAGGTGTGAAACAGTGGCTTGGACCAGATCTTGTTTCGGAATCATCATAGAACATCCGTGTTATCCGAGACCGGTTACAAGTAGCCCAGTCAAGACAGAAGAGTTATGCCGACAACAGGAGAAGGGCATTGGAATTTCAGGTTGGCGAGCATGTGTTCTTAAAGGTCTCTCCGACGAGAGGGATCCGAAGATTTGGCATTCATGGCAAGCTGAGTCCGAGGTACATTGGTCCATTCGAGATTCTAGATAGAGTGGGAGAGGTGGCATACAGACTGGCTTTACCACCGCAATTGTCTGGCGTACACAACGTTTTCCATGTGTCTATGTTACGGAAATATGTGTACGATCCCACTCATATCATTCAGCAGGTGGATTTTGAACTGAAGGAAGATTTGACCTATGAGGAAAGACCTGTCAAGATTCTGGACTGGAAGCATCAACAACTCCGGAATCGTTCGATACCGATGGTCAAGATTCAGTGGAGTCGGCGTGGGACCGAAGAAGCTACATGGGAGTCTGAAGAGACTATGCGAAAGCGGTATCCCGATCTATTCTAGGTGAGCGATCTTTTTCTACTCTCAGTTTTAGTGCAGTGAATTTGGAGGACCAAATTCCTTTAAGTAGGGGAGGGTGTAAGACCCCAAATTCTTTAGAAATTTATTTAGAAAGTTATTTGTAATTATTTGGAATTTATTTGAAGTTATTCGAATTAATGAGAATTATCCAAATTAATTAGATTAATTAATTAATTAATAGAATAAGTCATTTTTCTACTATTTTCTAAAAATCCCCAAAAATCACATCTTGTAGAATTAATTTTGTTTATCAACTTTGTCTTCTACAATTAAGCCTAATAAAATCGTTTATTAAGCCGAATTAGTAAACTAAGTCTTCCGAACTTAATATTTAATTAATTACGGAATAGTAGAAGTGGAATTTTATCTACCATATAAAAATTCATAAAAATAGCAATTAAATAATAGATGCTTCGACTAACACTTTTATCTTCTTGGAGTAAGCCTAATTAAATCATTATCTAGGCCTAATAAGTGGATTAAGCCTGACTTACAACCCACCTAACCCAAATTCGTATTCACTATTCACCCAAACTTTGAACATCAAATTCGAGCTTGTTTCTCAACCAAATGGGGTGATTCCAGAGGCAAATGAAAGGTATTACATAAAGGAACATTTACCCTCAATCAATTTGAGGTAAACTTAGTTCCAAAACGTGCTGCCGACATAGTTTGGTCAAGTCAAGGATTTCGGCGCTGTTTCTAAACACGTAGCTTGCAGCAGCGAATACTCCCAATTCAGAAGGCTCCAGAAGCTCTATGAGCTATAAAAATGAAGCCCTACGAGTCTTCTTTCATTTGGCTGCTGTGGGTTTCGCTGAAATTTCGGATCTGGAGAGATCTAGTTTGATTTGTGGAGGTGGGTCAGCAGGCCGTTGGCTTCCCTTCATCCTTCTTTGATCCATCGATTGAGGTAGGAATTCTCAACCAAATCTTGATCATGAGTATAGAAAATTGTTCCTCTCATCGAGCTCTATCCATTGGTGGCAAAAGCCCCAATTTTCATTAGGTGTCCGCGGAGAAATCGAGCTTTTTGTGAGGTGCTATCCAAGTGTTCTTCATCCTAGGGTTTGAGTTTTCTCTCTCCGATTTGAGGTAGGATCTAACAACCAAACTCTAATTAACTTACATGAAGTAATAAGCATGTTATTATCTTTCATTTAACGTAGAAAGCCCCAAATTCCATTAAGCATGCATCGTGAATTTTGATTTTTAGTAAGAACATGTCTAGAATTTGATGTATATTATGTTCTTCAAGTAGAAGCTTGATTTTCGGGCTATTTTTGGATTAGATAACTTGATCCACATATGGCTTATAGTATATGGTTGGATTCATCATTAAGTTAGCTTTCTTTTGATATAAACAGCCCCAAATTCCGTTGTGTATATTGAGAGAAATTTACGTTTTAGTAGACGCATGTCAAGAACTAGGTTCTTCATGTATTCATCATAAATAGGTTGTGATTCGATTGAGTTTTCAGCAAATTTCTTGTTTCAATCTCTTGTTTTATGACCTTAGTATGTATATTAAGAACCCTAGAGCATTTGGTTAAAATCCCAACTCATTTAGACCCCAAATCATTGAGTTTTCATGGTTTACGGAATCAACCGTCGCTTCTGGAAGTGTAGGGGTCGACCCATGGGGTCGACCCATGCACCCAGTGAAGGGGGTCGACCCAATAGGTCGACCCATGAAGCTTTTTTTTTGAGGGGTCGACCCAATGGGTCGACCCACACCCAGGAAGGCTCCTGGAATGCCAGGGGTCGACCCAATGGGTCGACCCATGCCCTGTATGACCCCATTAATGATGTTTTTGACCCGGGGATCAATCCGGATCATTGGGGAATCAATCCATTCAACCTAATCACATTGAAAACTACATTTTTGAGGAACTAATGACCTATTCATGTACCCTTTTTAGTTTCAATTAACATTGGTCCATACATGCAAACTTAGTGTAAAAACACACCGTTTATCATCTTCATTTCAATGCATACAAGATTAAATAGAAACCCACATAATTAGTGGTTAATGGTGTAACTAAATCTCTGTTAATGCATTCTATTTCACTCCTGTGGGAGTTGTTCTTTGCCTTATCATCTTGAATCAGCTTATTGGCAATTGTCTTAATGCAAATGATAATGGTTAATCATGATATCTTAACTTGGTGATTAGGATTAATATGTTGATTAGCTTGATTGATTGCTGCTGTTTTACAGTAGCGCAGCACGATTAACTCTTGTTGTGACTTGGTTTCGATCTCCTTGATGATTATACTTACCTTGAAATTCTGGAAATGAATCTCTTTCCTACGTGAAGTTGTTATTGCTACTTAGTTTAAACCTTGGAATTCTGGCCCTAAACTGTGGAAGTCTAGATTCGTGGGATCTTTGATCCAAAGAAATCAATGCCTGGCAAACAATTAAGGGCTCGGTCTGGTCCTGGGAAGAGCGCCCGAACACTACGTGTACCCCCGGGGAGGTGAATGACTAGGTGTGGCATTTGGCACCAGTACTTGACATGTGTTAAATCTAGGACTGTCCACTACTCTCTCCACTACTCTCTACATTACTTTCTACTACTTTTCACTTTCCACTCGTCACTGTTCTATACTCTACTTGTGGTTACTTTACTTGCTCATTACTTGGACGTGGAAATGAAATTACATACGTGCTTGACATGACTTGAATTGACTTGATATGGCCAACTTTTTATCGTTATCTCCTGTAGTAAATTCTTGTCTTACTATTCTATTCATTATATTTCTTGACCTTGCAAGATCTTTGAATTCTGTTTCGTGATATCACCGTTATCTTTTTATTGTTTTTATCATTTGTAGCATGACATTTTGAAAATGTAATTAAACTGTTAATCACTTATACATGTCTGTTATTTCCTACTGAGCGTTAGCTCACCCCCCGTTGTTTCCCCCTTTCCAGGCTTCTCAGGTGACGCGCTTACCGACGGGGAAGGGCATGAGTGATGTCTTGAGTGTATCAGTTCTAGTGTGTTAGCAGTGTGTTTATTGTTTGTTGTGTTTGGAGATCATTAGTTTCAGTTTGTTATTGAGTGTTAGTGGTTGATTATTCCAGTTGTATTAAGTTGAACTTGAGGTTATTGTATCAGTTGTGGTTTGTTATTGATCATTTAG
This sequence comes from Amorphophallus konjac, assembly GCA_022559845.1. Taxonomy (NCBI): domain Eukaryota; kingdom Viridiplantae; phylum Streptophyta; class Magnoliopsida; order Alismatales; family Araceae; genus Amorphophallus; species Amorphophallus konjac. Next base: position 446,208,798 of record CM040121.1, on the reverse strand, counting down.
TATTTCCATTTTGTAGTACTTGTGTATCATTTTAGATTTAGTTCCCTCTCTTGCCAGCGTGTCCCTAACTGTACGTCCTGATATTTCCGCCTTGTTCGGGGCGTGACAAGGTTGGTCTTTAGGAAGGGGATAGTCAGCTACCTTATGCTCCTGGCTTCCACAACGAAAGCAAGTTCCGTTCTTCCAGCGACACTTTTCAGATTTATGACCATCATTCCCACAATGCTTGCACTTTGCTTCCTTAGGCTTCTTGTCGTTCAAAACGTCGTTTCCCTCATTAGGCTTCTTGTTGCCATTACCTTCTCTCTTCTTCTCCATTCTCGCCTTAACCTTGTCGGATAATTCCATAGCGTCTTCCAATAACTGAGCTCTCTTAACCATCTCAGCATATGATTGAATGTCCATTGGTGCCAACTGGGGTATGTATTGCAGTCTTAGTCCATTTAAGAACCTCCTAGCTTTCATCTTTTCTGTCATGATCAAATGAGGCGCATATCGTGACAACATCGATAATTGGGCCTCATATTCTGCCACAGACATGCTTCTTTGTTTAAGTGAAGCGAACTCTCCCGCCTTTCTCTCCCGAACTCTCTCCGAGAAATACTTCTCGTTGAAGTGTTCTAAGAATTCTACCCATGCTACCTATTCATTTGGCAAGGTGGCTTCCACAGACTCCCACCAAGCCCTTGCGTCCTTCTCTAGTTGAAATGTTGCTAAAATGACCTTATCTTGTTCCGAGCATTGCATTACTCGGAAGATTCTTTCCATCTCCTTAGTCCAATCTTCCGCCACATCAAGATCAGGAGTTCCACTAAATCTAGGGGGATTGAGGCTCCAGAACTCACGATGCAACTCTCCAGCTCTACGATTGGCTCCACCCTCGGCTACCCGCTGAAGAGCCTGGGTTAATCGTTGAACCGTCCTTTGCATCTCACGTCATTGGGCACGCTCAGCGGCCATTGTTACCTATCTAGTTCTACAAGACACAATTAATTCATGTAAGATTATCAAGCGATTCTCATGAAATTTTACTAAGATATTTTCATAAGATGATATTATTAGTATTAAAATTCCTTTTTTAGCTCTTAACCCAAGGTTCTACCCAATCTCACCGGGCAATAATGGAATTGAACCTAGAACTTATGGCAACCTATAGTCAAGACCTAGGGTTTAATATACCTGGCTCTGATACCACAAACTGTCACGCTTCGAACCGATAGTAGCGGAACGTGTAGTTCAGAACGTGGCAGTGATACAGTCGTGAATAATCAGAGCGAACATAAGACACAAATCTACAACCTGGACAATGTGGGCCAATTTAACCTTTATTGATATTCAAATATTCGAATTACATACCTTGACTCAACTTACATAAGTGAAGAAAGGACTCACTGTTACACTCTAATAAAGAGAAAGAACTCAAATAATAGGACGAGACTCAAAGAAAGACACCGACACGATTCTCCATTTCGCTCATCACTCTTGCCCATCCCCATCTGCTGGACTATCTTCAATGTCGTTACCTGAAAAACGTTGAAGATAGGCTGGTGAGCGAAACGCTCAGTAGGAATTACATCTCTCATCAAGTAGAATATAAGTGATTAGCCAATTAACATGTTCATGAAGATGCAAGGCATGGAACTAGAAAATCATGACGATCAATCTAACAGGAAAGATGAATATTAAAGTCAAAGGCAGTTACAATCTCAAGAGAAATAGGGATGAATTCCCATGCAGAGTCAAGGACAAGCTATCAGAATATAACAAGGACAGTTACTCTGATGAACATAACTTCAGAATTGGCCAGAATATAACAGAGTTTCAATAAATATCAGCAGAATTAAACAATCTAGTAGAATATCCTAGTTATCAGAATAACCAAACAACAAAATATCAGAATAACAGAACTTCTAGAATTAACAGAATTTGCAGAATGACAGATATAATAGAATAACAGAATATAACAGATGTACAGAGTTTGGTGCAATGCCACACCCAGAATTACCATGGTTTACAGAATTGGACTTCCGTCCTACCTGGCACTGAAAAGTCACGGACCCACAGCCCTTAATGTTTCAGAATCAGATTTGGCCAAATACAGAGTCAAAGGGTTATGGTCTCAAATTGATGACAAGAAGATTCCAAAAGGAGTAGAGTGTCAAGACTAACAGAAACCAAAGTGACACGGATCAGATTCAGGGTTTTTAGAGTACAACCAGCTCGGCTGCCTTGAGGGAATCCAAGGCTAGCGGAGACTTACGGAGGTCCCAATGACTAACTTGCCAGTCCGAAGGAATGGAATGTCCAACGGAGAGCTCGTATGCCACCGAGAGTTGAGGTGTATAACGTAAACCAATAAAGAAACAAGGACTCCATTTACGGACGTGAGATGAGAGTGCCAAAAGACCCGAGGTATGGGTCAAAACCGGAAGAAAACAGTGAGAACATGAATACGTTAATTATAGAATTCACGTCCATCTAATTCTATAATTAACTATAATTAAATAAAGTTATTTTAATTGACGTCCGTGAGTAGTGTCGATTATTAATTAGCGTCCACTTGGAGGGACGTTAATTCTATGATTTTTAACTTAATTTATTTAACAAGAATTCACCTCAATATCTATTTAATTGAATAATTTCAAAAATATACATTCAAAGACACATTTATTTATTTAAAATAATTTAGAGAAATAGAATATATGATAATTAAGAGAAAAATTCAAGGATTCCAAATATTTTTATTTTATAATTTTCTGTTACATATCTTAATAGATATCAATTTTCAAAGATATTGTTACAAGATATATATATATATATATATATATATATATATATATATATATATATAATTTGACGACTTTGTGTTACGTCGTCAAAAAGATTTGACGATAAGTCTCTTGTCGTCATTTCATTAACAAATTGTCTCAACTTTTAGTCCTCTCGTTTCTCGACGTAACTACGTCAGAATCGAGCCTATGATATACCGAAATGACGGGCTCAAAAAACTCTACCTAACCGGACGTTCAAAATAATTTTTCGTTGAGAGATGGGGGATCTTGAGATAGGAGGCACGAAAAATGGTGCAACCACTCTCACTATCTCGATCTTCATCCCATTAGTACGCCCATAAATTTTCATGGCCAAAGGTCACTCCGACGTCCATGAACAGGCCGACAAAGTAAAAATCCATAACTAGCATACTACAGTGAAAAATGTAATTCACTGTGTCAACAAATTAACTCTATTAAATTACAAATTAATTAATATTTCTAGTTATTGTTAGCATAAAGGGTATCCAAATTTAAATAAAAATATGAAGATTTCATCATCTATATTTTTCAATTTTTAGATAGGTTGTTATATGGAAAAAATTTTTCAAACATGTTATACGTATTACTTAACGAAGAAAAAATAAAGCATGCAAACCGATGAACCTGATGTAGAGATAACCTATAAAACTACAACACACATACTCCAAGTACTCATGAAACATGCATAGAGATCATGCAAACCTTATTATTAACGATTCGACTTGGGAGAGAACACCTACGAGAAACTAGAGACTATGAACTCGAACACATGAGATATACGCATGCTGTATATGATCATAAGAGCATGTATTATCCTTGTTAAGTGAGTTTAGCCGTCAGAGAGAACACCTACCTTGAATAACAAAGGAAACATGAGGAAGCAAACGGGGATGCGTTCTTCACGTCTGCACGTCCGTAGGTGAAGATGAAAACTGCAGCAGCAGCCCTCAAGCTTCTGCGACAGGATGAAGCCCCCGAACGCAACAGGTTTAGCAGCAGGGGAGACTCCTTTACGTACATAGGTTGTGGGATTTCGAATGCAACAGGGTCAGCCGGCCCTGCCTGTTCATCGAGGAGGTTATTTATAGGGTGGGAAAACCCCAAGGGTGGTTCGATGGTTATCAAAGGCAAGGGCATTAAACCCTTCCGTGCGTTGTTCTCATCATTGATTACCCTGCCATATATTCAGCCGCCTGCCCATTTTGTCTTGTGAAACCCTAAGCCTATTATTCCCTTTACGTGGAGCCCAGGGGTAAGAGGGCTTTTGTACAGGTCGAACCCATACGTATATGGGTTTGGGGTTTGGCTCTTAATGGCCTGTGAGCATGAGGCTTTCTTCCTTTGTATTTGGGTGTGCGGTTTTGTCTTCATGGGTCTGAGGCCCACATTATATACGTGGGTTGGCTACTTAGTCTTGGCCCATTTGTATATATGGGTTTAAAGCTGTTAACATTGTATATGGGTTTGTGAGGTCTTATGTATTTCTCCCGTACACCATGGATTGGGTAATTGAAGGCCTTCACCTTGGCACATGAGGTTTGACCCTTGGATGTGGAGAGATCCATGGATAAGGGCCCATCTAAAAATGGATTACTATATCTACAACCACCCTCCTATTTGAAGTTTCAAAAACTCTAAACCAGGTATGTTCGAACGTGAGGGAATTTGGGTTTTCACAGAATAATCTTATATATATATATATATATATATATATATATATATATATATATGTCCATCCTTATATATATATCTCTTATACCATTTTCCCACGTAGGTGTCTATAAGCGCTTGAGGCATTTGGGCTTTGATCTCAAAAGCCCATTTAAGCTCATGAATACGTGAGACTCCTTTATATGGTCTTTAAGGTTACCTAGAAGAGCATTAGAAAAAAATTAAATTCTTAAGTGTTAGAGATGTATGCCCTTCAAGCCAATCACAAGTGTTGTGATGGTGAGATTTCTTGTACAATTTCGTTCAATATACTAATGGCATTTTCTTCATTATATTCTTAGCACGTTATAGTATGTTTGTTGTAATATGATGAAGTCCTTGAATATGAGCTATGATGATTGGATCATAATGAGATTGTGATAATGAGAACAGTCATCTAGATGTTTATATTCTAAATGTTCCTGGTCATAGGATCTTCAAGAAGGGACATTGAAGATCCGGATAGACTGGTGCACGTGGTACTCACTCATGTGATGAGGGTGGTCGATCTCATAATCACCGGTGTGGTGACATCAAGGTACACGTGCAGGTGCTCGTTGGTGGAATGAGTTCACTGAACTGACCCGATCTAGAATTCCTGAATGGTAATCATGCCGACTGTCAATCAGGAGATTCTAGTGCCACAGTAGCATAGTTGGATCTTTGACCTGAGTCACAAAAGAGGTTTTGCATGGACTCCACTGAGCGTTTGATTGCTGACTCATGAACTTCAATCTTGTGGTTCTTAATAGTTAGCTATTCGGACTCAGTGGGATTCATGTGAAAACACTTTGGTGGACAACAAGGGATCATTCACTCTCTGCATGGATTAAGAGAGAGAATGCTCTATGGACATGTACTTAGAAATCCCTGGCCAAGGTATGGGGGTTCACTTAGAAAAAGGAGTTTTCTAATGAACTGTACTTAAGAGTACAAGGGTCCATAAGATCAGGATGCTTTAGGGTTTGACAGTTTGACCGTACCCTAATTCTGATTGGAGCATTGTATGAATGAGGATCTATAACTGTGTGGAATCTGATGACGGAAAGGTTCAATATGGGTTGCATCCCTCCCAAAGTCATTTGGGATCACGAGGTGTTGCTTGGTGCCGTTCGTGGTTGGAAAGCCTGTTAAATCCATGAAAAGTTATTGGATTATAACTAATTAAGTTAAGAAGAGTTCTTAGCTTAATGGGCCTGAAAACTAAACAGACTATTGGGCCTAGAGGGTCACACACAATAGAGTAGTGGATCAGACGGAGAAGGACGGTAATTATAGACCGTTTCTGGGTTTTTGTGAAAAATGCCAGAGTCTATAAATACACGATGAGGAGAGAAACCCTAGCCAAGCACTAGGGTTTCTCCCCTGGCCGCCCCCCTCTCTCTCTCTCTCCTCCCTGACCTAGGCGCACCACTCTCTCTCTCCCTCCTCCTACGACGGTGGATGGTGGTGCTGAGGAGTGGCTGACGTGTGGAGATCGAGAAGGAGACTCCGTCCGTTCCCGCTGCTCGTGTGGATACATCTAGAGGCCGGACACTTGGACGGCTAGCAGCCCGACAAGCCTCTACTCGATCGTCTTCGGGCATCTGGGAATTGATTAATCTCGCAAAGGTATAGAACTGTTCTTCCTTGGCGGGTTCTACGATGAATAGTTTTTGATTTTGATCGCCAGCAACGATACGACTCTTAGGGTTTCGTTGTTTCCGCTGCTCCTCTGATCGAAACCTTACAGTGGTATCAGAGCCAGGTTGCTGGTTTGATCAAAATTGAGATTATTATATTATTTTTCGTCCTTCACGTTCATGCTTAGGGCTCAATTTAGGGTGTTCGATTGAGTCTCTCACGGATGAGTTTTTGGTCAATTGATCCCATGGAATTGTTCCTGGTATCAAGAGGATCAAAACGCACGTTTTGGTGCGTTGACTGACCCTATGGTGAGGGCAAATCGAACATGTCTTCGGGGCTGCAGTCGCCGTTCGCACAGGGAGAGGGAGGCCGATTCAGGCCCTTAATCTCTGATTGTGGATGTCCATGGGGCTGGCAAGGGTTGCTGGAAGATTCCCCGTGACATCCCATGGCGTCCGGGTGCGTGCGGCGGCCGGATGGGGCGGCTCCGGCGAGGTTCGCGGCGAATAGGGCGCAATGGCCCCGTGAAGGTCGCGGGCGCCTCCTCCGGCCACGGCGTCGAGGGCGGTGGCCGGCGGACGAGCCGGCGGGACCCCAGGGGTCGTCCTCGGTGGTCGGGGGTGGCGGACAGGCCCCCTGCGGCGAGCACCGGGGGCTAGGGTTTTACCCCAGCCCCCTCCCCTTCGCGATCGGGCGGGGAAGACGACCCCCGCGGGTATCCCGCGGGTGGATCCGGCGCGCGCCCGGATCCGCGCCCGATTAGGCCCCCCCTTTAATTTTTTTTGAATTTTATTCATTTTAAAATGTTTAAAATGCATATAATGCCATAAAAATTTCGGAAAAATTCTGAAAAATATTTTAATGGATTATAAAATTGTTTTAGAAATCTGTTAACTTATTTTTCATTATTGGCCCTTGGTTAATTAGTTAATGGGAATTTTAAAATGGTTTTAAGTATTTCCTATTATCTAATTAATTAATGTTAATTACTATAAGGATGTGATTCTTATGAGGTTAATTAACAGTATATTTTTATTGAGCCCATGCTGTGAATGTGTATGACTTTTGTCTAAAGTTGTTTAGACTTGATTGTTTTTAACTAAATTGTTTAGTTAATTTATGTTGCGTGATTTCAAAACTAATTACTATTATTTTGAAATCAACGTTATATCTCGCTGTAATTATATGATAATTACTTGAAGATGCATGTGATGTGTCATGTGTATGGATGGATGGTCATGGACTTAGTTATCATGTGATGGTATGGTTTGTGGTGAATGGATCATGATGTGATTATTGGGGCCTGCGTGCCTCCTTCTCTCCCTCTCTTATTAATCCGGGTTGTATATTCTATCTCCCACCTGTGTTGTACTCCCCTTGACTGGTTCAAGGTTTCTTATTATTATCTGATGTATATTTTTGAGCCTGCGTGCCCAAATTTCAAATTTACTTGTAATAATGAGAAGCGGATGGAGACCAAGAAGGAGGCCGACTACGGTGGCTCGGGAGATTCTTCACATCCTGTAGGAGCATTGGATGCTCCAAGTCTTTGTGAATTTACCATGTTGTGTGTACATTACCAACTGGCTCTGGTAATGTTGCTAGGTTTAAAGTCCATGATCATCCATCGGTGTTATAGCATATATTTGATATATGTGGTTATGCTACTAATTGTATATATATACATAATTTTAGAGTATATTCGATTCTCCAAATTATTATTATATATATAGCACCTATATTGATGAGACCAAAATATTCAAATCCCCTTCAATCAAATATTAGGTCGATAAGCGTGAGACATTAAGAATGTTCCACGTAGCCTTCCGTTGTCATAGTCAAAGTGAGCTGTCCTTAGACTGTGGGAGTTTGTTGTGCTACCACAAGACTATCACAGCAAGGGGACGGAGACTTAGGCTAGGGCTTGGGCCGAACCTTGGGATGGGGGCTGGCATGGCTTTGTTGTGCTACCACAAGAGTTATGTCATAAACCCACTCTCATAACGTAACAACGGGTTGGACCTAACCAACGCTCGTGGTTTGTTGTGCTACCACAAGATCACGAAGCGTTTGGAGGCTAAATTACTGGGAGTTACAAGGAGTTGTAATTGGCAAGAGTTGCCTACCCATTAAGTATGGGGTAGTTTGTTGTGCTACCACAAGACTACTTCCATAATGTTAATGGGATCCTAGTACCCACTAGGACACAGTCGTTGTGTCCCGTCTTTGCATATTAGGGGTTATGCAAAATCGTCGAAAATTAGTGGGAGCATTAAGTTAGCATAAAAGTCTATGTCTTAATTTAATATCATGAATATCTGCAATGTTGTTCTAAATTCTGTTATTTCCTCTTATAGATCGCAATGACGAACCACCCATTGAGAGGCATATTGGATGCCAACAGGCTGACTGGTCCAAATTATGTCGATTGGCTCAGGAATCTGAGAATTGTTCTCACGGCTGAGAAAATAGCCTATGTCCTTGAGCAGCCTGCTCCCCCTGTTCCTGCTGATGATGCCGATGAGGCTGAGGTGATTCTTTATGAGAAGCATAAGGAAGATGCCACTCTGGCCCAATGTTATATGCTAGCCTCCATGACTAATGAGTTACAAAGGCAGCATGAAAAGATGGATGCTAGATCCATCCTATTCCATCTGGAGGAGCTCTTTGGAGCTCAGAGTAGAATAGAGAGATATGAGATATCTAAGAATCTGTTCGGGGCCAAAATGTCTGAGGGAACATCTGTGCAGACACATGTTCTCAAAATGATAGAGTGGATTGAGAGGCTAAAAGAATTAGGTTTTGATATGAATAAGGATTTGTGCATTAACCTAATCTTGCAGTCTCTCCCATGTTCATTCTCCTAGTTCATAGTGAATTTCAACATGAATAAGATAGAGTGCTCTCTAGCAGAGCTTCTTAATATGTTGAAGACAGCTGAGGGGACAATGAACAATGGGAAATCTTCTGTGCTACTTGTTGGTAAGACCAACAAGAAGAGAAAGAATCAATCTGTTTTTAAGAAAAACAAGAAGAAAAAGCAGGATAAGCAGGGAAAGACTGCCAAAAAGGGTGAGGCTAAGAAGGACAAGGGCCAATGTTTCCACTGCCATAAGGATGGTCATTGGAAGAGGAACTATAAGTTGTATCTTGCAGAAAAGGCAAAACAGAAGCTTGGAGAAGCTTCAGGTATGTTCATGATTGTTGACCTAAACTTGTCTTATAGATCCACATCGTGGGTATTAGATACTGGATGTGCATCTCATATCTGCAATGACTTGCAGGTGCTGACAAGCAGTAGGCAATTGAACAAAGGCGAGGTTGACTTGCGACTGGGAAATGGAGCAAAGGTTGCTGCGCTCGCAGTTGGGAAGGTGAACCTCCAGATGCCTACAGGAGTTACACTAGAGCTTATAGACTGTTATTATGTTCCTTCTATAATAAAGAACATTATTTCCATTTCTTGCTTAAATAAATATGGATTTGTTGTAAGTTTTGGAAACAATGGTTGTTCTTTATTATTAAATGGTGAATTGTTTGCCAGTGGGAGCTTAATGAATGGTTTGTATATTTTAGATGTGGCATCTTCTGTGATGTGTGTGGACAAACCTCTTAAGAGAAAAAGAGGCAATGTGAATAAAGCTTATCTTTGGCATTGTAAGCTTGGTCATATCAATGAGGAAAGATTGAAAAAGTTGTGTAAGAATGGATACCTTGATCCATTTGATTATGAATCATTCACGACTTGTGAATCTTGCCTCATGGGTAAGATGACCAAGTCTCCATTTTCTGGACATGGAGAAAGAGCAAATGAGTTATTAGAACTCATACACTCTGATGTGTGTGGACCTATGTCCATACATGCCAAAGGAGGTTATTCATACTTCATTACATTCACTGATGATTTCTCAAGATTTGGATACGTGTACTTAATGAAGTACAAATCTGAAGCTTTTGAGAAATTTGTCGAGTTTAAGAATGAAGTAGAGAAACAAACCGGGAAAAGTATTAAAACTCTTCGATCAGATAGAGGGGGTGAATACTTGAGTACGGAGTTCACACAGTTTTTAAGGGATAATGGAATATTGTCTCAATGGACTCCTCCTTATACACCTCAGTTGAATGGTGTAGCAGAAAGGAGGAATCGTACCCTATTAGATATGGTACGGTCCATGATGTGTTTTGCTGGTTTACCCTTGTCCCTCTGGGGTTATGCCTTGGAGACTGCTGCACACTTGTTGAACAAAGTCCCATCGAAGTCTGTCGACACCACTCCATATGAGATATGGTAAGGAAAGAAGCCAAATCTTAAGTACTTTAAGGTTTGGGGTTGCCCTGCCCATGTAAAGAAACATGACTCTAATAAACTGGGATCTAAGACTGAGAAGTGCAGGTTTGTGGGATATCCTAAGGAAACTTATGGATATTATTTCTACCAGCCTAGCGATCAAAGAGTGTTTGTAGCTAAACATGCTGTATTTCTTGAGGAAGAGTATATCCTTGAAGGAAACAGTGGGAGCTCGGTAGAACTAGAAGAAGTTCTAGAACCACAACCTGTTAGTGTACCTTCTCAAGATCCAGTACAAATTGACCCACAAACTGTGCATAGGTCAGGCCGGATACCTGTTCAACCAGATAGATATGTAGGACATATTTCTGGTAAGGTATCACATAATGAGGATGATGATCCCAAGACCTACGAGGAGGCAATGAGTGTCATTGACTCCAGGAAATGGCAAGAGGCCATGATATCTGAAATGGATTCCATGTACTCCAACCAAGTTTGGAACTTGGTGGATCCACCTGAGGGTATTATACCTATTGGATGCAAGTGGATCTTTAAAAGAAAGATTGGAGTAGATGGAAAGGTTGATACCTATAAGACAAGGCTTGTAGCGAAGGGATATCATCAAAGGCAAGGGGTTGACTATGACGAAACCTTCTCTCCTGTAGCCATGCTAAAATCCATTAGAATTTTACTTGCCATTGCTGCACACTATGATTATGAAATCTGGCAGATGGATGTGAAGACGGCATTCCTCAATGGAAATATTGAGGAAGAAGTGTACATGACACAACCTGAGGGATTCACATCCAAAGAGTATCCAGATAGAGTGTGCAGGCTTCAAAGGTCCATATATGGACTAAAGCAAGCATCTCGCAGTTGGAACATAAGGTTTGATGAAGCAATCAAATCTTATGACTTCGTTAAGAACGAAGATGAGCCATGTGTGTACAAAAAGGCAAATGGCAGTGCAATCACATTTTTAGTACTATATGTGGATGACATACTACTCATTGGGAATGATGTAGGTATGTTATCGTCAGTCAAAGCCTGGCTGTCAAAGTATTTCTCCATGAAGGATTTGGGAGAAGCATCCTATGTGTTGGGGATTAGGATCTATAGAGATAGATCAAAGAGGATGCTAGGCTTGTCCCAATCAATGTACATAGACACCATTGTCAAAAGCTTTGGCATGGAAGACTCCAAGAGAGGTCTAATACCAATTAGACATGGAGTCTACCTCTCTAAGGAAATGTCCCCTAAAACTCCTGAAGAGAGGGAGTACATGAGTAGGGTTCCCTATGCCTCTGCCATAGGGTCCATCATGTACGCGATGTTATGTACTAGGCCTGATATAGCTTATGCTCTAAGTGTTACGAGCAGGTATCAAGCAGATCCAGGTGAACAACACTGGATAGCTGTGAAATGTATACTTAAGTACTTAAGAAGGACTAAGGATCTATTTCTGGTATATGGAGGAGAGGACTTGAAACTGAGAGGATACACTGACTCTAGTTTCCAGTCTGACAAAGATGACAACAAGTCAACCTCTGGGTTCATTTTTACTCTCAATGGTGGGGCAGTGAGTTGGAAGAGTTCCAAACAAGAAACCACTGCTGATTCAACAACCGAGGCTGAGTACATAGCTGCTGCCGAGGCGTCAAAGGAGGCGGTCTGGATGAAGAAGTTCATCGATGGATTGGGAGTTGTCCCAAGCATCTCTGATCTTGTCCCCATGTTTTGTGACAACAATGGGGCAATTGCACAAGCAAAGGAGCCGAGGTCTCATCAGAAGTCCAAGCATATTCTGCGGCGTTATCACTTGATCAGAGAGATTATAGCTAGAGGAGATGTGATAGTAGATAGAGTATCTTCTGCTGATAACATTGCAGATCCATTGACTAAGCCTTTATCTCAAAGTGTGTTTGAGCGTCACCTTGGGCTGATGGGGATCAAGCATGTGGGTGATTGGCTTTAGTGCAAGTGGGAGATTGTTAGAGATGTATGCCCTTCAAGCCAATCACAAGTGTTGTGATGGTGACATTTCTTGTACAATTTCGTTCAATATACTAATGGCATTTTCTTCATTATATTCTTAGCACGTTATAGTATGTTTGTTGTAATATGATGAAGTCCTTGAATATGAGCTATGATGATTGGATCATAATGAGATTGTGATAATGAGAACAGTCATCTAGATGTTTATATTCTAAATGTTCCTGGTCATAGGATCTTCAAGAAGGGACATTGAAGATCCGGATAGACTGGTGCACGTGGTACTCACTCATGTGATGAGGGTGGTCGATCTCATAATCACCGGTGTGGTGACATCAAGGTACACGTGCAGGTGCTCGTTGGTGGAATGAGTTCACTGAACTGACCCGATCTAGAATTCCTGAATGGTAATCATGCCGACTGTCAATCAGGAGATTCTAGTGCCACAGTAGCATAGTTGGATCTTTGACCTGAGTCACAAAAGAGGTTTTGCATGGACTCCACTGAGCGTTTGATTGCTGACTCATGAACTTCAATCTTGTGGTTCTTAATAGTTAGCTATTCAGACTCAGTGGGATTCATGTGAAAACACTTTGGTGGACAACAAGGGATCATTCACTCTCTGCATGGATTAAGAGAGAGAATGCTCTATGGACATGTACTTAGAAATCCCTGGCCAGGGTATGGGGGTTCACTTAGAAAAAGGAGTTTTCTAATGAACTGTACTTAAGAGTACAAGGGTCCATAAGATCAGGATGCTTTAGGGTTTGACAGTTTGACCGTACCCTAATTCTGATTGGAGCATTGTATGAATGAGGATCTATAACTGTGTGGAATCTGATGACGGAAAGGTTCAATATGGGTTGCATCCCTTCCAAAGTCATTTGGGATCACGAGGTGTTGCTTGGTGCCGTTCGTGGTCGGAAAGCATGTTAAATCCATGAAAAGTTATTGGATTATAACTAATTAAGTTAAGAAGAGTTCTTAGCTTAATGGGCCTGAAAACCAAACAGACTATTGGGCCTAGAGGGTCACACACAATAGAGTAGTGGATCAGACGGAGAAGGACGGTAATTATAGACCGTTTCTGGGTTTTTGTGAAAAATGCCAGAGTCTATAAATACACGATGAGGAGAGAAACCCTAGCCAAGCACTAGGGTTTCTCCCCTGGCCGCCCCCCCCTCTCTCTCTCTCCTCCCTGACCTGGGCGCACCCCTCTCTCTCTCCCTCCTCCTACGGCGGTGGATGGTGGTGCTGAGGAGTGGCCGACGTGTGGAGATCGAGAAGGAGACTCCGTCCGTTCCCGCTGCTCGTGTGGATACATCTAGAGGCCGGACACTTGGACGGCTAGCAGCCCGACGAGCCTCTAGTCGATCGTCTTTGGGCATCTGGGAATTGATTAATCCCGCAAAGGTATAGAACTGTTCTTCCTTGGCGGGTTCTACGATGAATAGTTTTTGATTTTGATCGCCAGCAACGATACGACTCTTAGGGTTTCGTTGTTTCCGTTGCTCCTCTGATCGAAACCTTACATTAAGCCCATTTCTTAGGCTAGTTTCTCCTAAGAGAAGCCCATATGTTAAGGTTATTAAGGCCCATTTAGAAGTTTAAGGCTTTTAATACCCATGCACCTTTGTTCTTAGGAAATGAGTTGTACTAAAGGCCCAGGAAGGTTAAGGCTTTGATTTAACCACTTGGATTTTGATATTTGGGCCCTTAAAATTGAATGGTATTTAAAGGACCATGGCTATAAGTATTTCTTTTGACTTTATTGGATACTTATTCAAGGATTTTATTTATTTAGAGAAGTTTTTTTTTTCACTATAATTTAATCCGGGGTGCTACATCCTCCCCCACTTAAAAGAATTTGGTCCCCAAATTCACACGACATACATTTCCAATATATTAGTGGGGTATCTAGTTCTATACTCCAATCATCCACAAGATCACATACGCTTACTTGCAACGCAATCTACATCTTAAGGAAGGAAAAGTAGGCTACGGTTAAGGGATACCTCTGGTTACTTCATTGGGAGCAGGCTCGATTTGTCTCATTGCTTGCAATTGTCCTTGACATCGCTTATTATTACGGTCCTTTGCCTGCTGAGGTTGGTCTTTAGGAAGGGGACAGTCAGCTACCTTATGCTCCTGGCTTCCACAACGAAAGCAAGCTCTGTTCTTCCAGCGACACTTTTCAGATTTATGACCATCATTCCCACAATGCTTGCACTTTGCTTCCTTAGGCTTCTCGCCGTTCGGAACGTCGTTTCCCTCATTGGGCTTCTTGTTTCCATTACCTTCTCTCTTCTTCTCCATTCTCGCCTTAACCTTGTCGGATAAATCCATAGCGTATTCCAATAACTGAGCTCTCTTAACCATCTCGGCATATGATTGAATGTCCATTAGTGCCAACTGGGGTATGTATTGCAGTCTTAGTCCATTTAAGAACCTCCTAGTTGAGGCGCATATCGTGACAACATCGAGAATTGGGCCTCATATTCCGCCACAGACTTGCTTCTTTGTTTAAGTGAAGCGAACTCTCCCGCCTTTCTCTCCCGAACTCTCTCCGAGAAATACTTCTCGTTGAAGTGTTCTAAGAATTCTACCCATGCTACCTGTTCATTTGGCAAGGTGGCTTCCACAGACTCCCACCAAGCCCTTGCGTCCTTCTCTAGTTGAAATGTTGCTAAAATGACATTATCTTGTTCCGAGCATTGCATTACTCGGAAGATTCTTTCCATCTCCTTAGTCCAATCTTCCGCCACATCAGGATCAGGAGTTCTACTAAATCTAGGGGGATTGAGGCTCCGGAACTCACGATGCAACTCTCCAGCTCTACGATTGGCTCCACCCTCGGCTACCCGCTGAAGAGCCTGGGTTAATCGTTGAACCGTCCTTTGCATCTCATGCCATTGGGCACGCTCAGCGGCCATTGTTATCTATCTAGTTCTACAAGACACAATTAATTCATGTAAGATTATCAAGCGATTCTCATGAAATTTTACTAAGATATTTTCATAAGATGATATTATTAGTATTAAAATTCCTTTTTTAGCTCTTAACCCAAGGTTCTACCCAATCTCACCGGGCAATAATGGGGTTGAACCTAGAACTTATGGCAACCTATAGTCAAGACCTAGGGTTTAATATACCTAGGCTCTGATACCACAAACTGTCACGCCCCGAACCGATAGTAGCGGAACGTGTAGTTCGGAACATGGCAGTGATACAGTCGTGAATAATCAGAGCGAACATAAGACACAAAATTACAACCTGGACAATGTGGGCCAATTTAACCTTTATTGATATTCAAATATTCGAATTACATACCTTGACTCAACTTACATAAGTGAAGAAAGGACTCACTGTTACACTCTAATAAAGAGAAAGAACTCAAATAACAGGACGAGACTCAAAGAAAGACACCGACACGATTCTCCATTTCGCTCATCACTCTTGCCCATCCCCATCTGCTGGACTATCTTCAATGTCGTTACCTGAAAAACATTGAAGATAGGCTGGTGAGCGAAACGCTAAGTAGGAATTACATCTCTCATCAAGTAGAATATAAGTGATTAGCCAATTAACATGTTCATGAAGATGCAAGGCATGGAACTAGAAAATCATGACGATCAATCTAACAGGAAAGATGAATATTAAAGTCAAAGGCAGTTACGAGCTCAAGAGAAATAGGGATGAATTTTCATGCAGAGTCAAGGACAAGCTATCAGAATATAACAAGGACAGTTACTCGGATGAACATAACTTTAGAATTGGCCAGAATATAACAGAGTTTCAATAAATATAAGCAGAATTAAACAATCTAGTAGAATATCTAAATTATCAGAATAACTGAACAATAAAATATCAGAATAACAGAACTTCTAGAATTAACAGAATTTACAGAATGACAGATATAACAGAATAACCGAATATAACAGATGTACAGAGTTTGGTGCAATGCCACACCCAAAATTACCATGGTTTACAGAATTGGACTTCCGTCCTACCTGGCACTGAAAAGTCGCGGACCCACAGCCCTTAATGTTTCAGAATCAGATTTGGCCAAATACAGAGTCAAAGGGTTATGTTCTCAAATTGATGACAAGAAGATTCCAAAAGGAGTAGAGTGTCAAGACTAACGGAAACCAAAGTGACACGGATAAGATTCAGGGTTTTTAGGGTACAACCAGCTCGGCTGCCTTGAGGGAATCCAAGGCTAGCGGAGACTTACGGAGGTCCCAATGACTAACTTGCCAGTCCGAAGGAATGGAATGTCCAACGGAGGGCTCGTATGTCACCGAGAGTTGAGGTGTATAACGTGAACCAATAAAGAAACAAGGACTCTATTTACGGACGTGAGATGATTGTGCCAAAAGACCCGAGGTATGGGTCAAAACCGGAAGAAAACAGTGAGAACATGAATACGTTAATTATAGAATTCACGTCCATCTAATTCTATAATTAACTATAATTAAATAAACTTATTTTAATTGACGTTCGTGAGTAGTGTCGATTATTAATTAGCGTCCACTTGGAGGGACGTTAATTCTATGATTTTTAACTTAATTTATTTAACAAGAATTCACCTCAATATCTATTTAATTGAATAATTTCAAAAATATACATTCAAAGACACATTTATTTATTTAAAATAATTTAGAAAAATAGAATATATGATAATTAGGAGAAAAATTCAAGGATTCCAAATATATATTTTTTATAATTTTCTGTTACATATCTTAATAGATATCAATTTTTAAAGATATTGTTACAATATATATATATATATATATATATATATATTTATATATATATATAATTTGACGACTTTGTGTTACGTCGTCAAAAAGATTTGACGACAAGTTTCTTGTCGTCATTTCATTAACAAATTGTCTCAACTTTTAGTCCTCTCGTTTCTCGACGTAACTACGTCGGAATCGAGCCTATGATATACCGAAATGACGGGCTCAAAAAACTCTACTTAACCGGACGTTCAAAATAATTTTTCGTTGAGAGATGGGAGATCTTGAGATAGGAGGCATGAAAAATGGTGCAACCACTCTCACTCTCTCGATCTCCATCCCACTAGTACGCCCATAAATTTTCATGGCCAAAGGTCACTCCGACGTCCATGAACAGACCGACAAAGTAAAAATCCATAACTAGCATACTACAGTGAAATATGTAATTCACCGTGTCAACAAATTAACTCTATTAAATTACAAATTAATTAATATTTCTAGTTATTGTTAGCATAAAGGGTATCAAAATTTAAATAAAAATATGAAGATTTCATCGTCTATATTTTTCAATTTTTAGATAGGTGCTTATATGGAAATTTTTTTTAAAACATGTTATACATATTACTTAACGAAGAAAAAATAAAGCATGCAAACCGATGAACCTGATGTAGAGATAACCTATAAAACTACAACAAACATGCTCCAAGTACTCATGAAACATGCATAGAGATCATGCAAACCTTATTATTAACGATTCGACTTGGGAGAGAACACCTACGAGAAACTAGAGACTATGAACTCGAACACACGAGATATATGCATGATGTATATGATCATAAGAGCATGTATTATCCTTGTTAAGTGAGTTTAGCCGTCAGAGAGAATACCTACCTTGAATAACAAAGGAAACATGAGGAAGCAAACGGGGATGCGTTCTTCACGTCTGCACGTCCGCAGGTGAAGATGAAAACTGCAGCAGCAGCCCTCAAGCTTCTACGGCAAGATGAAGCCCCCGAACGCAACAGGTTCAGTAGTAGGGGAGACTCCTTTACGTACACAGGTTGTGGGATTTCGAATGCAACAGGGTCAGCCGGCCCTGCCTGTTCGATGAGGAGGTTATTTATAGGGTGGGAAAACCCCAAGGGTGGCTCAATGGTTATCAAAGGCAAGGGCATTAAACCCTTCCGTGCGTTGTTCTCATCATTGATTACCCTGCCATATATTCAGCCGCTTGCCCATTTTGTCTTGTGAAACCCTAAGCCTATTATTCCATTTACGTGGAGCCCAGGGGTAAGAGGGATTTTGTACAGGTCGAACCCATACGTATATGGGTTTGGGGTTTGGCTCCTAATGGCCTGTGAGCATGAGGCTTTCTTCCTTTGTATTTGGGTGTGCGGTTTTGTATTCATGGGTCTGAGGCCCACATTATATACGTGGGTTGGCTACTTAGTCTTGGCCCATTTGTATATATGGGTTTAAAGCTGTTAACGTTGTATATGGGTTTGTGAGGTCTTATGTATTTCGCACGTACACCATGGATTGGGTAATTGAAGGCCTTCACCTTGGCACATGAGGTTTGACCCTTGGATGTGGAGAGATCCATGGATAAGGGCCCATCTAAAAATGGATTACTATATCTACAACCACCCTCCTATTTGAAGTTTCAAAAACCCTAAACCAGGTATGTTCGAACGTGAGGGAATTTGGGTTTTCACAGAATAATCTTATATATATATATATATATATATATATATATATATATGTGCATCCTTATATATATATATCTCTTATACCATTTTCCCACGTAGGTGGCTATAAGCGCTGGAGGCATTTAGGCTTTGATCTCAAAAGCCCATTTAAGCTCATGAATACGTGAGACTCCTGTATATGGTCTTTAAGGTTACCTAGAAGAGCATTAGAAAAAAATTAAATTCTAAAGCCCATTCCTTAGGCTAGTTTCTCCTAAGAGAAGCCCATATGTTAAGGTTATTAAGGCCCATTTAGAAGTTTAAGGCTTTTAATACCCATGCACCTTTGTTCTTAGGAAATGAGTTGTACTAAAGGCCCATGAAGGTTAAGGCTTTGATTTAACCACTTGGATTTTGATATTTGGGCCCTTAAAATTGAATGGTATTTATAGGACCATGGCTATAAGTATTTCTTTTGACTTTATTGGATACTTATTCAAGGATTTTATTTGTTTAGAGAAGTTTTTTTTTCACTATAATTTAATCCGGGGTGCTACATGGTATACTGCCCGTATCTGAAGCCAAGAAATCCGGGTTCTCCTTTTCCCCTGCACAATTAGAAGCATTAAGTCAGTCATTTAATCGTAATTTCATTGCATTGCATAAATAAAAATGAAAACAATAAAAAAATTAAAAAATTGTTTCTGTCTCTGGTTGCTCTGACAGCCCTGAGGTGATGCGTCACAATGCTCTGACGCACCAGGGGTGGTGCGTCAGGCCTGTGACGGTCACTGCAACGACCGTCACGTTCTCTGCAGCGGGGTGTTGTCCCCTTTGTTTTTTTTTTGCTCCTAAAATGGCCATGGAGGCCTACAATCATTCCTAAGGGGTCCCCATACCCATTTCTGCCCTCCAAACACACACACATGCACATAAAAAAATTAAAAATTGGAAGTTTTGGGAAAATTGGCCTACCTCGGGGTCTTGGCTCCTTTTCTTCTTCTTCTCCCTTGACGTGGTCGCCTCCTCGCCGATGGCCCCTCCCATGGCTTCTTCGGCTTCCTCCATGGTCATAGGAGGGGCTCCCTCCGTCATTTCTTCCGTCGCCGTCGTCGGTTGCTTGGACGCCGCTTGTGGGACTTCCTCTCGATCAACCCGAGCCCTAAACCGCCGGATGGCCATCTTTTTCTTCCCCTTTTCCATTTTCTTTGGTGGCTGGGACGCCTCGTCGCCGGCCATTGCTCCGGTGGATGAGGTGGTCGAGGGTTTGGAGTTGGGGTGTTGAGGTTTTGGTTCGTTTGGGTGTTTGTAAGCGAATGGAGGAAACGACCGTTCGGTTTTGTTTTTTTTTGAACGCTCAGGAAATGTGATGGTCTATCGTGAGACCGTCACACTACTCTGACGCGTCCTCTATGGACCGTTAGGTCATTTGAAACGATATCTTGAAGGATATGAACCGCCAGACTCTGACGGCCCGAGGTGGATCCGTCAGGGACGTCTAACGCACCCTTAATGGACCGTTACATGCTGCAGAGTGTTTGATGAATGATGATGCTTTGTTTATCAGGAAATTCATGCTTATATGATTATCTTGTCTATGCAATTCATGCTTTTTGATGGTTATGCCTGGTTCTATGATTTGTATTGTTGATGACTAACCCTTTTTTGTTGCAAAATTTAAGTCATCATGCTTCGCCGCTCGCCAGGAAGGTAAGTCAGGTATTGTATCCCGATTCCTTTGTCTCTTTATGCATTACTATATGTTATGTATGATATACTATCTCGAGAACCGGCTGGCCATTCATGTGTTCTGGGATCTGATGTTCCCCTTAAACAAAAATGATGATGATCTAAGTACGCGTGATTAATCGTTGGATAAGCCGTTAGGTTGGAAAAGTTTGGGGACGATGGTTCTGTCTTGCACGCCGTGGTTGCAGATGGTGTCCTGACCCTAGTTTCTTCGGTCTAGCAATACTATTCTCGAGTATCTTGTTATTCTATTCTTTCTTTGCATTTGTTTTAAATGATTTCCTTTCCTTTAGCCCAGTATGCATCATACACATCTTTTGAGCATTCATGAACCTTCATTTATCCAGGTGTCTCAGTAATGGTGAATAACTATGTGTTTAATGATCTCGAATAAAAAGAGTCATTCCTCTCTGAATTGGAAGGTTTCCTTCGGTCTACTCGCTTGATTTGGTTAGCTGAAGATTCCTGTCTGGAGTTTAGTTAATCGTCTCTTTCCTTTCCATTGCTCCGGCAGCTGGCCGTGTTTTCCTTTCCTTAGTTGTTAGTTCCTCCAGACATGTGTCCTTTGGTTGCCTTTCCTTGTAATTAGTTCGAAGCTTTCTGGAAAATTCATGTCACTTGTTGGTTGAAAATGGGTGTCGTTTGCCTTAACGCCCGCTTTTTAGTCAACTTCACTTCACTTTCGCTCCATCTCCTTTCCATTTCACCTCCGCTTCATTTCTGCTTCATCTCCAAGTTCCATTTCACTTTCGCTTCACCTCCGCTCGCTCCCCTGCAAAGAGGACGTTAAGGAGGGGCATCTGTTGACACCCGTTTTATGACCAATAAGTCGGGTCATCTCCTTGTTCATTCTATATGATGCTCCGGGTTTTTCACCTTTATTGAGCCTTCATGGTCAATTTGAGGTCTATTTCATGAGTCATATCTCCTTGGTTGGGTCTGGTTCCTTATCCCTTTTCGCTGGACAAAGCTTAGCAAGCTCTCATTTTCATTTGAATTCTACTATCTCTAACAGTCCATCATAGGGGCGTTACATTCCTCTAACGCATCTACCCTAGTGCGTTACATCCTTCCAGAGTCCTTAAGCTTAGGGCTTCCTTTGAAGCTTATCTTTTGCCTATCCGTTGAGTGTGACGATTTATCGTGCAGCCGTGACATTCATTGTGACGCATCTACCCTTGACCGTTACATTCATCTAGAGTCCTACGTTCGCAAACTTCTCCCGTTGATCTTATCTTATAGTGGATAGGGTTGTGTGACGGTCCAAGACTGGCGCGTTACATTAGTGTGGCGGTCTATCGTGCGGCCGTTACATCCAACAGAGAGTCCTGACAAGCCTGGCCTTTGCTCTGCTATTTCCGTGATCAAACTAAGAGTTTGGTTTGAGGGTTTCTCTCCCGATACTCATCCTAAGAAGGTTCCGTTTGATTCTGTGGACTCTGGGGAGTATTATCTTCAAGAGTTTGCTAAGAAACGTTCTACTTTCTGTTGAAATTAGATGGAAGGCTCTTTCACCACATAATGTGGATCTAGAGGGGGGGTGAATAGATCAGCTGGCCAATAAAAAATTATGCCTAGATTCAGATGTGGAATTAAAAGAACACTGATCAAACACAGTCAATGCATTGGATAATAGAGATAAGATCTGCTAGACAGACAAGCAACCACACGAGAGGCACAAAGAATTTTAGGTGGTTCAGTCAATCCGACCTACGTCCACCCCACATTCAACTCGAATGTAGATTACTGCTGATACACAGCTTCAATCTGCTGGGCACTGCATCTTGCCAACAACGGCTGGGGCTTACAGCTTATCCCGACCAGAGGAACCTCCTCTGCAACAGTTGAGCTTCACAGCTTGCTCTGCTGGGCTCTACAGCTTAGCCGACCAGAGGTAACACCTCTGCACACCGCTGCCTCACAGCTTGACACCACTGACTAACAGCTTGATCGAACAAGAGGTTTCAAATGAAAAATAACAAAGACTGAAAAGCAAGAAATGCAGAATCGAATGGAATGAAAACCAAAATGACTGTAGCTCAAATTGAGCAATATCAGCTCTGGTATCTGAACCAAGAGACTGATTCACAAGCTCTCATATAACTCTCTCAACTCATCTCTCTCACTTTCTTGTTCTCTCCTTTTCTTCTTCTCTGCTTTTCTTCTCTTTGGATCTCGGTGGCTCTCTGCTGCCTCAGGTTTGTCTCACTGTATAGACTTGCCACTGGTCGATCAGCCTTCAACAGAAGATGAAGACTTCTATATATACCAGCAGCAGATTGGATAAGGGCGCATGGCTTCCACATTTTCCTACCCAAGGAATTCGCCAGATCCGAGGTGCTTTCATCCACGTGGCAGCATCTGGTCACCTCGTCCTCCTGGGATCACGAGCCATGTCAGCAATCTCAGTAACAAATCCCTGTCAGATAGAGTATCGGATTATCAGGTTAAGTTAAGAACTCTGTACAGACTTTGTAAGATGAAATGCCTTGTGTAGACTTCATGATGTATAGACTTTGTGAAACATGAATGCAATGTATAGACTTCAGTGTATAGACTATGTGAAGGCGAGTGCAATGGACAGACTCCATGAGACTCTAATGAAGACAAATGATGTATAGACTTCAGGACTGATGCATGATGTACAGACTTCATGAGACTCTAATGAAGACAGACGATGTATAGACTTCAGGACTGATGCACGATGTACAGACTTCATGAGACTCTAATGAAGATAGACGATGTATAGACTTCAGGACTGATGCACGATGCAGATTCGTCCAATGTATACACTTGCTCGTTGTTCAGTCTTCACGAAAGATGTACAGACATGCCAGTGGAGACTCTGTACAGACTTACTGAACTGAGCATAGGTAAAAGATATGAGGAACATATAGACTTACTCGGTTCAATTCAGAACGTAGGTAATAATCAATGTATAGACTTAACAGTCGCCTTGGCTGTACAGACTTGGTCATAAACTGAACAGTCGGTTGTATAGACTTGCACAAACCAAAGTCTGTACAGACTTGAAATGAAAACCAATGTATAGACTTCGTTAGCGCCTAGAGGATGTACAGACTTAGTGACTGTACAGACTTGGAAGGCTCAGCGAAGGATGTACAGACTTGGTAAGCCCCAAGCGATGTACAGACTTGGCACCGACCAATGTATAGACTTGACAATGCTGAATGAACGAATGAGCAATGTATAGACATTGGGTGCCACAATGTGCAGACTTCATGATATATGGACTTGAGTGTTCGTGTGAGCTGCACTGTATAGACTTTAACAAAATGCCTAAGATGCTGCATGAGACACAAGACAGACAGACAGTGTATAGACTTGCACTCTGGGGGTGTCGACACATCTAAGAAGGGGAACAGTGTACAGACTTAGCTAATGCAATATACACACTTACTGCGTTGACGCTGCATGAGACACTAGACAGACAGACAGTGTATAGACTTGCACTCTGGGGGTGTCGACCCACCTGAGAAGGGGGTCGACCCACTACTGTCCAGACTAAACAAGGAAAAGTATAGGCTCTATGTTCATTGTACAATGCACTATATAGACCTATGAGTGTGTGCATAACAATATATAGACTCTGACTGCATTATATACACAGACAACCTGATCAAAACAATTTCATCAAAATAAGAACAGTTGCCAATCAATCAAAATAAGCTGTTGCCAATGAAGTAAAACTTATTGTCAACATCATCAACACAGAGGGGTCACAACAATCTCTCCCTTTTTGATGATGGCAACACCCTATTATATAGAATAGCAACAACCTGTTATGCAGATGCATTTTTGATGAAGGACATGATTTGTTATTCAGATTTGTCATGCAGATGCTATGAATGACATGCTGAGACATGAACACAACTCTCTGCTCACAAGATCTCCCCCATTGCCATAGACATGATGCATACACTTCCCTGGAATGAATTCATTAAATAGACAATATATTCTCCTCCTTTGCCATCAACAAAGAGGAGGGAAAGAAAATGCAAGGGAAGGAGCAAGAAGAATCAGCTGACTGGCATTCTTAGCAGGTAGTTCAGAAATTAAGCAGCTAAAGCACAGAACCTTCAGTCATATGAATTGAGAAACTGCTTAGAAAGTGAAGTTCTGGTTTAAAGGTTACACAAATGAGAGTTCATGCACTACATTCATTAGATAATGTAGCTGTGCATGATAAAACAATAAACCAGAATCATATTTACATGAGAGATTCAGTTTCAGAATATCTTACTTTCATAGACTCAGTAGAATGTGCTAAGAGATACCAGGTCATGTATTGAAATTAAACAAATTGACATCCATGAAAATTCTTTTGAAGGAACAGCATTTTCAATATTATTTCATTTAGGGCATTCAGGTACCATAAGTCTTTTTGCGTAAGGGTATACGTTTATCAGACGCCAATACCCCTAGATACTCAACATGATGGACCATTTTGCCTATGATCAAACTCAATAGAGCTGATTTACACCTTTTTGTGTGAGGGTACATGTTTATCAGACGCTAGTTACCCATAGGTACTCAGTGAAACCAACCTACTGTTTTGATCATTTTATACAGAGATAGCTGATACACCTCATGACATGAGTGTTATCCACTTCTTTGATGGATCACTCAGTTTCTCAGTGATTTATCAGTCATTGCTCTGCCAATGCTATTTTTCAATTAATTTTTAATATTTTTCAATATCTTTCTTAGCTGTCCTTTATTTGTTTCAGAATGACTTGTTTAAGGACAATACACATACTTAGTTTCTCTAACATGATTTTAGATGAGTTTTCAGATTTCAGATATAATTAGCTTTGTCTGACATGAAATAAGATGAGGGTTGAGTGCTTTATCAATTTTCAGCATCCTTATTTACTGATTGTAGTCTTTCAACTCTAAAATTATAAAATTTAAACCATTAAGTCAGTCTTTAAGCAATTAAAGTTCTTATGAGGGAAGAAGTCTGCTTTCTATTACTTAATATTAGAACTGACTAAAAGATTGCCATACTGTCAGACTCAATCATTCAGAGTCAAAGGATGAATGAACAGAGTCGACGCTGGGAGTTCAAGGCGTCCACGCATTAGTTGAAGAGGCAACAATATAAAACACTGAGATAATATCAGTGCGTCGACTCCACGCTATTGCAGCGTCAACTCATCAGAATAAGAAGCAGAGGCATTCACAGATCTAGTTCACTGCGTCAACGCCACAGTAGAGCAGCGTCGACGCAGCAGTTCACCCTGAATTTCTGACAAGACTCCCCCTGTCTATATGCATGCAGTTTTGCAAATGAATGGCAAGAATTAAATGAGAGAAAGCTTCGACATAGGTCATGGATGAATGATATGCAATGAAAACTATGTCATAAAAAAAATTATGAATGATATGCATGTGGTTTTAGACACATTCATGACTAAATGTTATGCAGTGATGATCATGAGTGTAAAAGAAATATGAGTGACATGCATGATCATGAGTCTGTTGCTACATTCAACATTCACATATTTTATTCAAGCCATCAGAGAATTTATTCATTATGCTGAAATTTACACAAACCAAGTTCTCTTCTAAGAAATTTAAACCTTTCATTCCCAAGAGGCTTAGTAAAGATATCAGCAATTTATTTTTCAGTTTCAATGAAGTTCATTTCAATTTCCTTTTTATTTACAACATCTCTAAGAAAATGGTGTTTTATCTCTATATGCTTAGTCCTAGAATGATGAACATGATTTTTAGCAAGGCATATAGCACTAGTATTATCACACAAAATTGGAATACATTCTAATTTTATCTGATAATCATCTAGTTGGTGTTTGATCCAAAGTACTTGGGCAGCACAATTACCTGCTGCAACATATTCAGCCTCAGCTGTAGACAAGGCTACAGTGTGTTACTTCTTAGATCCCCAAGATACTAGACAGCCACCAAGGAATTGGCAATAGCCACTAGTGATTTTTCTATCTACTCGACACCCAGCATAGTCTGCATCAGTGTAGGCTAGAAGCTCTAACTCACACCTAGCAGGATACCATAATCCTAGCTCTTGGGTGCCTAACAGATATCTAAAAATTCTTTTTACTGCTTTAAGATGAGTTTCTTTAGGACTGGCCTGAAACCTAGCACATAATCCTACAGCAAATTGAATATTAGGCCTAGATGCTGTTAAGTAGAGAAGGGATCCGATCATACCTCTGTATAGCTTTTGATCAATAGGTTTACCTTTAGTGTCTTCATCCAAGCTTGTAGAGGTACCCATTGGAGCAGCTATCTCATTGAGGTTGTCCATCTTGTATTTCTTGAGTAGATCCCTAGTGTACTTGGACTGAGTGATAAACATTCCATCCTTTGTTTGTGTAACCTGTAGTCCAAGAAACAATTTGAGCTCACCCATTGAGCTCATTTCAAACTCATTAGTCATTGTTTTAGAAAATTCCTCACACAATTTGGGGTTAGTTGACCCAAAAATAATGTCATCCACATAAATTTGTACAATAAGAATGTCAGAATGGCTCACCTTTGTAAACAAGGCCTGATCAACTACTCCTCTAGTGAAATTTTGATCAGTAAGGAACTTGCTCAACCTATCATACTAAGCTCTGGGAGCTTGCTTAAGACCATAGAGAGCTCTATTTAATTTGTAAACATGATTAGGGAAATCTAGACATTCAAACCCAGGGGGCTTTCTTACATAGACATCCTCACTAATTTCCCCTTTCAAGAATGCAGATTTTACATCCATCTGCTGGAGGATTATTCCTAGGGAGCATGCATAAGCCAATAAAATCCTAACAGCTTCTAATCTGGCTACAGGGGTAAATGACTCTTCAAAGTCAATACCAAACTTCTGGTTATACCCCTGAGCAACAAGTCTGGCTTTATTTTTAACAATATTCCCTAATTCATCAGATTTATTCTTGAATACCCACTTAGTCCCTATGACTGTTCCATGATCAGGAGGTGGGACCAAGTGCCACACCTTGTTCCCGTCGAACTGATTAAGCTCCTCATGCATGGCATTAATCCAATGCACATCCTTGAGGGCACAATCAATGGACTTGGGTTCAATTTGAGAGACAAGAGCATATGTATTCAATCCATCCTGAATTCTAAAGTGACCTCTAGTCCTAGGGGGATCATTTAGATTGCCAATGACATTATTCACAGGGTGATCTTTAAGATATATGATATTAACAATCTGAGTTTCAAGAATTTCACTTACCTCCCC
The DNA here is from genome assembly GCA_022559845.1 of Amorphophallus konjac. Classification (NCBI taxonomy): domain Eukaryota; kingdom Viridiplantae; phylum Streptophyta; class Magnoliopsida; order Alismatales; family Araceae; genus Amorphophallus; species Amorphophallus konjac. The sequence goes on along the minus strand of CM040121.1, from coordinate 446,180,938 downwards.
CTGAACTTCAGATTCTTCTTCATTCTGCTCTTCTTTTTCTTCCTCACCATCAGACTGGTCTGCAGAGTTATCATCTTTTAAAATGTTTCCATCTTCATTCCTACAATGACCATGGTTAGTTTCCATCAAGGATTCATCAAAGATAATATGTGGAGATTCTTCAATAATTTTTGTGTTTAAGTTGAACACTCTATAAGCTCGGGTGTTTTCAGAATAACCAAGAAAAATTCCTGGTTCACCTTTTGGCTCAAATTTATCAAGGTCCCTCTTATCATTTATATGTATAAAACATTTACAACCAAAGACCTTGAAATGGGCAATTGAAGGTTTCTTACCTTTCAAAATCTCATAGGGGGTTTTCTGGGTAGAAGGTCTTACCATTGCCCTGTTAATTACATAACAGGCTGTGTTGACTGCTTCAGCCCAGAATTTTCTTGGCAGTTCACCTTCAACTAGAAGTGTTCGGCCCATCTCCACTAGAGTTCTGTTCCTCCTCTCGAGAACACCATTCTGCTCAGGTGTACTGGGTGAGGAGAACTTATGATGAATCCTACTAGACCTGCAAAATTCTTCAAAGTGTGAGTTTTCAAACTCACCTCCATGATCAGTCAAAATATTTTTAATTTTCTGATTTATTCTAATACAGAACTCCTGAAATTATGAAAATGCATCATTCTTGTGTGACAGAAAATATACCCAAGTATACCTAGAAAAATCATCTACTAAGACAAACCCATACCTCTTCCCTGATAAACTGACATACCTGGTTGGCCCAAATAGGTCCATGTGTATCAGTTCATAAGGTTTAGTGGATAGGTTTTCTGTCCTAGATTTGAATGATTTTCTAGTCAACTTGGACTGAATGCATGCATTACAAAATTTATTATCCTTTTTAAAAGAGACTTCAGGGAGTCCTCTAACCATGCTATGCTTGTTTAGTTTATGCAAAACAGTATAACTCGCATGGCCTAACCTACGATGCCATAAAAATGCTAAATCTTCTCTATTGGCAGTAAGACATAGGTTAGAATGCTGAATATCATCTAAATCTATCATGTATGTGTTATTTATTCTTTTTCCAGAAAATTTGACAATTTCAGAATCAGGTTCAAAAACCTTGCAGCATTGAGAATCAAATAAGACTTTATGTCCTTTATCACACAACTGGCTGATACTGAGTAAATTATAAGCTAACCCTTCAACCAGCATAACATCATCAATGCAGCAGGTAGAACACTTACCTACCTTACATGATCCAATGATCCTACCCTTTGTATTGCTTCCAAAGGTGACAAGGCCTCCTAGCTTCTCAGTCAGCATGCAGAACTTGGCCTTATCTCCTGTCATATGCCTGGAGCAGCCACTATCCAAGTACCACAAGTTGCTCTTAGCTGCCAAGCATACCTGCACACACAATTAGGGCAAAAAGTTTGGAACCCAAGTCTGTTTGGGCTCCAATGCAGATGAAGTGCAAGTAAAGGAAGAAAGCATGGCTTTGGGAATCCACATTTGTTTAAAAGAGCTTTGTTCAGTGGATTTTGCAGATTTCCTTCTGTTGTCCTTTCTCTTATTTTTGTTGTTTTTCTTTTTATTTGCACCAATAGAGTTATTCACAGAATTGTTGTTGTGCCAATGCTTCGGCCAGGTTGCATTCATAAAGTTTTGGTCAAGGTGATATTTGGGCTGGCTGAAAGATTGGAAGTTTCTAGTTGTTCGACTACCATACCCATTACCCCTATTTCTGACATAGGGTCTGTAAAATTGTGTAGGTTGATGAACGTACCCTGTATGCATCCCTTGAGTTCTAGTCCACCCAAACCCATTAGGATAGACTGACTGTGTGGGGTAGTAGGACTGGACTCTAGGTGGATTGAATTTTTTGGGCTGACTCCTGAAAACATTTTGTCTTCCTTGCACCCTTGACCCTGCTAACCTGTTCATAGGTTTTTGTTGGGTCTTTTTCTGTGATGGTGGTGGTGAAGACTTTTTGGGATTGACATGGGGTTTGTTTACCTGAGCAGGCTGACCCCTAGGCTTGGATTGAGCACTAGAGCTAGGTTTGGAAGTGCCAATTCTACTAGGCTCACCAACTTTCTGTTTGCCCTTCTCCTCTGCATTGGGTTTTTTTAGATTCACATTTGTTTTCACAGCATTATTAGAATTCATATTAATCAGAGGTCCTTTCTCCTTTTGTGCAACAAAGGAAATAGTTTTCATTCCAAAGCTCTTAGTTGCACTAGAGTTGAATCCTAGGCCCTCTCTCCTGAAATTAACCTTTGACCCCAATAATGCATCTAAATTTTCAGATCCTTGAGTCATTTTCTCAATGGTTTTCAGCTTATCCTCATTGTCTTTCTGAATTTCATCAATAGACTTTATCAATTCATTATTTACATTGAGGACAACTTCATATTTTTTAGAAGTAATTTTTATCTCACTTTCATAATTCTGAATTTTCAATTTCCATACATCAATTTCATTGTCTAATCTCACATTTTCTTCCTTAGAGATTTTTAGTTCTTTCTTGATTTCTTCAAATTCAGAACATGTGAGTTTCAGCTTACTGTTCTCATTCTCTAAGCATGCAATTTTATCAGACAATGAAGTATCATTTTGCATGATGTTAATTTTTCTTCGTAGATGCATATTTTCTTTTCTGACATCATCTACTCTATCAGCAAGTTCATTATAAACATCCATCCAATCAGCAATAGTAAAGTTTTCAAAACGAGAGGATACCTCATCAGATTCTTCCTCTCTATCTTCTGAGCTGGTTGCCATGAGACAGATTGGCTTCTCAGCTTCAACTTCACTGTCCGAAGTGTTGCTCAAGGATCCCTCATCCTCATCACTCCAGGTACTCACCATAGCTTTCCCTCTTGTGTTCTTTTTCTTGGACTTGTCCTTGAGGTTCTGATTTGTCGGACATTCAGCTTTAAAGTGACCAGCCTTCTTGCATTGATAGCAAACATTAGTCTCAGCTTTCTTTACAGGGTTTGATTTGTACCTTGTGTCTCGGCGGCCACCACTGGGATTTCTTCGGCTGAATCTTCTTCCTTCTTTCTTGAGAAAACGTCGGAATTCCCTAGTAATCATAGCAATATCATCATTTGCCATTTCTTCTTCAGACAAGCTCTCTTCAATTGATGATCCGTTGGGGCTGGATCGACTGGATTTGCTAGCACCAGCCTTCAGAGCTATTGGCTTCCTCTTTCTATCAGCCTCCTCTATCTTCGGCAGATTCATCTCATATGCCATTAGAGATCCGATAAGCTCATCTGCCCTTGTATTGTGCAGATCTCTTGACTCTTCCATAACACTGGCCTTGGTGTGCCAAATTGGAGTCAAGGATCGCAAGATCTTTCTGACTATATCATACTCAGAATACTTCTTCCCAAAACCTCTAAGATTATTTGTGATAATAGTCAATCGAGCATACATTTCTTTGATTGTCTCGTTTGGCTTCATCTTGAAGGCCTCGTATTCTGAAACCAGTAGATTAGTCTTGGTCTCTCTAACTTGTGAAGTCCCCTCGTAGATCACTTCAAGTGCATCCCACATTTCCTTCGCTGAAGAGCAGGCAGATACTCGTGAGAACTCGGTGGGATGAAGAGAACACTGGATTGCATTGATTGCACTCCAGTTGAGCGTGGACCTTCTAATTTTCTCCTTGGTCCATACATCTTCATTAGGGGACAGCTTGAAAGGTCCCTTGCTAACTACCTTCCAGATCTCATAATCTTTAGCCCTCAAAAAAAACCTGCATACGGTTCTTCCAGTATGTGTAGTTGGATCCATCGAAGTACGGGGGCTTGGATGTGGAGTGTCCTTCAGCTATCATCCCTCTTCCGTCCATCTGTACCTTCCTCTTCGGGCTGTAAGTCCCTGCAGAAGAGTTAGGCTCTGATATCAAATGTTGAAATTAGATGCAAGCCTCTTTCACCACAGAATGTGGATCTAGAGGGGGGGTGAATAGATCAGCTGGCCAATAAAAAATTATGCCTAGATTCAGATGCGGAATTAAAAGAACACTGATCAAACACAGTCAATGCATCAGATAATAGAGATAAGATCTACTAGACAGACAAGCAACCACACAAGAGGCACAAAGAATTTTAGGTGGTTCAGTCAATCCGACCTACGTCCACCCCACATTCAACTCGAATGTGGATTACTGCTGATACACAACTCCAATCTTCTGGGCACTACAGCTTGCCAACAACGGCTGGGGCTTACAGCTTATCCCAACCAGAGGAACCTCCTCTGCAACAGCTGAGCTTCACAGCTTGCTCTACTGGGCTCTACAGCTTAGCCGACCAGAGGTAACACCTCTGCACACCGCTGCCTCACAGCTTGACACCACTGACTAACAGCTTGATCGAACAAGAGTTTTCAAAAGAAAAATAACAAAGACTGAAAAGCAAGAAATGCAAAATCGAATGTAATGAAAACCAAAACGACTATAGCTCAAATTGAGCAATATCAGCTCTGGTATCTGAACCAAGAGACTGATTCACAAGCTCTCATATAACTCTCTCAACTCATCTCTCTCACTTTCTTCTTCTCTCCTTTTCTTCTTCTCTGTTTTTCTTCTCTTTGGATCTCGGTGGCTCTCTGCTGCCTCAGGTTTGTCTCACTGTATAGACTTGCCACTGGTCGATCAGCCTTCAACAGAAGATGAAGACTTCTATATATACCAGCAGCATATTGGATAAGGGCGCGTGGCTTCCACGTTTTCCCGCCCAAGGAATTCGCCAGATCCGAGGTGCTTTCATCCACGTGGCAGCATCTGGTCACCTCGTCCTCCTGGGATCACGAGCCATGTCAGCAATCTCAGTAACAAATCCCTGTCAGACAGAGTATCGATTATCAGGTTAAGTGAAGAACTCTGTACAGACTTTGTAAGATGAAATGCCTTGTGTAGACTTCATGATGTATAGACTTTGTGAAACGTGAATGCAATGTATAGACTTCAGTGTATAGACTATGTGAAGGCGAGTGCAATGTACAGACTCCATGAGACTCTAATGAAGACAGACGATGTATAGACTTCAGGACTGATGCACGATGTACAGACTGCATGAGACTCTAATGAAGACAGACGATGTATAGACTTTAGGACTGATGCACGATGCAGACTCGTCCAATGTATACACTTGCTCGTTGTTCAGTCTTCTTGAAAGATGTACAGACATGCCAGTGGAGACTCTGTACAGACTTACTGAACTGAGCGTAGGTAAAAGATATGAGGAACGTATAGACTTACTCGGTTCAGTTTAGAACGTAGGTAATAATCAATGTATAGACTTAACAGTCGCCTTGGCTGTACAAACTTGGTCACAAACTGAACAGTCGGTTGTATAGACTTGCACAAACCAAAGTCTGTACAGACTTGAAATGAAAACCAATGTATAGACTTTGTGAGTGCCTAGAGGATGTACAGACTTAGTGACTGTACAGACTTGGAAGGCTCAGCGAAGGATGTACAGACTTGGTAAGCCCCAAGCGATGTACAGACTTGGCACCGACCAATGTATAGACTTAACAATGCTGAATGAACGAATGAGCAATGTATAGACATTGGGTGCCACAATGTGCAGACTTCACGATATATGGACTTGAGTGTTCGTGTGAGCTGCACTGTATAGACTTTAACAAAATGCCTAAGACGCTGCATGAGACACAAGACAGACAGACAGTGTATAGACTTGCACTCTGGGGGTGTCGACGCATCTAAGAAGTGGAACAGTGTACATACTTAGCTAATGCAATGTACACACTTACTGCATTGACGCTGCATGAGACACTAGACAGACAAACAGTGTATAGACTTACACTCTGGGGGTGTCGACCCACCTGAGAAGGGGGTCGACCCACTACTGTCCAGACTAAACAAGGAAAAGTATAGGCTCTATGTTCATGCTGCAATGCACTGTGTAGACCTGTGAGTGTGTGCATAACAATATATAGACTCTGACTGCATTATATACACAGACAACCTGATCAAAACAATTTCATCAAAATAAGAACAGTTGCCAATCAATCAAAACAAGCTGTTGCCAATGAAGTAAAACTTATTGTCAACATCATCAACACAGAGGGGTCACAACACTTTCTAGCTGGATTATCCTCAACTCGAACCTAGACTTTGAGGGTCTATAAATAGAACCCTTGAATTCATGGCTTGAAGAGGAGATATCTGGAGTTCACGTCGAAGTGCTGCCGCATCCTGGAGCTAGAACCAACCAAAGAGAGCTGCTTCCCACGTCCGTCTACTTCCAAAGTTCAGAGAGTATTGTTTCCAAGGGTTTAATTCAGTCAAGTTGTATTCTTAGTGTCTTTTCTCTCTTTTTAAACATCATAGCATTGTCCCTCTCCATCTCCTACATTCTTGCACTTGTTGCATTCATTCAAAACATCCTCCCATCTTTTAAAATGCCGCAGAGGGGTTAAAAAACCAACCTCCCCGGTATTTCCCTTTCCTTTTGCATGTTCTTAAGTTTCTTGGATTTATTGATACTACTTTGTCTAAGGGCAAATCTGGGTTGTTTTTCTTGTGTTCTACACTCTTTTGCAGGTTTACAGAGTCCATATCACGAGGCCCAAGCTCTCTGGCCGGTTGGAAAGCTTGGAGATCAAAAGATTCCCAACTTCTTATTCTGCAGAATCTCTGACGGTCTGGAACAGGCGCGTTAGAGTCTTGTAGCGGTCTATCGTAAGACCGTCACACTTGCTGTGGCGCATCTTCCCTCGACCATTACATCTGACGGAGCCCAAGTTTCCTGGTTGTTCTCTCTCCCGTGGGCGGGTGCATCATCCTCCTATTCTAAGGTATTTATCAGGTCTTTGACTTGTTTTTACCTCAGTGGCGATCACATCTTTTCTTAGTTTGGGCATTAGCTTTCTCTTTCATCATATCTCTTCTATACTTTGCTTGTTCCGCCTATACGGTGTGTTTTCCTTTATTCCTTATTCCACGCTCCGACGTGTGTCTTTCTTTATCTACTTAGCTTAGTCTTGATTGAGATAGCATGCCCATGCTAGAGCTCGTGTTGGTTGCCTAGGTTCATGATTCGCATGTTCATAGGTTGATTGATTTCATTACTTGGCTCGTTATTTGCTCATAGTTGGCATCATAGCCCATCTTGCAAAAGAAGGGACACATTAAAACCAACAATAGGGCCTAAACACATTATTCATAAGTTGCATAAATGCTGCCAGGGCATTTGTTAACCCAAACGGCATCACCACGAACTCATAATGCCCATATTTACTTCGGAAAGCAGACTTGTAGATCTCTTCATCTTTGATCCTTAGCTAATGGTAGCCCGACCTGAGGTCAATCTTGGAGATATATTCTGCTCCAAAAATTTGATCAAACAATTCATCGATATGCGGTAACGGATATTTGTTCTTGATGGTGAGTTGATTTAGTCACCGATAATCGATACATAGCCTGAGGGATCCATCTTTCTTTCTGACGAATAAGACCGACGCACCTCAAGGGGATGTGCTGGGACGAATGAAGCCCTTGTCTAGCAACTCTTGAAGTTGCCTCTTTAGTTCCTGGAGTTCTGTAGGGGACATCCTGTAGGGAGCTATTGAAATAGGTGCTGCTCTAGGAATTAGTTCAATGGAGAAGTTTACTTCCCTTTCGGGCGGTAACCCGGGTAAATCAGATGGAAATACATCAGGGAACTCTTTGACAATAGGAATTTCTTCTATGAGGATTCCCTTGGACTCGGTGATAATCACGGAAGTAAGAAAAGCTTCACATCCTTACGAAATGAGTTTGCAAGTGTGAAGAGAAGAGATGATGGTAGGGTGCTTCCTATACTTGATGCCAAGGAAAGAGAATCGCAGGAGACCCAATTTTTGAAAAGAAATTCTCCTATTGCGATAATTTATATAGGCGTCATATCAACAAGCCAATCTACACCTAGGATGGCATCGTAGCCTTCCATGTCAAGGCATACGAGGTTTGCAAGAAGATTATGGCCTTCTACAGTTACCTCACTATCTGGATAGTGGGTTGTATGTTTTGTTCCGGGACCTAAAGGTGTTGTGATTGCTTGGTCCGATGGTAGAGGAACATGTGAAATTGGTAAAATTTTTGCAAAGATAGTAGATATAAAAGAATGAGAGACACCAATATCAAATAACACAAATGCAGGATACGAATAAATTTGAACGGTACCTTCCATTATCCCATCATCCTTGGGCATTTCTTCATCCATCACGGCATTGAGGCGAGCTTGGCGCCTACGATCGCCATTAGAAGGTTGTTCCTTCATAAGAGGGCAATTGGGCATACGGTGCTCCCGACTTCCACATCGTAAACAAGCACCAAGGCGGTTCCAGCATTCCTCGACTGAGTGGCCGAACATTTCACAGAATGAGCAAGCCGTTGCGACTTGCTTCTCCGCCTCCTTCACCTTCTTATTTTTGTCGTTCTTGTTGCCATTCCCATTACGGGACCTTTTATTGTTATCACGGGTTGCGTAAGACCCCGTGATGCTAAATTTTTCTTCCTTTCATCCTCGCTTGTCAAACCTACGGCTTGACTCCTCACTTCTGCCTTTGAATTTTTTGACCTTCTCTAAGGTCCTTTCACATAAATGCGCCCGTTGGACCATTTCCGCATATGTACGGATATGTTGGGGTCCAAGTTGAGTGATAAAGATGGGCCTTAATCCATCCATGAATCGGTTAACTTTTAAGAGATCCGTGGTAACCAAATGAGGAGCATATGGTGCCAGATGGTAGAATTGAAGTTCGTACTCTGCCACGGACATCATGCCTTGGTGAAGAGAAGTGAATTCCGTGACCTTTCTCTCTTTGACGTGCTCGGAGAAGTACTTTGCACGAAAGAGTGTAAGAAATTCCTCCCAGGTAAGTTGATCATTTTGAGGTTGTGCCTTCCACCAAGTACGGGCGTCTTTATTCAGTTGGAATGTGGCAAGACGGACATTCTCTTGGTCAGTGCATTACATGACATCGAATATTATGTTCATCTCGTCGATCCAATTCTCCGCTTCGTATGGGTTGGAGGACCCAGAGAACCTCGAAGGGTTCATACTCCAGAAATTCCCGTGCAAGTTACCTGCGCCAGCTTGGGCCACCGTTTGTAGGGCCTGGGTAAGCGCAGACTGTTTGTTGCATCGCTTCCCAATTAGCACGATTTGCGGCACGTTCAGTGGCCTTTGTAAGAGTGCAGTGCCTGTAGAAATAAAACAAGTAATTAATTCCTATGGAATCGATAGAGATTAACCTAAAGATAATTTCTAATGAACTATCTCATCCCGGTCTCTACCTAATTCTCACATGGTTGGAAATTTCTTTCTTAGTTCATAGGTGTGGGTCCTTAATCCTTTGACTTAGCATATGACATGACATTTTCCTAGGACTTACTTATGTCTAGGCTCTGATACCACTTTAACTGTCACGCCCTGAGATATAAGTACATCGGAAGATATTCGGGAACGTGAGCAGCTGGCTAGTACGTCGCAAGCGAGCAATATATTCAGAGCGCTAACACATCCACGTATAAGTATGAATGCACAATAATTGAACAAAACCTTTACTTTTATTGAATAATAATCAAAAGTACATAATGTTGACTCTTGACTCTTTAACTAACTAGACTCAATAAAGTGAAAATTACATAATGACTCTTGACTCTCACTAATGACAATCTAAGACTTTGTTCCTTCCTTATTTGCTCTCGGATCCATCACTTGAATTATCCGAATCCGACCCGTTAGAATGTCCTGAAAAGATTAGAAAAGAAGTAGGGAATGAGCACACTTACCTAGTAGGTATCTTCATATCAACATGAAGGCAATGTTTAAGTAATTAACATTTTAACTCTAGAAAACAAGATAAAAGGAATGCGGTAAATCATACGAATAAAATCAAAGTAACATGGATAACAAGATATAGATCATAGAGATATGAAGGTGGAGAGGGGGATTTCTGTAGCCCACCACAAAAGCAGCCCAACAAGACCCACAAGGTCCAACCAGGCGAGCCCGCCCAAGTGATAGCCCACAGGGCCCACTTAGGGGAGAAAAGCCCAATAAATAAGACTCGAGGAACTAACTCTCCCCGGCGGCCTTCTAGGCTCGGAGGGCCCGAGACAACGGTCAGGTCCCAAGGAAGGTCCGGCCTAAAGCCCTCTCCCCGTCCGAGAGAGATAGGCTCTAGCCGACCTATCCGACCCCACCTTCGCCGGGCCATGCCTATCGCTCGGACATGAGCTAGCATCCCCGAGGCTCGGTAAGGCCGGTTGATTATCCGCATGTGCAGCCATTCAGAGTCCCCCGCCAGCGGGAGAGTCAGGGGAGCCGCCGGACTCCGAGGGGATAACGTTCCCACGATCAGGCCATGAAAGCCCCCGTTAAAGACGTAACTCCCGCCGGGAGCCCCTCAGCTTACATGACTCCTGAAGGCGGCGCACTATTTAAGCAAGGGACACCCTCCGGAAGAAGGTAAGAGAAACAAGGCATTCACACACCCTTAGCTCCTGAGCACGATTCGCTTCACCCTCTGGTGGAGAGGATTCTCGCGCATCAGCTCTCTCCTCCCCCATTATCGCTTCCACCATAGCTCTACTGACTTAGCCATCGGAGGGTTTTCCCTCAGGGAGATCCCCTGGGCCCTCTGATACGTTTCCCTCTCTTGCAGATTCATCTTCTGGTGATCCATAGCCCGCTCAGGACTCAGCGCGAGATCTCGCCTCTTCATCTGGCGCCGTCTGTGGGAAACGCACGAAGAGCCAAGATGGTGAGAAGAAGCTCAGGGAGGAGATCCGCCGATGGGAAGGGTAAGGCTATGGCAGCGGCGGGAGGCGCCCCCTCTTGGGTCTCGCAGAGCCCCCCCTCCAACGCCAGCGTCCACACCAACAGGCCACCACCCCCCCCGGCGGAGACAGGGGCACCCCTCGACGGTGGCGCCAACGCCTTCCAGGCCCTCAACAAAAAAATGGACGTCCTCGTGGAGCTCATGAGGGCCCAGGGGGCTAGGGACGCAAGGTCCCGCGCCCCGTCAGGAAGTCCCCCTCGAAGGAGTGCGACGCAGCACACCGCCGGAGGCCGCTTCACCCTCCGCGGCCGACAGCTCCTCCGCAACGACGTCGGAGGACCCTCGCATGCTCCGCCTACGGAGCAAGAGGCTTCCTCCACGCCGAGGAGAGGGAAGCAGGGGGCGAGGCCGCTGCGCCCGGGCACCAGTGCTCCGGGAGATCGCCACGACGCCCCCCCCAGCCCCACGGCGCGACCACAACCGGAGCTGTCTCTCCGGCTACGAGATTTTGAAAGACGGTTCGCAGAGCAAGAGCGCGCCCTCCGCGCCCTGCAGAAGACCTCTTTCCCGGAGGAGGAGGAGAAATCCCCTTTCTCTGAGTACATCTTGAAGGCAGAGGTCTCTCCCAGAGCCTCCATCCCAACCCTCAAGCTCTACGACGGCCAGGGTGACCCAGCCGACCACTACGATAGCTTCGACGCCCTGGTGACCCTGCATGGAACGCCGGATCCCATCAAATGCCGAGCCTTCGCGGCCACCCTGGTCCAAGGCGCTCAGGCATGGTTCTGGGCCCTCGCCCCTGGGTCCATCCGAGACTTCAGGCAATTTGGGCGAATTTTCAAGGAGAGTTTCACCGGTAGCGCCCCCCCAAGGTCAGTAGCGGGGCTCCTGGCTCTCAAACAGGCGCAAGGGGAAAGGCCCCGGACTTACGTCCACCGATTTAAATCGGAAGCCCTCAGGATCCCCCGCCTGGATGTGGCCTTAGCCACAACCGCACTGACCGGGGGCACCCGGGACGAGAATCTCCGTCGCGAGCTTGTCCTCCACCCTCCCTCGACCCTTGCCGAGCTAGTGACTCTGGCACTACGCCACGCCGAGTGCGAAGAAGTACTCAGTGCCTGCCGAGACGCAACCGGCTCGGGTCGGGAGGGGGACAAGAAGCGGACCTCCGAGCCAAACCCTGGCTCGGGTAAGAAGCGCGATCGAGAAGGAGAGCGCAAGAGAAAGTACGAGCGGTATATCCCCTTGACCGCGCCAGTCTACGAGATCTATGAAGACATCAAAGACTCGGGACTTCTCCGCCAGCCCGAGCCAATGAGGTCGAAGAACTGCAAGCGGGACAAGCATTGCCTGTTCCACGGCGACCACGGGCACCACACCGGAGATTGCCATCAGCTCCAGGACGAGATCGAGCGCCTCATCCGTCTGGGACATCTAGCCCGGTTCACGACCGGGCATAAAGAAGACCGAGACGCCGCAGAGGAGATCGACAACGCCCCCCGAGGGGTCCACATCAACATCATCTCCGGAGGAGCGGCATCGGGCGGCGACACCAGCCGAGGAAGGAAACGTCATGTCGAGCGGGCCAGCCGAGCCTTAGAGCCCCCCAGAGGCCCGCCGATGGAGCCCCAGGTCATAGTCTTCTCCGACTAAGACCTGGAAGGGCTGAGCACCCCGCATGACGATGCCCTTGTTATCTCGGCCATGATAAATCACTGTAATGTAGATAGGATTTTGGTTGATAATGGGAGCGCCCCCGATGTATTATCTTATGACTGTTTTCTCAAGATGGGGGAAGACCCATCCAAGCTTCGCCCGATCCGAACGCCCCTTTGCGGGTTTAATGGCCTGGCCACCTACCCCGAGGGAGCCCTAAGCCTGTCGGTCACTATCGGCACCCCACCCAAAACCGTTACGGTCATAGTGGACTTCATAGTGATTAAAGGTATGATAGCGTACAACGCCATTTTCGGCCGGAAAATTCTCAGCCGAATAAAGGCCGTACCATCTACCTATCACCAAAAAATGAAGTTTCCCACCAAAAACGGGTTGGGGGAAGTCCGAGGTAACCAGGCCACGGCTAGAAGGTGCTACAATATCTTGGTGGAAGCCTCAAGGCCGGACGGGAAGGATAAGGGCCCCAGGGGAGTCGAAGGAAAAGCCGTGACCACCGAACCCGGTGGCGAGTTATTAACGGTATTCCTGAACGATGACCTGGCCCTAGGAGTAAGGATCGACGCCGACCTACCACCAGAGGAACAGCAGCAATACAAGGAGTTTCTTTCTGAGTACGTTCGGGTCTTCGCTTGGTCCGATGATCAACTCCCTGGTATACCAGAGGAAACTGTGATGCACAAGCTCAACCTCGATACCACCGTGAGACCCGTACAGCAGCGGAGGAGAAAGCATGCGCCCGAGAAACAGGCGATCATCAAGGCGCAGGTCACCAAGGGACAAGAGACTGGTCTTTTTAGACCGGTCCTATACCCGACGTGGCTAGCCAACGCCGTCCTGGTGCCGAAAACCACAGGCAAGTGGCGAATGTGCGTAGACTTCACCGATCTGAACAAGGCCACCCCCAAGGACTGCTATCCGCTACCGAGCATCGACCAATTGGTTGACTCAACCTCGGGCAACGAGATACTCAGTTTCCTGGATGCCTATTCGGGTTATCATCAGATCCGAATGAGCCCTGAAGATGTCGAGAGGACCGCCTTCATCACCGACTACGGCGTGTACTACTACACCCGGATGCCCTTCGGATTGAAGAATACTGGAGCCACATACCAGCGACCGGTCAACCATATGTTCGAGGGACAGTTAGGTCAGAACGTCGAGGCCTACATCGACGACATGCTCGTCAAGACCCCGAGGGCCCAAGACCACTTCACCGACCTCGCCGAGACTTTCGGCACCCTCCTGAAGTACAGCATGAAGCTCAATCCCGCCAAGTGCGCCTTTGGAGTAAGATCCGGGAAGTTCCTCGGTTTCCTGGTCACTCAGCGAGGGATCGAAGCCAACCCCGACAAGGTCCAGGCCATCCTGGACATGCGCCCGCCCGCGTGTATTAAAGACGTCCAACGTCTGACGGGGCGTGTCGCTGCTCTCAGTTGTTTCCTGTCCCGTGCGGCCGAACGATGCTAGCCCTTCTTCAAGCTGATGAGGGGGCCCAAGGTAGCATCTGCTACGTTCGCATGGGATGGGGAATGCCAGACAGCATTCGCCGAGCTCAAAGAGTTCCTGGCTTCGCCCCCGGTGCTTTCCAAGCCCATCCCGGGTGAGGTCTTGTTGCTCTATCTCTCGGCGACGCCATCAACGGTCAGCTCGGTTCTAGTCAGAAATGACTCAGGAATCGAGAGGCCGATCTACAACACCAGCAAGGTGCTCAACGAGGCCGAGCGGAGGTACCCCACAACCGAGAAACTCGTGCTAGCATTGGTTACCTCCGCAAAGCGCCTCCGACCCTACTTCCATGGGCATCCCATCACCGTGCTAACCGGCGAGCCACTGAAGAAGATTCTGGCCCATCCCGAAGCCTCGGGGCGACTCGTCAAATGGGCCATCATGCTCGGGGCCTACGACATCTCGTATCGACCACAAGCGCTCGTCGACTTCATCGCCGAGAGCACCGTTCCGGTTAAGGACAGGCCTCCGACAGTAACCAGGCCAACCTGGGAGCTGTTCGTCGATGGATCGTCCAACTCGATCGGCAGCGGCGCAGGGATCCTCCTAAAGTACCCTGAAGGAATAGAATTGCAATACGCCCTGAAGTTCAACTTTCTGGCATCCAATAATGCTTCCGAGTACGAGGCCCTTATCTCGGGAGCCCGCATGTCCCGACGGTTGGGGGCCGAGCGAGTCAGGATCCACACCGACTCCCAGCTAGTTGCAAGCCAGGTCAATGGCGAGTACGAAGCTCGGGAGGCACCTATGATCAAATACCTCCAGTTGGTCCGGAGCCTGGCCCAGCAGTTCGAGGAGTTCGAGGTAGTCCGAATAGCTCGGGAGCAAAACTCTCGGGCGGACGCCCTCTCCCGATTGGCCTCCTCCCTAGACCCAGAAGGTACACGATCGGTCCTTCTAGAAGAGCTAGAGCGCCCGAGCATAGACTCGGAGCTCCTCGCCATTCACTCGGCCACTCCCGGTGACTGGCGCTCCCCCTACCTGTCCTGGCTACGGGACTCCCAGGAGCCCTCCGACCCTCGGGAAGCCCGCCGAATGAAGTACCAAGCTCGGCGCTTCGTCATCCTCGACAACGTTCTCTATCGAAGATCGTTCTCCGGGCCCCTTCTGAAGTGTCTTGGTCCCGACGAAGCGAGCCAAGCTGTTGAAGAGATTCATCAAGGCCTGTGCGGAGCACATTCAGGAGGTCGGTCGCTGGCCAGAATCTTGCTAAGGCAGGGGTACTGGTGGCCTACCCTACAGCGCGACTGCACGGCTTACGTACAACAGTGCGACCGTTGCCAGCGGTTCGACCATTTGGTCCATCAGCCGGCCACGGAACTTATCACCCTTACCGAGCCCTACCCTTTCGCTCGGTGGGGGATCGACATCCTTGTGTCATTCCCAACGGCTCAATCCCAGAAGAAGTTCATCATCATCGCCATCGACTACTTCACCAAGTGGATCGAGGCTGAAGCTACAGCAAGGATCACCGAGACAGTCGCCTGGGGCTTCGTTTGGAAATCGATCATCTGTCGCTTTGGCATCCCCCGAGTGATAGTGAGCGATAACGGGCGGCAATTCGACTCTCGGTACTTCCGAGACAGATGCGCCGACCTAAATATCCGCAACCACTTCACTTCGGTCGCCCACCCTCAGGCCAACGGGCTGGTTGAAAATGCCAACAAAACTATCTTGAAGGGCATAAAAATCAGACTCGGCAAGGCTAAGGGTAGCTGGCTCGAGGAACTGCCTAGCGTACTATGGTCACACCGAACGACCCCTAGGACGGCAACCGGTGAGACCCCTTTTCAGCTGGTATATGGCACCGAAGCCGTCGTTCCGTTAGAGATCGCCAATCCGTCTCTCCGAGTGATCAGCTTTTCGCCCGAGGCAAACGAGCAGAAGTTGCTCGAGAACCTCGACCTGGCAGACGAACTCCGAGAGATCGCGAACGTCCGAGCTACGGAATACCAGCGCCGCCTCACTCGGTACTACAACGCCAAGGTCTGGGGCAGACAATTTCGACCAGGGGACTTCGTCCTAAGGAAGACCGAAGCCTCTCGACCACTGGAGGCGGAGGGCAAGCTATCCCCCAACTGGGAAGGCCCCTACCGAGTGATCGAGATGCTCGGGAAAGGTGCGTACAGGTTGGCCACGATGGAAGGGGAACCCATTCCCCGGACATGGAACGCAACCACACTACGCAGATTTTATTTCTGAAAACTGTATCAACAAATCGGGTGAAATAAAACCCCCTTTTTGCATTCATTCAAGATAATTGTTGGTACATCAGAAAGGCAACTGCCAATACATTACATAGTGAAAAGCAAAAATCCATCTAACACCACGGCAGACGGGCATCGCCCGGCCGACCCGGTCTTGACCTTCTCGCATCCAGCCACTGACTCTGCCTCGCGTAGAAACTGGCTCGGACAAGAGATGGTCGACCCAGTTGGCTCGGGTGGACCGTAACAAGGGTGACAGAGGGATGACAAGGAGAAGGCCACCTTTCACGCGAGGAAGGCTACCTTCCAAGTTGGCAACAACCTGGAAAAAGGAGCGCCGTGAAGGTCTCCTCTCTGCCAATCCACCAACTCCTTGGAGGCGAACAGAAAGCAAGCAGCCCCCGAAGAGTGAAAGAAATGAAGAACAAAAGAGAGAGAAAGAGGCTGCGGACAGAGGCGAGCCGCCTCCTCCCCTCCCACGGAGGGGAATGACGGCCGGCATCCCTAACTCCCCCATCCGCCCTCCATCTCGGCGTCCACCCCGAAGCCTCGCCGGAGCCAAGAGGAGGCAAACGGCGTGCCCCCACACGTCGAAGCCCTCTCCAGATTCGCGCGGTGACCGTCGGACCCGTCTCATGCACGCGCGGCGACCGTGGGATCCGATCGATATTCCAGGACAGCTGGAACTGGCCGCTCCCCGTCGTCTGCGGCGTCACCTTCTGAAGGGTCCTCCATGCTCCGATCGCGGCGGCGCAACGCAGAGCGAAAATGAGGGAATAAGAGCAGACCGCCGGCGAGAGTCCTAAGTGTTAAGAGGGAAGGAGCACCCTTCGGTCATTTTTATAGGCCAAGGGAGGCCACGCGCCTTAAATGACTCCCCCCTCGAAAACACGCCACAGGACCTCCCCTGGAAGGTCACCTCCAATTCCTCGGCCCCCGCCCTAGCGGGATTCGTGAACCGCCTCGACTTTCAAAGCATGGTGGAATGAAAGGACGCCCCGCCAGAAGTCTCCCGAATCGGCATGCGAAAACGGTGCAAAGAATATCGGCACTTTCCAACTGCCCTCGATACGCCAGCCAATTCACGGCAAAGATAGCGATCAAACAAAGTAAGTTCTTTATTGCCTCCCATAAAGAAGTCCTCTTACAAAAGGAAAAATAGACAAAAAGGGGAAGGGGCAAAATAAAGCATAATACATCAGGCCTCGGGCCCACTTTGAAGCTCAGGAACAGCAGTAGGGGACGCGTCACCCCCGGTACCTTCGGTGACGGCCGGCCCGGACACTGACCTCGCCTGTGCGAGAACTGTCCCGGTCGTGAGCCCTCCCGGAGCCTCCGGAGTTGGTGACCCCGCTGGAGGTGACTCCTCCGGTTCTTCCCCGGCCGAGGATGAGGAGCTGGAAACTGACTCATCGAGTCATAACTCTGGCCGTAAGGAAAATCACCCCCGGTAAGGTGCTCATTGGCATAGCTCATCGCCCGGCGATAGCCCTGCCTGAATCCCTTTCGAGCACCCCGGCGGAGCGCTACCTCATAGTAGGGGAGGGCAGCTTTAATCAAGTCAGCTGAGTAAGCTTCCGAGCCTTTGTAACGCTCGATCGCCTCCGCCTCAACCTGCCCTACCCTTCTGGCAAGCTCAACCCGAGCCCGCTCCGCCTCGGCCGCACGCTCTTCCACCCTCGCCAGACACTCCTCTAGCTCGGTCATCCTCCGCTCGGCTTCGATCGTCCGGCCCTCCACCTGGGCTCGGTCCGCCTCGGCCTCAGCACGAAGGCACTCCGCGTCCTCCGCCCGATCCTGCAGCTCGCCGCGCTCAAGCTCCCAGAGGCCATCCAGCTCGATGAGACGCTGACCTCATCTTCCAGACGTTTGCTCTTCCTCTCGAGCGATTCTTGGGCCCTTGCTAGCTGCTCGGCCAGCGCCTCGGCTTCCCGTCGGCTCGACCGTGCCAACTCCCTGAATGCGAGGAACTCCCGCCGGAGCCCCTCATGCTCTCCCTCGAGCCGGGCTAGTTTTCTCTCGCATCCACCAAGGGTCCAGGCAAGCCTCGACCGTTCCGCCTCCGTCCGGGCGTGCGCCTCCGCCATCACGGCCGCTGTCCGAGCTATGGCCAGGCCGCCCTCCATCAGGACATCAAGGACCCCGGCGGGAGTATTGCGCCTTTCTCCCCCCCTCGTCCTCTCGGCGATCGACCGGCAGAACCGGTACAAGTCGCCCGAGATACCGAGCCTGTCCAGAGGCTTCGGCAAAGGGGACCGCTCCACCCTGGGCACCCCGCCAGAAGACCCTGTTCGGGCAGCGAAGCTGACCGCCCCGCGCGCCACGGTCGGTTGGGGTTGCAACGCCTCCCCGGGCGAACCCCCACCCTCGACCGACGCCGCGGGATCGGCCGCACCAGAAACTTCCGGCACATGGGGCCGCAACGCCCTCGCGGGCGAACCCCCATCCGCGCCGACCGATCCCTCGGTCCCAGCGCCGGCCACACCGGCATCGGCCCCCTCTGCCCCCGCAGAGGGGAGAGCCGACCCATCACCTCCCTCTGAGGGGCCCCTGGTCTCCTCGGCCCCCTCTCGCCCGGCGGATGGGAGAGCCAGCCCGGAGGGGTCGGCCCCATCCTGCCCCCGAGGGGGGAGCGCTGCCGAGCCAGAATCGCCCCCGACGGCGGTAGAAAGGCCGGCCTTCTTGGCCCTTTTCCTGGCCTTCACGGCCTCCCGCAGTTTCCCCGCCAGGGGATCCTTGCGCTTCAGGCCGGTCGATCGAGAAGACCCCTCGGGGGCCACCCCCTTGCCCTTGTCTCGGGCCTGGGCACGACCCGCCGAGGCATCAGGTTCATCGGCTGCCGAGTCATCTCCCAGATCGATGACCTCGACCGCCTCCTCCAGAGGCTCCCGCCTCACGTCTGCAACAAGGAGAAGCCCCAGTCAGGAGGAGGAAAGGAGCTACCACCCCAGAAAAAGAGCCTCAAGAGCTGTACCTGTCGACGTCAACCGCGAGAGAAGACACCGTTCGATGTTCTCCGGCGTCACCAGCTCCTCGGTCGATCGACAGTCCTCCAGTAGACGGGCAGCCTACTGCTCTACGTGGGGAGGGAATTCCTCCTGGCGAGGGGGCAGATTCGGATGAAAGTTGGGCGAGGTCCGACATCTCCAGATCTCGTCCGTCGCCACCGCCTTCACCTAGAAGAAGTGGGTCTTCCACCCCTTGTGCGAGGAGTCCTTCGTCGCAAGCGAGATGCAGCTCCTATTCCTCCGCGCCTGGATGAAGTAGAAGCCTTTTCCCGCCGACGGGTGCGCTTTCAACTCAAAGAAGAAATGGAAGAGGTCCAAGGAAGGAAAAATGTCGTGCTGACGATAAAGAATCCGGATGGCCGAGAGCAGAAGATATGAGTTGGCCACCAGCTGAATAGGCGCCAACCGGAAAAAATTAAGAAGCTGCAGCACAAAAGGATCGAAAGGGAGACGAAATCCGCTCTTCCAAGCCAGAAGAAAGGTGCAAATGTGCTCCCCGCGATCATCCAGACTCGTCTAGTGCGGAGCGGCGGTAGCAAAGCTGTATCTGAGAGGCAGGCGAAAATGATGCTCCAGCCTTCGCACCTCCACTTCCCCCAACTCACTGCAGTTGGGGACGGGTTCCCGCCTCGCCGGCACAAGCTCCGGACTCTGACCCGCCATCGAGTCAGGGGAAGATCCCTCGTACGAGCTCGAAGACTCCGAGGGAGAAGGAAGTTGCCGGACCGCCTCTGCGGTTATCCTCGCCAACTCCACGAACGCCGCCGCAAGGCTCCGCGTCTCCGCTGTGCTCTCACGGCGCATCAAGAAGCAAGGAAAGCCTAAAACCCTGGAAGCCTAGAATGATGAACAGCGCCCCCTAAAAACCCCTGAGGGTGGCGGCGCACCGTTCCGTGCTCCGAGAAAAAGGGGGGCCCCTTCTTTTTGAATCCGTCAGGATCATCATTACGGGCCTCGGCGACCGCTATAAGCGGCTCCATAACGCCAACGGAATTCCACCCACCTGAGCCACGCCGGTCCAAAGCCTCAAAAAACTACTCATCCGAGCCTCCTTGGCTCGGGAGTAGGAGGGGGACAAGCGGAGAGGGGGATTTCCGCAGCCCACCACAAAGGCGGCCCAACAAGACCCACAAGGTCCAACCAGGCGAGCCCGCCCGAGTGATAGCCCACAGGGCCCACTTAGGGGAGAAAAGCCCAATAAATAAGACTCGAGGAACTAACTCTCCCCGGGGGCCTTCTAGGCTCGGAGGGCCCGAGACAACGGTCAGGTCCCAAGGAAGGTCCGGCCTAAAGCCCTCTCCCCGTCCGAGAGAGATAGGCTCTAGCCGACCTATCCGACCCCACCTTCGCCGGACCATGCCTATCGCTCGGACATGAGCTAGCATCCTCGAGGCTCGGTAAGGCCGGTTGATTATCCGCATGTGCAGCCGTTCAGAGTCCCCCGCCAGCGGGAGAGTCAGGGGAGCCGCCGGACTCCGAGGGGATAACGTTCCCACGATCAGGCCATGAAAGCCCCCGTTAAAGACGTAACTCCCGCCGGGAGCCCCTCAGCTTACAGGACTCCTGAAGGCGGCGCACTATTTAAGCAAGGGACACCCTCCGGAAGAAGGTAAGAGAAACAAGGCATTCACACACCCTTAGCTCCTGAGCACGATTCGCTTCACCCTCTGGTGGAGAGGATTCTCGCGCATCAGCTCTCTCCTCCCCCCATTATCGCTTCCACCGTAGCTCTACTGACTTAGCCATCGGAGGGTTTTCCCCCAGGGAGATCCCCTGGGCCCTCTGATACGTTTCCCTCTCTTGCAGATTCATCTTCTGGTGATCCATAGCCCGCTCAGGACTCAGCGCGAGATCTCGCCTCTTCAGAAGGTTTATGTAAAACGAGAGTAAGATTGAGAACGAGTATAATATGAATGTAACTTGGCCTTTAATGAATGAGAATGTACTTTTCATAACCATAAAGGCTATGCACTAGAAAGTCATGCAACAAGAATGTACTAGCGAGTATGTAAATTTCACAAGATTGTCTCGCGGTTTTCACCCGTTTATAAAAAAAGTACTCTCAACGCAATGCGACGTCAGTAAGCATCATACCCCATGGTTTATAGTACGTTTCCGGCTATCTACCGAGGGGGCTAGCGTCGAGCCCTTGGACACTGTTCGTGTCCGCTCTTGCATCTTCAAGTTATAAATCAAGCTACTTCCACGAGAAATATCAATAAAGTAGGCCAATAATGTACAAGTTCAAACTATAGTTTCATGATAACAAATATCAAGGTAAGAACGTACAAAAATTGGAATCATGAGGTCAAGGATGATTTAATGGCAAGGTCATTCTATGGAAGAAATCCAATAATATAACGGCATATTCCTTAACTTTCATAATTCATTAATAACTTATTGAACAAGGTGTTAGGTTCTAGAGTATCAATAAAACATCTAGGAGCATAAGAAAATCAACCCTTGGGTCAAACACCAGGTTAATCAATACTTAGACATAAAACGGTCATATCGGGGCCGTTTCTTTAAGAGGGGGTCATGCTAGGACCGCTTCTATGAAGAGACGGTCATCCAGGACCCTTTCTATGAAGAGGCGGTCATGCCAAGATCGTTTCTATGACAGAGTCGACACCAGAGCGAGAAGGGTCGACGCAGGGGTGCAATCTGGACAGACGCGGTCGTTCCAAAACCGCTACTAGACAGTAGCGGTCGCCTGAGAACCGTTATTACCCTGGCAACAGAAAACATCGTTAAGTTTGAGTGCTCTCTGGATCAATGGGTTTTGAGGGTACAACCAGCTCGGCGTCCTAGTGGGAATCCCAGGCTCGCGGAGACTTACGGAGACCTTGAAATAAGATCACCTAGTCCGGTGGAAGGAATATTCAACAGAGAGGGTCACAAGTCTAAGATTATGTGCCTATGAGTGCAAAGTGTAACTAATAACATCATACCAGAATATGTGCCATGTACTTAAGAAAAGACTCAAAGATGAGAGTGAGATCGTGATAAAATAGGGATCAAACATCTATAACACAAGTCCATAAACCATGTAGAAATAACTTTAATACAAACTATATGAGTTTTGGTGTGAAAATAGCGTAAGTTTAAAACATGTATTTAGAGTATGAAAGACATGAAACTTAGCATGTTTGATGTACAATATAACCAAGTTCCTAATTGTACAGTCATAATTAGGAATAATACCTACTAACTTAGGTTTAACATATGTATAATAGGGTCAATCTGCAATCTGTTTGGAGTTAACAAAGTGCTGGAAACTGAGATATAGTAGCGGTCTCCATAGGACCGTTTCTATCCATACACGGTCTGTCGAGGACCGCTTCTATATAATAGCGGTCACTGGTAGACTGTTTCTAGTCTTATAACAGAAAGAGGGTCATTAGGTCATGCAAGGCCTAACTTAAAGAAACAAAAGGAATGTAAACGTGCTAGATAGGAAGATAAACATGCTACAACGACATAAAGTCCTGGAGATGCATAGGTTTTCATGAATTAAACCAATATTATCATCTTTATTATTAAGTGTAGGAATTATGCATGCAGAAATAACCTAGATGCGCAGTAGTATTAAAACATGAAATACGACTAGTAGAAAGCATGAAATTATATGAAACCAGAGGACTTTTGTTTCTAACATGTTAATTTAGCCTTTTCATGAGATAACCTACCTTGGTAACAGGCTTTAAACTTCAAATTTTGGACTGGAAGGACACTCTAGTTTCTGCACGTCCTGTGCTAAACCAGCAGCTCCCCTTCCCTTGTTCTCCTTAACCACTTGACCTAAATCCATGAAATTTGGAGGGTAGGTAGAAGACACGAAGGGGAATAAAAAGTTCAAAAGACTTGACTAGAAAATACCTCGTTTAGAGTTTCTAATCTCCTCTTCTTCTCTAGACGGACGCACTGCTTCCTGTGCAGACTTCACCGGAACAATAACTTCTAGGGCTTCTAACTTCCTGGATACTTGATCTCCTACCATGAAATTTGGAGGGATGTTAGTTAATACTAAAAGGAACATAATGTTCTAAATAACCAACTTGAAATAATACCTCCTTACCTTCGAAGTACGCGAGCCAAAACAAGGGTTTGCGTAGGTCGAACCTGAGACCTATTTATAGGGTTTGCTAGGGTTTGAAGGATTTGATCGAGTTGGGAGTCCTATTTGGGATTAAGATCGATCCCCAAGAGTCCTAGATAGGTTTTCATGCCAGATAGCATCGAACCATAGGGATTGGGATGGGAAAAATCCAATTTTTCTATGCTTCTAACACTTGCGATCACGGAACATAGTAGCGGTCATCTCGAGACCGCTATTGTGAGAAGGCGGTCTCGCGATAGACCGCGTTTATGCAGTTAAATCCAAAAAATTTGGATTTTTAGTTTTATCACCTATTTATCCCCTCATTGGTTTATTTATCCCATTTAAATTTGTAAATTACCCAAATTACGTTTCTAGTAATGGGCTTGGGTCAAAAGGCCATAGAATTGGGTCTTTGGGCCTATTGGAACCGGGTTTAGTCCTTTGGTTATTTATAGGGCCTTTAAATTGATTTAATTAATCCTTAAAGCACTTTAGTAGCCCATTAAGTCTTTTTAAATGCTTAATAATTATATTTAATCCCAGAAAATTCTCAGGCGTTACATGTGACTTCATCGTACCCAAGGAATTGACACTACAAGAGAAAGCAAATTTAGCGACGAAAATTTTCAACGGATAATTTTCTGTCGAAAATTCCATCTGTATTTGCGACGGATAAATTTCTATCGGAAAGTCCGTCGTAACTTCCGACAGATTGATTTCCGTCAGAATAACTGTCTGAAATTCAGATGAAATTTATGATGACTATTTTTTTGTCTCAATATTTGACTAATTTTTTCGACATACTGATATCAGTCGTAAGTTCTATCAAAAATTTCCAGCGAATTTTGTTCCATAGGAAATCCGTCAGAATAAATTTCTACTCCCCCTCCCATTCAAAACTTTGCCACTCTCTATCCTTCTCCCTCTCTCTACAATGACCACGGTGGTGGTCTCCCTCTCCCCCTCTCTCCGGCGACCCCGACGATGTCCCCCTCTCTCTCTACGTCTGGCGAGCGGTGACGGCTCTCCCCATCGGAGTGGCGGCGTCCCCCCCTCTGGTAAGGTGGCCTCAACCCCCCTCTCTCACCGTCTCCCTCTCCCACTCCAGCTTGTATCCCCCTCTCTCACGGTCCCTCTCCCTCTCTGGGTCTCCCTCTCCCTCTCTTGGTCTCCCTCTCTCCCTCTCCCTAGATCTCCCTCTCTTTAACACACGCACACACTCACATCACAGAGGGGGGGCGGCTGGTCGACCCCCTCCGCCTCCCTCTCTCTCTCCTTGTCTCCCTCACTCCCTTTCCCTCTCCCTGTCTCTCTAACACACACACGCACACACATAGGGGGGGTGCTCGACCCCCTCTCTCTCCCTCTCCCTCACTGCCTCTCCATCTCTCTCTAACGCACACACGTACACACAGAGGGGGGTGCTCGACCCCCTCCCTCTCCCTCTCCCTCTCCCTCTCTCTGTAACACACGCACACACACACAGAGGAGGGGGGGTGCTCGACCCCCTCCCTCTCCCTCTCCCTTTCTCCCTCTCTTGGTCTCCCCCCTTGTAGTGCCCCAGAATTTATGTAATAATTTCTGAGTTATTTATAGAACTTTCTGGAATTTATAAAGGCTAAATAGACTAATAAAAGGATTATTAGATTACTAAGTCATTATAAGGCCCAATTATGTTAAATATATAACCTAGCCTATTTAAATAAAATCCAAAAGGGTTTAAGGACCAAGCCCATTAAGTTTGGCCCATATTCTAGAAGGTTATTTAGCCTATTTACATATTTTAAGGATAAAATATCATTTTTATGGGTAATTAACAAAAGAGTTTGATTGATGTTGAACTCTGTGCACGTTGGATGTAGCGGTCTATCGTGCGACCGCCACAGCCATGTAACGCACCAGTCTTGATGCGTTACATTTTGTCAGTTCCGTGAATGAAAGAACGAGCAAAAAGATTAGAACTTTGGGATCCTATCTACAAGAGATCGACTTGGGAGAGTTTATAACATTACTAAGGACTCTTAGGGATTAGGATATGGCAAATTAAGTACTCTAGAATCGATCTAATCTTCAAGACCCTATAAATAGGACCTAGTTCTGAACTGAGCGACCCTTCTTTTTGGCTCGTGAAGAATCAAGGTAAGGAGATATAATTTTGGGTAAGTTATTTAGAAGATTTTGTTTAGTATACTTTAGACTAATAGTTCTCCAAATTTCGTGCTAGGAGATCAAGCAACCAAGGAGATTGAAGCTTCCAAAGTTGCTGATTCGACTATAGTAACCCAGGATTCAGAGCAAAGGACCCCTGGAGATCAAGAGATTAGGACATCTAAATGAGGTTATTAGAATTCAATCCTTTAGAACTTTTTGTTCACCTTAGTTTCATCTTCTTACCCTCAGAATTTCACGTCCTTAGGTCAAGAGGCTGAGGAGCTAGAGCAACGTGAAGTTGCTGGAAACTCACTAGAAAGGGAGAACTAGGGCACATCTTTCAGACTCAAATTAGAAGTTTAAAGCTCAGATAAAAGGGTAGGTTATCTCATGATTGGCAAAAACATCTTGTTAGGGATAAAAGCCCTCTGATTGTGTTTAATTTCATGCATTATAGACTATGAATTTCATGTTTTAGTGGGTTCATGCATACATACATATCCTTAGCCCTAATCAAAGATCAAAGATATAATCTTGTCAATTCACTGCAACCTATGCATCTAGATGACCTTTACTTCGTTTTGTCATGATTGGGTTAGTTAAATCTTTTCAAAACATGACATGGTTTCAAATCATAGTTTTGTTATTTCTTTATACTGTTAGCAGGGACTCTGACGCATCATACTTAGACCGTCACAAACTGTAATGGCCTTACGATAAGTCGTCACACCCTCTACTGCATCTTAATTACTCTATTGTCTCTAACGCACCATAATAGGAGCATTACACTACTGTAACGGCCTCACGATAAAGCGTCACAGTCACTGTGACGCACCCATTCTAGACCGTCAGGGTAACTGTAGACAGAATGGGAAACTAGTTAATTTAACTTATAAATAAGCCTAGTTATCTAAGTTTCGACCTGATTTCATGTCTTTAAGATTATTTACTGATTCATGATAGAAATTGCATAATTTAGGTATCTTAAGTTATTTTAAGTTATGTTAATTTCATGTGACAAAATTCTATAGTTTTGTACCTAAATCATGATTTTCTAAAGATGTATTGACGGAGTTTTATCATGATTTCCTATTGTTACACATCCTCTCTATCAATAGAGTCATTTCTCTAAGTACATGGCATATATTCAGGTATATCTCAATTAGTTCACTTTGCACTATAGGAACATTATTCTTGGACATGAAGACCTCTCTATTGGATATTCCTTCCAATGGACTAGGAAATCTTGTTGCAAGGCCTCCGTAATTCTCTGCGAGCCTGGGATTCCCACTAGGACGTCGAGTTGGTTGTACCATTAAAACCCAATTGATTAGATTACACTATTGAGGTTTCTGGTTATCAGTAGTGTAACAGATCTATATTGGACCGTTAGGCACATGTAACGGCCCAATATACGACCGTCACATTCAACTAAGTCCGATTTCTAGGCTCTGGATTCAGACTAATGTAGCGGCCCAATATTGGAGCGTCACATCATGTAACGGCCCAGTACACGACCGTCACACTGCTTGAGTATTTTAACTCGAGGTTTGACCAAGGGTTGATATTCCAAGGTTTCTAGATGGACTCTTGATGATCTAGAACTTATCATATTGATCAAGAAACCTAATATAATGAATGGAAGATAAAGAACGTACTGTTATGCTGCAGATTTATTTCCAT
Source organism: Amorphophallus konjac (assembly GCA_022559845.1). Classification (NCBI taxonomy): domain Eukaryota; kingdom Viridiplantae; phylum Streptophyta; class Magnoliopsida; order Alismatales; family Araceae; genus Amorphophallus; species Amorphophallus konjac. Next base: position 446,153,801 of record CM040121.1, on the reverse strand, counting down.
AAGCATAACATAATATAAGTCATTCTTGATTTCTCATGATTCTTATTAAAGCATTCATTCATTGAATTATTATTATCAAGAGCTTGTTGGAATTGTACATTCTTGGCCATACTTTATTATTACATGCGTGGAAAAAGTTTGATTTATACTTGAAGATGCGATCGAGCACTGATTGTGTTCAAGGGCTCTATGCTAGTCCCCTCGACTGATTGTCAGAAACATACTATTATAAACCATGGGGTATGATGCTACTGGCGTCGCATTGCGCTGTGAGTACTTTCTTTATAAATAAGTGAAAATCCACAACACGATACAGCATGATTGATACTTATACATGACTTTCTTGATATTCCACAGAAATTCACGAAGTACTTGCTCATAAGTAAAAGATACTGGAGTGATGATTATGTGACTTGCTAGTACATTCTCGTTACATTCTTGTTCATGAAAGGCCATATCATATATCTTATAATATTCTTGCTAGTTCATACTTGCTCTCATTCTATCTTACATACTTTTGTTTAATCGCATGATTGATCGCATTCGCATGATTTTACCTTATTACTCTAGAGAAAAAACGTTAATTACTTTAATGATGCCTTCATGTTGATGCGAAGATACCTACTGGGCAAGTGTGCTCATTACCTATTTCCATTCTTTTTCAGGAAATGGAAGTGAGTCGGGTTCGGATTCGGAATGTTCAAGTAGCAGATCCGAGAGTGAATAAAGAATGAGCGAAGACTTAGGAAGTTTACATTGTTTAGATCGAGTCTTTGTAATTTTTTATTTCTTGAGTCTAGCATGATGGAAGTTGAATTAGTGGTTGTATTCGAATATTGGATTTGATTATTAATGAAAGTCGAAGTTGAGTAAATATTATGCGATTGCATTCTTATGTGTAATTGCCTTGCGCTCTGATCGTTCTTGCTTGCAAGAGGCTTACCATGCCGGCTGTTCGCGTTCCTCGAGCAAGTCTTCCGCTATAATAAAGGCTCGGGGCGTGACACCCCTCCTCCCTCTCCCTCTCCCTCTCCCTCTCTCTCTAATACACACATGCACTCACAGAGGGGGGTGCAGCCCGATCCCATTCGTCTCCCTCTCCCTCACACTATCTCCCTCTCTTACTCTCTCTCTCTCAAAGTCACATACATAGATGGGCAAGACCCCCCTCCCATTCATTCACCCTCTTTGTATAGTCTCTCACATTGATCCATTTTTCATGCAGGGCTATTAGTGTCGAGGACAACAACAAACTTCATTCTTTATTTCTGGGGACATTTCTATCAATAAACGGTCAGTAAAATATTTTTTTAATTTTAATATTTAATTTTAATTTATTTAATCAGATAAAAATTATTTCTTGAATTTATTATTTATTATTATATGTGTTAATAAATTTATTGTTTATTATATGAGATATATAAGGGTCGCGGAAGGGGGTGGGTGGCCTTGTGCCGTCCGGGGTGTGTGTGTGTGTGCACCAGTGAGAGAGGGAGAGATCAAATATAAGGGGTGGGGGAGGAGAGGGGGTTCGGTGTGGGAGGTAGGAAGGTGGTTTTTTGAAGACAAGGTGAGCCTACGCCTTATTGGGCTGAGGTGAGTGGGTGTGACCTAACATCACACGCACCTCAGGAGAGCGTGTTAAACCCCTGTCAATGAACCTTCCCGTTCAAGACTTTGGGATTGATGTGTATGTTCTCATTTTTGCATGTTTAAGGATCCGCTATGGCGCCAAGGGGGGAGGCGCGGTCCCAGGCAGAGCTGGACGCGGGGACCCAGGAAGTGCAGGGTGGAGCACCGCCCCCTCCGGTAGATGTGGCTCCGGGTGCACCGAGACCAGTGAGGTTTTTCGATTTATCCACACAATTTGTGGCGTTGGCTCAAGGGGCGTTGCCGGTTGCCCTGGATTGGGCGAGGTTCATGGAGTTGAGCCGGTATGCGCCGTCGGCCATGGCAGGTCCAACGTTTTTGGCTCAGTAGTTCATTGTCGGTTTGAGGCCTGAGATTCGTCAGACCCTCATGGCATCCGGGGTTGCCGACGTGGAGGTGACTTTTCGTATGGTGGCAATCTTGGAGGTAGACCTTTTGCATGCCCAGGAGTAGGTTAGGGCGATGCAATTCTAGTGGGTTCTCCCTCAGGCATTTCAAGAGAAGCCAGCTACGTCCTCTACCCCTATTCGTGGTCGTCATCGACAGGGCAGCAGGAGGCGTAGGCAGGATAGGCAGGCGGTTCGGCGTGGTGTCGGGCGACGCTAGGAGCTTAGGCGTCAGCGATAGGAGGAGGTGTAGGCGTAGGCCTCGGAGGAGTCTCTGCAGTAGCCAGCCGCGAGGCGACCATAGCATGGCCTGTCAGAGTAGTTTGGGTAGTGTCTGAGGTGCGGCGGATTTCATCTTGGCCATCCTTGCCAGGTAGATGTTGCGAAAGTCAGGTGCTTCCGGTGTGATCGAACGGGGCACTAAGTTCGTGACTGCCTTGAGCGGAGGAGCTATTTCAGGTGCAGTCGGGTTGGGCACATGTTTTGTAAGTGCCCTCAACCTCCACCCCAGCCATGATCATTCTTTTGGTGGCCTCGTCGAGGCTTGGGGAGGTGCGTGACCGTATTTTGGCCCTGGCCTAGGCATTCGTGTATAGAAGGTACGAGTTCAATTTTCGTCTGGCTTCTGCCAGTCAGTGTATGCCCCAAGGCTTTGTGCTTTTCTTTTTGTTGAGATGTACCTTTGGGACTTGTATATCTGGACTAAAAATTGTATAAAATTATGTAAATCTGTTTATAAATCTAAAATTTAATTTCAACACTTTAATTTCTGCATTTATTTTAGATTTATGTACGCTCTCATGACACCTATTGAACCCTTCTGAGCTTCCCAGCTCGTGGGTGGTGACGTAGGATCCGAATGGTATTGAGTTTGACGTGGGTGGGTGTCATTGATGATATGATGGTGTGGCATTTTTGCTGCATGCTAGAACACTGGTTGAGGTGTTTAAACCTTTCGAAATTCCAAAATTATTGAAGCTAAAATGGCACAACTCATATTATTGGGTGGAGGTGAATGTTGAGTCTCATCTGGCGGCCTCCATGGTGGCCAGCAGAGTAGATTGGACCTATCAAGATGTTATTGAAACGTACAAGGTTTATAGGGCTAACACTCAAGACAACGATGGTAGCTAGAGGTGGAAGGAGACTGAGCTCTCTAGGTTGACACAGTTAGGCAATTCCAAGTCAGTTAAATGCAACAGATTTGACTAATAATATAATACAATTTCAATTTTCACTAATTTTTAGAAGGAAATTAAGTCTCCTTCACTTTGCTGGTGTAGGAAAAGGATGGATAAAACCTTAGTAAGCTTCACTCTGCCTTAAACCTACAAGATGGCATTGTAAGATTGGGCCACAGAAGCTTGTTTAGGATTGGAGAGTTAGGATCTTCTGCTTTCTACTTTAAACCCCAGGCCATATTATTGCACTGCTAGAGAAAGTTACTATAATGTGAACCCTGTACTACGTACCAGGGCAATAGATTTGGACTAAAGAAGGAAGTACAACTGCCTTGAACCCAGGTCGACCTGCCCTGCAGCGCTGGTCGACCTACCCTTCAACATTTGGCTCTCTTGATATTCTGACTTTGAAAATGAGAGAATGTTTTCATTTTGGTCTTTTGGTTTTCCCTTTGAACTGAAAATAGGTGATCTTTGTCCATCCAAATGGGATTATGTTACATTTGCAGCTTGATCCCTTCGTAAGTCCCCCTCATTTGAGTTCCACTTTCCCCAACCATCAGATTTATCTGTTAACTTTATGGTGCTCTAAATATCATTCCAAGAAGAGAATCCATGAATATCTTCCTCCAGATTAGAACATTGATTATATTGACTCCATCCTCTGCTAGCATCCCAGCTATGGGATGGTTGTGAAAAGCAGACTCGGTTGTCTGCGGTCTCACAGTTGTTGAACTTGAAATCTGAATTTCATCTCAGTGAGACTTGTTTTGACCATCTCCTCATCTTGATCAAGAGTGTGTTGTCTCGAGACGAGAAGTTGCCTGAAACTTTTTACCGTGCAAAATAGATGGTCAATGAGCTAGGGCTTGGATATGTGAAAATAGATGCATGCCCAAATCATTGTATATTATATTACAAAGAGGATGCATGTAATATATAATGGTCTATTTGTCATCATGACAGATTCAAACCTAAGAGAGGGGATAATTCAAAGTAAAAAGATGTACCTTTCAAGGCATTGTGATGCTTACCTCTTACGCCTAGGCTACAGTGGCTGTATATATCCTCAAAGACGGCTCGACATATGACATGGCACACCGAAAGAGTATGCCATGCTTTTTTTTCTCCTTTCATCCTATCGATGGCAAAGCTTGGACTCACTTCAGCCGTACTCATTTTGTTTTCTCAAGGGAGCCACATAATGTTAGGTTGGGTTTATGCATAGATGATTTAATCCATTCGGTGGTTCAGTGGCGTCTTACTCTTGTTGGCCAGTGTTTATGACACCATACAACCTTCCGCCGAACATGTGCATGAAGCGAGAAAATCTTTTTTTATCCTTAGTAATTCTTGGTCCAAAAAGTCTGGGAAAAAATTTAGACATATATCTCAGACCATTGATTGATGAACTGAAATTTTTATGGACTGATGGAGTTATTACTTATGATGCATCTAGGAAGCAAAATTTTATTATGAAGGCTACACTGATGCGGATAATAAGTGACTTCCATGCAAATGTAATGCTATCTGGTTGGAGCACACATGGGAGGTTAACATGTTCTTACTGTATGGAAGATACTAAATCATTTGTATTGAAACATGGTAGGAAAGCATGCTGGTTTGATTGCCATCGGCGGTTTCTACCAACTGACCATCCTTTCCGAAGGCAAAGGGACTCATTTCAGAAAAATACTGTTGAAATGGATGAAGCAGACTTACAACGGGTGTCTGGTCGACATATGACGACACGGGTGTAAAATTTACCAGATGTAGTACAACTGTCCGGTAGCACATGACAACTCCCTCGATTTGGAAAGGATCACAACTGGAACAAGAAAAGTATTTTTTGGGAATTACCTTATTAGTCAACTCTTTTTGTACGACACAATTTGGATGCCATGCATATCAAGAAGAATGTTTTTGATAATGTGTTTGTTGCGAGAGTTTTTATGCCGATGATAGGGATGGGGGAAGGAATACAGTGAGAAATAAAAATATGGGAGTTTGATGTATCTCGGGTATCCTCTTTCATGACCGTAGGCCTCTCATGGCGGTACCGGGTACTCTCCTTGTACGGAAAGTCGAGAGGGACTCGAATGGCACGGGAGGTTTTCGGGACCTGGGGAAATGAGGCTGGGATGCGGGCGTGCCAGTCGATTTCTTCGACAATAACCAATGAAACCAAGGTTTGACTGGGGAGCGTCGGCAGGACGCGGCACGTGGGCTCGGGAAACGAGCGACACATGGAGAGAGGGGAAGTTCCATAGGTGCGAGTGCACAGGGGATTGTGGGGAGTCGTGTACTGGACATCTTTCCCCACCGACCATAAGAAATAGGTGTTTATTTACATCGGATTGAATCCGAACACCTACGTTCCATGCTGAAGAGAAGTCTGTATAAATCTGAAGCCATGGGTGGAGGGCCGGGAGCATTCCGCAGCTATGGGCTCGCGTTTGTTTGGGAAGTGTTTGCTGGGGTCAGGGATACTGGACACACGCACTGAGTGGTGCGGGAGAGGCTGGGACCCAAATATGGATGCGTAGACATGCATTCAGGTGATAATATATTTTATGAGAGCTGCATGGGCTTTACAGGCAGGCCGTAGTGGCCAAAGTACAACTGGTGCAAGCCACAAGGTAATCCCGACATATGAGCCGGTCCCTAGGTCCATGCATGATAAGGCAGGTGTCCGCATGTGTTACAGAGGCTCTCCTCGAGGCAAGGGCCACACCCGATTCGCTGAGGGAGGACTGGACTGGGTGGCTGTTGGCACTCGAAATATACTCGATGGCGATCAAGCCTTAGAGACAAATGATGCGGCCCACTGAAGCTGGGAAACTGAAGGGGACCAACACATTTAAGCCTTCTCAAGCCGCCAGAGCCCCAGGTCATCTATCACGAATGCCGGGGACGTCACCTGACGATGATCGAGAGGAACACACCACAAGAGGGCGTTATCCGTAGTCGGATCAAGGATGAGTACGCCCTCATCATCCGACCAAGAATGAGTATACATCCATCGTTCGATCAAGGACGCGGATGTACCCATCGTCCGATCAAGGATGAGCATGCCCTCATCGTCCGACCAAGGACGAGAACCTATCCGTCGTCCTATCGAGGACGAGGATGTGTCTGCCGTCCGACCAAGGATGAGTATGTATCCATTGTCCGACCAAAGACATGGACACACTTGGCGGCACGCCACCTGAATGAAAGATCCTCTCCAGGTGAGAGAACGCCCTCGACCCCTCGAAACAAAGGACCAAAGGTTCTGTCAGCAGAAGACCCCGATTACCCGGCACGGGTGCGGCTTCTCAGCTTATTGGGCCCGTCAGTAGCTAGATGATTGCCCAGTCAAGGCGGAAACACCCCAGGCGGCATATCACTACTCGTGGGAGCTACCAATGCAAGTCGAGGCGAGCCGATCGTACGAACCGTTGTGCCAAGAGCCGTGTCAGCGGAAAACCCGTGTGTTCAAGCTGAAGGTACACGAGTTCCAAAAGCGGCCATTTGGCGGCCCGAAAGTCTCGTCTGCATTCTCCCCTATGCTCCGATGACACCATAGAGAGATAAAGGATCACAGCGACCCTCGGGGTCAGTCCGGAGCCCGTTGTCGGACCCGTGTCGGGTTAACGCGATCAAATGGCTCGAATCCGACGCGCTCATCCTAAACCGGCGCGCCCCTCAAATCCGGCGCGCCCTTTTGGCTTTGGGCAGCCTTTTAAACATGCACGTCCCGTTCAGCTAGAATCCGCCACGCGTGAAATGGCCTTAAACCGGCGCGTTAAACCCCGTGCCGGATCAAGCCTGATCGAGGGATTGCCTATAAAAAGGCCTTATGTTCGAGAACAGATGGAGCGGAAGATAGACAGATAGAAGCAAGAGAAAGAGAGAGAGGAAAGATTGGAGAGGAAGAAGGGGAGCAGAGAGTCCGACCATCCCGATACTCTGTTTTCTCTGTTGATTCTCTACTGCGAAGTTTCAAGGTGGGTTGGCGAGCTCGTGGCATCTTCTTCTGCTGCTTTCCTTCCCCTTTTTGCTAATATCGCTCCATAGAGCAATGTAATCGAAGGGCGATGATATGAGCCCGGGGCATTCCTCGAACACCCTCTCTCTGATCGTCTCTGTTTTCCCCCTTTCTTTCGAGAATGAAATCGGTCTCGGGTGACAACGCCGGGCCGAATGTGCTGTAATACTTTCACCGTGTGATCGAATGAATGAATGAGTGTGTGTCTGTTGCTACCTCCTCTATCTCTTGTGTGTTATTAGTTTGGGCTTTCTACCGCCGAATATGCCTCATGTTCTCGAGGCAACATTAATAATCTATAATATCCTGGACCTTTCGGATCCTTCTTCGTAGATCTTGGATCTGGTTTCTTGGAGTGTCCGACTCTGTTGTGTCCGAAATTTCGTTTCGGACATCTTTTGTGTTCGGGTCGGCGTGACCCGGAGTTGTTTCGGAGGCCCGGAGTGTGTCCGCGGCTTTTTCGGGCGTGTTTTTTGATTCCCGGTGTGTGTTTCGGCAATTCATTCAGAACGTCGTTGCGGGTGAACCAGGTCATTCACCTAGGCGAGAGTGGTACCATTGCGATCGGTGCGTTCCGAGGATTGCGGAATTGTAATTTCTAATTGTTCGGTATTTTTCAGAATTTCCAGATTTTCTATAAATACCCCCCTATTTTCCCTTTTCTTTTCCACCTTTTCTTCTTCCTCCTCTTTCCTTCCTCCCCCACCATGAGAACCGCCCCCCTCTCTCTCCCATTCGACCACGGCGGCGTCCCCTCCGACTGCAGATGGCGCGAGGCGACGACGTGACGACGTGGGCGACGGCGAGGCGATCGTGGCGGCGTAAAGCTTGTGGGGAATCGTGAAGGGACGAGGGTTCTAAAAGCGTCTTCCTTGACTTCGGTAATGATTCGATGGAGCTTTCACTCCATTGAGGTAGGGGGACGAATCCCTATGCTCATCCCGTCATCCCCCGCGATTTGTAGGCCGAGTGGGAGCCGAGAGGGGTGTTTTTGAGCGGGTTAGGGCAAAATCATGTTTTGGGGAGAGTTCGCCCGATCTATGATTTTAGGCCATGATTTCATGTTTTGATGGCTTAGTAGCATGCTAGGGGTCCCCAGGGGTCTTCCCCTTTGATTTCTCCCTCTCCTATGGAGGCATGGGGGCGTGGTTGGAATTTTTGGGTGTTTCACGCCGTTTCGCCGTCGGGTTGGTGTGACGGTCCTTCTAGTGACCATCACACCATGTGACGCGCCTAGGTGGGTGCGTCACAGACCTGTTTTAGCCAACTGGGGGTCTGTGGGCTGTGACGGTCCCACGATAGACCGCCACGGCGCTGTGACACCCCTGGGTTGGACCGTCAGGGACGATCTGACCGTTGGCTTGACCGTTGGTTTTCGACCGTTGGGGGTCAAGGCATGTGACGCACCAGCCCTGGCGCGTCATAGCCCTGTGACGCCCCTATGTGGGTGCATTAGAGTTGACGTTCTCTCACACTGTAATGCACCAGGGTTGGTCCGTTACAGGCTGTGACGCACCGAGTGGCACGCGTCACAGTCGGTTTTCTCTTGTGTTGTGACGCACCAGGGCGGGTGCGCCACAGACTTTGACGCACCAGGGTAGGCGCTTCACACGTTGTTTTGCACTGAGGGTCTGACGCCCCTGTGTTGGGCCGTCAGATGGCTGTGATGGTCCAGCCTTAGACCGTCAGAGCCTGTGGCGAGTCTAGGGTAGACCGCCAGGCTCAGGATTGCTCCGGATGGTTTGCAGTCCCATTTTCCTTCCGACTGTGGTCACCGTGCGACGGTGCTGGCACGTGGGATGGTCCCCGTGCGTCGTCGGATACGGACGTGGTTTTTCGTTGACTTGAGAGTCTACTCCGTAGTGACCCTCCACTAGTCGTAGCCTGCCTACATGCGAGTGGACCCACCAGGGAGTGGTGGAGAGGCTACCCTGAGGACGGTTTTTAGACTGGTTTCCGTCGGGCCCCTCGTCGGTAGCCAGAGTCCGGCTCTAGGGGAAAACCAGTTAGAGGCCAGACCTAGGAAGCATGGTCTGTGTGTGCACACGTGGTTGGGGGCAGTGGACATACGCTAACGAGCGTGACCCCAGCTAGTCACTTACTTTGTGGTTACTTGTGCGGTGTCCGTGCCTCTGGTAGGTGCTACCACGTCAGGCAGTTCACCTGCGGTGCGGTGTAAGTCGTCAGGGGACGCTACCGATTGTGCTTCTTGTGGGAGGTACTCCTGTCGAGTCAGGAGTGGCAGACTGTCAGTCATTGTGACTTCGACCTTCGGGTTTTATCGTGTTGGCCGTGGTGTTCCGGTCGTTTCACCATGGCATGTGTGTCGGTTTTCGTGCTGTGAGACCGGTGTTTTGTAGATGGCAGGGCTTCCCTTTCCGAGGTACTCGCTTACTGCTAGCGTAGCGGCTTCTCCTTCGCGAGGTAGGGTTCGAGTGATCCCTACTGAGTCTTGTTCTGAGACTCATTCCCTGCGTGTTTTCACCATGTTTCAGGCGAGGCGCGGCTTCAGGGGAGCGCATCTGAGGCTCAGCGTGGTTCAGGTGCCCAGCGTTAGTGCCAGAGGTCAGAGCCGGGGTATGCCCCGTGTAGTTGTACTTTTCTTTTTTGTCTCTGTACTAGTTGTGGACTACTACTACTACTGTTGTTATTTTATTGTTATCTTGTGGACCATGTATCATGTAAAATGTTAATTTATTTCCTACTTAATTATATAACTGTTTAATTTCTGTAATTAATTGTGATACTTGTGTAGTCTCCACACCATCCTTCTAACCCTTCCGAGTCTTTGGACTCGTGGGTGACGGTGTGAGTCTCGGGTTATCGGGCCTTCCAGATAATCGGATTCTCGGGTCGTTAAATAATCCCCCTCCCCGGGGCTCTCCCTCTGCCGTATAGATGATGTGAATAAGTCTGTATGTTCGTTTGTTCTCTCCCGGCCGGAGGATTGCATGTTAGTGCATCACCCTTCGCCCCAGGAGGTGGCTCCCCAATGCATCCCCGTTCGCGGTTCGGGGCTAAGAGAATGAACACCTTCGCTGTTATTGTCGTGTGTCTGTGTATGCTGCAGATGATGTCGAGGCGTTCGACCATTTGCCTCTTCCAGGAGCTCGGTCTGTTGCCTGGCCCTTCTGGTCCTAAGTTCAATCCACTAGCTCCCTTTTACCATATCCCTTCGATGCATATGTGTGTATGTGGTCGTCGGCTGTCCGTCCCCCAATCGAATGTATTCCGGCCATATCATTCTTTAGTAGTCTATCTTCTCGAAGAACTCGCTGCCCGGGGAGGGGAATATTCCCCATCATCTTCAATCATTATCGGGTCACAGAGTCATATCTTCTAATGATGTGAACCCTGTGATTCACCAAGTGAATATCAAAAAGGTTGAGCCCGACATCAAATCCACCTTCTTCTTGTAGGAGGGGTTGTGGCCGTGAGAAGATTACCTCTCATAGGCTGGCCCTCAAGGTGACTTCTCATCTCCACCGTCCCTTAATTGTCTTTGACTCGTGGAGATGGATACCCCTAGCAGGCTAGCCCTCGGGGTCTTTTCCCTCCAACGAAGTTCACCGATCACCGTCTGGCACTCTCGGCCTTAAAGGAGCGTACCCCATCTCGTGGGACTGTCTCCGCTTCGCCCCTGCAACCCCCCCAATCATGGGGAGGTGCTGCCAAAATTTAGACTGATAACTTAGTCTAACTTACAGTTGATATGTTTGGACATGTTTATTGAAGACTATGCTTGAGTAGTAACCTCGCATAAGTCTGTAATTACCTCGATTGTAGTGATATTGGGGCCTGAATAAGTTTTCTGATCTTCTAAAATATCAACAAAGTCTTAATAAATGTGCCTGAAGTTCAATCAGAACTCAAATAAACCAAAAACCCCTTAATCCGGCGCGGCCCTAATCCGGCGCGCCAACTTCCGGCACGCCCTCCCTCACGCCATTTTAGCACTAGACACATAATCCATTTGGCTTCTTTGAGCCTCTATCCGGTGCGCCCAGGGCACGCCGTATTAGCTTCCATTTGGCCATCGCGCCGTATTAGCCCAGCAAGCCATCGCGCCGTATTAGTCTCCATTTGGCCACCGCGCCGATTTAGCTTTCATATTGGTATCGCGCCGTTTTAACGTTAGCCAGCTACCGCGCCGTTTTAGGCTAATTATATCTAAACATGCATCAACCTCATATGCATTTAATTGTTGGTGTGTCAGCCCTTGACACTTAATGCTAAAGCCCTAGTTGGCCCTATAAACCTAATTAAATAAAAGAGTAAAAGGGGCTTTTAACACCTCCAGTTGCATCAAATGTCCATTTCAAAAACATGAGCATGTATCCGCATAAGCATACATTGCCATCTAAGTAACTACGATTGCATCTCTAATCACATGAATAAACCAATTAACAACCTGTTGCATCTCGCACGGACGGTCAACCAAACGACCGCATCTCACAGCATCCAACTAATGCATTCAGTTAGCACTTCTTATGCCTTCACGTTACCCCCCGAGGCATCCTTTCTTGGCAATTAATCAAGGGTTGTCCTCTATCTTAGAGGACGTAATTAACGTCATAGCCTTTATGGTGTTACGGACTCCGGGTCCCGACACGAACATCACAATCGACTGACCATGTCAGATCGAGCGCATAATAAATTTGTCACTTCGGTGATTGGCACGCCTAACAATAAGTAAAAAAAAGAATAAGGATAAAGCTTTAAAAAGATCGTCAGACAAGTCTGGCACGCTCGGTGGGACCTTAGTCTCCCTTCATCTCTTTGCCAAGAGAGGATGCCTTTGGGGGTTTCCCCCAAGAATACTGACTATTTGTCTACTTATCTCAGGTGAACGATGACGACAACTGGACTAACTGGCGTCGGCTTCGGCCCTTCAATCGTTGCTGGTCATGCGCAAGGGTACCTGGCGGTGCCCACAATGTTTGGCAACTTCCCTACTGTTGTTGGCTTCCCCAACTTCATGGGGTTAGCCTTTGTGGATATGCTGAAAGTGGAACCGTCGGAGCCCATCGAGGGAGCTACAAATAAGATGGAGCCTCCGAAGGCTCGACGCTGCCACGACTCGCTCGAGAGTCGAACCTTGGTTGCCAGCTGCCTAGTGCACCATGCCGCCCCTGGGGCCCGCCCCAATGCTGCTAACAAGTCCGGAGGTTGCCAGCGCAAGCAGGTCAGGAAGAGTACTGCGGTGGTTACCAGATCCCTGTCTTAGTCCGGTAAATCCATGATGGTTGGCGGTGTGCGCGTCTTCCTCAACGGACACCACGCACGAATGGTCCCGGACCGAGTCATCCCTGCCATCCCCGTCCACAACTCATACCAGGCCCTCGCTGGAAGGAGGGCGGAAAGAGAAGAAGCCGGCCGCTACTGCCAGGAGAAGTTGGCCCCCAGGCCAAAGAAGTTTAAACAGGTGTGGGTCCCCAAGAGGGTCCAACCTGTCCACCAAGCTGCACCTGTCCGCTGCCACCTTGCTCGCGGCAGAGCGGAAGGAAGGAAGGAAGGAAAGGGGCCTGGCCCTGAAAGAGGAAGAGGTGGTTGCGGGCCCTATGCGCCGCCAAAGCTTCCGGGCCAGCACCTGCCAAGCCAACGTCCCAGCTGTGGGATGAAGATTTCAGCAACCTGTCGACAGGGCTCGGCTGGCCTACATCCCTCCTGCGGGAGGTCGACGACTGTCCCCCGTACTACATCAAGAACGGGGTCGAGAAGAGATGACCTGCATGGTCAAGAATTACTTCCGGGAGCTAGGCAACCCCTCGCTTGGACAGCAGCGGCTGATGCAGGCAGTCAGAGCCAATGAAGACTACTGCCCATCAATGGCAGTTGAAGAAGATGCAGGAGAAAGGATGATGGTGTTGTCAGTCGATGACAATGGCTATGATGATGGCTTTGAGATCGAAGCCGACGAAACTACCCCTAGGCGGGAAGAAGAAAGAAGAATCTCTGTGTTTGAGAGGCTGACTTTCCCGGACCAGGCTAAAAGGAGGGTCCATCAATAGAGAAGAAGGATGCAGGTTTTCACCTACAATATGGCTGGCACATTCAGTCGATATGGGGGACTTCCCAAAGACCCCCGCGAGTTGGCTCAATTGGCCGCGAGGCCGGGGCCGAATACTCGAAGAACATAAGCCGCAAGGGAGCTCCTGGCGGTAGCTAAAGGAAAACAACCCCTGGTCTGCCACCAGCGGAATGATGAAACTGCTATTTTAACCGCCAATGTAGTGACAGCGGAAGAAGAAGATGACGTCCTCCTCGACATCCTGCCCGAGGGTACGACTGGGGAAGCAACAGAGGCTATCCCCAGCACTGCAACTATGGACCCGTCAATCCTGATGCTACTTCAAAGATACCGAAAAGAAATAGACTTGCTGAAGAAACAGCTGATGGAGAAGACTGAACAATCATCAGCTTCCAAGCCGCCTGAAGTCCAGGATGAATCATCCCGGGGAGCGGTCCATCATGTCGACCCTCCGCCGCTCTACACCGTGCCTCAGCCGTCAGAGCCGAGCATTGCGACAACTCAGCAACGGTCGCCCTAGCCGCAGCGGCTGATGACGCCGGTGCTCCCTCAAGTGCACCATACACCCCCACTGCTGCGTCCTCCACAGGCGACCACTCTAGTCACCCCGTACCTACAGCCGGCACACTTCTATCCGAAACCAGTTGACCCCACAGTCATGAACCGGATGATGGTGGAAAGGATGATCGAGCTGAAGCTCATAGAAAGAAGTGAAGGTGACTACGTCACATTTGATGCCTATCGGGTGCCATACCAGCAACACCAAGCTACCAAGTGGCTTCCCCCAGGGATCAACAAGCCGCCAAAGTTCGACAAGTTCAACGGGAAGGGGTCCCCGAAGGAACACATCGCATATTATATGACCGTCATGGGTGATCTGGCCACCGACGAGTCATACCTGTTAAAATTTTTCGGGCCCACGCTGACGGGGCTCACATTTGAATGGTACTCCAGCCTCCCGGCCGGGTCGATCAGCGATTGGCCGGATATGCAGAGGAAGTTCAGAGAAAGATTTCATGTCACAGAGAGGGAGGTCACAGTGGCCGAACTCTATTCAACAAAATAGAGGGCAGATGAAACAACCCTCGACTATATTAAGTGGTGGAGGAACCTCAGAATGAGGTGCAAGCGGCCCCCGCATCAGGAGGACGCTGTACAAATATGCAAACAGAACCTCAGAAGGGAGGTTCTGGAAAAGATGATTGGAATGGAAATACGGTCGTTTGACCGATTAAACAATGTCGTGGCCAAAGTAGGAGCCTTTCTGGCCAGACCTGCCCCTACATCAACTGCCAGCACAACCCAGAAGGGCAAGGCAGTGGAGCGGCGCCAGGCGCCTAAAGAAGCGAACGCTCTTGACATCAAGGCGTTCGAACAACAGAAAGACAAAGGCATGAAGGCGTTCATCCCACAGCCTGCAAAAGCCCCAGATGGCAAAGAAGGTCCCTCGTTGAGGGATAAGATGAAGAAAGCCTACTCCTTTCCGAAGGACAAGACCATGATTCTGTTCGACTGGGTAACGGAGTATGGCATGGTCACCCTGCCAGAGCCGAAGAGGCCGGAGGACCTGAAGAGAAAAGATAGCCCAAGATTTTGCCCCTACCACCAGATGCTGGGGCATCCAATCGAAGACTGCTATGTTTTCAAGGACATCATCGAAGGGATGGTGAAGAAAAATGAAATAGAGTTGGGAGAGTACAAGGTGGGCCCTCCTCAACAACATGAAGCCCCTCTGAGGAGGGTAGGAGTTAACATGATCTCCCTATACCAGGCATTGCCCGAGGAGATCTCTGAAGCAAGCACGCGGCACACCTATGAAACTCATTTCTTAGAGCCCATGAAAGAACAACATGGATGGCAGCAGGTCCCTGTGAAGCACAAAAAGAAGAGGGCACCCTACCCAAAAGTGGGGGCACATGTCCGCGGCGTCACACCGCGACCCGCTCCGCCGGTGGCAGCACCTGTGTGGGCCACTCCACTTGCAGTCATCAGAATATCTACCCGCAATCGGAGGAGACAAACTCCGCTGCCGGTGGTCAAGGAAACCAGTCCTAGGATCCGCAGACTACAAGACCTTATTAAAGGGCTAGATGAGTACGTGCAGCCCGAATTGAAGCCCTTGCTGGTGCGGGAGCATGTCCCATGGCAAGAACTAGAGCAACTCTCACTCAAGCGAAAGGAAGAAGTTGAGGCAGCATTCGATAAGGAGGGCAGTCTGTTCTGGGGGTAGGCGCCTACTGAAGCAAAGAAGAAGAAAAGAAAGGCCGCTAAGCCTGATAAGGTGCAAGTTGTCTCCTGCAATACTCTATCAACACTCTTCAACCTACCCAGAGAGGAGGAAGAAGAGGAGATCTGCTTCACACCCCGTGTTAGGGGAGGCGAGGCCGAAGCCGCAACTGCTACACACGCAACCCGATCAGGCCGGAAATGGGGGCACCAGCCGCCGCCCAACCACAACATCATTTTCAGGGGAGAGCAGCCCTACAATACACCTCCCTCGGAGGTCAAGGGAGTCCAGATCCCTCCTCCGCCAGGCCTATACAACCAGAGTGGGGGCAAGGTAGTCCCTTCATTCCTTGAATTTGTGAAGATGTGTAAGGGGAAGCAACCATGCCAAGAGGCTAACCCTGCACCTGGGGATGTTCACCCGTAGCCAGCACAGTCTGCCGAAGCTCCGAATGCAGATGGAGCTTGCCCTGCAGCGGCTGATGAAGAACAGCAAGGATCCGGTGCTAACCAGAGAGGTGCCGATTCCGAGGCAGATGAAGTGGGTTCGCCAAGGGCCGCAACTCAGGACTCTCCCAAGCCCAGATGGGCGGAAGAGATGAAGCTTTCCAATGTCCGAGCTGGGAGCCGAATAATGAAACTACTCAAGAAGCTCCCTGCTAGATTTACAATCTAGGAGATCCTCTCTTTGAGTGAAGAGACCCGACAGGCGATCATCACTGCCCTGCAGACGCCTACTCATTTTGAGACCTGCTTGGCTGAAGCACTGCCAGAAGCCAACATGACCTTCACTCTAGAAGATATGCTGCTACCTACCATCAGCCACAACATGCCGCTGTACATGAAAGGGCACCTCAACGAAAGGGAGCTGAACAGGATTTTGATCGACCCTGGTGCAGCTGTCAATATTTTGCCCTACATAATCTACGAGAGGCACCACTTCAACGTGCGTCTTGAGAAGGTCGGAGATATGTGTATCGCCGGCTTTAATCAGAAATGTGAAGTGTCAATGGGGGTGGCAGAGATCACACTTACCCTGGAGGATTTCACTTCGACGGTGTAGTTCCATGTCATCGACTCCTGCACCTCGTACAAGGCGCTGCTCGGCCACCCATGGCTGCATGAAAACATGGTGGTGCCCTCTACGCTCCACCAATGTATCAAATATAGTCTCCAAGGGAAGGACGAGAGGATATTTCTTGACCTCCACCCGTTCGAAGTATTTGAATGTCACTTGGCGGACGCCAACCTATATGCGGGGCCCTCTCAGAAGACCTCTGAAGCCAAAACCCCCGCAGGGGCGTCAGGAAGTGCTTCCGGCGACAATTGGTATCCACCACCGCCGCGCGGATATGTCAAGACCAAGGCGGTCTCTCATATCACCGTCACCGACAACATGGGTAGAATAGCACCTCCAGCTATATACCCTAAAGTGAATGAAGCCAAGGTCGACCAACAGCACGACCACATTGGAGTCCCGGACGGCCTCACCAAGCCGATTCCCGGCCTTGATAACCCCACTGTCGAGCCTTTCAAAACTTAAGAGGTGGCGCAGATCGATGGGCCCAGAAGCTTGTTCTACACGGCTGAAGAACACCCCACTCGGGAAGACACAGATTGCTGCCTGCCCAAAGATATAGAAGATCCGTCAGTTCCCGTTCAAGGTCTGGCATTTACAACCGACCGGATGGCTAGGATGTTCCAGAAGCAACACATCCCCTCCGGTCAATCTCATAAAAACAAAGTAGTTTTCCAGAAAATGTGGCATCCCGCAAGTCTGGATAAGGAATTGAGATGAGTCTCTCAGCATCCAGGGTTGGGCTTCACCCTGGAAGAATATTATTACAGTGGGTGATATGAGGTGGATACCATCTCCTCCTTCTACCCTGCTAAAGATAGCCCACTGGGGGTAACTTTTGATGAATACCCAGCGGAAGCTGAATTTGCTGAGCCGGCTCAGCCTGAAAATCAAGAAGCGGAGACCGTGATTCCTTGCCGATGTTGGGAGCAGGTCTACCCCGAAGAGGCGGCCCTTCAAGCCAAATTTGATACGGCTAGCACCAGCGAGGCCGAAGATGTTGAAGAAGCAGGGACCTCTCCCTCCAGTGGAGTCCTACCAATGATGACCTCGGCACCTCTCATGCCAATCGGGGAAGCCTCAGCCGATTCCGATCAAGAGGTATGTGCTGCCAAGAAAGGGAATGCCACTTCTATTGAAGATACAACTACCCCAGAAGGCGAGACCTCCTCACCTTCTGCTACAAGACTGGGAGTCCGCCCCAGCCCGACAATAAACAACCACCAGTCTATCACGGCTGCAACCCCATCTACAAGGGCTGAGGCTGCTCTCTCGCCCTTGGAAGCTGCAACGGCAATGGACTTGCTGATAGAGCAATCTGCACAACTGCTATTGAATGAAGCAGAGAACTCTCCGGAGGCTCTGATGATGTCGAATGAGGAAATCGAGGTCCTTGACCCCGAGGACGATATTCCAAATTTCGTCGACCTCCAGCTGGCACCTCCGGAGATAGAAGATGGAGGCCAAGCTACAGTCGACGAGCTGATAGAAGTCAACCTGGGAAGCGAAGAAGACCCTAGGCCTACCTTCCTCAGTGCCCAGCTATCCTCAGAAGAATGGAAGCTATATATCCAGCTGCTGCAGGAGTACCAGGATTGCTTCGCCTGGACTTACAGAGAAATGCCAAGTCTAAGCCCTGCAGTTTCGCAGCATGAACTGGCGATCAGCCCTGAAGCCGAGCCGATGAAGCAACCACCGCGGCGCATGAGGCCGGAG
This sequence comes from Amorphophallus konjac, assembly GCA_022559845.1. Classification (NCBI taxonomy): domain Eukaryota; kingdom Viridiplantae; phylum Streptophyta; class Magnoliopsida; order Alismatales; family Araceae; genus Amorphophallus; species Amorphophallus konjac. The sequence goes on along the minus strand of CM040121.1, from coordinate 446,135,503 downwards.
CTCATCACTCGAATTTGTACAGAAGTCGACAAGCTCATTGACGTGGGATTTGTCGAAGAAAATCAGTACACCACGTGGCTGGCGAATATCATCCTCATGTGTAGACACGCCAAAATTGACGCTATGTTGATCAAATCTCATGTCACTATGTTAACGCCCCAAAGTGAACTTTAATATTTCTATAATATAAAGTTTTTCTATTTTTGTGTGTTTTTGGGATTTATTCTTGGGTTTCTGGTGATTAACGACTTGAAGAAGGGCGTGTTTTAAATAGCGACCTAATCTGGGGCGTGTTCTTAAGAAAGGATGACCACAGGGAAGGGCGTCAATTCCTGGTATTTTACGAGTCCCACCCCGATTGAAATCAATGATTAACGTCCTTCCATAGGGCGTGTTTTTGTTTAACGCCTTTGCTTCAGGCGTCTTTTCGCAATTTTCAAATAAAGAAGTCTTTTATTACCAAAATTGAATCCAGGAAGTGACGCCTTGATCCAGGTCGTGTTTTGAATTAACGCCCTTGAGCAGGTCGTCAATTATGAATTGACGCCCTTTGGTAGGTCGTGTCTCACCCTTTCGTGTCCTGCTTAAACTCACCTTTCCTAAAGAGTTCCCTGCCTTTCTTGATCACCTTGCTCGATCTGGGAACTAGAGTCCTTGCCGTTAACGACCACTGCCTATTCTTACCTTCCCAAATCTGTGTTTATCTTGATCGAAACCCTATAAAAGAGTCCCCTGGTTGATCTCGCGCGAGGTTACGGAGGTTAGAGAGGACACAGAGAGGTTATCGTGTGCGAGGTTAGACAGAGAGAAAGAGACAGACATATACGCACACACAGAGAGGTTAACGGGTGCTGGCGATTGAGATTAAGAGCTATTGATCTCTTCTGCTTCCTCCTGCTGCCACATCCGAAGCAAAGTGTTTTCCCTTTACTGTTTACAGGAACAGCAGGGATCTTTTCTTATCTTCGTTTGTTGTTTGTCTTCATTCATCTCTGTTCATCACCATATTCTCTTCCTTGCATTAGTTTTCATTGCATCTCTTCTCCTCTCCCTAATTCTCTAGGGGTTTTAAAAACAAACGAAAGGTGCACACTTTATGCTCTTCTTTCATCACCATCTTGCATCTTTGGATTGATACTACACTCACGTTTGGCTGATCTCTTTTTCTTTTATTTGTTTGTTCTTTGTTCAAAGGTAATCAAAGAGGAAAACCCCCTTCATCGGCCGGTCGATAGAAGGTGGAGGAAGGAACCACATCCATCCCGCATCCTATTATCACCAGGTATTCGCGATCATCTTTTCTTCTTATTGAGGTAACCCCTCTGGCGATCACTCTCCTTAGTAGCACCACGTGCTCTTTTACTCCCTTTTTCATTATTCTTATGCATATGCATTATTATTATTATTATCTTAAAAGTGGATTATTTTTCATGATTCACAAATTGGCGATCACGATGGGACCTCCATTATTTTTCTTTTGATTACCATCTACTTTTGGCACCCACGTGTGCCCTTTCCCATTGGCACCCACGTGTGCCATTTCCCCTTTGGCACCCACGCGTGCCCTTTCCCTTTGGTACCCACGGTACCCCTCCTTCGTGCCCCACGGGCACCCTCCACTGTGCACACTGCACAGTCCCCGGGATCAGCCAGCTTGTGATTAATCTATTGTTGTTTTTGAATTAACGCCTTTCACAAAGGCACCTTTTTATTTAACGCCTTCATCCAGGGCGTCTTTTTTCTGTTTAACATCTTCCACGAAGGCGTCTTTCATCATATCTGTTGCTTCTGTGAATTTGTGCCCTCCCCTCGGGCATCTTTTCATTTGGAAGCGCCTTGCACCAAGGCGCATTTTTCTTCGATCGTGCGCACCACTTATATTTGACGCCCTCTGTCAGAGGCGTCTTTATCACGTTTAGTGCCTCACACCAAGGCGCGTGTTGCACGGCCTGTGAGCCTCTCCCAGTGATTCACGACAGCTACGCTGTCGTCTCTTTTATTGATAGCGACTGCCTCCAAGTCGCCTCTTTCCTGTGTGTTTACAGAGCTTTGCTGTTTCTGTCTATTCATGCTGGATTCATACTTACATTGATTATTTGATTATATTACTGTGATTGGCTTATCTTATACTGCATTTTGTGGCACTTGGTTGAGAGACCTCCTCTCTCTACACTAGGATTCCACACACCTTTCTTAGAATCGAGACAACCCTCCATTGAGCATTCCGTCTCTTTGGACCGGAAATCCCTTTTTCAAGACCTCCGTAAGTCCCCGCACCTGTGGATTCCCTCACAGACGCTGGGCCGGTTGTACCCTTGAAGTACCCGGAGTTTAGAGAACCTATCGTTGGTAAGAAGAGAGAGAACCCAGTTAACCCGGAGACTACACTTGGATCCAAACTAGGTTTCACTTTGCAAAGAGGAGTGAATTATTCTACAATTTGACTCACTCTAATCTCAAACATAACACTAAAAACTTGCATTCATCTCAACTTGATTGCATAAACTTGGTTGGGTTGATTTGCTTAAGCTTGTTTCGATTGGGTGATTGATTGTGTGATAATTCCTTCATAAAGCTTTCTCTCTTTTTAAGCATGCAACTCCGTTCAGGTAAGATTATCAACATGGCAAGCTACGGATATTCCTATGATGATGTGGAGGAGAACATTTTTGGTCAATCATATGAGGTTCCCCAAGATTCTATCTATCATGAAGGGAATTACCCTCCTCCTCATTCTCATTATCCTCAAGTTCATGTGGTTGATACCACTACTCAAGAGGTTGTGCCCTCTTCTCAGGCTTTACCCTCCAACACTTCGGGGAACCCCTCCCCATCTTTCAATGTTACTGATTTGATTAATGCTCTATCTCAATTAGATGACTCCCAGCGGCAGGCAGTTCAGGCCGCTTTGAAAGGGAAGTCCGTTCCCTCTTCATCCTCCAATCCCCCTCCGGCCGAGAGTGACCATCACCTCACCAATGACCAGGCGGTCTTGCACAAACCCCCCTCTTGTCGACCAACGCCTGGTGCGGCCATGCCGGCCCAACAGGCAAGATACTTAGCGGTTAGGCCTCAGTTTCTCCAACCTCCCCGAATTCTACGGACACCTATACCGAATTCTTTCATTCAAAATCCGGCCACGGTCGAGTCCGATACCAATGTTCTACTGCTCCAAAAGTTGGCCAGCATGGAAGAGCAACTTAAGAAAGTTACTGCAGCCAAGAATGCCCTGGAGATCTCTCTCCCTACACTGCCAGTTTTCCATCTGCCGCCTTCTGAGATGCCGAATTTTCGGCGATACAATGGAACTGGCAATCCTTTCATTCATTTGAAGGATTTCATGTACGAGACCTCCTTTTGGCAAGATAATAAGGCCTCTTTGGCTTATTTATTTAGAAGATTTTTAGAGGGGCCAGCCCTCGAGTGGTTTTATTCCTTGGAACCCGCAGATGCCAGCAATTTTGATGTGGTTCAAAGGAGATTCTTACAGAAGTATAGGGACCGGGTTGGACCCTCCCTTTCAGTTACAGATTTGGTTGTAGAGAAAATGAAGCCCGAGGAGGACTTCATCATATTTGCTGATAGGTGGCGATCGATGGCCGAAAAGTTGAAAGATACGTTGTCTGAACCGGAATAGGTTATCAAAAGCCTTGCCTAGGGATAGTGGTGGGGAGGTCCACCAATCTATCACCAGGGGGGTAATTTTATTGCTGGAATAGTGAAGGCACAATTACATCAAGCGGATGCTAGGCATGCCTAGCTTGTCAGGGCGAGCAGCTCCCTTTATAAAAGAGGGAAGCTCATGAGGTGAATAAAAATTGTTACATTGCAAAGAGCATGCTAAAGTTGCCAAAGAATCTGCCACTGTATTGCCTTCTCTGTGTTGGAAATGATGTCCGATGGAGAGATAAGTTTCCAAATATCTCTAACATACTTGAGGATAGACCAAGGGCAGCTGACTTGTCCCTTGATGGTCTGGACAAGAGTTTTCGAGTCACATTCAATATATGCAGGCGAATTATGAGCAACAGTGTAAAGATATTTAAACCCATCAAGAAGAGCTCTAGCTTCTGCTATAATGCTGTTAGACTTCCCGTAGTAGTGAGAGAAAGCAAGGAAAATGTTTCCACTGTGATCACGAATTACTCCACCACCTCCTGAATCTCCATTATGCTTAGAGGCACCATTTGTGTTTAGCTTAATGGAGGGCCAAGGGGGATTGGTCCATTTAACTGCCAAGCAAAAATGATGAACTGAATTTACATTCTGCAGTCCAAAGGCTTCCAGAATTCTCCTATGGCTTTTGTTTGCTTCTTTGAGATCAGCAATGCTGCATATTTGTTGGACTTGGAAGATAATATTATGGACAAGACTCTGCTTTTTTGTTTGTTTACCATCATACCTGAATTTGTTTCTTGCACACCATAATTCCCATAAACCATACCCAACAATGGCAAGGGTAAAGAGTCCAAATAGGGACTTAGACTTTGTTCTGTTGATATTTTTCAGGATTATAGATCTGACAGAGTTACCTTCGATGTGCATTCCATGGGCATCCAAATAATTCCAGACATAGGTGGCCATATCACTATGTGCAAAGAGGTGATTATAGTCTTCAGTCTGGGGCTGCTGACAACAGTGACACTTGGAACATATGGAGATTCCAACTTGCTGGATATTTGAGTCAAGTGGGAGGGAGTGATTCAACACTTTCCATAGGTGGACAGAGATTTTGGTGGGTAGCCACTTTGACCAAAGCTGACCCCACGGGATTTGGCTAGAAGTATTGTTGCTGCTGTTGATGAAATTAATTGTGGAGGAAACACTACATTTACCAGAAGGTGCAAGGCTCCAGGCCTCCATATCTTTATCCTGATTCAGAACAATCTGCCTTAAGGCAGTGATGTGACACGATATGCAGCGGAGGACAAAGATATCAATTTGATGTGTCGCGACTCCCTTGGACCTAGGATAGCAAGCAGCACTATGAGTCGGCAACGTCGCACATGCGGTTTCGCTCGCGGAAGCACACTCGGATCCGTAGAAGGACCGGCGATGGTGGTGAGGGTCCGAGGTTGGACCTCGGGGCTCCAAGGGTCGGCCGGATAGGGATAGATCCCAATGGGCCAGGGATGCCCGATTTCAAGGGCGGCCGGCACGCCGAGGGCGTGGGATGCAATGGCTCTCTCTCAACTCACTCCGCGGTGAACACTTGATTGGATTGAATTATAGATCGAGCGCTCGTCTCACCTCCGACGGACAACTAAGAGCGATACTAAGCTAGCAATGGTAATAACCAGCAGCGAAGAGTGGCCAGGAGCTCACCTGATCGGCGTGAAGACGCCGATCCCGGTCGGAGACGAGGGCGAGCGGGGAAGTGTGCTCCCCGCACACTGCGCCGGTGAAGCTTCAAAACCTATTCAAGAGTACAATTACTACACCTCGCGCAGGAGGGTGATCTCGGGGGTGGGAATTGGTTAATTACAGACAAACACTACCACAACATAGGGTGGGGCGGTAAGCCGGCCAGGCGGGGATGGGAGGACGGACCGAAGTGGTTAAAAAGGAAATCAATGTGGGTTCAGCTGCAATCTGGACTGCTGGATAGGGTGCTGTTGTTGGCTCTGTCCCGGGCTCGTCCGGACTCCGAATTGAGCGAAACCACCTCGCAATGATTCCTGACTTGAAGCCAGTGTTGTCTGAATTTTTGGGCGGCCTCTGGAGCCAGGGACTGGCGACACCAGCGACTGAACCGAGTCGGCAGATGTGGTCTCTGGCCGGACCTGTTCTGTAGCAGCAGGTTGCAGACACTGTTGTGAGCTCTCCCGAACTCCGAATGGCACGAAACCAGTGTCTTCGTCTCCGTGGTCGAGGTAGCTTTCAGCTGGAGTTGATGGGGCTGTGATCCAAGGCCGTGGACGGTCGGTGTGCCCTGAAGAGTAGGCACTGGTCGCTGCAGACTGCAGGAGGCAGATCCGCGCGATGGAGGGATAAAATTTGTAACTCTGGATCCTGGATGCCGAATGTCATTCTGTTTCTTTCTTATGGTCGTGGACAGATGGAGGAAGAATTTTGAAGAAGAGAGTTCAGCCTGATTCCTCCACGGTTAGTCGTGGTGCAGCAATGAACCGGGTTGCAGACTCTGGCCACAGCGGCTACCAGAAATGAACAGTGGATTGCAGACGTTGTCCCAGCCGCTCCCGGATGCCAAATCTTGAGCCGCTGGAGTTGCTGGAACCGTGGACAATCCCTCTGCACTGCTAAACTGACGGAGAAGCCGTCTGATGTCGGGGTGGACTGGGGGATGCCAATGAGGGGAGGCAGGTCACTGCCCACTGTGGGAGGCAGACCCGACCAGTCGAGGGAGAAAGACCAAAACTCTGACCTCCGGATGGCGAACGCACTTCCTCTTTTTGATCCAGTAATAGGACTGGTGGAGGAAGATATTTGTAGAAGAACTCACAACTTGAATCTCTCACCGTCGGCCGTGGTGTAGCTTTGAACAGGGTTCAGGGGCTCTGCTGATGGAGCTCTGCGCAGTCGGGGTAGAACAGCCTTCCCGGACGGCCACGAACTCAGAATGGGGTGATTCCACCTCGCCTGCGAAGAGGATAGGGAGGCCTTTCCAGAAAGGTAGGCTACGCCCCCAGAAGCTTCAAGATGTTGTCGTGGTAGTCGCTGCAACTCGAGGCTGGTCTGCAGGTCAGCCTGCAGACAGAACTGAAGTTGACAAAAGGGGGGGGGGTGGAGGGGTCGGCCAAGGCAATGGGAGGGTGGAGAGGGGTTGAGGGGGTCGACCCTAGGAGGGAGGGGAAGGGGGTGGACGACCTTGGGAGGTGAAGGGGCTCCTTGGGGAGGGGAAAGGGCCCTTGGGAGGTGGGAGGTTGCTTGGGGAAGGGGGAGGGATGCCTTGGGAAGGTGAAAGGGTGCTTGGGGAGGTGGAGTGATTAATGGTGAAGTAATGGGGGTCTTGGGAGGTGAAGAGACTTGCCTAGGTGGCAAGTGAGGTGGCAAGGGGTGAGGAGGGAGGGGAATTTCGAATTTTAGAGAGAGAGGGAGGGAGGAGAGAGAGGGGGTTCGCCCCTAGGAGAGAGGGAGAGAGAGAATTAGAGAGAGAGAGAGCTAGAGAGAGAGAAAGAAGACTCAAGGGGATTCAAGTGGGTTCAATTTTCATTCATTCATCAATTTCCTCTTCAAGTGGGGGATTGGGGTCCTTATATAGGAAACCCACAATTTACAATAAGTCCTCACATTGTGGACAACTGACAGAAGACCAAAGGTTGGGGAAGGGGGCGCCCATGGGCCAGGCCCAATGAACAGGCCCAATAACCTACTAAGCTAGTTAATGAAACTTGGACTTAGGTAAATGACTAACTAACTTAGGTAATAGACTCAATAAAAGGCAAAATTACATGATAATGACTCAAGAAAATTGTGGAAATTATATAGCTAGACTCCAAAAATCATGGCGAGCAAAATGGCGAGTAGCAGGACCCTCGGAGGTATGTGAAGGAGTAAGCAATGTCCCCATCATACTCCCGGGGTGCGGAGAACTCGACTCCGTCGAGTAAGGGCCCACCGGGGGAGCAGCTCAGGGCGTCCTGCAATCTCCAAAACCAACCTGCACCTGCGACCAGGGGACGGCTCTTCATCCTCTCAAGGCGGCCCGGACACACTCTCATGCTGGCGATGGAACCCTGCTTGCATAGTATTGCCCCTCTGTGTACACGTCGGGCTCTCAAGGTTGTTTTGTGGAAGCACTCCGGGGTGTCCCTCTTAAAGGAAGTTATAGGCTCAAAGTACTCACTGGGATTCACCGCGGTGCCCATGTAGGGTGCCGGATCAGCCGCATGATAATTGGGGTATATCCCATAGCCCATTAGTAAATCTAATCCATAAGCCAGGTTTGCCAAAGCCACTCGGAACATGAAAGGTCCAAGTCCTCGTGCCCTTGATTTGGAGGTGGCCCTAACATAGAGTCGTTCCAATGCCACCATCGCGAGGTTTCCTCCTTGGATTTCAAAGTGCCACCCGTGAGTTATAGCCCGCTCATTATGATCGTCACTACCCATATTTGGATGCTTGCTTGAATGAGTATGCTTTGAGTGATGGTGCGGTGGGGGTGGGAAGTATGTGGTATGCAAAGGGGGACCGGGGCAACCGTACATAGACCTATCATTCATGGATGTGATGAGGCATCTTGTGTACTCAGGGGGGCCTGGGAAACCATAGGTGGATCTATCGTGTATAGCTGTGAGAATTACCGGGGGACCCGGACATCCATGTGTGCTCCATTCAAGTGTAAGGGCTATGAAGAATGTGGGTGGACCAGCACAATCAAATGTAGGCCAGTTATGCATTGATCCTAAACTGTGCGTGACATGCATGGGAGGGCTGGACTCATGACCCTTGTCGAATGATGTGACATGCCAAGATGGGTGCTTTCTTCTCCTAGAGATGATGACCATGTGTGTGGGTATGGGGTGGCCTTTAAGCTCCCATTTGTAAGGGTCGAAGGGATCATAGTAGGTATGCATCATGGGGTGGGGCACTACCTTGTTCCCTAGGTATATAGTGCCCATGGTCATGGTTCCCTTGGTGTGGGCTGGGTCTAGGACGAGGTGTGTTGGTTCTAGCATGGTGGGTGAGGGTAGGAGGGAGTGGGTGGTGGGTAGGGCGGTCAGGTCCCATGGGTTCATTGTCTTCCATAGGGTGGGATCAAAGGGGTCATGGAATGTGTTACCAAGGGTGAGGTGTTCTTTCACCTCAAGGTCTCCAAATGATGGTGAGTCCTCCTCCTCAAATGTAGTAATTGAACCGAAGTTCGAGGAGAGTTGGTTGGTCATGATTGGAGGGCTTGGTATCCTACCCGAAATAAGTAACTCCAATTCGTGGATAGCATCGGGCCCTTCGGGAATGGGGAGGGATAAAAGAAGGTCGCTAGTGTAGCAACCCACAGTGTAAATGGAAGAGATGGACCCGACACATAGATGTAGGAGGTTAAGACTCCTAGGTTGGTCGGCTACAGTGGTCAACATGCCAGTTAGCTTCATTTGCCAAGTTAGACCCTCAAGAAAATCCCCTAATGTTTCCACCTGATAGGATGATTGGATTGTGGTGTGATAGGTGGATACGGGTACTATAGGAAGATTTTGCTCCATGGGTGGGTAAGCATGGACCACGAGATCTCCCAATGGGTTCTCCTTTAGCCAACGTGAAAGGGGTTCTCCTAAGATAAGCTCGGTCCCTATTAAGGAGGGTGGTGTAAGGTGAAGACCACCATGTGAAGTTCCTTCTTCTTCCTGGACATGGGCGATCTCTATGGCGGGGGTTGGTGTGTTCACCTCTATGGGGTCGGGTATGGGAATCATGGGTTCCTCTATCAAGGAGGTGAGATGGTTCCTTGAGGGTGGGGTGGTGAGGGTAGGTGTGTGGTACCCCCGGGGTGGGAGGTAAAGGGGAACTTGGTTTGGGATCGGTAAAGGGAGAAGTGGAGGCCTCGGTTGGGGTTGGGTAGGGATTGGTAGTGGAAGATGGATGGGTTGAGGAGGATTGGGTTGATTGGTTTCAGGGGGTGTGTCTCTTTTAGGGGAAGATGGAGGGGTGGTTTTGGGGTCCAAGGAAGTTTGTGGAGTGTGGGTTGGTGGGAGAGTTTTGGGTGGGGTGGTGGTGGCCATCATGGGCCTTGGTGGAGTGGACATGGGGTCCATACGGGTTGGAATGGTGAGGGTGGATTGAGCCATAATGCTTCCTCCACTTGGGATGGGAACTTCTTTGCCTAACCCATGATATTGTGATTCATACTCCTCTGCCCAATCGGGGGGGGCCTCATATTCCTCAACTTCAATCTCATTCCTTTGTGGTGTGGGGGTCTTGCTCTCCAGGGGAGTGGGAAGGCCTTTTGGCGATGGGGTGGTGCAAGTTGGAATTATTTGGGGTGGTGGAGTTTGGATCCTAAGGGAGGTGAAGATATTCTTAATCTCAATCCTTAGTTCTTCTAATGAGTCTTGGGGTCTTTTGGGTGGTGGGGTTTTGGTCCTAGTGGAGGGTTTAGATGAACTGGGCGAGAAAGGAGGAGTGGGAGTGCTCCTCGGGTAATGGGTCTTAAGGTAGGAGTGGGACAGTCGGGGAGCATAGATCTTCCTAAGCTCACTCTTCATCTCTTCCCATGAGTGAATGGGCTCTTGCCCCCAAACCCTTCTGAATCTCTCTTTGTGTTCCCACATTTTCTTAGCTAGACCCCGAAGTCGTGCCTTGGCCCTGCGGACTCTCTCGGATCCATATACCCAAGTTCTTTCAAAGTCCCTTTCCATGGTATTCTCCCACCTAAGATAGGCATGAGGATCTCCATCAAAATGAAGGTCCTCGTCTACAATGTAGTCCATGTGGAGGGGGTCAATCGGACCATTTGGCCAACGAGGGGTATGCATGATGATCGGGTGATGAATGCAACTGCCCTAGGACAAGACTTAGTAGAGACAAGTCTAGGACCTGCTCTGATACCAATTTGATGTGACACGATATGCAGCGGAGGACAAAGATATCAATTTGATGTGTCGCGACTCCCTTGGACCTAGGATAGCAAGCAGCACTATGAGTCAGCAACGTCGCACATGCGGTTTCGCTCGCGGAAGCACACTCGGATCCGTAGAAGGACCGGCGATGGTGGTGAGGGTCCGAGGTTGGACCTCGGGGCTCCAAGGGTTGGCCGGATAGGGATAGATCCCAATGGGCCAGGGATGCCCGATTTCAAGGGCGGCCGGCACGCCGAGGGCGTGGGATGCAATGGCTCTCTCTCAACTCGCTCCGCGGTGAACACTTGATTGGATTGAATTATAGATCGAGCGCTCGTCTCACCTCCGACGGACAACTAAGAGCGATACTAAGCTAGCAATGGTAATAACCAGCAGCGAAGAGTGGCCAGGAGCTCACCTGATCGGCGTGAAGACGCCGATCCCGGTCGGAGACGAGGGCGAGCGGGGAAGTGTGCTCCCCGCACACTGCGCCGGTGAAGCTTCAAAACCTGTTCAAGAGTACAATTACTACACCTCGCGCAGGAGGGTGATCTCGGGGGTGGGAATTGGTTAATTATAGAAAAACACTACCACCACGCAGGGTGGGGCGGTAAGCCGGCCAGGCGGGGATCGGAGGACGGACCGAAGTGGTTAAAAAGGAAATCAATGTGGGTTCAGCTGCAATCTGGACTGCTGGATAGGGTGCTGTTGTTGGCTCTGTCCCGGGCTCGTCCGGACTCCGAATTGAGCGAAACCACCTCGCAATGATTCCTGACTTGAATCCAGTGTTGTCTGAATTTTTGGGTGGCCTCTGGAGCCAGGGACTGGCGACACCAGCGACTGAACCGAGTCGGCAGATGTTGTCTCTGGCCGGACCTGTTCTGTAGCAGCAGGTTGCAGACGCTGTTGTGAGCTCTCCCGAACTCCGAATGGCACGAAACCAGCGTCGTCGTCTCCGTGGTCGAGGTAGCTTTCAGCTGGAGTTGATTGGGCTGAGATCCAAGGCTGTGGAAGGTCGGTGTGCCCTGAAGAGTAGACACTGGTCGCTGCAGACTGCAGGAGGCAGATCCGCGCGACGGAGGGATAAAATTTGTAACTCTGGATCCTTGATGCCGAATGTCGTTCCGTTTCTTGCTTCTGGTCGTGGACAGATGGAGGAAGAATTTTGAAGAAGAGAGTTCAGCCTGATTCCTCCACGGTTAGTCGTGGTCCAGCAACGAACCGGGTTGCAGACTCTGGCCACAGTGGCTACCAGAAACGAACAGTGGATTGCAGACGTTGTCCCGGCCACTCCCGGATGCCAAATCTCGAGCCGCCGGAGTTTCTGGAACCGTGGACAATCCCTCTACGATGCTAAACTGACGGGGAAGCCGTCTGATGTCGGGGTGGACTGGGGGATGCCAATGAGGGGAGGCAGGTCACTGCCCACTGTGGGAGGCAGACCCGACCAGTCAAGGGAGAAAGACCAAAACTCTGACCTCCGGATGGCGAACGCACTTCCGCTTCTTGATCCAGTAAGAGGACTGGTGGAGGAAGATATTTGTAGAAGAACTCACAACTTGAATCTCTCACCGTCGGCCGTGGTGTAGCTTTGAACAGGGTTCAGGGGCTCTGCTGATGGAGCTCTGCGCAGTCGGGATAGAACAGCCTTCCCGGACGGCCACGAACTCAGAATGGGGTGATTCCACCTCGCCTGCGAAGAGGATAGGGAGGCCTTTCCAGAAAGGTAGGCCACGCCCCCAGAAGCTTCAAGATGTTGTCGTGGTAGTCGCTGCAACTCGAGGCTGGTCTACAGGTCAGCCTGCAGACAGAACTGAAGTTGACAAAAGGGGGGGGGTGGAGGGGTCGGCCAAGGCAATGGGAGGGTGGAGAGGGGTTGAGGGGGTCGACCCTAGGAGGGAGGGGAAGGGGGTGGACGACCTTGGGAGGTGAAGGGGCTCCTTGGGGAGGGGAAAGGGCCCTTGGGAGGTGGGAGGTTGCTTGGGGAAGGGGGAGGGATGCCTTGGGAAGGTGAAAGGGTGCTTGGGGAGGTGGAGTGATTAATGGTGAAGTAATGGGGGTCTTGGGAGGTGAAGAGACTTGCCTAGGTGGCAAGTGAGGTGGCAAGGGGTGAGGAGAGAGGGGAATTTCGAATTTTAGAGAGAGAGGGAGGGAGGAGAGAGAGGGGGTTCGCCCCTAGGAGAGAGGGAGAGAGAGAATTAGAGAGAGAGAGCTAGAGAGAGAGAGAGAAGACTCAAGGGGATTCAAGTGGGTTCAATTTTCATTCATTCATCAATTTTCTCTTCAAGTGGGGGATTGGGGTCCTTATATAGGAAACCCACAATTTACAATAAGTCCTCACATTGTGGACAACTGACAGAAGACCAAAGGTTGGGGAAGGGGGCGCCCATGGGCCAGGCCCAATGAACAGGCCCAATAACCTACTAAGCTAGTTAATGAAACTTGGACTTAGGTAAATGACTAACTAACTTAGGTAATAGACTCAATAAAAGGCAAAATTACATGATAATGACTCAAGAAAATTGTGGAAATTATATAGCTAGACTCCAAAAATCATGGCGAGCAAAATGGCGAGTAGCAAGACCCTCGGAGGTATGTGAAGGAGTAAGCGATGTCCCCATCAGGCAGCTTTAATGTCAGTGGTAAAGTAGGAATCCTGGAGGCTCAGATCAGTAGGGGTGGGGTGCAAAAGGCATTCTCGGACAGAGGCAGACTGATTAGAAATTTGGTTGGCAGGCACAAGATCTGCCAGCCTGAACTTGCCAAACCATTTGTCAAACCAGTAATTTGTTTGATTTCCATCCCCTACAATCACCCTTTTATGCTGGATAATGAGGTCTTTTGCTGCAGTCCAGCTCCTTCTAGCAAGAGCTTTCATATTTTTGAATTGAACATTTTCAAGTGGACTGTTTCGGATATACTTTGCTTTGAAGTAGCTTGCCCAAAGAGAATTTGTGTGAATAGCATTCCATAACATCTTGACCCTTAGTGCTAATTCCATGTGTTTGAGTGACATAATGCCAAGTCCCCCATGTGTAACTGGCTTGCAAATGGCCTGCCAGGCCCTCCAATGCTTTTTCCTGCCATGTATAGAAGATCCCCAGAAGAAGTTGGCGAAGGCCTGTTCCAGCTCTTTGTGTATGCCAGAGTGGTGAGGTGAAGAGGATAAGTAATAGATTGGCATTGATGTCAAGACATGTTTAATTAAGACCAACCTGGCACCCTGAGAGAGCTTATGCGATTTCCACCCAGTGATACGGTTCTGAATAGTCTTGATAATGCCTGCATAGTGTATTTTTTTGCATCTGCCTTGTGTTAGGGGGAATCCTAGATATCTATGTGGAAACGAATGCCTAGCAAAACCTGTGAGTTCCTGGACCCTGATAGCTTTTTGATTGTTACCCCTTGGCTGCATGAAAAACCCACTTTTAGACACATTAATCTGCTGCCCTGAAGCTCTCTCATAAGTTCTTAGAACTTTCAGCAGATTTCTGATTGAGGCTTTACTGGCTTTGCTGAAGATCATTGTGTCATCCGCAAAAAGCAGATGGGAGATGTTAGGACATCTTCTGGGGCCTGAGTACCATTCAATTATGCCACTAGAAAAAGCTGCATTCAGAGATCTACTAAGTGCCTCTTCAGCAATGATAAACAGGGATGGGGCAATGGGATCCCCTTGTCGGATCCCTCTTGTAGATTTAAAGAAGCCAGCAGGTGTTCCATTAAAAAGGATTGAAAATCAACAATTGTTCACCAATTTTTCTACAAGACAAATGAATTTGTTGCTGAATCCAAATTTATGTAAGACTGAAAAGAGGAAATCCCATTCTAATCTATCATAAGCCTTTGCCATATCAAGTTTAAACATGACATTAGAGCCCCTTGTTTTCTTACCCAACTCATGGGATAGCTTCTGAGCTAGTGCAATATTCTCAACAATTTGTCTACCTTTCACAAAAGCTGATTGCTCAGGAGAGATGATCTTGGGGAGAATGACTGCCAGTCTGCTATTTAGAATAGCAGAGATGATTTTATAAAAGTAATTGCAGAGACTAATAGGCCTGAACTCAGAGATATTCTTGGCATTTGGCTTTTTTGGGATTAAGGCTACAAGGGTAGCAGTGACAGTCCTTGGAAGGGCTTGCTGTGAAAGAAAAAATTCTTGGACTGCACTAATGACTGTCGTGGAAATGATATCCTAGGCTTTATGGAAGAAAGCTCCTGAGAAACCATCAGGCCCCGGGGCACTGTCAGGGGATAGTCTGAAAACTACATCATGTATTTCTGAGTCAGTAGGAACAGCACAAAGGCAATCATTTTCAATCTGGCTTACCAGAGGTGGAATACGCTCAAGTAAGCTATCCTCTATATAGTGATCTTGAGAAGTGAAAGCATGTTGAAAGTGGGAGACAGCTATGTCTTTCATTTCCTCCAGTTCTGAAGTAGTCTGACCATTGGTATTTTGAAGCTGTGAAATAACCTGTTTTCGTCTGTTGGCCAATGTGGTAGAGTGGAAAAACTTAGTGTTTCTGTCCCCTTCAGTGAGCCATCGCACCCTGGATTTCTGCCTCCAGTAGCATTCATGTTGGAGTAATTTATCAGACAGAATAGTCTTGGCTTCTTCTAATAGCAGAGAGTTGGCATCAGTTGGTTGTAGATCATATGATAGTTCAGCCCTTTGGACTGCATCCTCTGCTATTGCTAAATTCATATGCACATTTCCAAATACATTTTTGTTCCAGGCTTTCAACATATTCTTCATAGACTTGAGCTTGAGGTATAAAGTTGTAGTCGGAGAACTAGCCATCGGGCTGTTATCCCAGCATGTTTTCACAGCCTCCAAAAAATTTTCATGATGTGTCCACATTTTCTGAAAACAGAATCTTGCCTTGAATCTGTCATTTAAGTAAGTTCTGACTAAGAGAGGGGCATGGTCAGACGCTTGTCTAGAAAGGTGGTCTATGGTGGAAGGGAACTGATTAAGCCAAGCAGTATTATACAGAACCCTGTCCAGTCGGGCCCAAATACAACGCGATCCTGATTGATTGTTATGCCATGTATAGATAGAACCAATAAATCCAGCATCCATGAGAGAACAGTCAGAAATACAATCATTAAAGTCAGACATTGCACCCAGATTTGGGCTATTTCCACCTAGCTTTTCATCAACTGATTGAATACAGTTGAAATCACCAGCAACAAGCCAAGGTCCTTGTATTAGAGAATGAGCAGTTACAATAGAGCTCCAGAGAGCTTTTCGCTCATGGGCAATACATTTAGCATAAACAAAAGTAACAAAGAATTCTGGCAAAGTGGAACTTGCTCTGAACAGAGTTATTTGTTGAGCATCCTTGCTGATCACTGAGAAGTCAAGAGTGTCCTTCCACATAACCCAGATATGTGCCATACCAACCTCATTGGCAATAAATTTAGACATGCCCAGCTTTCTACAAATGCAGTCCAAATTGCTGTCATTTATCTTAGGTTCCAGTAGAGCAATGCAATCAATAGAATAAGCTTTGATAAGATATTTTACTCGACCAATTGATATGTCATTTCTTATTCCCCTGATATTCCAGATAATGAAATTCATTGGGATTGCTTAGTAGTAGAGATGTTACCCGTGGACCCTGATCTTGTCATGGCCCTAGTGATGACTCCAGGTCTATCAGAATGCATATCCCTGATATTTTCATTAGCAGCTTCAATAGCAATATCCTTTCTCCTAGTCAAAATATCCTCTGAATGTATATATGTATTGGATCCATAAGTGATCATCTGTGCTTCCATAGGGGCTGAGAACCCACCACCTCAATCACAGGAACAGGAGCTATAGATCTCCTATCAACTGCAGCAAATTGGGCTGAAGGGAGCTCACTAGGGAGCGAAATAGAGTTATTCAGGGGGCCCAGTTTTGCACTCAGAGGAGGCTAGGATAATCTAGACTCACCAGGTTGATGAGTAGTGCCATCATGTATATCAATCAGATAGCATACTTCAGGATGATCTAAATCAGCAGCATGAATTTGGCTTGAAGGGAGCTCACCTGAGGAGGATGGGTTGGAGCTGGTATTATCTAGCTGAATATTCATATCCTGGGCATACTCCAATTTAGTATTCCTTGCAGTCTTATCATCACCTGCTTGTTGCAAACAGGATACCAGTGTCACTTCACTGTCAGAGACCTTGAGATTATCTAAATCTTCTGGAAGCTTGGCGGATATGCTGCTGTTCTCATTCTTTTTGGAAGTAACAGGTTGCCAGCGAGCAATGGGTTTAGGGAGCATCCTTGCCTGAACAGGGACATTTAAAGAAGTGGAGGGGTGTTGAATGCAACTTTTACATTCCTCCAACCTGTGACCAAGGCGAGAACAACCTGAACAAAATGCAGGGACTTTAGGGTACTGTATATCCTGCCAAGCTCCACCACCAGGGAATCCAATCCAGACTCTATGTGGAAGAGGTTTAGAGACATCCAGCTCTACACAAACCCGCGCTACAGAAGTATTGGATAGATTCAAAGTGGAAGGATCTATTTTCAATACCTATCCAATGTTCCCAGCAATAGAACGAATGAGAGGCTTAATGAAAAAGTTCACCGGGAGGCCCGGGAGAGCAATCCACACCGGAAGTAATGGCGAATTCGTCAGGGGAGAGAAGTGCATAGTCCATTTGAAAAACTTGAAGAGCCGACCATAAACAAATAGAGATTCCCGTAGAAGCAGCTTCAGGTAATCATCTTGATTCCGGAATCGGAGAAGAAGATGCCGAGAATCAAGGGCACTAATCAAGAAGTCTTCTTTGAATCCACATCGCTTTGAAAGGTGGTCTCTGATTTCAGGGAATGGTGGCCTACCACGAGGAGTGCGAGCCACCAATGAGTGGGCGAATGGTTGCAAGGACACAGCAATCTCCTCGTGGCTGAAGAACACGGCAGGCTCTCCACCATCTGTCATCGCCGGTTCATGAACAGTGCCCCGGACAACAGGAGGCTTCATAGTAGAGACAAGAACTTCAGCAAATGAGCGATGCGGCCCTGAGGGAGACCCTGACAGAGGATCCATAGCAGGAGGAATATGAGCCGAGGAGGGGGCCACCGAGGTAGACCCCCCCGTGTCAGGCATGGCTGAACGCCGGCTAACCAATGACGTCGGCGGCGATCCTATTCCCAGCTTGCGTGGTAGCCCTCCCGGTTTGGGGCCTTCCCTCAACCGGAATAGGTTAAGATGATTACATCCAATGCAACCCCTCAGTTCCGGCACATATTAGCCATGAACAGATTGACAACCATGGAGGAGCTCTATGAAAGAGCTCGTTATATTCAAACCCAAATGAAGGATTCACCCATCATGGGCATGTTTGAACCAAAGCCAAAGTTGTTCAAGAAAAATACAAATGTCAACAATAGCGGGCCCACGACTGAGGGCACCATCATCAATGAGCAGGTTGGCGCGGTCGGCAACCCAACACCTTTTCGCCAATCTAACCCACGACCCCCGCCACCTCCATCACAAGGCACCCTATTCAATTCACCCCCACAACACCAATTTACTCCTCAACCTTCCCTTGCTCCTCCACAAAACCAAGCGCCCCACGTAGATCCCTCAGCTCCGCAATAGTACCACCAAGTACCGCCACCCACTAACTATGGCCCGTAACAACAACAGCAAAGGAGACCACTTGGCCCCAAAAGGGCCCATTATCCGCCATTGCCAGAAAGCCTCCCAGACATATTCAATGCCTTAATGGCCGCCAATTTGCTCATGCTACCAAAGGAAAGGGCCGCGTGGCCCGCTAATGTTGACACGTCCCGCTATTTTGTTTTCCACCGCTCTCCTGGCCATAATGTCGACCATTGCTTCCATTTCAAGGATTACATTTATGATTTAAATGACCAGGGTGGCATTAATTGGGATGAGATGAAACAGTTTATCGCCACTATGAAAGAAAGAAAGCCTCCTCGGTAACAGCAGGCTCAGCAGCCACAGCAACCAGCTCCAGCACCTCAGCAGGATATGGGGATTGTCCACAACCCACTGCCAGAGCACCCGCCGAATCAGCACGTGAACCCTGTCACGTCTCTCCGTGAGGTGGAGAGAGGACAGGGATGGCATGAAGAAAATGCCTCTGTCGGGGCATTTAATCATAATCCAAATCAACCTCCGCGCCTTTTGCGCACGCTTCCTTCTTCTTCTACTCCCAAATTGAGCCGAGCTCTTATACGCCCCGTTAATCCACCTGCTCCCACCAATTCTCCATCCTTGCCAACCCGATCTCTCCTTACCCGCTTATCGCCTCCGCAGCCTACCACGCAGCAAACTCCGCCATCCACCACCAACCCTTCACCTTCGCCATCTAGACCACTCCTTATCCGCTCACCACCAACACCTGTCACATCTACCACCATTACTCCCCCACCGGCAAGGATCCCTCCACCATCAGTCTCCCCATCTTTTATACCCAGATCTCTCCTCATTCCGCCCACTAACCCTTCCCACGCTCGGGCGCCCTTTCCTACTCCTACGCCTCCTGCGGGGGCTTCTTCGTTGAACTCCTCTCCACCACCACCCACGGGAGTTTCTTCTTTAAACACCCCTCCACCACCTCTTAACGCCAATACACCCTCTTCTTCTTCCAACCCTCCTCCTTTACTTGCCCCGACAGAGGCACGGCAGAACGTGGCACCGCTCCGCAGTGGACGGATGTTCCAGCGCATCTTTCCCCAAAGAGAGCAAGAGCCCGTGCAGGGGCTTAATGAACAAGAACAGGAGCAAGAGTCTGTGCCCGGCACTCAGTATGATTTGTTAAAGCATCTTGACCGGACTCCAGCAAGGATTTCAATATTAGAACTGATCAAAAGGTCAACCACTCATCAGATGGCCCTGAAAGAATATCTGCAGAAGGTCATGGTCAACGAGGACATTCCGGTCGAGCAGATAACCACAGTATTAACGCCCGCTAGCACTTAGCCGGCGATTACTTTTCATGAGCATGAACTGGCACCACTCTCAGCAAGGAAATATGCTCTATGTATTACGGTGGATATTAATAAGGTGGCGGTGAAACAATGTCTAGTGGACACTGGGGCATCTATCAATGTATTGCCGCCGAGCACTTTGAAGATGTGCGGCATTCCTGAAAACCTGATTCGGTCATCTACCATAACAGTCACAGCATATGACAATACCAAGAAGCCTCCTCTAGGCATGATCACATTAAAAGTCAGTTTGGGTCCAGCTACAATCACATCAGACTTTCATATCTTGGACATGGATCCAACATTTAATGGCATTCTGGGCCGCCCCTATATTCAACAACTCGACGCAGTGCCCTCCACAAATCATCAGTGCCTCAAGTTTCCACACAAGGGCCGCATTATCAAAGTTACCAGTATGCCAATTCTACCAAAGGAAGATATACACCTGGCTTTATCAGTTCCTTCTATTTGGCCTACCAACAAGCCGTTGCTATCAATGCTAGACCTCCCTCACCCACGGTCAATGTCGCCCGAGACAGTCACGACAATTGCTATGACACCCTTGCCTTCCAAGGGGAAGAAGAAAAAAAGCATGATAAACACCCCTGGCTGGAAAATTCTAATGAAAATGGGGTATCAAAATGGCAAAGGTCTGGGTGCCAGTTGTCAAGGCAGGACTAGGCCTATTAAGCTTCAGAAATTGATTACACGAGACGGCCTGGGCTACAAAGGGCCGGGCAAAAATGAAGATGAACCATGGGCAGTTATGACATCCACCTTGAAGACAGATCGCCAGTCGCTTACTTGGACATTGAAGACACATTTTGTCACAGGTGGCGTTCAGAATCATGAGCAGACTACAATAATCACCTCCATTCTAGACTGTCAAGATGTTCATGCGAGACAGTTTGCTCGCCATATTGCACCATTGGCCACTTATAAAGCCCTGGAGTCTCTAAGGCCTGATAAAAGAAGGAAGATGGATGATCCAGAGTGTGATTGGTACAGATGGTTCGATATGTATGATATTACTATTGCCTTGAGCCGTCTCTTTATGCCTACTGATCCTGAATGGCCGCCACTAATACATGAATTGATTGAAAAGTTGGCTGTGATTACAGATAAGAGGCAGTTGCTGAGTGACTACACTGACATTGGAGAGCCAGATGTTCCATATGAAGAAGGTTTTACAATAGACAGGCTGTGAGCCGGCCTCTTTTCCCTCACTTATATGCATCCGTTTCTTCTTGTTTATCTACATTCTCAATTGTTCTCTCGCGTGCCGAAACCGCCGCCAATTATGATCAGCTTTTCTCCAGATTCACTGCAGATTTCTCTCCCGATTCCTCCCTTGCTCCTCGAGCAATTCTCTAAACTCTCCATCACACCCCCGCGCGGGTCATCTCTGATTCAATCTTTCTCCAAGCTTTCAACCTCCACTCCTCCTGCTATTCTCCCTTCACATTGCTTTCTTCTAGAAAAGGAAAATAAAAATGAAGATAAAGATAAAAATGAAAAAAAACGCCAAAATACCAACTCTTCAGTCCTCCATCTCCGTTGAGGAGACTTCTTATCTCTTTTCCGAGTGTGTCCAGACCCAGGGGCCACTCTTCCATGATTCATTGATAAATCTTTTCTCCCCCTCTGGTGAGGGGTCTCCTTCTGTATCACCTCCTGTATCCACTTTTTCACCTCCTTCCTTCAATCAAGCTAGTTGTTCTTCTCCTTCTAATAAAATTCATGGGGTAGATCTTCATAAGAAATCCAAGGGTAAGCAGATTCCCCGTAGGTTTCTGTTGGAGTTAGCCAGAAGGTGCCAGGCTTGTTTAGCTCTTCCCGAATTTTTGGAAAATCCGATCATCCTGCCAGAGTTGGAATATGAGGATACTAATGTTTCTTATGAGGGTTTTGGTGTCTATGAAATTATGAATGATGAAGACCCTATTGAAGAGGGGAATGAAAGTTATGAAGAATATGAGGACGAGGCTGATGCCTTTGCCAGTGGCATGAGAAGATTCGATGAACCATCAGCCTCCGTAGAAGAGCCTACCAAAGAAGTTAATCTGGGTACGAAAGAAGACCCTAGGATTGTCCTCATCAGCAAGAATTTGCCACCCTCCGAAGAGGAGGCGCTTATTTTGGTACTTCAAGAATACAAGGACACGTTTGCGTGGAGTTATGAGGATATGCCTGGATTAGACCCTGCGCTCGTTGTACATCGACTTACACTTAAGCCGGGGTCTGTCCCGGTCAAACAACGGTTGAGACGTTTCCACCCTAACATGGCTCTAAAGATGAAAGAAGAGGTCGACAAGCTTCATAAGGCTAGATTTGTTAGAGTTATCCTCTATCCTAACTGGGTGACTAACATCGTCCCGGTCATGAAGAAAGATGGAAATGTTCGGATTTGTATAGACTTTCGGGACCTCAACCGTGCGTGTCCTAAAGATGACTTTCCCCTCCCTCATATTGATGTTCTGATTGATAATACGGCAGGATTTGAGACTCTCTCTTTCATGGATGGTTTTTCAGGTTATAATCAGATTCGCCTGGCTGAAGAAGACCAAGAGAAGACATCATTCACTACACCATGGGGTACTTACTGCTATGTGGTCATGCCTTTTGGACTCAAGAATGCTGGAGCCACCTATCAGAGGGCTATGATGGCAATTTTTCATGATATGATCCATATTTATATTGAGGTGTATGTGGATGACCTGGTAGTAAAATCAAGGACAAGGATTGAGCATCCTGGGGTTCTAGCTAAAGTCTTGTAAAGATCACGAGAGTATCAATTGAAAATGAACCCCAAGAAGTGTGTATTTGGCGTTTCATCAGGGAAATTGCTTGGATTTATTGTTAGCAAAAGGGGAATTGAAGTTGATCCCAATAAGGTGAAGGCCATCAGAGATATGCCTCCTCCCAAGAATTTGAAGGAAGTTCGAGGATTAATCGGGAGGTTACAATTTATTCGCCGCTTCGTCTCCCAGCATTCACAAAGATGCAGGCCGTTTTATGAGCTTACTAAGCCGGGGGTCAAGTTTAATTGGGATGATAAGTGTCAGGCAGCTTTTGACGGATTGAAGGATTATCTGGCCAATCCTCCTGTCCTGAGGCCGCCAATTCCGGGCAAACCACTTATCCTCTATGTTTCTGTCCTAGATGACTCCGTAGGTGCTGTCTTAGCTCAAGTGGATGAAGAAGGTAAGGAGAGGGCAGCATACTATTTGTCTAAACTTCTCAACCCGTGTGAGCAGAGGTACTCAGCTATGGAGAAGACTTGCGCTACTTTAGTCTGGGTAGTTCAGAAGTTAAAACATTATTTCTTAGCTCACGAGGTTCACCTCATTGCTCGCATGAATCCGATTAAATTCCTTCTTGAAAAATCTATTCTTACCGACCGATTGGCACGCTGGCAAAGCTTCCTTTCACAGTTCGATATCACTTACATTCAACAGAAATCTATCAAAGGTTATGCCATCGCCGAACATCTTGCTCACCACCCTCTACCCCGATTTGATCCTGTCAATTCAGAGTTCCCAGATGAAGAACTGATGTCCATCAATCAACCCCATGATCCTATGTGGACATTACATTTTGATGGAGCTCTAAATTCTCAAGGAAGAGGGATCGGCATGGTTCTTTTAACACCAGAAGGGTTCACCATCCCATTTGCTGCTCAGCTCACTTTCCCTGTCACAAACAATATAGCTGAGTATGAGGCTCTTTTGGCCGGTCTTCAAACCGCTCATAGATATGGTGTTACCCAATTACGAATTGTTGGTGATAGTCAGCTCATTCTGTGCCAGGTGCTTGTCAAGTGCCGCACTATCAATCCTAAGCTCAAGCCCTACCAGGAACTTGCTTCAGCTTATGCCAAACTCTTTACCAAGTTAATCTTCATTCATGTTCCTCGAAGCCAGAACATCCTAGCCGACGCTCTTGCCTCTTTGGCCTCTGCTCTAGTCTTCCCTCCTGAGCGTGATTTTCATGTTCCTCTCATTCATCAGCGTGACACTCCAGCTATTAAGGATCGTGCATTCCTCGATATTAGGGATAAGGTGCTCGAGAAGGTCAAGCGGAGTGAAGCTCTTAAAGGTAAAGAGGTCATGCTATTGGATTGGCAAGAAGAGTTGGCTGATGAAGAGAAACCTTGGTATTATGAGATTGCCAGGTATTGCAATGATCAGTCCTATCCCGAGGAGGCCACAGCAGAAGAGAAGAAAGCAATCAGAAGAGTGGCTCAACGTTATGTTTTGCTTGGAGGTGTGCTCTATAGGAGAGGGCTCACGGGTGTTTTATTAAGATGCCTCGACGATGATGAATCTTGAAAAGTTGTGGAAGAGGCGCATTCTGGAGTGTGTGGTGGCCATGTGAATAGCCAGATGCTAGCTAAGAAGATCCTTAGGCTAGGTTTCTATTGGCCAACTCTAGAAGAGGATTGCTCCATCTATGTTCGAAGGTGTGTTAAGTGCCAACTGCACGCCGACAAAATTCATTCTCCTGCTTCTTCACTCCATCCTATGTCCTCCCCATGGCCTTTCTCCATGTGGGCTTTTGATATCATTGGACCTCTTGGTGATTCGAACCTCCTAACCAAGCAAAAGTCATTCATCCTAACGGCAACGGAATACTTCACCAAGTGGGCGGAAGCGGAAGCATTCGTGGAGATCAAAGCATCAACTGTCTGCAAGTTCATAATGAAGAACATCATCGCAAGGTTCGGCATCCCAAGTACCATCGTCACCGACAATGGACCTCAATTCATCTCTCAAGAGCTCAAGGATCTCTGCAACAAGTATAACATTGCATTGCATCATTCTTCTCCTTATTATCCGCAGGGCAATGGCCAGGCAGAGGCCACTAATAAAACTTTGATCAAAATCGTTAAAAAGACGTGTGAGGCTAATAAATTTTCGGATTGGCCAGACAAGCTGGTTGAAGCTCTCTGGGCCTATCGCACTTCCATTCGTACCCCTACTTGCCCTTACGTATGGAACGGAGGCGGTAGTCCCTTATGAGATTCTCATTCCATCTCTGCGAGTACAATTGGACAAGGAACTCTCTATTGATGAGCGTCGTGATTCGCTCCTTGCCCAGTTGGAACTCCTAGATGAGAAGCGTCTGGTCGCCGCTGAGCATGCGCGCGTTTATCAAAACAGGCTGTCACGTTTTTATCAAAAGAAAGTAATTGAAAGAAAATTCAAAGTCGGTGAGATGGTAATCAAGAGAATCTTCGTAAAACCTGGTGGGTCCAGTTCAAAACTCCAACCAAACTGGGAAGGACCATTTGTTATAAAAGATGTTTATCCTGGCAATGCTTATAAACTGATTAATGCTGAAGGGCAAGAGCTAACTCATCCTTGGAATGGTCTATACCTTAAGAAATACTATCCCTAATTCAAAATTCAACAAAAAAAATAGAAATTTTCCAAAATCCAAAAAATATATATAGAAATTTTCCAAAATCCAACAAAAAAAATATAGAAATTTTCAAAATCCAACAAAACAAAATAAAAATTTTCAAAATCTATCCAAAAAAATAGAAATTTTCCAAAATCCAAAAAAAATAGAAATTCTCCAAAAAGAATGAAATTTTCAAGATGGTTGCGATGATTGCAAGGACGCAAGGTCCGAAAGGTTAAAATTCAGTATTCATTCATCAGTCTTGTTAACTCAAAATGGGGTCGACACCCACACACACTACACGCTTGCCCTTGAACTCAAGCGGTGTAAAATCTGATGGAAAGTCGAAACCTGACTAAAGGTGAAGACAATACCCATTCTTTTCCTCTTCGGCCCATAAGGGAGGAAGGAAGGTCTCGGGGTAGACCCGCCAAGCCTATCCGCCGCCCTAGTAGGTGGAAGTCAGGGCCCAAAAGGGAACAAATGCCACAAATGCCAAGTACAATTAGGTTTTTTTCATCAATGCAAATCAGTCTCGAAGTAAAAGTCAAATCGTGAAAGAAAAGCATGACAAGAGGGCAAAGTCCCCGCAAGGAAAACCTTGGGCGTATGCATGCAATATAAAAGAGGCAAAAGGCAATAAAATTTTCCTACGCCAAAGACCAAACCCCAACAGGCATAGGGTAGGGGAGGTAGTTTTACCTTGAGCTTTTCAGAATCCCTTATGGGCTTCCTTATATTTTCTTCCATCTCTTTCTTGGTGGTAAGTCATAAACCAGCAGAATGGTCGAGACCGACCTAGGAAATTGCACCGGGCGAGATCTTGCGTATAAGTTTAACCACTGGCACGTCAACTCCATTTTTGATTAATCAAGAAAGGTCAATGAATCCTCAATGATGACCATGTAGGACCCAGTGCCCTAGTAGCTTTGTCAACCTAATGCTGAAAACAAGAAAATTAACGCCTTTGAATAAGGCACCTTTTCTGAAATTAACGCCTGTTGAGAAGGTCATCTTTTTTTAAAATAACGCCCTTGTGTGGGCCATCTTTTCAACAAAATTTAAAAACGTTTTCAAATTAACGCCGTCACCTAGGGCGTCTTTTGTTTAAATAACAACCTAATCTAAGGCGCGTCTTTTGAAAAATAAAAGAAAAAAATAAATACAAAAGGAAAAGAAAAGAAAAGAGGAAATGGGGTTTATTCTTCATGTGCGTGCTTGCATTATTGCAAAGGGCATCTTGATTATTGTTTGCATACGTGTGCTTGCGTGTTGTATCTCCCTTTATTGGTTATTTCATTTACCTTATTTGATTAAAGACTTGGCCCCTTGACCCGCTATCCAGGTCAAAAGTAAAGGCACCCCTTGCTTATTGAGCAAGGGGCCAAGTCAAACAGATGAATTAACCTGTTTATTCAAGTGTGAACCACAGCTGCAGGTACAGGGCAAAGTAAAGTAAAGCAAAGAACGTGGAAAAGAAGCAAAATACACAACCACAAGTACACAAATACATAAGTGCTCAGGTAACAAAAATGCCAATCTCATATATATATACATCATGAATATCTGAGTACAGGTGTGAGGGTGGAGGAGTACAAGTAAGTCTCTCAGCTCTCGCCTCCACCCTCCTCTCTCCTACTCTCTACCTCGTCCTCGCCGTCCCGAGGAGGCGCTGGTGGAGGGGGCATGGGCCCCCCTGAAGAAGATGGAACTCGAACCTGGCCCCCTACCTCGCTCCTCTCTCAAAGGGAAGAACCCGCCACAAAGGTGGAGCTGGTGAAGGAGTACCCCGCAGCACGCGCTCGCTCACGCCCTCGCTGGAGACGCTCCTCAGACACTCGTAGCCACTCCTGAGAAAGGGCCAGCTGTGTCCTCAAGTCTGCCAACTCACTCTCGCGCTCCGCCACCTGCTCCTGGTATCGGGCACGGTCCGTCTGCTGCTGCTCGTGGTGCCGGTCACGGTCCGCCAGGTGCTCCTCTCGCTCTCGAGCGCGCTCTCGTCGCTCCAGCTCAAGAGCAACCCGCAGCTCTGCCACGTCCTGAGGCAGCTCCTCCCGTCACCTCAGGGACCGCTCCAGCTCTGTAATCCGCTGCTCGCGGATCGCCAACTCTGTCCCGGCCAGGGCAGCCTGGGTACGTGCCGCCTATAACTGTCTGGTCTGCAAACAGGTAAACAAATCATCAGTTCCACAGTTCAATAATTCATGAAATAAGCAATGCATGGCTGAAAGTAAATCACTCACCTGGGCAGTCATCGCCTGTTGTCCCTCGCAGACGCAAGTGAGAGCGGCTCGAAGCTCCTCAGTCTGAAAAATGAATTTCATCAGTGCACATTGAAATATATAATCAATAATTGAATGAGGTTTGAGTTTTGGATTCTACCCGTGAGGCGAGGTCGCGCTCTGCAGCCTCGGCCCGTGTGACCGCTCCCGCTAGCTACTCCGCTAGTGCGGTCACCTCTGCACTAGGTCCCCTCGAGCTGGAGGCTTCCCCTGCATCTCTCCCTATGGCTCCCTCCTGGGCACGCTGCATTTATTGAAATCATCAGTGGCTAATCATCAATAATTCAACAAAAATTCATTTGCATATAGAAATAATTTAAACACTCACCAAGGTCTCGAGGTCGGCCCGTGTGGCAGCTAGCTGGTCCTCCAGGCTATGTAGATGGGCCTGTGCATCCATCGCCGCTATGTCCCGTGCATCCTGCATACATTACATATTAGTCACATGATAGATACATAAGCATTTGCATTTAATTTAGAAATAATTGCATTCATACATACCCCTAGGACCCTCATCTGGGGTCGGCCGGCGTATACCTCCCAGTAGCGCCGGAGGTACTCGGAGCTGTCGGTCGCCTGGGAAGTGACTCGGGTCCCGCCTCGCCCCCAGTCGGCATACTGGTCCTCGAACCGCACCCTCCAGTCAATCGCCTTCGTGCGACCGTGTGTCTTCTTTCCGATTCCTCGCGGCTCCCCGATCTCTATCCACTCTTGGTGTAGGCCCAGGGTCCTCATCACCAGTCTAAGCCGTAACGGCTCGATCTCGCTCAAGCAGTGAACCCAAAGCTCATGCTCAAAGCGAGGTCGCCCTGCTACGACCCATGGCTGGCTCTCGCCGGTCATCCCCTCGTAAGGCCTCCATCGCACCTGCATCCATGAACATGCATGTCATCTCGTCATAATCATAATAAATTCAAATAAACATAAAAAAAATGCATAACATTCATACCAGCGAGGGAGGGAAGTCTCGAAACTCTCTCCGTAGCACCCACAACTCATAGCCGAGTGGGGCACCGAAAACGACCGGCAGCCAGCGCCGTGCTAGAGGGAAAGCACCCTCACCTCCTAGTCGTGGGTCGGCGCGCCCCATGGGCATGTACAGATGGCTCCAAACCTGCATCCATGCATTGCATTAGTGAGGCATTCACATGCATAAAAAAGAAGAAAAGAAAAAGAAAGAAAAAATATATATAAGTGCATACCTGCAGAAAAGGTGAGAAGCCACTGACGGTCGTCTCTCGTCCTGTCCCCGTGGACAGGTCGGCTAGTAGGTGCGCCAGCAGCGCCGCTCCCCAGGCGTGTCTGCCGACTCCCTCTAAATCCTCGAGGATCCCTAGGAATCGGCAGTTGATGACGTCGCCCTTCGTGCCGAGCAATAGCCTCCCGAGCAGCAGTAGTAGGAACCTCCTCAAGTCTCGGTCTGCTCTCTCCCTGTCGGCTGGGTCCTGGCAATAGACTGCCCTAGCCCCATCGATAAACCTCTGTGAGAACTGCTCTAAGGACTCCCCTGACCTATGCCTAGCATCCCCTAAGCCCATCACTGTAGTCAGGTCGGTGCGGAAGATAATCCTACACTCGCTAGGTGTCTCGTAGACCATCTCTAGCCCTAGCAGCCTCTCGGCCAGCTCGGTATAGTCTGGTAAGGTGATCCCGCTCACTGCCTCCCCGTCTACCCTAAGTCCTGTGATCCTAGCTACATCCTCCAGGGTAGGAACCATATGTCCCCAAGGCATGAGGAATGCCCGGCTAGTCCTATCCCATCTCTCCCTCAGAACCTGGATAAGTGGTAGGTCTGGTCTAAATGGCTCTATGCTAAGGAAGGCCCCAAACCCCATAGCATCTACCCTGGCTCTCTGGAACTCGGGGAGGCCGTAATATGCTGCCCGGACCATGACCCAGGAGATCCGTGTCCTCATCAACCCCTGCACGCTTAAAGAAAGAAATTTTGGCTTAATTAATCAATTATTCTGGTTGAAATTCACTTAATTGCCTTGGTTGAAATTTTGATGTTTGATTTAATTAATGACCATCCCCAGGTCGTGGTTTGTTTAATTGGCGCCCCTGAGGAGGGCGTGGTTTCTAAGTGAGCTTTGAATTAACGACCTACCCTAGGTCGTTGTTTATCTATGAGACGCCCCGGTGGGAGGCGTGGTTGAGGTTAATTTCTAATTCCTAAAAGGTTTTCCAATTGACGCCTGTCCCAAGGTCGTCATTTGCTTAAGTAACACCCCTGTGTAGGGCGTTTTCTGTTAAAATGGGTTTTGGGTTTTAATAATTTATTCTGGAATTAATAAATGGACGACCATCCCTATGGTCGTTATCTGTTGAATCGACGCCCCGATGGGGGGAGTTGTTTTCTAGGGTTTTGAAAATAAAATAAAAATAGCATGCGATATAAATCATGGAAAAAATATATAATTGAACAAATGCACGGAATTAACAGCATGATTGATATAAAAAAATGATAATTCAAATGGACGACATGCTACAGGGCGTGTTCTCATGAAATTAATTTGTTTCAAAATAAAGAAAATGAATTGACGACCACAGGTATGGGCGTCTTTTCTTTAATTCACGACACCCATGAGGGCGTCTCTTTTCTGAGTTTCGAGCTTTCTAAACCCGAGGGCTATGGAAAATACCGAAAAATGAAAATAAATTTGAAAAAAAATGGAAAATGGGTTGGGGGCCTACCTTGTGGCGTTTGGGTTCTTCCCGTGGAGGGCGTGGCTGACGAGGCCGCCGGAGTTGGCCGGGGTGAGGAGCGGCCGCCGCCGTGGCCGGTGGCTCATCACCGTCTTCGTGTTCACCGTCACCACCTTCCTCCTCACCGCCGTCTTCTCCTTCTCCGTTGCCCTCTTCGTCTTCGCCATCATCATCTTCTTCGCCTCGTCCTTCGGCCTCGTCACCGGCTGTCACCGTCGGAGCCTCCTCGGCCGTCGGATCTTCCTCGGCCGCCGCGGGGGGGGGGGGGGGGGGCATCCTCGTGGGCATGTTCGCCCTCCAAATCCATGACCTCCGGTGCGGCCACCCTCTGTCGTTTAAGTCCGCCGGCCATGGTTAGGGCTAGGGTGTAGAGAGGGGTGTAGAGAATGAGAGAAGAGATAGAGGATGGGAGATTGTGGGTTCGGTTAGGGTTGCAGTGGGAGAGAAGAAAGAAAGAAGGAAAAAGGACGAAGGAAGAAGAAGAAAGGAGGGAAAGTTAAGTCGAACGGTCAAAAAGAATTCACGACTTGAGGAAGGACGTTTCTTATGGAATTGACGACTGAAACCAGGGCGTTTCTTGATAATTGACGACATTGCTTAAGGCGTTATTTTTGTTTGCATGGGGAATGATAACCGTCGTCAGACGCATTCAATGGGGATTGATTGATGTGATGGGAGTGATGATTACTGTTTCTGAGTAACGACTATGCTTGAGGCGTTATTTATATAAAATGTGACTTTGCTGAAGGCGTTACTTTTGGAATTTCAACGAATACTTTTTGGAATATAAATCGAATTAACGCTTTGTCTTAAGACGTTATTCAGTTAACGCCCACAGGTGAAGGCGTCAATTATGAGAGATCAATCATTGAAGATGGCGTATTCTGAGGCGTCATTTATGGAATTAACGACATTGGCTGAGTCGTTATTTGCAACAGAACCACAGGTTATTGGAAGATTTGATCATAATCATTGTGTTATGGCTCAATCAGAATATTATCATTGATTTATTAGAAGAAAAGATTACACTGTTTCAATGAGCTATTTTGGGCCTCAAGCTTCTTAAAGCAATTACATAAGATTTCCACTGTTCTCTGTCTTCTTCTAAGTTCTCCACAGGATGATGAGCCTTGTTGATTTTCCACAGAGCTTGGATAGTTGTGCACTCTTCTCCATCTTCGTTGCTGCCAATATCACGTGTCTTGATCGGAGGGAGATGAGATGGATCTTCAAGCATTTGCCGTGTAAGCCCAAGTTGAGGAAGGCACCGATGTGAGTTATACAGAACGAATTCTGAAGCGCCTATGAGTCTAAGGTCCGTCCCGGGAGAGAATCGTGCGCGGAGTTCTTGAGTCTTGAGTATTCCCGGGGCGCAAGTAAAAAGGTTCTTTGGCATTACCTTGAGATGTCCTCTCCATTCCACTCTCTTTTTGATTTGAGGTATCCGGTTCATCACCCTATTGCTTATTCCTAATGAACCGGTCATGTAAGAGAGTGGGCTTTTTGAGAAGATTCTAGAAGGTTGTTGGGTCTCCTCACATGGATCGAACTTGAAGTGGAGATCTACCCAACTTGAGAGTGCTAGCATGCATCCATAGATGGGTCTTCCCATTGCCGCCGAGGTAAGCCCGCTATAGAGATAGGCTAGAATTGCCGGTCCCGCTCTCTCTCCTTCCCATAGGCTCACTATTGCGCTTATTTGGGTTTCCTCTAAGAAGTCTTCCGTGGATGGAAATAGGATCGCTCCTGCCAAACACACCACGAAAGTTTTTGCCACCCGCTCTATCTTTTCGTTTTCTTTAGCTTGATTGGATCTCTTGTAGACCCAAGAAGCAAGCTTTAAGAGATTGATTCCCTTGGAAGCTTTGATTTGGTTCACTAAGTTTGGGCTGGGAATTAAACTTGTTAGTAGCTCATGTGAAGAAATTCTCTTGGCATGATGGCCATCTTTTCCTCTTCTCCTTGCTTCATCTTCTTTAGGCCCAAGAACATCTCTAGTTCTTCTAACAGGATTGTGGCTTCAAAAGTTGAGAATAGGAAGGTATGAGTGGAAGGGTGCCATATTTCTATTAGAGCTCCTATGGCAGCCCAATCAAGGTGAATCTGGTCATAATGTTTGGCATGAGTGACTAGGGTTAAGAGGTGCCATCTTGCTAAGTAGACCCTCATGTCTGAAGAGAACTTGGAGAGAAGAAGAGGTAGCCACTTAATCTTTGTGAATCTCCTGGCTCCTGGAACATTTGGATAATCCTGTAGGTAAAAGAAAGGAACAGAGAGAAAGATGAGAATACAGAACAGAAGGACTATGAAGATATGAAAGAAAGAACAGAAAGAAACAATTCCACTTTACCTGGTTCATGGCAATTCGACTGCTGATATGCCCATTGATTTCGGTTAGTCTGAGAGTGGAACTCTTGGATCTTTTAATAGCTCTCTCCATCTTTGGTCTGCAAGTAGAGCTTGAGCAGTCGCAGCACCTGTGAACAGACAGAGGAAGCAGAAGAAGCAGGAATTCGATGAATGTGCTTTGCTCATAAGGAAGTTTCTACCTTTTTATAGAAGTTTGGAGAGTTTAATGCCCGTTCGGAGTTGCAGGTTGATTACAATTAGGATTGGGCTTAGCTTTCGAATCGGAGACGGAAGCACGTTGTTAATTAACGTCCTCTCTTGGGGCGTCAATTGTTGAATTGACGACGTGACCGAGGTCGTGTTTTATTTCGCGTCTCCAGAAGGGTCATCTTCTTCTTGAACTTTCACCTCAATCAACGCCTTGATGAAGGGCGTGTTTTATCTTTAGACGCCTTGATGTCATTTGTCTCTTATGAATTTGACGCCATGAACTCCAGTCGTTATTTTGTTGACTTGCATATTTGATTCTCCATATGCTTTAAGTGCTATCTTTTAATTGGAGTTATTTTTGGTTAAGCACTTATGATCATATTTTGCTTTGCTTTGAGATAACTAATGAATTTTCAAGTATAGAAGATTACAGAGTTCGAGGAGCATGGGTCACTCGTGGGAGTATCATCGCTCTGCTTTTGTATTTTCTTTCCTGTAAGCATTGTTACTATATGGTATCTACGCTATTATAGCATATCAAGGACCTTGTGGTTCTGATGAACCTGGAATTTGAGTTCCCCTTCATCAAAAACAGTGATAATTCTAGGAGAGTCTTGATCACACGGATAGGCCGTTGAGTCATTAAAGGTCTGGGACGATGGTTCCACTTTCTGGGTTGATGCGCGGAAAAATGGGCTTCGGCTTAGTGTCAGCTCAGAGATTTGGATTCTTGACCAAATCTAGATGGCTTAGCAATATTATCCTTGATTATTTTCTATTTTTTAGTTTGTTTTATCTTTTTCTTTTAGCCCAGCATGCATCATGTAGGGCTTTGAGCTTCATGATGAAAATCTTCATATTATGGCAATAATGAAGGTCACTCGTTCTTGATTGAGTTGACATGAGATATTCCATTCCAAATTGAGTACTTTATTCTCTCTGAAGCCGCTCAGGCTATTTCCTTGAAACTGTTCCTTTGCTGGATCTTCATCTCAATTCCCTTTATTTTTCTGTAAATCCACCTTGGTTGTAGCACGTCCACATTGGCTGGTAACTGCTCTCCAATGGTGTCTCCCTGTCGTGCCCACGTGAACATTTTATTTACTTAGTTTAGTATCCTTTATCCAGCAAATCGATGCTTCCTTGGAATCACCTAGAGTTGTTTCACTCAGAATCTTGGAAAGATTTCCAATGCTTAGTGTCTGAGGCGTGTCACATCACACCTTGGCATCTACTTATCAGTTCATTCCACCTTCATTCCGTCTCACTCCCTTGCAAAGCAGACGCCAAGGCGGGGCAGCTGTAGACACGCCAAAATTGACGCTATGTTGATCAAATCTCATGCCACTATGTTAACGCCCCAAAGTGAACTTTAATATTTCTATAATATAAAGTTTTTCTATTTTTGTGTGTTTTTGTGATTTATTCTTGGGTTTTTGGTGATTAACGACTTGAAGAATGGCGTGTTTTAAATAGCGACCTAATCTGGGGCGTGTTCTTAAGAAAGGACGACCACAGGGAAGGGCGTCAATTCCTGGTATTTTACGAGTCCCACCCCGATTGAAATCAATGATTAACGTCCTTCCATAGGGCGTGTTTTTGTTTAACGCCTTTGCTTCAGGCGTCTTTTCATAATTTTCAAATAACGAAAGCTTTTATTACCAAAATTGAATCCAGGAAGTGACGTCTTGATCCAGGTCGTGTTTTGAATTAACGCCCTTGAGCAGGTCGTCAATTCTGAATTGACGCCCTTTGGTAGGTCGTGTCTCACCCTTTCGTGTCCTGCTTAAACTCACCTTTCCTAAAGAGTTCCCTGCCTTTCTTGATCACCTTGCTCGATCTGGGAACTAGAGTCCTTGCCGTTAACGACCACTGCCTATTCTTACCTTCCCAAATCTGTGTTTAGCTTGATCAAAACCCTATAAAAGAGTCCCCTGGTTGATCTCGCGCGAGGTTACACAGGTTAGAGAGGACACAGAGAGGTTATCGTGTGCGAGGTTAGACAGAGAGAAAGAGACAGACATATACGCACACACAGAGAGGTTAACGGGTGCTGGCGATTGAGATTAAGAGCTATTGATCTCTTCTGCTTCCTCCTGCTGCCACATCCGAAGCAAAGTGTTTTCCCTTTACTGTTTACAGGAACAGCAGGGATCTTTTCTTATCTTCGTTTGTTGTTTGTCTTCATTCATCTCTGTTCATCACCATATTCTCTTCCTTGCATTAGTTTTCATTGCATCTCTTCTCCTCTCCCTAATTCTCTAGGGGTTTTAAAAACAAACGAAAGGTGCACACTTTATGCTCTTCTTTCATCACCATCTTGCATCTTTGGATTGATACTACACTCACGTTTGGCTGATCTCTTTTTCTTTTATTTGTTTGTTCTTTGTTCAAAGGTAATCAAAGAGGAAAACCCCCTTCATCGGCCGGCCGATAGAAGGTGGAGGAAGGAACCACATCCATCCCGCATCCTATTATCACCAGGTATTCACGATCATCTTTTCTTCTTATTGTGGTAACCCCTCTGGCGATCACTCTCCTTAGTAGCACCACGTGCTCTTTTACTCCCTTTTTCATTATTCTTATGCATATGCATTATTATTATTTTTGTCTTAAAAGTGGATTATTTTCCATGATTCACACCGTGAAGAAGAAAAATGGCCAGATCCGTATATGTGTTGACTTCCGAGATCTGAATAAAGCCTGTCCCAAGGATGACTTTCCGGTGCCAATAACGGAAGTCATGATTGATGCTACAACCGGTCATGAGGCCCTGTCATTCATGGATGGGTCATCCGACTACAACCAGATATGGATCGCGGAGCATGACCGGGTCCACACTGCATTCTGAACCCCTAAAGGCATTTATCACTACAAAAGGATGCCGTTCGGACTAAAGAATGCTGGCGCAACTTATCAGTGCGCAATGACCAAAATATTTGATGAGTTGCTCTACCACAAGGTCGAGTGCTACATAGATGATCTGGTGGTCAAGACCAGAAGAAAAGAAGACCATCTACATGACCTCTGACTCATTTTTTAGAGGCTTAGGTAGTATGAATTGAAGATGAACCCTATGAAATGCGCGTTCGGAGTATCGAGCTAAAAATTGTTGGGTTTCATTGTCAGATACCGGGGAATCGTGATAGACCCCGCGAAGATCAAAGAAATTCAGGAGCTACCTGCACCAAGGAACCTCTCCGAGCGGAGATCACTGCAGGGCCGCTTGACTTATATCCGGCGGTTCATTTCCAATTTGTCAGGGCGATGCCAGCCTTTCCATAAATTGATGATGAAGGATGTTCCCTTTTACTGGGATGAAGATTGCCAGATAGCCTTTGACAAGCTAAAAGACTATCTGAAGACTCCTCCAGTGCTGGGCGCACTGGTGAAAGGATGACCGTTGATATTATATATAGAAGCCACACACAATTCCCTGGGGGCAATGTTGGCCCAGAATAATGAAGAAGGGAAAGAACAAGCCCTCTACTACCTCAGTCGGAGACTGGTCAGAATTGAGGAGAAATATACTTATATTGAGAAGATCTGTCTAGCACTGGTCTTCGCAGTCAAGAAGCTTCGACACTATATGTTGTCGCATGAAATCAGCTTGGTTTCCAAAGAGGACCCGCTGAAATATATTATGTCCCAGCCGGCACTCAAAGGTCGCTTAGGCAAATGGGCGGTGATCCTTATGGAGTTTGACATCTCCTATGTGCCCCGAAAGGCTGTCAAGGGCCGAGCTATTGCAGACTTCTTCACCGAGCACCCAGTACTCGGGGATTTCCCGCTGGAACCGGAGCTTCCTGAAGATGAAACACTGGAAGCCGCTCAAGTACAGCCCTCCTTGTGGCAGCTATATTTTGATGGCGCTTCCAGAATTGACACCTCGGCCACTAGATCGGCCAAGGTCAGAGCAGGAGGAGGCATAGTCCTGAAATCTCCAGAGGGGGAAGTTGTGCATACATCTTGCTCAATAAACAAACCTTGCACAAATAATGAAGCAGAGTATGAAGCCCTAATAATCGAGCTGCAGATCGCACTATCCATGGGAATTCAGATGCTGGAAGCATTCGGAGACTCCATGCTAGTTATAAAACAGCTGGAAGGAGAGTTCGATGTGCGAAAGCAAGAGCTCCTTCCCTACCATCAGCTGGCAACCCGCCTGCTGTCAAGATTCTACTTCATCAGCATCAAGCATGTCGACCGAGGATAGAATGCTTAGGCGGACGCCCTCGCTAAATTGGGCAGTTCTTTGGCAATCCCGCCAGACACAAGCCTGAACATAACAATAATCAACCGTCGACAGGTCCCCAGTGTGACAGAGGTCTTGGCCGACGAACAAGAGATTGGGGTGGCAGCCGTCAAAGAGGTTCAACAGCCCGATTGGCGAGGACATCTCATACGATGGTTCCAGCACCAGTAGCTCCCAAAGGAGAAAGAACAGAGAATGAAACTCCTGAGGGTCAAAGACTCTTACGAGATGAGAAACGGAACCCTGTTCCGAATAATGGCAGATGCCCGAAGAAAAGTTCTACTTCGTTGCTTGTCTTCAGCAGAAGCTGGGCAGGTGATGCAAGAAGTCCACGCGGGTTCAGCTGGAGCGCACCAGGCCGGCCTGAAAATGAAAATTGAGACAAAGAAATTGGGTTACTATTAGCCCACTATGTTTGATGATTGCTACAAGTTCGCCAAAGCTTGTCAGAAATGTCAAGAACACGCCAATGTGTCGAGAAGACCGCCAGTGCCACTACACCCCACCATACCGAGCTGGCCGTTTGCTCAATGGGGCACGGACGTGGTAGGGCCACTGCCATCATCTTCATCAGGGTGCAAATACATCTTAGCAGCTACAGATTATTTCTCCAGATGGGCAGAGGTAGTAGCACTAAGAGAAGTGACGGGAGAGTTGGTTGCAAGATTCTTCCAGTAGAACATAATATTCCGGTTCGTGGTTCCCAGCCGAATTATCTCTGATAATGGCAGCCATTTCAGAAACTAGAAGGTTTATCGGCTAGCTGATAAATACAAGATTGACTGGAGGACATCATCCCCCTACAACCCTCAAGCCAATGGACTTGCAGAAACCTTCAAGAAAATGCTATGCACGTTGCTGGCAAAGACTATCAAGTCCAATAAGAAGGACTGGGAAGAAAAGATGTATGAAGCGCTTTGGGCCTATCGTACCGTCTATAAAAGCCCAACCGACTGTTCGCCATTCTCCCTCACATACGGGTCAGAGGCTGTGGTGCCGATTGAATTAGAAGTCCTCTCGCTGCGAGTCACCATCCAGCATGGACTAGCCAGCAGTGAACAAACTAATGCAGAAAGAAGATTGGAAGAGCTTGCCGAGCTCGAAGGAAAGTGTCTCCGTGCGCAACAAAACATTCAACTCTACCAAGCCCGCATGGCCCGTGCTTTCGATAAGCTAGTCAAAGGCCGGGAATTCAAGAAGGGTGACCTAGTGATGGTTAAAAGAAGAGAAGTGATGGCCTCCAACCCCAAAGGGAAGTTGGTCAAAAATTGGGTCGGACCATATATCGTCCGTCGAGTATATGAAGGGGGTGCCTACATCTTGGTAGACCATAAAGGAGTCGTCCAGTTCTCTCCCCTCAACGGAAAGCATATAAAGCTGTATCACACGGTGCAACCGACATTCCCTGAATAATCGGAATACTCTTCATCTTGGTCTAGTGGCACTCCGCCCTGATCGAGCTACCTTCACCTTGGTCTAGTGGCACTCCACCCTGGCCGAGCTACCCTTTACCTTGGTCTTGTGGCACTCCGCCCTGATCGAGCTACCTTCATCTTGGTCTAGTGACACTCCGCCCTGGTCGAGCTACCCTGAACCTTGGTCTAGTGGCACTCCACCCTGATCAAGCCACTCTTACCTTGGTCCAATGGCACTCCGCCCCGATCGAGCTACCCATACCTTGGTCTAGTGGTACTCCACCCTGATCGAGCTACCCATACCTTGGTCTAGTGGCACTCTGCCCTAACCGAGCTCGCATAAAATAAACAACATTGACATTGCGGGCCTTACGCCCGAATCGGCAAAAATCTATCCCTTACGTCAGCATTGTCTCCTTGCTGACGAATAAACCCTTTTCCTCGGCGCAAGACTTTGTGTCCTAGCCAACCCTTCTACAGCATTGCCATTGCGGGCCTTACGTCCGAATCGGCGAAAATCTATCCCTTGCGTCAGCATTGTCTCCTTGCTGACGAATAAACCATTTTCCTCGACGCAAGACTTCGTGTCCTAGTCGACCCTCTCAACGTCCTTCTGTTACATGAGTCCAAAAAAAAGAAAAGAAAACTAGGGTTAAAAATAGAGATACCCCGCCGACCTTGTTCCTAAACTAGGACAAGGGCAAAAATGGCTATAACCCGGCTGCGGTGAAAACCCGAAAGGGCATTGCAGGCAAAATCGGGTACCCCGCCACGTGAAAACCTGAAAGGGTGCATGGGCAAAAGCAAGAGGGGGCTGGCTTTGGTGAAAACCCGAAAGGGCGCTCAAGCCAGTAAAGTGGTAATCTAAAAGTTCCTCTTCTTTCTCCTCTTAATGAAACTCCAGAAGGGACGATCATCAAAAGTCCCACCGGAGATCTTCTACCAAACCCAGGTTCGACCCTCGTCATCATCGGTGAGATCGGTCGATCTCTACCTTTAACTCGGACCTTTCATCCCTATTAATGAGCATACCTTCGCTTCGACATGTAACCCATGTCGATGAACAAACCCGTGTTCGACCCTCGTCATCATCGGCGAGATCGGTCGATCTCTACCTTTAACTTGGACCTTTCGTCCCTGTTAATAAGCATACCTTTGCTTCGACATGTAACCCATGTTGATGAACAAACCCAACTTCGACCCTCGTCATCATCGGCGAGATCGGTCGATCTCTACCTTTAACTAGGACCTTTCGTCCCTGTTAATGAACATACCTTTGCTTCGACATGTAACCCATGTCGATGAACAAACCCATGTTTGACCCTCATCATCATCGACGATATCGGTCGACCTCTATCCCTTAACTTGGACCTTTCATCCATGTTAAGAACCATATAGCCTTTGCTTCGGCATTTAACCAATGTCGACGAACTAAACTAGGGTCCGACCCTTGTCATCATCGACAAGGCCGGTTGGCACTCCAGTAGGCAAGCTCTCCCGTGTTCCGGATTCTCCACGAAGTATAGAAAAGAAACATACAAAAATGGGGTTAAAAATAGAGATAAAATGCCGGCCTTGTTCCTAAACTAGGACAAGGGCAAAAATGGCTATAACCCGGTTGTGGTGAAAACCCGAAAGGGCGTTGCAGGCAAAATCGGGTACCCCGCCACGTGAAAACCCGAAAGGGGTGTGGGCAAAAGTGAGAGGGGGCTGACTTCGGCGAAAACCTGAAAGGGCGCTTGAGTCAGTAATGTGATAAAAAAAAATGAAATGAAATGATGATGTAGTAACGAGGTTACCCTCGTTCGTCATTCCACTCCCACCTACCTTTTCGGCCCTTGTCACCATCGGCAAGACCGGCCGTCCCTTTCGACCCTTGTCACCATCGGCGAGATCGGTCGCTACTCTTTCGAACCTTGTCACCATCAGCAAGACCGACTACCCTTTCGGCCCTTGTCACCATCAGCAAGATAGGTCGCTACTTTTTGGTCCTTGTCACCATCGGCAAGACCGACTACCTTTTCGGCCCTTATCACCATCGGCAAGATCGGCCATCCCTTCCGACCCTTGTCACCATCGGCAAGACCGGCCATCCCTTCCGACCCTTGTCACCATCGGCAAGATCGATCATTCTACCCTTTCGGCCCTTGTCACCATCGACAAGATCGGTCGCTACTTTTCGGTCCTTGTCACCATCGGCAAGACCGACTACCTTTTCGACCCTTGTCGCCATCGATAAGACCAGCCATCCCTTTTGACCCTTGTCACCATCGGCAAGATCTGTCATTCTACCCTTTCGGCCCTTGTCACCATCGGCAAGATCAGTCGCTACCTTTCATCCCTTGTCACCATCGGCAAGATCGGCCATCCCTTTCGACCCTTGTTACCATCGACAAGATCGGTCGCTACCCTTTCGACCCTTGTCACCATCGGCAAGACTGGTCGCTCCTTTCGGCCCTTGTCACCATCAGCAGGACCGGTTAATATCCCCTTAACTCGGGGTTTGCCTACTTTGCCTCGGCGTTTACCCAATGCCGATGGATGAGTCACTGCTGACCCTTGTCATCATCGACGGGATCGGTCGGTGTTTCCTTTCAACCTGAACCCTATGTTCGTGTTTATAAGCAAACTTCCTTCTACCATGGACCTTTGCCACCTTCGACATAGTCCACAAATAAACCCCTATTTCTACCCTTCGGCTCTTGGCGGCCCCTAAACCTCCCTCCTTATTCCCCGGTACTTGGCTCGGATGGATCAATGGTCTCGAGGAAAAGTTGCATCGTGGTGGAGCGAACCCCTCGACCCTTACCTGAAGGTGCAAGCGCTCTCCTACTATAGCGACTGACATACTCCGGACCAGATGAATCTATTTAGCAAGCAGATACACAAGTGAGGGAACGAAAGTTTCCATTCAAATAACAAAAAGGGAAATACATGTTACCCGGGGCATGCATCCCCCGGAGTACGTGGAAGTTCACAAAAAGGGGGGAAAGGACAAATTGATGGAGTTATTGCAGCGAGCGGCGAAAGATGTCCTTGAATTTCGGGAGCCCCAGAGACGGGTAGCGGGCCAGCTCCTGGAGACGGTCTTCCTCGTCTTGCAGTCGCACCAATTTATCCTCGAGTGATGCAGCTTGTCCTTCTGCTAGCTCAGCTGCCTCTGTGTACTGGACCCACAGTTGATCGGACGATGTTAATTCTGCCTCAGCTCGGTCAAGTTCGGCGCGAAGCTCAGCTATCCGAGTCTTCAAAAAAGTCTGACGCTGGCCAGAATCATCAGCAGCATCCCGCATCTGTTGGGCAGTCCCTCTCAGTGATTGAAGGGCGGCCTGACACTCTGTCTTTTCAAGCTTTGCGGCCGTCATTTGATCAAGCAAGCTGCGACCCATGAATTCCCTCCTATTCACATGCTTTTGGAGCAAGACTACCCGCTGCACCCAGTCCTCCATGGGGCAGCCGAAAGCTAGCAAGGTATGGGAGAGGTGCTCTGCAAGACCCCTCAGCTGTGCATAGGTTAACTCCAGGCGAGCTATCACGGTCTCTCGCAATGTCTCCAGATACTACCACACTAGGTCACTTGAGGATTGCAAACCAAGTGACGGCATATCCGGAAGCTGAAATTTGACCCGGCTGTCAATCGCCGCCCAAATGTCATCATTCGGTGCAGAAGACGAGGATGGCATGTCTTGCAAAGCGCCCGCACCAGAACTAGCCCCCGCAGATAGTGCAACAGCGGAACTGTCAATGACTGCTACTTCTCTCCCAACCTCGAGCGAGAGCGTCACGTCTGAACCTTGAATGACGGGGAGCGGTTGGTCACCACTTCCGTCCCCTCCAGCTACCACCAGTGATGATTCGATGGCAGGGGTTGGGGTCGGCGAGCTCCCGATCACTTCTTCCACAATTTCTCCTTCCTCTGCCCCAGGAAGGCCCTCTTCAATCTGAAATGGCTCGTCGACAACGGCAAGCTGCTGTTGCTCCGGACCCACAGCCGACAGCTCAGACCTGGCAACCATCTCCAGCGCTCATCCGCGGGGTCCCGCTTCGCTAGTGCCTTGCTCGCAGCACCCGTGGCTGGGGGGCATTTGTTGGCACTCGAAATATACTCGACGGCGATCAAGCCTTAGAGACAAATGATGCGGCCCACTGAAGCTGGGAAGCTGAAGGGGACCAACACATTTAAGCCTTCTCAAGCCGCCAGAGCCCCATGTCATCTATCACGAATGCCGGGGACGTCACCTGACGAGGATCGAGAGGAACACACCACAAGAGGGCGTTATCCGTAGTCCGATCAAGGATGAGTACGCCCTCATCATCTGACCAAGGACGAGCATACATCCGTCGTCCGATCAAGGGCGTGGATGTACCCATCGTCCGATCAAGGATGAGCATGCCCTCATCGTCCGACCAAGGACGAGAACCTATCCGTCGTCCGATCGAGGACGAGGATGTGTCTGCCGCCCGACCAAGGACGAGTATGTATCCATTGTCCGACCAAGGACATGGACACACTTGGCGGCACGCCACCTGAATGAAAGATCCTCTCCAGGTGAGAGAACACCCTCGGCCCCTCGAAACAAAGGACCGAAGGTTCTGTCAGCAGAAGACCCCGATTACCCGGCACGGGTGTGGCTTCTCAGCTTATTGGGCCCGTCAGCGGCTAGATGATCACCCAGTAGAGGCGGAAACACCCCGGGCGGCATATCACTACCCGTGGGAGCTACCAATGCAAGTCGAGGCGAGCCGATCGCACGAACCGTTGTGCCGAGAACCGTGTCAGCGGAAAACCCGCGTGTTCAAGCTGAAGGTACACGAGTTCCAAAAGCGGCCATTTGGCGGTCTGAAAGTCTCGTCTGCATTCTCCCCTATGCTCCGGTGACACCATAGAAAGATAAAGGATCACAACGACCCTCGGGGTCAGTCCAGAGCCCGTTGTCAGACCCGTGTCGGGTTAACACAATCAAATGGCTCGAATCCAATGTGCTCATCCTAAACCGGCGCGACCCTCAAATCCGGCGCGCCCTTTTGGCCTTGGGCAGCCTTTTAAACCTACGTGCCTCGTTCAGCTCGAATCCACCGCGCGTGAAATGGCCTTAAACCGGCGTGCTAAACCTCGCGTCGGATCAAGCCTGATCGAGGGATTGCCTATAAAAAGGCCTTATGTTCGAGAACAGAAGGAGAGGAAGATAGACAGACAGAAGCAAGAGAAAGAGAGAGAGGAAAGCTTGGAGAGGAAGAAGGGGAGCAGAGAGACCGTCCGTCCTGATACTCTATTTTCTCTACTGATTCTCTGCTGCGAAGTTTCAAGGTGGGTTGGCGAGCTCGTGGCCTCTTCTTCTGATGCTTTCCTTCCCCTTTCTGCTAATATCACTCCACGGAGCAATGTAATCGAAGGGCGATGATATGAGCCCGGGGCGTTCCTCGAACACCCTCTCTATGATCGTCTCTGTTTTCCCCCTTTCTTTCAAGAATGAAATCGGTCTAGGGTGACAACGCCGAGCCGAATGTGCTGTAATACTTTCACCGTGTGATCGAATGAATGAATGTGTGTCTGTCTGTTGCTACCTCATGCATCTCTTGTGTGTTATTAGTTTGGGCTTTCTACTGTCGAATACACCTCAGGTTCTCGAGGCAACATTAATAATCCCCCTCCCCGGGGCTCTCCCTCTGTCGTATAGATGATGTGAATAAGTCCGTATGTTCGTATGTTCTCTCCCGGCCGGAGGATTGAATGTTAGTGCATCACCCTTCACCCCGAGAGGTGGCTCCCCAATGCATCCCCGTTCGCAGTTTGGGGCTAGGAGAATGAACACCTTCGCTGTTATTGTCGTGTGTCTGTGTATGCTGCAAATGATGTCGAGGTGTTCGACCATTTGCCTCTTCCAGGAGCTCGGTCTGTTGGCTAGCCCTTCTGGTCCTAAGTTCAGTCCACTGGCTCCTTTTTACCATATCCCTTCGATGCATATGTGTGTATGTGGTCGTCGGCTGTCCGTCCCCCAATCGAATATATTCCGGCCGTAGCATTCTTTAGTAGTCTATCTTCTCGAAGAACTCGCTGCCCGGGGAGGGGAATATTCCCCATCATCTTCAATCATTGTCGGGTCACAGAGTCATATCTTCTAATGATGTGAACCCTGTGATTCACCAAGTGAATATCAACAGGGCTGAGCCCGACATCAAATCCACCTTCTTCTTGTGGGAGGGGTGGTGGCCGTGAGAAGA
This sequence comes from Amorphophallus konjac, assembly GCA_022559845.1. Classification (NCBI taxonomy): domain Eukaryota; kingdom Viridiplantae; phylum Streptophyta; class Magnoliopsida; order Alismatales; family Araceae; genus Amorphophallus; species Amorphophallus konjac. The sequence goes on along the minus strand of CM040121.1, from coordinate 446,091,167 downwards.
TTACCTCTCGTAGGCTGGCCCTCGAGGTGACTTCTCGTCTCAGCCGTCCCTTAATTGTCTTTGACTCGTGGAGATGGATACCCCTAGCAGGCTAGCCCTCGGGGTCTTTTTCATCCAATGAAGTCCGCCGATCACCGTCTGGCACTCCCGACCTTAAAGGAGCGTACCCCATCTCGTGGGACTGTCTCTTCTTCGCCCCTGCAACCCCCCCAATCATGGGGAGGTGGTGCCAAAATTTAGACTGATAACTTAGTCTAATTTACAATTGATATGTTTGGACATGTTTATTAAAGACTATGCTTGAGTAGTAACCTCGCATAAGTCTGTAATTGCCTCGATTGCAGTGATACTGGGGCCTGAATAAGTTTTCTAATCTTCTAAAATATCAACAAAGTCTTAATAAATGTAGTTCAGTCAGAACTCAAATGAACCAAAAACCCCTTAATCTGGCGCGGCCCTAATCCGGCGCGCCAACTTCCGATGCCCCCCCTCGCGCCGTTTTAGCACTAGACACATAATCCATTTTGCTTCTTTGAGCCTCTATCCTGTGCGCCCAGGGCGCGCCGTATTAGCTTCCATTTGGCCATCACGCCGTATTAGCCCAGCTAGCCATCGCACCGCTTTAGCTTTCATATTGGTATCGCGCCGTTTTAACGTTAGCCACCTACCGCGCCGTTTTAGGCTAATTATATCTAAACATGCATCAACCTCATATGCATTTAATTGTTGGTGTGTCAGCCCTTGACACTTAATGCTAAAGCCCTAGTTGGCCCAATAAACCTAATTAAATAAAAGAGTAAAAGGGGCTTTTAACACCTCCAGTTACATCAAATGTCCATTTCAAAAACATGAGCATGTATCCGCATCAGCATACATTGCCATCTAAGTAACTACGATTGCATCTCTAATCACATGAATAAACCAATTAACAACATGTTGCATCTCGCACGGACGGTCAACCAAACGACCGCACATCCAACTAATGCATTCAGTCAGCACTTCTTATGCCTTCACGTTACCCCCCGAGGCATCCTTTCTTGGCAATTAATCAATGGTTATCCTCTATCTTGGAGGACGTAATTAACGTCATAGCCTTTATGGTGGACGGACTCCGGGTCCCGACACGAACATCACAATCGACTGACCAAGTCAGATCGAGCGCATAATAAATTTGTCACTTCGGTGACTGGCACGCCTAATAATAAGTAAAAAAAATGAATAAGGATAAAGCTTTAAAAAGATCCTCAGAGAGTGGCCAGAGGAGGTGTCGGTCGGTAACTGGGCGAGGGCCAGGCGCTGCTCGGATCGAGTAGTCGGACACGGCCTCGTGACGGAGGTAGATGCGACATCATGGCATATGTGTGGCCGTCGTAGGTTGACATGCACAGGTAGACCCGGGAGGCGGGTGTATTTGTCGTGGTCATAACCCCTTGTGTGTAACAGGAGTGGACTTGTATGACATGGCTAGACGACGTGTGAGGGCAGTACGAGCGACATACCCTCGACGTGTATAAGTCATTTTACAAGTCAACCGTCCACACTAAGCTCTGTTGAGCACCTCTTGTTTTGATGATGACAATCTATAACTCATTGTATTTACCCTCAAAGTATGAGATGTGTTAAACTGAACCTTGGTTGGTCATTAATAAGGAAGTCCAATGACATGAATATTAGCTTGCACATGTTAATGTTTAAATGCCAAATGCAGGTGCATTGATGGTTAAAGAGATCAATCAAAGAAGAGGGATGGACCAAATCACTATCAGAAAGTGCAGCCTTCAAGATCCCCAATCTGGAGAAGACCTTGCTGGTTGGAGGCAAGAGTCAACACCCAGAGCACTGGCAGTCGACTCTGGAAGCCCAGACAGAACCACCCAGGTTCTGGACAGTCACCGGTGTCGACACCTGAGGGCTCAAGAGTTTACTTTGGGTCCAGATAGAAACCAAGTTGGTTCTGGCAGGTGCTGAGAGTCGACTCTCAAGGGCTTATGAGTCGACCAACGCCGGAGATGCGAATTGTAAACCCTGAAACGAACCCAGCTTGCTCCAGATCCGATAGCCAAGCCATGGATCCTTTATATCACGCATATAGAGGATCCAGATAAGCCAAGAAACATGGGTCTTTATCAGGTTTTGATTCCTTTCATGGATATGACTTGGTCTTCAACCTTCTAGATGAAGAATAGGAGATTCCTTGCTGAAAAATAGGAGATTCTCCAGAAGTTGGTTTAACCTATCTGCAGACATTCCGGGAAGGTTTCAAATGAACTTGAAAATGATATGGTGGAGAGGCTGAATAGCAGAGAAGCAGCAAACTAAAGAGAAGGTGGCTGCTGGAGAAAGAAGAGCTGCATCTAGAGAGAATGGGGCTGCATCACGTTGGCAGAAAAGAGAGAAAGGGTTGCGCGACCTAGATCAAGAAGAAGAAAACAAGGGCAGTAGCAAGAGAAGTGCCAGCAGGAGAAGCGCATGTAGCAGCGCTAGCTCAACTAGGTCTAGAATCAGAGAAAAGGTAGCTGCAACTAATCAAGGTGAAGATTCTCTCCAGGAAGAAGACCAGAAGAGATCCAGATCGTGGGAGCTACAGATCTAGATCTGGAGGAGTTCTCTGGAAGTCAAGCGAACTCCATTTGCAGATCAAGTCATTCATCCATCAGGAGAATTCTGCACTTGATCTGCATTTATGTTGTTATTCAATCTTTCATTTTGCTTTTCGATTCTATCAATCAAGCTGTGAGTCAGCGGAGTGTTCAAGCTGTGAGTCGGCAGAGTTTTCAAGTTGTGAGTCAGCGGAAGGAAGCCTCACCGAGTTTGGTGAGGGGTGGACGTAGGCAGACTGGATGTCTGGCAGAACCACCTAAAAATCACTGTCTCCTTTTTGTGATTGCTTGTGTTTGCATTCGCTTGCGACTTCCGCTTGATGCATGCCTAGGTCCATCTTTGTTATGCATAGAGTATACGCTTTAATTTCCGCTTAAGCTGCATAGTTTAAATTGTTCACATAAGTCTGCAATAGTTTTTGAATTTAGGGGCAGATCTATTCACCCCCCCTCTAGACCGCCATTCCACCTGCACAACACGTGGTATCAAAGCTAGGTTTATCCGTTTAAGAGGTCCAACGACCCGGATAGATCAATGGAATGGATGCCAAAGGATTGTTGGCTGAGGGTCATTCGGTGACTAGGCCAGCATATTTTGATGGTGCTAACTACCCGTATTGGAAAAATCGGATGCAGATATTTCTCAGAGCGCAGGACCATGAAATATGGAGAGTTGTAAGTCGTGGGCCACATCAACTCCCTGAAGATGAAGACACCTGGACACGAGAGCAGATAAAGAAGTCAAATCTAAACTGGAGTGCAATGAATATTATGCAGTGCTCGCTTCACCCAACAGAATTTTCAAGAGTTTCCTCATGTGCCACTGCCAAGGAAATGTGGGACGGGTTAGAGGTAATATATGAAGGCACTTCTGAGGTAAGGGAAACTAAAGCCAATATGCTTATTTCCAATTATGAAATGTTCAAAATGGAACCGTATGAATCCATTTCTAAAATGTATGCTAGACTAACATAGTTAACTAATAGTCTAAAAGGTCTAGGGAAAAACTACACTAATAATGAACTTGTGAGGAAAATCCTTAGATCTTTAACTCCTATCTGGCATACCAAAGCTACAGTGATTGAGGATTCTAAAAACTTATCTACTATGGCTGTTCATGAGCTAATAGGCTCATTGATGACTTATGAGCTTAACCTGAAGAGAAATGAGGAAGAAACATCAAAGAAGAAGCCATTAGCACTAAAAGCTAAAGAGCACAACAAGGAGTCCTCAGATGATAGTGAGTCATCCAGCACTGAGGAGGACTTGGGTGAGTTTGCCACACTAACCAGAAAATTTGAAAAGTTCTTGAAGAAGGAAGGTAAGAACTTCAAGAATCCAAAGGGTCAGGTAAGAAAGTCATCCAAGTTCAAATCTGAATCATCTGAGAAAAAATCTAACAATCTTGTTTGTTACAATTGTAGCAAGCTCGGACACATCAAAATCGAATGTCCACATAATGAGAAGAAAACACACTCCAAGAGGAAAGACAAGAAGAAAGCCATGATAAGCACCTGGAGTGACGAAGAGGAAAGTGAAGGGAAGAGTTCATCCAGTGAAACCATTCAAGACTTAGGTCTTACGGCAATAGGTCAGTATGAGGTAAGTGAAAACTCTTCTCCATTTGAGCATTTCACCATTGATGATTGGCAAGAAGCATATGGTGAATTGCTTGATAAATGCGATATTGTAAGAAAAGAAAACAAAGCTTTGAAAAAGAAAATAAATACCATGGCTCATGATACAACTTCATCTGAAAATATTGCATGCTTGCAAACTGAGATTTCAAATCTGATGAAACAAGTTCATGATTTAGAGGCTTCCAAGTCTGAACTAAAAGATCTAGAAGATGAGAATGAAAATTTGAGAGATGAAATTGATGAACTGAGAATGAAAATGCAAAATTCAGATTCAAAAGATTTGGAAGATGAAAATGAGAGCTTAAAAAGGGAAATAGATGATCTCAAACTGAAATTGCCAGACTATTACAAGGAAACTAGACTGACCAATGAAACACATGATGCAATCAAGGAGGTCAACTATCAACTTCAGAAGGAAATTGAAAAGATTCAAGAAGAACTGAAAGACAAACAAAAATCCTTGGAAAAGTTGATGAAAGGTAGAGAAAACCTAGATGCTGTGTTAGGATCTAGAGTAAACATTCAAAAGGAATGATTAGGTTTCAACCCAACAGCCAAAAAGGAATTTGAATTAAAAACTATCACCTTCATGGCTGAAAAAGACATAAAAGGGAAAAAACCTCTTGTTGACATGTATGGGTCAGAAAAGATGGCTGATGCAAGCACTTCAACCAAGATCCAAGCAACCATGAGATCAAATGACAAGAAATCAAGTGGGAAGGCCGTGAAACAAGCCGGCCACTTCAAAACAACTAAAGAGGATCTAAGGCAGCAGAAGCTCTATCTAGATGGGTCAGAAAGATCAAAATTCTCAACAAATAGGAACAAACTACCAAGCCAAGTTTCAAGGCCAATCAACCACCATCAAATGAGAGAAAAGCAATTCTGGAAGCAGAATAGAAGTTGACTCAGACCCCATCCTGAGTCGACCACAGGCAGAACCAGAAGCTTTCATGAAGCCTGGCAGAACAGCAGTCGACCAAGAACCCCTCTCCAGTCGACTTGGGGAAGAAACAGAAACGTAGAAGAATTCTGGGAATCCAAGAGTCGACTCTCACACCCCTTTAAGTCGACTACCATGTTTGACAGAAATAAACTTCACACTTTTATTCCTAGAAGAAATGATGCTAGGCCATGGCAAAGGTTTCAACCTAATAGGCCAACCTGGATGAGCCAACCTCACTAGTTCTCTGGCCAAAGAAACAAGAATTTTGTAGAGAAGCAAAAATTTGTGAACCGTTCTAATGCTTTTTCCTCTATTGTTGAGAAATTTTCATGCAGGCCTAATGAGAGTTCAACCCGAGCAAGGCAGCTGTGGACACCGAAAGGCATTCTATCATCCCTTGAAGAGTTAAATACTAAAAAGGGACCCAAAGCTGCTTGGGTTCCCAAATTTGCAGTCTAATTTGCTTGAAGATGGGCCTTGCAGCCATACACAACAAGGAGCTTCATGAAAATGGGTGTCCAAGGCATGACTAAGGGGGAACGAATGAAATTCTTTTTATGATTGAATAGTAAGATTCTTGCTCTCTTAGATAGCTGCACAACATGTTGGAATCAGGTAATTCTTCTGAATTTGAAATCCGCTTCGTGAAACTGCTGCATTTGTCTATTGACAGATTCCATGATCTTGCTGCAACTATCTTGATTGTAATTGTTAAATGTATGTCACAGCTAGGGGGAGCTACACATATGGTATAGGTACTCTACATGAGTCATGCGTCCATTTTTATATCTGAGTTTGCTTGTGCAGTAGTCATGCATTCATAGCATGGACTCTTGTGGTATATTAAAAGGTGATTGGTGGAAGGGCAAGTTAAGCTTATCTGAAAGCCACACTATGCGTAGAGGACTTACCTCTGCCAAGTACCAAAGGTCCAAAATTCTTGTATGGAAAGGCTTTTGATAGGTCAATAGATGCATTATATGTCATGAATGCATATGGAGTCACCTGATTTGACTGAGGGGGAGCTCAGTCCATTTCTATCTTTCTATCCTTGCTGCTCTAAACGTTGTTCATGCAGTTGCCCTCATCTTGTCAAGAAGCTTTGCAAAAATTCCTCAATTCACTGTCATCAATTGATATCATCATTCTTACATCCTTATTGCAATAATTCCAACCCATTTGATTTCAACACAGGTTCATAATTTCAGGGGGAGTAATGGGCAAATACTCTTCTAGTTTCTTAGAGAGCTATTGAAATTGACCCATGGAATTAAGTTAATGGTTTGGGGTCTATAAACCTCTGAAATTTGAAATTAAATGCCAATGAAAATTTCAGCCTGTGTTCATATAACTGATTTGAATCAGTCTAATAGAACTTTGTCCTCACCTTCTCTTGAGATCAAATTTTTGATAGTAGTGGGATACTCTAGTTGAATGGTTTTAACTAAGTATTTTTTAAAACTTGTATCTTCAAAAAAAAGGCCAAAAGGGAATACGCTATAGCCATGAAAAACTTAGCAGAGCAATGATTTGACTTCTGAGAAACTGCTGCCTCTTTCGAAAATAAAAAAAAATCATATTGAATAACGATTGAGGCATGTGTGGCATGATGAGCCGACTTAACTCTATCTCAAAAGTCAGGCGGAATGGTTAGGCATGTTGAGTAGCCGGGGATTCTGGCGTGTAAAAAGTGTGTGTCTTCGTGTAGAAAGGCATGTGATGAACCTGACCAAAAATATAAAAAAAAAGATGAATTATGGTGAAATAGTTGACCCAAGGCAAATATCAAAGCTTGTGCAGGTTTAACCTATATACTAGTAAAAACCCTTCCTAGAGGTGTCTAATGAAATCATCTTGACGATCAAAAGAGCTTGGATGGGAACTAGTTTGAAGAGGTTGCTTTAACACTGTTATATGTGCTAGAATGAAATTGCCCTTGATTTTTAACTTCAGATTTTGAGGCTTATATGTGTTGAACCATTGGCAACAATAAGGTGATTTACCTTAGTCTTTACGAAAATTGATGAGTGTTTCTCAATTTCTACTCTCAAGTGAAATTTCTCACGTGAACTATGTTGAAAAATTTTGCTCATGCCAATGCTTCCTCTCATCCCTAACAACTTCGTTCATTTTTCTCTCTCTCAATACCTGGTATTAGCTTTGTCTCTCAACCTTTCAACTCCCCACCTTGTTTTGATGATGTCAAAGGGGGAGAGAGTGTCTAGTCATTGTGAGAGAGTGTCAAATCACTGTATTGCATATAGGGGGAGAGATTGATGTAAGGGAGAGATATGAAGAGGGAGAGAGTGTAAAGAGCATCAAGTTAAGAGAGATTGATTTAAGGGGGAGAAAGTGTCAAGTCACTGTGAGTAGTGGAGTGATGACTTATGCATATGCTTGCTTGTCAACAATGACTTATATAGTTGCCATCATCAAAAAGGGGGAGAATGTTGAGCACCTCTTGTTTTGATGATGACAATCTATAACTCATTGTATTTACCCTCAAAGTATGAGATGTGTTAAACTGAACCTTGGTTGGTCATTAATAAGGAAGTCCAATGACATGAATATTAGCTTGCACATGTTAATGTTTAAATGCCAAATGCAGGTGCATTGATGGTTAAAGAGATCAATCAAAGAAGAGGGATGAACCAAATCACTATCAGAAAGTGCAGCCTTCAAGATCCCTAATCTGGAGAAGACCTTGCTAGTTGGAGGCAAGAGTCAACACCCAAAGCACTAGCAGTCGACTCTAGAAGCCCAGACAGAACCACCCAGGTTCTGGACAGCCGCCGGTGTCGACACCTGAGGGCTCAAGAGTCGACTTTGGGTCCAGACAGAAACCAAGTTGGTTTTGGCACGACTCTCTTAAGGGCTTCTGAGTCGACCAACGCCGGAGATGCGAATTGTAAACCCTAAAACGAACCCAGCTTGCTCCAGATCCGATACCCAAGCCATGGATCCTTTATGGCATGCATATAGAGGGTCCAGATAAGCCAAGAAACATGGGTCTTTATCAGGTTTTGGTTCCTTTCATGGATATGACTTGGTCTTCAACCTTCTAGCTGAAGAATAGGAATTCCTTGCTGAAAAATAGAAGATTCTCCAGAAGTTGGTTTAACCTATCTGCAGACATTCCGGGAAGGTTTCAAATGAACTTGAAAAAGATATGGTGGAGAGGCTGAATAGCAGAGAAGCAGCGAACTAAAGAGAAGGTGACTACTGGAGAAAGAAGAGCTGCATCTAGAGAGAAGGGGGCTGCATCACGTGGGCAGAAAAGAGAGAAAGGGTTGTGCGACCCAGATCAAGAAGAAGAAGGAGAAGAAGAAAACAAGGGCAGCAGCAAGAGAAGTGCCAGCAGGAGAAGCGCCTGTAGCAGCGCTAGCTCAACTAGGTCTAGAATCAGAGAAGAGGCATGATGCGGGACGGACCACGGACTCGACTCCTATTGAAAGTGATCCTTAGACTCTATGCAAGCTCGTGATCGTCCCTAACGATGGAAGCATCGGACGTGCGCGGTTGAGAAACCGGCAAAGAGCTAGGGTGGTCAACTCACAAATTCATGCCCAGATCGGGTCAGGGGACGGTCTTGCTCTCTCTCGCAGCAGCGGTGATATAAAAAGTATAGCGAGCTACTATCCTAGCATGCTCTCTAGCAGCGGCATAAAGAAATATATACGAAATAAAGCAAATGCTGAGATGTGACCGAATACGATACCTCCACGCTACCGGGCGTGGGGAAGACTTCCCGGCCGATCTCGTACTCCCGGAATAGTAAATACACAAATATTACAGCAATGAATATGAATGCCCACTCCACGCAGGGAGGTAAAGGGGACACAATGGGACCTGGGAGTAGCGGTTTCGGGTTGACGGGCCGCTTCTTGTGTTGCTTCGGTGGCACACGTATTCACTACCGTGGGACCCACGTGCTGGTCCGAGGGGCCGTGTGGGACCGAGGTGGCACCATTGTGGTGGAGACGCCTGGAAGGGCGCTCTTTGGGACGGCGGTGTGCTGGTTCGCCGGCCGGAGGCCGGGCGGCTCTGATCTGCACTCGCCGGAGTTGCTGGCCACGGATCTGCAGTTCTATTTTACAGCGCGCGACCCGGCGAGATCTGCTGCTGGGGTCACTCCCGACGTCGGATCGATGCACAAGAGGTATCAATGGAAAGCTGACTTAAAATCCTTCGATCTATGACTGGAGAAAGAAATTTGAGTTTCCCGTTGATGGCCTTTGTCGAATTTTCAAGCTACTGACTCACAGGATCTGAAAACTCAGGGTAGAACTAAGTTTTCTTGAGAGTTGGCGTTGACCGCATTGTAGACCTTCGATTCAGCTTTTGAGCCCTTCATGAACGTTGTAGAGGGCGAAGAGAGGAAAACGGGGATATATCTTATGTAAGATTTAGTGGACGTTTCGATTTTTGGGAGATTTTAAACTGACTCGGGGTCGGATCTGAACAGCAGAGACAGAACTGAATTTCTGGAAAAGACAATTTCTAAAAATAGGTAGAGAGCTTTAGAAAATCAACGAAAATTTGTGGAGGGTGGGGATGATGGACAGAACCTCCAATAAATTTGGGGGTTCCAAAAATAATCAAAAAGGGGGTCGAAATGGGGAAGATATAAGCTTTTGCTACACAGATCTGAAAGGGGATAGATCTGAAAGATAGAAAGACATGAAAATGGAAAAATATAAAACGAAGTCTAAAGGATGTGAATTTTTTACTGGAGGTTGGGAATCAAGAGAGGAACCAACATGAAAAATCGCAACTCCAGATTATGTCAGAGTTGGGAGTTAAAAATCCCGGAGTGAACCTCTATCCAGTAGAACAGACCCTTGGACAGCACTTCGGAAGCGGCTTCGCGGCGGCTCGATGGCGGCACGAACGGCGGCGGCGGCACCGGAGATGAAATCATAGATAGAGGGGATAAGGTAGAAGGGTTCTCAACTCTGAAATGCAGAGGGAAGAAGGAGGAACCAGAGGGGGAGAGGGGAGGGGCGCACCAGGCTCCTTGCTCAATTCAATATTTTCTTCTCATTAATTCTTCAAAAATGGAAATACAAGGTACTTATAATAAATGACAAATGACCTAATCTACCCTTAGATCTAGGGTCAGGAGGGGTACTTAAGGGACTTCACATTTATATGTGATCAAACAAAAAAATAAAATTTCTAATTATTTCTAATGGGGAGGGCGCCCCCTTGACCAAGGGGTAAGGGTAGGTGGCCAACTTTGACATTTTAAACCACTTGTCTCCCCATGTGTCCAATTGACTTGTCAAACCTTCTAGATGCCACCTTGGCCTTTGACCAGCCCCACAGGGATGAGGTGGACCAATGGGATAGGAGTGGGGGCCCCCTAACAGATCCTATTGGCATTTTGCACATAAACCCACACAATCCTAAGGAAGAACAAATAGGCTCATAAAGCCTTACAATTGCAAATCTACTTCTCCCAGGATATATAAATAAATAAAAGGACACAAATATAAAAATAAAATGTACATGTTCGGAGTTGATTCCCATCAATTCTCCCCGGGTGGGAAGAACTCGACCCCGTCAAGTAGGGGTACGGCTGCTCAAGTCGCTCCGGCGGATCTGTCACCGTGCCAAGTAACGCGGGTACGCTCCACTCCACGTGACCGTCACCTGCTCATTCCGTATATACTCGATATGCATAAGCTGCTGTGGGAACGAGGCTAGAGGTGGACACTCTGAGTGGGGCACTCTCAAATGGGAGGAGGCGGCTCGAAGACTCACTAAGAATCACCGCTGGGTCCCTGTAGGTGACTAGATCCGGGTATAGATTTAGAACCGATCCCATACTCCTCGAGCGAATTCGCTCGCCTCTTAAGGGACTGACATCAACGAGCTTGCACAAGACACATGCAGACTCCTAACAAACCATAAATCACACAAACAACAAAACACAGACTCACACACATGACCCTAGGAAAATGTAGACACTCTTAGTACGACGACAATGGGACACAAACACAAGGGACATATGAAGGAAGACTCGGTAAGGATGACAGTTGCCGTCTACATACACTACGTGTAAAGAAAGACTAACCCATAACTTAATGCCATGAGTGACGTCCCTTGTCAACCGCCTCCGGTTCCAGAAGACTCATCCTCGGGTATGAAAGTGTGAGAGGATCAGGGGACGGGTGACAGGAATGTAATCCGGACGTCTAGAGTGAAGCACGACAAAAATGAAGTCCGGACACTATCTCTCGTACGCATGGCAGAAATCAAACCATACCGTGTCAACATAGGGTGTCGACAGTGGTACGGTAGTCTCCAGTGGTTCCACTACCATAGGAGAGACGGGTAAAAAGGGGATGGCGGGATCCACCGAGGATAAGGTGGGCGAAATAGATGGGTCCGGGATGACCGGTGGGAGTGGAGTGACTGACAACCCCTATCCCTCTATTGGCTCACTCTCTCGCCCAAAAACATCAGCGTAGTACTCCTCGACCAACTCCTGGTCAGCCTCATAATTCACTTGAATGAGCTCGGGTGGGACATCCTCGGTATGTGTGTTCTCTATGGTAGGGGAATGTGAAGGACACAGATTAGAGAAGTGGCTAGGGGCCACATGGTTGGGTTCCCGGGAAGGTAGTGGACATGAGTCCGTAGGCGGAGTAGACTGATAGGGGTGGGTGGTTGGTGACACAAAGGGGGTGGGGTGAATGCCGTTGTGGAAGACAAACTCGCCGGGTAGGTATGGTGGATATAAGGTGCAGGTCCTCCTATCCCGGTCAAATGTCGCTCTCCTTTCTTCCAACCATGGTCGCCCTAATATAATGCATGGTCCTGCTAGTGTACCAATATTGCACCATGCGCCATCACAATAAAAATCGGAGCCGATCATCCTTTTGAACTCGACAAAAGCAAAATCACCATCGCAGATAATCTCGCCCGTCTTGGAGAGGGACTCCACGATATCAAGAGAAATCCAATTATCCGACTCCCTATCGGTGAAACGGAGTTCCGTTGTGGACCTATTGGGTAGAGTGGCTTTAGTAATGAGATGGGTGAAACCCAAGGATCGGGCCATGATGGCATTGAATTGGGCCACAAAGGATGACCACTCGGACGTATGGTCTTGGGGAACGGCCATGGGTAGCGGACATGTAGACACACGGTGACAAGACCGGACTCTCGTGAACTAGACACGACACTACTATGCGATGCAAAATTGGAATGCAGACTCGACTAGCAACCTAGACACAACCAAGACTCGGTACGTGGCTGAGTTAATCGATCCGAAGATCACTCGCGCAAGTGTGCGACCTTCCCGATAGGCGTAGCCTAACGTTCGGACAACACCTTTTGATATACCGGGTTATTGGGATGAAATGCAACCTAGACCGACTTAGACGATGACTAGACGTAAATGACACTTTTTTTTGTTTTAGACACAAAGACTACCCTAGACTCAAACTGGCGCTCTGATACCAAATTGATGCGGGAAGGACCACGGACTCAACTCCAATTGAAATGCGATCCTTGGACTCTATGCAAGCTCGCGATCGTCCCTAACGAGGGAAGCATCGGACGTGCGCGGTTGAGAAACCGGCAAAGAGCTAGGGTGGTCAACTCACAAATTCGTGCCCGGATCGGGTCACGGGATGGTCTCGCTCTCTCTCGCAGCAGCGGTGATATAAAAAGTATAGCGAGCTACGATCCTAGCAAGCTCTCTAGCAGCGGCATAAAGAAATATATACGAAATAAAGCAAATGCCGAGATGTGAGCGAATACGATACCTCCACGCTACCGGGCGTGGGGAAGACTTCCCGGCCGATCTCGTACTCTCGGAATAGTAAATACACAAATATTACAGCAATGAATATGAATGCCCACTCCACGTAGGGAGGTAAAGGGTGACACAATGGGACCCGGGAGTAGCGGTTTCGGGTTGACGGGTCGCTTCTTGTGTTGCTTCGGTGGCACACGTATTCATGACCGTGGGACCCACGTGCTGGTCCGAGGGGCCGTGTGGGACCGGGGTGGCACCACTGTGGTGGAGACGCCTGGAAGGGCGCTCCCTGGGACGACGGTGTGCTGGTTCACCGGCCGGAGGCCGGGCAGCTCCGATGTCCACTCGCTGGAGTTGCTGGCCACGGATCTGTAGTTCTATTTTACAGTGCGCGACCCGGCGAGATCTGCTGCTGCGATCACTCCCGACGTCGGATCGACGCACAAGAGGTACCGATGGATAGCTGACTTGAAATCCTTCGATCTATAGCTAGAGAAAGAAATTTGAGTTTCCTGTTGATGGCCTTTGTCAAATTTTCAAGCTACTGACTCACAGGATCTGAAAACTCAGGGCAGAACCAAGTTTTCCTGAGAGTTGGCATTGACCGCATTGTAGACCTTAGATTCAACTTTTGAGCCCTTCATAAAAGTTGTAGAGGGAGAAGAGAGGAAGACGGGGATATATCTTATGTAAGATTTAGTGGACGTTTCGATTTTTGGGAGATTTTAAACTGACTCGGGGTCGGATCTGGACAGTAGAGACAGAACTGAATTTGTGGAAAAGACACAATTTCTAAAAATAGGTAGAGAGCTTTAGAAAATCGACGAAAATTTGTGGAGGGTGGGGATGATGGACAGAACCTCCAATAAATTTGGGGGTTCCAAAAATAATCAAAAAGGGGGTCGAAATGGGGAAGATATAAGCTTCTGCTACACAGATCTGAAAGGGGATAGATCTGAAAGACAGAAAGACACGAAAATGGAAAAAGATAAAACGAAGTCTAAAGGATGTGATTTTTTTACTGGAGGTTGGGAATAAAGAGAGGAACCAACATAAAAAATCTCAACTCCAGATTATGTTGGAGTTGGGAGTTAAAAATCCCGGAGTGAACCTCTATCCAGTAGAACAGAACCTTGGACAGCACTTCGGAAGCGGCTTCGCGGCGGCTCGATGGCGGCACGAACGGTGGCGGCGGCACCGGAGATGAAATCAGAGATAGAGGGGATAAGGTAGAAGGGTTCTCAACCCTGAAATGCAGAGGGAAGAAGGAGGAACCAGAGGGGGAGAGGGGAGGGGTGCACCAGGCTCCTTGGTCAATTCAATATTTTCTTCTCATTAATTCTTCAAAAATGGAAATACAAGGTACTTATAATAAATGACAAATGACCTAATCTACCCTTAGATCTAGGGTCAGGAGGTGTAATGCCACGGGTTTTTCGGATCCTCGTTCGTGGGTCCCGGATCTGGTTTCTCGAAGTGTCCGACTCCGTTGTGTCCGAAATTTCATTTCGGACATCTTTCGTGTTCGGATCGGCGCGATCCGGAGTTGTTTCGGAGGCCCGGAAGCGTTCCGCGACTTTTCCGCGTGTGTTTTCCGATTCCCGGTGTGTGTTTCGGTAATTCCTTCGGAACCTCATTGCGGGTGAACCGGGCCGTTCACTAGGGCGCGAGTGGTACCGTTGCGATCGGTGCGTTCCGAGGATCGTGGAAATGTGATTTTCTATTTTTTGGTATTTTCGGGAATTTCTGGATTTTCTACATAATAACCTCCTTTTTCTCTCTCCCCTCTCATTTCTCTCTTCCCTCCCTCTCTCTTCTCTCACGCTCCCTTTCTCCCCTCTCTTCTTCGGCGGCCGACGGAGCGGGACGGGGGTGAGCTAGTGGCGGCGCGGGCGAGGATGCGGGCGGGGACGGGTCGAGGATCGAGCGGTGGAGGCGTGGTGGAGGCGGTTCGTGGGATCGTGAACCGGCGAGGGTTTAAACGGCGTTTCCTTCGTGGACCGGCGTCCACAGCGCGTCGTTTCTTCGGTGGAGGTAGGGAGACGGACCCTCAACCCGCGTACTTCATTTCCCGCGAGTTTTGTAGGCCGTGGTGAGCCGAGCGGGCTAAACGGGGCGATTTGGGGAAAATACATGTTTTTGGGTGTGTGAGCCGGATCTCTCATTTTACGGTGTTTTTGGCCGTTTCAGGGGTTTAGATGCATGCCTAGGGGCTTGGGGATGGTTTCCCCTTTTGTTTCCCCTTCACCTGGGGGTGGACGGGGCATGGAATAGTTTTTCCCACGCTTTCCACCGTTTTCGGGCGCGGACTGAGAACGCGCTATGCTCCAGTAGCGCGTTCTTGATGGTCACGCTGCCCCGATGGGGCGCGTTCATCGGGGAAGATGAACAGTTTGGCGATTCCTGTCGCGCTATAGGGCCCCAGCGCGTTCAGGCTTGTCGCGCTATAGGATCATAGCGCGACCTGGTCTGGTCGCGCTATGGACCTGTAGTGCGTTCTTGTTGAACGCGCTAGGTATGTATAGCGCGTTCTGACTGAACGCGCTATGCACATGTAGCGCGTTCTTGGAGGTGACCAGCCGGGCTGCCCGGGGCGGGCGGTCTGCGGCTGATCGTGCTCCCCTTGAGCCGTGTGTGTCCCGGACACCCCGTGGAGTTCCGTGACCGTGTCTTTGGGCGTCCGGAGGTCCGTTTACTTTGATTAGTGTCCCCGTGAGTTTAAGGGTCTGGGTGACCTTTTAGCGTTCCGATTGTGTTGTGTTGGTCTCCGGTCGACCCGGTTGTGACCCAGTGGTCGATCTTTGGCCTCGTGAGTGTCTCGGACACCCCGTGGGTTTCGTTACCGTGTTTTGGGGTGTCTGGAAGTACCGTGTTACCTCGATAAGCGTGCCCGTGGGCTTGGTGGGTCCGGGTCACCCCAGGTGTTCCGGGCTTTCGGGTTCTTGCTAGATCGAGTCACCATGTATCGGTGTGAGTGCGGTGAGGTTTCCCCGCACGTCGTGGTTTCTCCGGGAGTTGGTTTAGAGTGGGCCATGTGTGTGGCCTTGGTCTGCGAGTCCAGCTGCCCAGCCTGGTGCTGAAGGGTTCTCACTTTTCCCAGGGTTGGGAAATCGGTGTGGTAGCTTGCGGACTGCCTTGGGAATCATGCTTTTGTGGTTTCCGCGTAGGCCGTGCCTATGGCCTGTGAACCACGAGTCCGTGTCCTAACTTGGGACTGGAGGTCTCCTGAGTTCCCAGGTGGGGGAATGGTCTCGACGATTGTGATTCGCCTCGTGAGTCATCGCATTGTGGTTTTGAACCTAGGGATTAGGCCAGATTGACGGGTCAGTGCTGTCGGGTGCAACGGTCTTGACCCCGAGTCTTGTGACTCAAGGACCGTTGAGTTTAGTAGGTCTAGTGGACCATCTGTAGTCTGGTGGCGTCGTGCCACCTGTTACTCCATGTTACTCGCAATGGGTGTGTGCGTGGTTTTCTGTGTCCACGTTCTGTGACACGTCCACTAGTCGTAGCTTTCCCACGGCACGCGTGTGCTGGCTCACCTGGGAGTGGCTGAGCGGCGTACCCGAGAGAGGCGGTGAGTAGGCTGGTTACCGCAGAGCCCCCGCGTACTTCCGAGTCCGGGTTTAGGGGGAAATACCAGCTAGAGGACAGGCCTAGGGCGTATGGTCTGAGTGTGCACACGAGGTTGGGGGCGTGGAACAGCGCCGGTAGGCACGACCCCAACTAGTCCTTGTTCTGTGGTACTGGTTACTGTGTGTGTCTGAGTCTCACGCCTGGGGCGTCGTAGCTAGACACTTGTGACGCGGTGTAAGACGTCAGGGGACGCAGCCGGTCGTTCTTCTAGTGGGTGGTGCTCCTGTCACGTGACGTGAGTTGTGGTGCACCGGATTTTCTTTCTGTCCGCGGGACGGGACTTCGTGAGTGGTTTCGGGAGTGTTCTCGGAGTCGAGGTCTGGGGTTTCCGGTGAGCGTCACCGAGGGCCTTTCTCCAGGCAGTGTTGTGTTCACGACGGTGAGGTCGTGACCGTGTTCCCTGACCGTATGGTTTTGGCTCAGGCCCTTTTCGAAGGGCAGGCCTCCGCTACGGAGGTAGCGTGGCATTTTCCTAGTAGCATGGCTAGGGCGGTTCGTGTCTGGTGGTCCCCGATCATGGGATCGGGTGGTCGGGCGTGTGGCTTGGTTGTCCCCCGACGGGAGACTAGGTGGTGTTTTCTGGTACAGTAGGAGTAGCTGTAGGATCGAGGTTTTGTCGGCCACCGTAGTTACTTTCCTGCTTTCGTGGTTACTTCTTTCCGTTGCCGTCTTGCTAGCGTAGCTTTCCTTCTGCCGTTGTTTCTCAGTTGGGGTTCCGCGGGATCCCTACTGGGCCAGTGACAGGAGGCTCACTCCTGCATTTCAGGTGCGGCGGTTCTGCCTCGGGGGTTCGAGGGTACGGAGCGGAGGTTCTTAGTTGCCAGTTTGCCGGGCCGAGTGTTCACTTGGCACGTGGTACGTTTTACTGCTTTAGACTGTACTTTCTATTGGACTGGACTCTGTTGTAGTTGTTTATTTAATTCTGTTAATTGTTGAATTGTCTTGCCTTATTTCCTATTCCTTTGTGCCTCCACACTCCTTTTTAGCCCTTCCGAGCCCTCCCGGCTCGTGGGCGGCGGTGCGAGTCTCGGGTTATCGGGCCTTCCCGATAATCGGATTCTCGGGCCGTTACAGGAGGGGTACTTAAGGGACTTCACATTTAAATGTGATCAAACAAAAAAAATAAAATTTCTAATTATTTCTAATGGGGGGGCGCCCCCTTGACCAAGGGGTAAGGGTAGGTGGCCAACTTTGACATTTTAAACCACTTGTCTCCCCATGTGTCCAATTGACTTGTCAAACCTTCTAGATGCCACCTTGGCCTTTGACCAGCCCCACATGGATGAGGTGGACCAATGGGATAGGAGTGGAGGCCCCCTAACAGGTCCTATTGGCATTTTGCACATAAACCCACACAATCCTAAGGAAGAACAAATAGGCTCATAAAGCCTTACAATTGCGAATCTACTTCCCCCAGGATATAAAAATAAATAAAAGGACACAAACATAAAAATAAAATGTACATGCTCGGAGTTGATCCCCATCAAGGCAGCTGCAACTAATCAAGGTGAAGATTCTCTCCAGGAAGAAGACAAGAAGAGATCCAGATCGTGGGAGCTGCAGATCCAGATCTGGAGGAGTTCTCTGGAAGTCAAGCGAACTCCATTTGCAGATCAAGTCATTCGTCCATCAGGAGAATTCTACACTTGATCTGCATTTATGTTGTTATTCAATCTTTCATTTTGCTTTTCAATTCTATCAATCTAGCTGTGAGTCAGCGGAGTGTTCAAGCTGTGAGTCGGCAGAGTTTTCAAGCTGTGAGTCAGCGGAAGGAAGCCTCACCGGGTTTGGTGAGGGGTGGACGTAGGCAGACTGGATGTCTGGCCGAACCACCTAAAAATCCCTATCTCTTTTTTGTGATTGCTTGTGTTTGCATTCGCTTGCGACTTCCGCTAGATGCATGCCTAGGTCCGTCTGTGTTATGCATAGAGTATACGTTTTAATTTCCGCTTAAGCTGCATAGTTTAAATTGTTCACATAAGTCTGCAATAGTTTTTGAATTTGGGGGCAGATCTATTCACCCCCCCCCTCTAGACTGCCATTCCACCTGCACAACAAGCTCCTCGCGTCCTCGACCCTTGTTGGATGCCTGCGGAAGTCCGAGGGTGCAACAGTTAGGTCATAGGTTCTTGCGTGCCTCTATCCTCTATGCCCCTTGAGCTCCCAAGGGGTGGAATTTATAGGGAAGTTGAAGGGTCAGGGAAGGGTTTAGGCGGACCAGCCTAGGGGCTTGGTCTGGTCCGGGTAAACCTTTACAAAAATATTTTTTTTTGTGTATACGGAGTGGGGGAGGGAGGGTTTAGGCAGACCAGCTCCAGGGGCTAGGTTGGTCCGCCTAAACCCCTCCCCCAGGGGGTTTAGGCGGGGCAAAAATTGGATTTTCCTCTTTTGAAAAATCTTTTTTGTTTCTGGATTTTCTTCTTTTTTATTTCTGGATGGGTTTAGGCGGACCAACTCCAGGGGTTGGGTTGGTTCGCCTAAACCCATAACGGTTGGCGCACGGACTGGGCTGGGGGCTGGATTTTCGTGCAAAAAAGTTTTTTTTTGTTTTACCAGGGGTTTAGGCGGATTAGAGGGAGAGAGAGGGGAGGCGGTCCCACCCTAGGAAAACCCAATTTTACCCTTTTTGTCCCCATTCTGACTCAGTGTGACTGTAAGGAGACTAAAGGATACGGGGGTTCGACTGGTGGATGCTTTGACTGGTGGATTGGCCACTTGCGTACGAGGAACCCGAGTGTTGACTGCTCCCGAGCTTTCGTCGTCGGATCCTTCCGCGAGCGGGTACGCCAGTTGACCTTGCATAAATTGGGAGTGACTGGGACTGGGAGACGGCCGTGGGGCCATTGGGTTGGGAGGAGGGTGCGCTCCTCAAGGGGGTCCGCCCTCCCTGGGCGCGACCGCATTTGGGGCGAACCCCCCCCCCCCCCCCGGGCGAGCCGTGGCCTCGAGGGGTGGCCTCGGGGGTCTTCTCTTGTCATCTGGGGATGTCCTTTGAAGAACAGAGTCCTCCGGGATGTCGAGATTAGCCCGTGGGGGCTTGTGGGTGTCATGTCGTAGCTGTCGCTCCAAGGTGTTCAGGTAAATACCCGACACACCTCGGGTTGTCGAACGGCCTGGGTAGGTGACTGGTGGGCCTTGGATTTGCCCCGAGGCTAAGGGTATGAGCTTGTAGGAGCTGGGAAGAGGTACTTTGGGTACGTGGGTCCAACCTCGTGGTGTGTGCCGTGTTGTACGGCAGGTTGGCAGGGTAGCCTTGGGTTGGCCCGAGAGCTAAGGATAAGCGGCTCATCGCCACAGGTCTGAGGGTCGGGGGTGGCCCCGACTTGCTGGAGGGTTGTAGTAGAACCCGGCTGGTAGGTTGGAGCCGCGGGTCGGCCCGCGGTTTGCTATAGAAGGGCTGGGATATATGCGCCCGCAAGGTGTTCGGGGAAATGCCCGACACCCGTGTGTGAGCCGTATATACGCGCTGCGGGCCTCCAAAGCCTATAGTTGACTTAGTTAGGTCTCCCTTTGACCTTGGAGGGCTGGAAGAAGGTGTCTTGGGGTAGGCCCCAGTCTAGTTGCTAGGTGCCACGTGGCATAACTTGTAGTCGAGGGCGCCCCCGGGTTGGCCCGGGTGGCCGTGTAGAATGCGGGAAAAACCCGTCACTGAGTGATCGGGGGTAATCCCTATCAATTGTTGATGTCGCCATATGTCACGGCTAGCTGGTTAGGACCCTTGATTGGGCCGGACAATCTATAGGAGAGGCTGGGTCGGTCATGCCTTAAAGGTGTTCGGGAAAATTCCCGAACCCTTATCCTTTAATATTTTGCTGGGAAATTGTCTGGGTACAACAGTGTTCAACACGATCATGAACATAAAAGGCAAAACAAAGGACAACGCCAAAGCACGTATGGACTTAAAGATGCTTTGTAAACGTCTAGAACTGGAACTACAGAACGTACATGGAAAAATTATGCAGCCTAAAGTAACTTACGTGCTTAGTGATACATAGATCAAGGAAGTGTGCTAGTGGTTGAAACAGTTGAGATTCCCAGATGGATATGTGTCCAACATAGCCTGTTGTATGAATGTTAATGAGGGGAAATATATGGACTGAAAAGTCATGACTATCATGTGTTCATGGAGAGGCTGGTGTACATTGCATTCCGTGACCTGTTGCTAAAGCCTGTATGGGGAGCACTGACTGAGCTGAGTCAATTTTTCAAGATTTTATGTGCATCGGGATGTACAAACTATCATAGAAAATATGGTCACGACCATTTACAAGCTAGAGAAGATATTTCCTCTGGCATTCTTTGATTCGATGGAGCACCTGATTATCCATTTGCCATATGAGGCTATAGTCAGCGGGCCAGTACAATTTCGATGAATGTACCCATTTGAGAGGTATGTGAGATTTTTTTTCTTTTGGCAGCTACATGTGTACGATATGTATGTCATTCCCATCTGAACTGTTCTTGTAGGTGCATGCATGAATTAAAAATAAAAGTTCACAACAAGGCGAAGGTGGATGGTTTGATTACTGAGGCATATATTATTGAAGAAATTTTGAACTTCTATTCGATATACTTTGAGCCATATATTCAATCCACGTAATGATGATGGGGGAGTTGCTGATTCATCCGATCGGCTCTCTATATTTAAGCATCCTAGACATGTGTTCGGACATTACTTGACTCGCACGCTCAAAGATAGAGAGTTGTACGCCGCAGATATATATATTCTTCTGAATTGTACTAAGATTGAACCCTATGTTGAGTAAGTTCTTAACTCACATATCTTTATGTACATAAATTGTTTATCCTTCTTCTTGCCATTTAAGGTAGTAGTGTATTCATATCGCAGATAATTTGATTCAGAATTAGTACAAAAATATCCAAATATCCCAGACGTGGAGGTTGAAAAAGAACGCGAGAAGTTTTTTGCCAGATGTCTGAGATATCGAGTTAGTGTCGATCGTTGAATATATACGTTTCTATTTACTTCTGTTGTGGTAAGTGTTAGTATTTTAACTACTCTGATTTACATATAGGTTGAACAAGGTCTTATTATTGATGAAAGAGTACAAGAGATAAGTTATGGCCCCTCGAAAGTTACACATGCCTATCTAAGATATATTGTGAATAGATATAGATTTCACACGAGAGATTATGGACGAAATAAGTCTACGATGAACATCGACTTATGTGTTAAGGGAAGTGCATACAATGAAAATGAACTGGACTACTATGGTGTTCTTGAGGAAGTCATAGAATTACAGTATCTGGGACAAGACAATCATGTATTCTTATTTAAGTGTCATTGGTTTGATCCTAATTCTGTTCAACATGACACAACATATGGGATTATCGATGTCAAACATAGGTCTAAACTTAATACATATGAACCGTTCATTTTGGCGGTGCAAGCCCAATACGTGTATTATTCAAGCTATTCAACATCCAAGACTAAATATTGGTGGGCAGTTTGTAGGGTTAAAGCAAGACTTTTTCCCACTTATGAGTTGAATCTGAGTGAAACTGTCTCAGAGGATGCCAATGCCGAATATTTTCAATCAAACAAAGTTGGTGCTGTAGGTTCTACACATTTTCATTTCGACGAATCTTATGAGCCATTGTCGTTACATGCAAGAAATGAAGTGGAAGAAGTCAATCCGATGGACCTAAATGTTGATGTTATAGGGGAGGAGTCCAATGAAGATGAGGAGTTTGAATCTGATGAGGCTACTACGGATGATGAAGATGAGGTTGAGTTAGATATATCAACAGCATCTGAAGAGAAATGGATAATATTTGATAATTTAGTAAGATATTTTTGTATTTTTACATAATTTTTAATGTCATTTGTAAATCTTATATAATTATGGATTAATATGTATTAATTTTATTATTCTTAATAAAGAGATGGTCTGAGGAAGTCATAGTGGGAGTGGGAGGAGACAGGGCAGTGGGAGGGGCTCTACTCTCTCCTCTTTGGCGTCTACTTCGGGCACAAGTATATCTATTCTCTGATTTAGCTATATAAGTGTATTAATTATTTATCAGCTTAAAAGATTTATTTATTAAAGGTCCGAGTGTCGGCTCACCAGCGACACATGGCACACCGCCACCACCGCAGATGACAGGTATGTCTATTTTGAAAATGAAAGAAATGTTGTGTGATTATATGTTATGCTTATGATATTTAATTCTTATAGGTCCCAGTGCTGTCCCACTAGCTGTGCAGGGCACACGTCCACCACCTCCCGCTTCAGATATGTATATTTTAATTTCTAGCAAAATATTCTTCGATTATATTCCATCTACTTATGACATTTAATTCTTACACGTCCCAGTACGCTCCCACCAGCTATGTAGGGCACACATCCACCACCTCCCACTTCAGGTATGTATATTTTAATTTCTAGCAAAATATTCTTTGATTATATTCCATTTACTTATGACATTTAATTCTTATAGGTCCTAGTGCCCTCCCACTAGCTGTGCAGGGCACACGTCCACCACCTCCTACTTCAGGTATGTATATTTTAATTTCTAGCAAAATATTCTTCGATTATATTCCATTTGCTTATGACATTTAATTCTTACAGGTCCCAATGCCCTCCCACCAGCTATGCAGGGCACACCCCTACCACCTCCCACTACATGTATGTCTATTTAAATTTATAACAAAATATTCTTCGATTATATTCCATTTACTTATGGCATTTAATTCTTACAGGTCCTAGTGTGCTCCCACCAGCTATGCAGGGCACACGCCCACCACCTCCCACTACAGGTATGTCTATTTAAATTTATAACAAAATATTCATTGATTAAATGTTATGCTTATGACATTTAATTCTTACAAGTTCCAATGCCCTCCCATCAACTGTGCAGGGCACACCCCCACCAGGTATGTCTCTTTCAATTTATAGCCAAATATCCTTTGATTAAATGTTATGCTTATGTGATTTAATTCTTACCGGCCCTAGTGCCCATGTCGGCTCCTCCACCCAACTGCTATAGTGCCTCGGCAGTCGTCACGAGGGCGAGGCAGGCGGGGCCCATGATGGACATCTACCGTGCTGGATCTCAGGGTAAATTCATATGGTTATGAATTATATTCATTATTTATCCTTCAACTGTCTAATGCCCACTATTTTAACATTTGTAATTTTAGTGATAAATTAGAACCTGTCGGGGCTGTTCATCATTCTATGAGACTAGTAATTGCACATGTTCCCGGGCCGGCAATGTCTTTCAAAGAATTTCCAATCAACGTCCGAGATTTATTGTTCGACTTGTTCACAGTAAGTAATTTAATCATTTAATTCACGTCTTTCCCAAACTCAATTTAGAATAGTATACTAACTCATATAACTTAATTTATTTACAGCGGACTTATCAGTTCACGAGTGTACATGACGCGACAAGAGCTTGTTCTACCTGAGAGGCTATTGTGCAGATAAATTATCGAAAGACATTGCATGAGGCCCGAGTAAGGGCTTAGAAAAAGTTGGTGGGAGCCAAGACTAACTGTTGTGGAAGGATCACCACCCTCTTTGGATGAGGAAGGAGTATTGGGATGCTATTTGTGACAAATGGGTCGAGCCCAAGTGGATAGAAAAATCCCAAAAAGTCGCAGCAACCAGAGCGTCACAACGAGACGCAAATGTGCATACGAGTGGGTTCATCTCTTTCATGACTCATAAACAAAAATTGGTAAGTAATGTTTCAATTTATCTTCTGAGATTTTTTCATATATATGACATTTTTTTACTATGAATTGTAAAACAGGTCGTGGAGCTCAATCGAGCTCCATCGTTCCTAGAGGTGTTCGACAGAACACAAAAGGAAGGGGATAGAATAGTTTGTTAGTGACAGAGCCCGCTCAGTAGCGGTAAGTTTATATACATATGTAAGTTATTCTTTTCATTTAAATATGATTGATTCATATGAAATTTATAATTTTTTTATTAAATTTTTAGGAAACATATAGCAGACATGTGATAGAGAAGTACGGGGAGGGAGACGCACAACAGTCGGAGTTAGATCCGGCGGCATGGGTGGCAGCAGCTGACGTACCAAAGAAAGGTCAGCTATATGTTTGGGTAGAGCCTAGAGACTGGCACGGTGATATCATCGTGTACGAGTTCAGGCGCTGCCCCGACCAGTAGCAGTGCCTTTAGTATGTCCCCACCCGGCCCCAGTACTTCTCCCAGTGACGTCAGAGCCGTGGTCTGAGCAGAGATGTCTGATTTGCAACAGTAGGTGAGGATAGAGATGTTGAGCCAGGAGGGTCGCATCTTGCAGGCCATCGCTGGCCTCCTCTCTGAGGCGAGAATTCTCTCTCATAGAGCACCCTCAACCACGGCACAACCCCCTCAAGTGAGTGTTTGTTATATTTTTATTTTGGCAGAATTTTGACGTATAAAATCAATGAATATACATGAATTTAGATTCAAAGTAACAAGACCCTCTTTGATATAAGAATAAATTAGGTTAAGATGGTTTATATGGGATAGAATGAGTATTTTTTGTTTAGCTGATGGAATTCAATTTGGATATCCGATTTACGCTCGGTGCTCAAATTACTTAATTCAAAACTAAGTTAGTTTTCAAAGTTAACTTTGTTTAAAATAATTCAGATAAGAAGTTGGGTTCGGGGGTCCAAAATCTAAAATATCGGTCTGATCGACGAGCCGATCATTCCAACATGACCTTGGAGGTAAAAGTGACTTGTGAGAGCTGACGTAATGCAAATCGGATACCCGATTTGGGCCCGGCGCTCCAAAGAGCATTCTCTAAATACACTTAGTTTAAAATACAGATACCTAGAGGTTGGGGGGGTCCAAAATCTAAAATATCGGTTTGATCGATGTACCGGTCGTTCCAACACGACGTGGGAGGTAAAAGTGACTTGTGAGAACTGACGGAATCTAAATCGGATACTCGGTTTGGGCCCGGCGCTCAGAAGTGCATTATGTAAATTCACTTAGTTTAAAAATAAAGAAGTTGGTTTCGGGAGTCCAAAGTCTAAAATACCGGTCTGATCGACGTGCCGATCGTTCCAACATGACCTGGAGGTAAAAGTGACTTGTGAGAGCTGACAGTATCCAAATCGGATATCCAGTTTGAGCCCGATGCTCAAAAGAGCATTCTTTAAATGTACTTAGTTTAAAATATATATAACTAAGGGTTGGAGGGTCCAAAATCTAAAATACAGGTCTGATCGGCGTGCCGATCGTTCCAACAAGACCTGGGAGGTAAAAGTGACTTGTGAGAACTGACATAATCCAAATCGAATAACCGGTTTGAGCCCGACGCTTAGAAGTGCATTATCTAAATTCACTTAGTTTATAAAATAAAGAAGTTAGTTTCGGGGGTTCGAAATCTAAAATACCAGTTTGATCGACGTGTCGATCGTTCCAACATGACCTGAGAGGTAAAAGTGACTTGTGAGAACTGACGGAACCCAAATCGGATACTTGGTTTGGGCTCGACGCTCAAAAGTGTATTTTCTAAATGTACTTAGTTTAAAATTAAAGAAGTCGAGTTCGGAGATTAAAATCTAAAATACCGGTCTGATCGATATGTCAATCGTTCCAACATGACTTGGGAGGTAAAAGTGACTTGTGAGAATTGACGGAATCCAAATATCCAAATCCTCGGTTTAAGTTCGTTATTAAAATTATCGATTTGATATTATATCTGATTCGAATTTATACAATCAAATAAAATATTTAATTTTTTAATATTTTTTATTTATTAATACATAATTAATGTTATTATTTTTTCAATATAGGATCCTCCAGCGAGTGGCGACTAAGGGGACGACTAGGACGGGGAGGATGAGGACATGGAGGATGCGGAGGATATTTCTTGATTATTTCTATTGTTATACAATTAATAATTGATGTTATGTTTTGTTTATTGTATATATTAGGTTTTGTCTGTGATTGTTAGAGCTTATGTTATTTTATTTAAACATGTTTCTATAAATTTGTATATTTTTTAAAAACAATAATAATCATTGTTTCCGACGGAGACAACATATCCGTCGGAAATATTTTGACGGAATCACCCACGGATTAGAGTGTCCGTCGAAAAATATATGAACGTAATTTTTTTAAAAAAATAACTATGGCGACGGAATTTTCGACGGATTAATATAATCTATAGGAATATTTAGCGACGGATTTGCCGACGTACAAATTTTCCATCGGAATATGTTCTGACGGTATTTCTGACGGATATAGTATTCCGTCGCAATAAAATTATAGATAGAATTTCCGTCTACTATTTGTCTGTCAAAAAATATCGACAGAATTCCGATGGATAATGATTCTGTCAGAAAATTCCGACAATGAATACTCGACCGACGATTTCCGTTGATAATCCGTCGGAAAAATTGTTTCCGATGAAATTTTTGAGGGAATTTCGATGAAATTTTTGACGGAATTCTGACGAAAAACGTCTGTCGGAAATGTTGCTTTGTCTCGTGGTATAAAGTCCCTGAACCCCAACAATGTCGGTGAGATCCGGGGGAACCAAGCTAAAGCTCGGAGACACTGACATGAATTCCATTCGGCCCTCCTCACCAGTCAAATCGAAAGGCATGTCGGGACAAGTAAAGCCTTTAGAAGTCAACCGAGTCGAAGTTGCGGAAGTGTGCACTATCAACAATCTCTGTGGCCACCCTCGGGCTCCCAGGTCAGTCGTCCCTTGAGCCGGTCGACTTCCTCACCGCAAACCTAGGTGTCTTCACCTAGGGAGACTCGAAGGCACTCGACTCGTCAACCAAGAACTCCTCCACCTATTGCTCCAGTTCTTACACTCGGCCCGTCGTTACAAATCCAAGTGTACACAACACTAGTGTAGACAATAAGAATTGAGAGGACACCCAAGTTACCGTAATCCGCAAATACAAGCTCGTAACCGAAGGTCAATGCTTACCCTTAGGTTGGCACAAACCAAAATTGCTCTCAATCAGAGAATTGCAATCATTTACGTTTGGAATCGAAGAAAATGGTGTAGATTGAAGTTGGAATGTGACGGTGTTTGGCATGGTTACTAGTAGGATTGATGCAGGATAAAAATGGTTCATCCTATCAAAATAGTGTGAGCTCTTGTGGACATTTTATCAAACATAGAATGTGCTTCAAATCTCTTCTTTTCTCCAACTATTTCCCTATTTTTGGCTCAGAAATCAGACAGGATTATTCATAGTCAAAAGTCAACATATTTGTGAAGGTATCAATTTAATACATCATGTCTTACACAATACGTATACCACTGTGGCACCATGGTTTCTCAAAGGAAGATGCTGCTGTTGCGGTGTCTGTGTATTTGAGAAATGATTTCTGTATATTTAACCCTTGATGCTTGGATTACACACTCTGAACTAAATAATGCATTGTAAGCACTTGATCCCTCGTATGTATCATTACCCTCATTACCCAATGCTAGATTTGTTTTATTAACTTAAAATCCCTTGTCCTTGGCCGACCGGGGTATATGCCTCAAGTATCAACAGAAGTTTACCAGTCTTGCTGTAAACCGCCGGAGGTGGGGACGGCCCAGGGAGCGGAAGGACGGCGACGCGGCGGCTGGCCGGCTGGGTCGCAGTGGTGGCCGACGGATGTGGCAGCGGCACACAAGCCAGTCGTTGGGGTCGCCAAACGGTGGGGCGGGGAAGATGAACAGTGCAGGAGGGGAAGAATGGCATATGGTGATAGGGGAAACTCAATGACAAAGGGAAAACAATTAAAGGGAAGTGGGGTTTGTGGCTCGCGGTGGAGGCAACAGAAGGCAAATGAAAAAATGGAGTTGTGTGATATGGAGGGAAAACAAAAAAATAAATAATGGGAGAAGGGTGTTACGTGAGATGAAGCCAAGGTGAAGGATAAGAAGGTAGGGGGAAGAGGGAGGACGGTTGTTGGGTCTTCCCTCTCTCATAGAAGAAGAATTGATGGATAGACAAACACAGCGGAATGAGAGAAAAATAAAAGACACGATAAATCACCGTAGATGAGATTACGGTGGGGAAGACGACATGCATGGATCAAACAAAAAAGAGGATTAGAATTGGGGTTTCGGCCTCGTGCCAGAAAGAAGTCAGAGGGGTTTGGCATCTCACCAGAGGAAACATGGAGGGTTGGACATCTCGTCAAGAGAAGAAACACACATACGTGCTGCAATTTTTTTTCTAACAATTGCTTAATCCTAATTAGGGTTAGCTTCTACTATTTATAGAAAAAACACAATTATAACTAGATCCATTCTTATTTTTACTTTAACAGAAAAATAATCTGACTATTAAAAGAAATAAAAAAATATAAAACTGACTACATAACTCTAAACTAAATAACTCACAAATTAACTATGACACACAATAAATTAATAAAACAGGCTTCTGACTAGATGCCTTCGGCGCTTCCACATAAATCAAAAATATTCTCCGTAAACTCGGCGACTCACTCTGCATCAATCTCCCCTGGTTCAAAAAAATTCGACCTTGAATTTTGAAATGACGAAGAAGCACTAAAGTGAAGATGGGAGTATCTGGCGCATGCATCACCGAGCAGTTCACATAAATACTCAGATCAATAAGTTGGCAACGCCTCTGAATATGCATTTCAACACTGTACCATATCATATCAAAATCATTCTGAGCCATGCAAAATTTCATATCAGCACCAACAAGAGAACATGAACCCTGTAGACCTGTAGAGAGTGAAGATGAATCTAACTCAAACAAGATCTCTGAATGAATATCAAATGATAGGTGCCACTCTACTAGATCACATGCAGAATGAAATCCAGGGATCATAACTAATGGTGGCTCACGTGCAGAAAACACCTCAAACACAACATCAGAAATCAGATCCAATCCAGACTGAACAAACAATACATGATCCCATAAGTCAAAAATTGACTACTGAAATAAATCCATATCAGATTGAAAATGAACATCTTCAAATATAGATTCATGAAGTGTAGCAAACCCGACTTCAATAAAGAAAGAGTGATCCCATGAATCAATAGTGTGTGAAGTAGCATCCTGACTATCTGTAATCTCTATTGGAGATAAAATAACCTCCGGGGCATAATCAATCATAGGGAGTTGTTCCTCATTCAATTCTACTTTTGACTGACATTCAGAAGTTTGTGACACACTATTACTTTGCCGATGAGATAGCAATATGTTATGAAAAATAAATTCACCAGGCAAAAGATATCATGTCTCAGGATGCAAGTTTTCCTTTCTGGATCAATAATAGAACTTCTTTCTTCTAACCACTTTCTTCCTAAAATAATGCAAGTGTCAGCCACTGACCCAATGTCACACCATGCTCCATCATCATACTTGACTGTTTTGAATTTCTTATAGAACTCCACAAATACACGGTCACCCTCAATTACAATTTCTCCAGTCTTGGCAAGTGATTTAACAATGTCAGATGAAATCTAATTCCTATCTTCCGACTCATGTAAATCAATTTCTGTTCATTGTCCATTAGGTAAATATGCAGCAAAAATAATCGGAAGAGGAACCATACCAATTACAAAATGTAGGACCTCAACTTATAAAAATAAGTTGATTCCCTGACGAGCTCTGATACCAATTTGATGCAGGACAAAAATGGTTCACCCTATCAAAATAATCCAAGCTCTCATGAGCATTTTATCAAACATATAACAGACTGCAAATCTCTGTTATAAGATAGAACTCAATATAACATATGAACTTAATGTTGGGCATGTGTGTAACATGCTTAATTATATTATTTTGATGATATCTAACTATGACTCATTAATGAGTCTGACTTGCATTTCATAATCCCATTCATACATTATAGGTCATTATAAGCAAAGAATAAGAAATCAAGATTGGCACACAAAACCAGGCAATTGGCATTGTAGAAATCAAGATAGCTGATGATAAGCTAACATTCTAATAAGCGGCACAGAAAATGAGGCAACTGGATGCACAAGAATCAAGGTAGGTGCTAACACTGTTGGAGGCTTAGAAATCAAGGCAATAGGTTGCAAAGTACTCCATGCAGTTAGGTTCATCGATCTCTGCTCTCAGGTCGATGCACTTTTATCTTAGCACTCAACAAAGGTCGACGCACATTCTTGTAGCTAAGAGCTTCATGATGGTAAGGTCGGTGCACATTCAAGCATTGAAGAACTGAGGTCGGTGCACATCTGCCTTATGCCATATAAGGTCGGTGCACATCTGCACTCTAGCACATCAAGGTCAGTGCATGTTACTGTTCATGCGTATACAAGGTCAGTGCACATCACTGTTCATGCGTATACAAGGTCAGTGCACGTACTGTTCACACATATAGAAGGTCAGTGCACATTACTGTTCTTGCATATATAAGGTCAGTGCACATTACTATTCATGCATATAGAAGGTCAGTGCACGTTACTGTTCATGCGTATACAAGGTCAGTGCACATTACTATTCATGCATATAGAAGGTCCGTGCACATCATTGCTCACAGTCATGAAGGTCGATGCATGTACTGTAACTAGTGCACATAAGGTCGATGCATATCACTATTCACTCAAGACCTAGGTCGGTGCACATATGCATCTTAGCCATAAAAGGACCGTGCATGTTTTGTCTTCAACATATATAGGTCTGTGCATGTTTGCCTTCAAGCCATGTAAGGTCTGTGCACATGTGCATTACTGCACTATCAAGGTCAGTGCACATTTGCACTATTGCGTCATAAGGTCAGTGCATGCCCTGTATAAGGTATGTGCATGTCATGTACAAGGTCTGTGCAAGTTTCACATATAGCATCCAAGTCTGTGCACATTTGGAATTCAGGTCTACGCACATGTATAAGTCCATGCATATCCAAGTCCAAGCTTGTCCAAGTCTATGCACATGAAGGAACAAAAGTAGCAGAACATGTTTGATGAAATGCCTCATTGAGAAAGAAAGGTATGTGCATGTCTTGCCCCCAACTTTACAAGGTCTGTGCATGTTTGCCTTCAGCATAAGAAGTAGCAGAACCTGTTTGATGAAATGCCTCAGTGAGCGGCTCCCAAAGCCATTTTAGCAAACCTGCACTATTTTCTGAATTGGATCCAGAGAGCATAAATAGGAACTGTAAATGCCCAAAAACACGTCTTTTGAGGTCTGGAAGGTGTCCTTGGTCAGTCAAACATCCATGTCATCATTGACTTACTATTTCAATCCTTTTGGTCAACAGAAAAGCAGGTTACCTTTTCGGGGAACAGTCACCTGTTTGCTACCCAGCTTTTTACCTCCGCCCAAGTAGATTTGCTGTTCCAGATATCTCACAGGACAAAAGGACATCCTTGACTGTCCTGCCAATAGAAAAAAGAAGATGCTACAAATCATACTTGGGAAGCCCCTCTCATACATTTTCCTGTCAACTAAAGTAATAAATTGCAAGAAACTTTGTTTGCTACCTCCGTGGCAAATCAGAGGCTGCCAAGCCAAAAGCTCCCTAAAGATAAATAATTGATTATGAAGGGCCAATCACATACGGGCTGAAACCTCCTACTGGGAGGACTGCTTGTGCCTATAAGAAGGACTGCATGCTTGAAGAAATGTTACTGTTGAAGCTGCTGTCTAAGAGAAAAATGCGTGAGCTTTCAAGAGAAAATTTGTGAGAGAAAAAGAAAGAAAAGAAGCAACCCAGTCTTGGTCTGAAACCGGCCAGTGCTGATAGAAAGAGATAAGAGAGAGAGAGCAAAAAAAAGGGAGAAGCCAAGAGAGGAGTGCAGCCCTTCTCACGTCCTGAATGAGCCTAAGAAGAAGCCAGATTGGACCTGTGTCCAGATCTGCCCAAAGGTGTCTCAAGAGCAAAATCTGAAACCACTGTCTGGTTTGTCTTTTCTGATTGTGCATTTCCATGCCTCATCGTCATATCAGGAAGGTTATTTTTTTTCTCTACTACACTTGCAATGTTTTTCTTCTTGTGTTTGTCTTTTTTCTCTCTGTGTGTGTGGAGGACCTCATCCTCGTGTGTGTGTGGAGGACCTCGTCCTCGTGTGTGTGTGTGTGTGTGTGTGTGTGTGTGTGTGTGTGTGTGTGTGTGTGTGTGTGTGTGTGTGTGTGTGTGTGTGTGTGTGTGTGTGTGTGTGTGTGTGTGTGTGTGTGTGTGTGTGTGTGGAAAATTGTCCCTACCGGTTTGTGTGTAGGAAGTGTGCTGCGTTTGCAGCATATGGTAAAGCTTCACCTAGTTAGGTGAGGGGTGGACGTAGGTTGCGGGTCTGCAACTGAACCACCTTAAAATCCATGTGTTATGGTTGTGCATTTTATGTGATTGCTCCATATCCCCTATCTCCATTCACAGGTTGGTGTGCTTACTTAATCATATGCAATCGAGGTTATTCTCTTTGCACACTGAAACTTTTAGATCTGCACCTTTGCTTCATCCTTATACCATTTGGGCCTCAGCGTTTTGCCTGCACCCCGTTGGCTACCTGTTGCACTCTTGCACACAGGCACCTAGCTAGTGGCATTGCCAAGGAAATCAGTTTGCTCACACACGCACACATTCTGTCTGACTACTAAAGCTCACACATACAGCTAGTCATCTCACACTTAGTTAATGTGTGTTGAGATCCATGTTGTCCAGTGCTATAAGATCACACTCAGCCCTTGCACTGAGCTTTACCGTTTCCACTAGAGCCACTCATACTCAATCCGTTGTGCTCTATGTTTAAGTATTTTATTTTTTTTCTATAGGAGTGGTTTATGCGCATTGGTTTGAGAGATTTTTTAAATAGGCCAAAGTTCATGAAATGATCTATTCAACCCCCCTTCTAGATCCTATTGCACCACGTGGGACCCAACAATTGGTATCAGAGCCAAGCTCTGCCATTCAAGATCCCACGATCTGTAGAGAAAGATGCCGGTGCATTTTGTTTAAATGGCTTCACAAGCTACACATGCTTCGATGGTCTCTCTGCCTATATAAGATGGTTCAGATTTTTCTATATGGCTAGGGAGAATGTTTGCATATGTTCATTACAAAGATCCACAATTGTGGGCTCTTATATACAATGGTCCTTATGAGCTGCCATCAAACTCAGTTGAATGGACAATTGATCACGAGACCAGACACTGTGATAATCTTGCTGCATTTAATCTGATAAAAGCTGCAGTTGATATCAGGTTACTCCATCATGTGTCCACCTACAGCACAGCCAAGCAAGTTCTGGATAAGTTGGTGAAAACCCAAGAAGGGATTGTAGAAAAGCATGAATGCCTCATGGCCGACCCTCCAGAATAGTCCAACGATCCATCGTCATCTCAGGTAAGCTCTGAACCCGAAGACTTCACTTCTGAAGAGCTTATGGATGCCTATGATGATCTGGCCAAGCACTACAAAAAGCTAAAATCTGAAAATAAAAAGTTGAAAAAGGAGTTAAAGAAAAATATTCAGAATGAGAGTTCCTTTTGTAAAAACTGTTTTGCTTTTGAGTAGCTCAATGACACTCTTGTGATTGATGCATATGTGCATAAGGAAAGCATTACATGTCTTAGAGTTGAAAATGGAATCCTTCAAGCTGAAATCACTAGGTTGGAAGAAATTGTAAGACAACTTCAAAACCAACCCAAACCAATCACAAGTGATGAAGGAGTGATTGAGGAAAATAGAACATTGAAAGAACAAACTGTCATGTTGCTTGAAAGGCTATCTATCTGTGAAAAAGGGAAGGGCATTGTTAATGATTGCTCTGAGAAACTGACTGAACTTCAATTAGAAACTGAGAATTTTAAAAGGGTGAATGTCATGCTCAATGAGCAATTGGTTGCTTGCGAGGAGGTCCTTGTTGAGTCTGAACTACATGTCTCCTCTTTGGAGAATGAAAATAAAGACCTAAAGAATTCTCTGTCAAAATCTGTTCAGGGCAGAGATAAGTTAGATAGAATCCTGGGGACTAGGGTCAACCTTCAAAGAGAAGGTTTGGTGAACACCTCGTTTGTAACTGGCTCACTTGAAGCCAGCACCTCTAATGGTCACCCAAGACTGAATGTCAAAGGATAAACCAAAAACAGAATGGTGATCAGAAAAAGAAGGGTCCCTGGCACAAACAGAGAAATGATGTTATTGGCTCTCACTTGCATGATAGGATCTCTCATGCTAAATACCCTGCTACCCATAAAATGAATGTCTATTGCTTTTATTGTGGTAAGCATGGTCACACTGTGGATAACTATTTTACCTTAAGAAATGATGAGCTAAGAATAATACAACATGTGAAAGGCCAAGACAAAGGATAGGTCGACGGTGGCAGGAAACGTGCGCAGCACCATCCTGCTCGCAGCCCCATGGGTAGTCAGATGCATCGACGCACTCAGAAAGGCAGGTCGATGCACCAAACCGTCAACAGAAGAAGTCCGCCTCCCTGCTTCTTCCATTGTGGTAAGTTTGGCCATACAGTCCAAGACTGTTGGCACTTGAAAGGCAGAACCCACGTTCATGCCAAAGGAGGTAACTTCCCTGCACACCCACAAAAGCCAAACGCACATCCACATACTCATGTGAAAAATGCTCAATCTTTTGTGCATTGTTTTTATTGTGAGAAAAATGGGCATGAGATGTATGACTGTCATACAATGAGAGAAGATGACTTGACTGTATTACGTAAGAGAAATGCAGCTGCCCGAAGAACTAACTCACAAGGACCCAAGCAAGCTTGGGTACCACAAAATTCAAAATGAGAATTGTGGGTGCAGGTGCCTTGGACCTGAGCAAAGCTCAATCCAAAGAAAATTAAATGCTCAAGGCACGGGTATGTAAATATTTTTTTTTGATATCATGCATAGTAGGCTTGCATTGTAATGCATTACATAATAGGCATGTGTTGATTTCATTAGCCTTACAAGCTGAATGTATCTCCCTGAATTACTGAAACATCTCCATGATGTAAAATGATCATCTAAGATGAATCACTTCCTTATCAATTGTTTGACCTCTTGTATATTAAATAGTGTCGAAATGAAAGGCAAGACAAGCTTTTCTGGAATTCTCACTATGCGTGAGAAGGATCTTAGATCCCAACCTCCGCCTCGTACTGGAGATCAATTTATTCAGCTATGTTTTCCATGAAAAATCTCACTGCTGCTGAAATTGTTATGATGATTGAATACTTCCTTGATCTTTTCTACCATTTAACAGCCACATGAACTTCTCACTTAGCATTGTTAATCACCGTCTTTGATGATGTCTTCCATGGCTGCATGTATCTCAACTCATCACTCATGTAAGCATTAATGTCCATATACATTGTACAAAGGGGGAGCTTGTATGTTAGGCCTTGTGGTTCAACATTAATTGCTTTTTAAATAAATTGAGTATGCATCATTTTGTGATCTCAAGCTATTCAATTCACATCATGTTAAAAGAACACAAAGATGCATAATCAATGGGCAGCATCTCCAAGGCATTGTGCATTCATTCATGTCATAGAATACATACTTCATTGTCAACCCATGCACACTTGTTTAGGGGGAGTCAACCTCTAGATTTCAGTCTGCATTCATGCATTCATGAGTCCAGTTTGCATCTTCTTAGGGGGAGTTTAGACCTTCTCAGGTTGACCTCACCGATCAACCTTGCTAGAACCATGCTCTCTATCCGAACCCTATGCACAACTTCAGGGGAAGTGTCCTTTTTCAATTCTTTAGCACTCCCAGCTCAAATCAGACCTGCATAACGTTTCATGACTGTACCTCGGGCCTGAAATATTTTGATGTCCTAAATTGCCTTGGATTGTCTGGAATCTTCCATTCCTTGAACTATTAGTTGTATGTTTCCAGAGTTCTTTGAATGCCTTAAACCTCCTGGAGGATCTTCTTTCTGTTACTAAGTTTGCTAATTGGAGTAAATATTCAAGAAGAATCTCATTTTATTGAGTTTTGTGACTGCCTTGAGCAAGAAAGCTGTTGGTTTAAAATTAATGATTTCTTGAGCCCTATTGTTCATTGATCTTGAAAACGTTTGTGCTCAGGCTTAATAGACCTAAACTAGCTTTTCATGTTTTGACAAGTTATGCCCTGTTGAATCTGAAAGTTTATTTTAAGTACAAAGGCATCTTTGATTGAGAGGCTTCTATCTTGTATCGTTTTTAAACATTTGATGTGTCTGAACATTTGAAAAAGAATTACACTATTTATACTGAATCTTAGCCATGCTGAGTAACTGGGGATATTGACGTCTGATAAATGTATATCCTCGTGTAAAAAGGTGTGTGCTGAGCTCAGTGCCTTAAGACAGAGCAATGCCATTGGAATCATTGAGAAATCGAGTCCCTTCACCAAAGAAGTGGAGAAGACCGCGTCATGAAATGCCATGCTATCTCTGTTCTATTTGAGGTAAAATTGTGAGCTACACCGAGTAACTAGGGGTGCTTGCATCTGGTAAACATGCACACTCACGTCAAAAGGTGAATGCTACACTTGACTGCTCGTAAAATGATGACAGTCAATTTTCAAAAGTGGTTTCAAAAGAAAAATATGAATGTATAGCACTCTTGAATGAATTTAGAATCTTCTAAGTGTTTAGCCTCAATACTTTTCAAAGTAACTCTCTCAGGAGCTAATGGAATTGAATAAGTAAGACAAAAGGAGGTTAACCTACCCTTAATATGATTTTCTGGTTCACTTCTATTAATCTTGAATACAATTTTTTCAAGTGTTCTTGTTGAGAAGTTCAGAATTCATCAGTGTTAAACCAATCTTACTATAAGGACTACTTCATTAGAATTCCATAACTGGAGATTATGAAAAATCCATAACTCTGCACTTGTGAACTTGATTTCAGACTTAAGAACCTCCATCTCTTTGTAAGACAAGCTATTTTTTTGTGATGCTCATTGATATTTGTTCTTCTCTGGACAATCTGCTAGTCCATCTTGGCTACCATGAAAGTATCACCATTCTTAACAATTGGAGTCTCTGCCCTCTCATCATTTGGTATCATATCTTCAATGCAACTGCGTTCAGTTTGTCATGCACTTAGGTGGTGTGTATTTTCCTTCCTCCATGTATTGCATAAAAAATCTTAAAAATCTGAAAACTAGAAAAACTTAAAACTCTGACATCCTGAAAAACACCATCTGATATCAGAATGCTCTCTAACTACATCTTCTTGCCATGATCAAATCTCTTGCATGCATTCCATGATTCACGTGTGACCTGACATTTAATGGGACCCAACAATTGGCCTTAATGGGACCCATCAAGCCAAGAGACATGACCTTGTACTTCAATTGCTGATCAACAATTGGTTTCAGTCCTATCATTGGCATTTCAATATTGGTTGTTTTTGTTTGTCAACTTTAATAAGTGTACGGCCATTGGCATGTATTTCCACATCATTTTCTGAAATATTGAATGTTGAGATCTGTCTAAGAAAAATGCCAAATTGCTCCATACAGGTATGCCACTTTACTTACTCTGTACATCATGTGCTAATAATCTCCTACTCTACTCATTTCCTTGCCAACCATGCCATATATTCTATCCACTGATGTTATTTTGCTGATGACAAAGGCGGAGAGAATTTTATTAGTCATTCTCTGAATATGCTAAGGGGCAGAGGCTTGAATGCCTATAGGGGAGAGTTTTATATGGGGAGAGTTCTACAGAAGTTCTTGTGCTTCAACTCATGTTTTTAATTCCTTGCACCTTGACTGATAATGATATGTGGAGAGAATTTTATAAAGACTCATAGTTGCCATGATTAAAAAGGGGGAGATTGTTGGGCATGTGTGTAACATACTTAATTATATTATTTTGATGATGTCTGACTATGACTCATTAATGAGTCAGACTTACATTTGATAATCCCATTCATACATTTCAGGTCATTATAAGCAAAGAATAAGAAATCAAGATCGGCACATAAAACTAGGCAATTGGCATTGTAGAAATCAAGGCAGCTGATGATAAGCTAACATTCGGATAAGTGGCATAGAAAATGAGGCAACTAGATGCACAAGAATCAAGGTAGGTGCTAACACTGTTGGAGGCTCAGAAATCAAGGCAATAGGTTGCAAAGTTGTAGCAACCCTGGTAAAATAAAAGGAAGATTTCAAGAAAGATTAAGTAAATGATAAGAACCAAAATGAATAAATAATAAGTCAAATGTAAATAACGCCTCTCAACAAGGCGCGATTTAAATAAGAAACGCCTTCACCTGAGGCGTTAATTCAAAAAGTGACGCCTATACTAAAGGGCGTCAAATTTCAAAAACGTCCAAAACGAATAAAAGGAAAGGGAAAGAAACGCCCTCTTCTTGGGCGCGAATTGTAAAAGAAACGGCATAGGTCAAGACGTCAATTAGAA
Source organism: Amorphophallus konjac (assembly GCA_022559845.1). Taxonomy (NCBI): domain Eukaryota; kingdom Viridiplantae; phylum Streptophyta; class Magnoliopsida; order Alismatales; family Araceae; genus Amorphophallus; species Amorphophallus konjac. Next base: position 446,052,235 of record CM040121.1, on the reverse strand, counting down.
TTAACGCCCTAACCTAAGACGTTAATTGCACTTGTGTTCCATTCGAACCAGGAGACTATCCAGGGTAAGTTTTAGGATTACTACGTATGGTAAGGACTCCATTAAGGAAACTAGAGTTCTAATCAAATTCTAACTCCATTGGGATTCCAAAAATCCTATAAATACCTTTCTAATCGAACCTGTTCGTTATTTTTGGCGAACCGTTCTACTGCTACTGTACGTGAAGAACAGGTGGTTCTTCTTCCTCTGCCTTTCGTCATGGATTATGAAGAATTTTAATGTTCTTCATCTTCTTCTTCTGTAGGTTGCCTGCAGCAAGTAGTAACTCTCTTGTCTAGTTGAAGAACGTGGACTCTTTATCAACATCCTCTTCTTCTGTTTTGAACAGAGTGTCGTTTTCTCTTCACAACCTTCACGTATCTTCACCCAGATCATCATCAGGTAGGTTTTCTCAAGAATTGTAGCCCAAACTAGCATAAAATTTATGATAATATCATCTGTAATTCATGCATATAGTTTTACTGCGTTTTAGAGGTTTTCTGTGAAATTTTGGCAAGAGGCGACCCATGTCAGGGCGCTAATTCATGATCTGACGCCGAACTAAGAGTCGTCAATTTTAAGAAATTGATAAATACGCACGTTTGAAATTTAATATCTATGAAACCTGTAGTTAAATCTAATGCATGATCATATATCTCGAATCCTGATATTTTTCTTGTCCTGACCATGTACTTTGTTTCCTGAAAATTATTATCTATCCTGGAAAAGAATGAATTAACGACCTCCAGTAGGTCGTCTTTTATGAAAGAGACGCCCCTGTATAAGGCGCGTTTAATCAAAATTACAGAATAAAGAAAATTTCAGCAAAATAGAAATTTTATAATGGACGACGGTTACAGAAGTCGTCAAATTTAAATTAACGACCCAATGAAGGGCGTTAATTTAATAAGTAGTGACTTATGTTAAGGCGCTAATTTCCTGTGTAATTATTTTATACTGTTTACTGTTAACCGAGGGTTTTATATAAATATATATGTATATATCGGCACTATATTTCCATTCCGTGAATATAGTCTCATGTTCTACGATGTTTTATCGATTACCCCTCAACTCTCGGTGACATACAAGCCCTCCATTGGACATTCCGTTCCTTTAGACTGGCAAGTTAGTCATTGGGACCTCCGTAAGTCTCCTCGTAGCCTTGGATTCCCTCAAGGTCGACTGAGCGGGTTGTACCTGTTAGGGTGCTAGGCCCGGATACAGAGGGGGGGTGAATGTATCCTGCTACGAATAATGCCCAATTTAAAAAATCAGATGCTAAGCAAGTTCCGGAGTTAAGCTAATTCGATTAGACAAAATAACAAGCAGGTGGAGCGAGCCTATCCAAGCATCTAGCGGAAGCAAATCAAGCAATCTGATGAACCAGTTGAAAATCCTTTTAAACAAAAGAGCAAATATGTAACTGGCTCCCAAATAACCAACTAGCGGAAGCAGCACAAATGAGAATAAGAAATCTCAAGACAATCTGTGAAGGGTGGTAGGAGATATGGAAGAACACACTACAAGCAAACCACTGCTCAAAGATTTTAAGGTGGTTCGGTCCTCCAGACCTACATCCACCCCTCACTCCCAACCGGAGTGAGGCTTCACTAGCAAACGCTAGAACCAAGCAGACTCAGTCTGCAAACAGTTGCTGCCACACAGCTTGACCAGGGGAACAGCCTCCCCTCTTCCTCCCTACCGGAGGGACACCCAAGTGACTCCCAGCCACTTGGAAACTAGAGGTCGAAGACCTCTCTTCCTCCAGACCAGGAGGGACCACTGGACTTGCAACCACAAGCCCAGAACCGGAGGACTAGCCTCCCTTCCTCTAACCAGAGGGCAACCCACAAGTGACAACCTGTCACTTGCAACCCGGAGATCAGATCTCCCTTCTCCTGAACCAACAGGAGGAACCCGATCCCCAACAGGGCAATCGGAAGAACAAAGATGGAAAGATAATAAACAAGAAAATAAGAAAGGATGAAAAATCACAGCGCCAAAAGCTGGAAACGAAACACAAGTAATGTAGCTCTCAAGGGAGCAGATCTGGCTTGGATTTGATCCAAACGCCAGAGGCTAGAACTTCAAGCTTTTCCCACTTCTTCTCTACGAACTCCTTCTCTCTCTCTCTCTCTTTCTCTTCTGCTTCTTCACTCTTTTTCTTCTTCTTTCGCAGGCTCTCTTTTTCTCTTCTCTTCTCTTCTTCTTCTCTGCGACTCTTCTCTTCTACTGGATCGAACTCTCAGCACTACTGCTTTTCTGCAATTGCTCTCAAGGCTTCGATCACGATCTCTCTCTTTCTTCTTCTTCTCCTTTTCTTCTTCTTTTCTTTTTTTCTGGATCGAAGGGCTTTTCTGCTCTCCAGCCTTTTTCTTCGATCAACCTTCATCTGAAGACGAAGGCTCCATAATATACCAGCAGCAGTAGCAGCAGGGTGCGTGTGGCTTCCACAGTTCCCGCCCTAAGAATTCGGACCACGTGGCAACATCTAGCAGGCTGTCAGAACACGTGTCCTCATCTGGGCACTCTCCTTATCCTCGGATCACGTGCCCAGCACCAGTACGCTCAGCAACTGGAGTTAGATGGCGTCAACTCACTTGCTCCAAAGAGTTGACGCAGCCATCAGAGATCTTCAACCTTTTTAACCGCTGCGTCGACTCCATCAGCCTGCTGCGTTGACGCAACGGTATCGGCAGTCCAGTGATCAAGTCTTCAACAAATGGGCGTGCTGCGTCGACGTTATCAGCATGTTGCGTTGACGCATTGAACATGTACATTTGTATACTGGCGTCTCTTAAGCCGCTGCGTCGACGCTGCTTGTTGATGGCGTTGACGCAGTGGAAGATATCGTGAAGCTTCGTCGCTTGTAAGAGTCTCTGCTTCTTTAACTGCTGCGTCGACGCTGCTTGCTTGTGGCGTTAACGCAATAGAAGACATCGTGAAAGCTTCGTCTACTGATGCGTGGACGCTTTAAGCTTCAGGCGTCGACCCTGTTCCCTTCAGCAACAATAATGAAGTGTATAGACTTAGTGTTAACGTGCCAGAGAAACCAGTGTACAGACTTCATGTTAACGTTGAACCCAATGTACAGACTCAATCAAATGAAGAGCTTCCAGTGTATGGACTTTGTAGTGCAAACAACAATGTATAGACTTAGAGAAATGAAGTCTAGTGTATAGACTTGGAGAACTGTTCAATGTGTTGGGTTGGCGTTGTATAGACTTGGCTTTGAGCACTTGGGCTGAAGGCACTGAGCAGACTAAGCGATGTGTAGACTTCATTAAGAAGGTGCCCGATGTACAGACTTGAAGAAGATATGCCAATGTACAGACTAAATGGATCCAGCTGGTGTATAGACTTTGTGCCCAAGCTATCAATGCTCTGATGCGTCCACTCCACTTGAACGTTGCGTTGACGCACCAATTAACCCAGGGGCTTCTTTCTTGAGTTTGCACTGCTGCGTCGACGCTTCCATTTGGTGGCGTTGACGCATTGAGCACCCTGCAACCCCTTTGATCCTATTAAACATTTATTAGGAGGTTAAGTGTCTATATCCAATATCTTACTGTTGTCATCATCAAAACCAGGAGTACAACAATCTCCCCCTTTTTTGATGATGACAACCCCCAAACTGTTTTAATGACATTTGCAATCACACATGGTTAGCATCAAACAAACGTATGGTTACTTGTCAGTTCAACAAAATTATGAATCACAAAAATGAAAACATATGCTATCATTCATTAACAAAACTCATGCTGTTGTTCATTCTGAATCACAAAAACGAAAACATATGCTATCATTCATGAACAAAACTCATGCTATCATTCATGAACAAAACTCATGCTGTTGTTCGTTCTGCTCTCCCCCTTTGTCATCATCATTAAAGGGGGTGCATGTAGAAAACATAGTTTAAGATGGGAAGAAGCGATTGAAACGTCTGGCAGAAGATGGTTGTTGTTGCTGACGAGAAGAGTGTCCTTGAGAGGATTGAGTGCCTGGAGGTGTCTGACGAGATTGCTGTCCTGAAGTAGATTGATCCCTGGTTAGTAGGTCTCTGATCTCTTGAGAGAGTTCGCTTAGCTGATGACTTAGAGTGTTGCGAACATTATCAATTTCAGTGACAGAGTCTTTATCGTGGAGTTTGTTCTCAAGTGACTGAATGTTTGCTATTACCTTGTCAATCTTCTCTAGCACAGCTTTGAGGAATGGAGGGATTGCACTGACAGGACCTTTGATTGTTTCTATCCCTATCTTCAGATCATAACACAGGTCAATAATCTTGGCAAAAGAGGAAAAGGTTGAACCTTGTTGACTGTGCATCTCTTGTACCAGAGTGGCAAGTTTGTCAAGGAGGGATGATATTTGTTTCAAGACTTGCCTTGTTGCTTGGTCAGACACCATTTTGGTGAGTAAGAAATTTCGCCACTCGCATAAAACAGAAGTTTCAAAATGAACAATCCGAGCAGTCAACTTGTTAAAATGAAGGGTTGTGAACTCCATCAACTTGTCCATCTTGGCCTCCTGACGCTTCATCATCATAGTCATGTTCACTAACATCTCTTCAATAGTTGCTGGGGGTGGAGCTGCATCAGAAGTTGGAGAGGTTCTTCTATAAACGTTAATGGCTCCAAACGTAGATGGTTCTACTGTAGGTACAGAGCCACTCGGTTCCGCAGAAGCCTCAAAAACTTGCTCTCCTCTCATGGAGTTGTCCTCTGGCATGTCTTCACTCACCACAGGTGGAATCGGTATTTCTGCTCTGTGCACTTGACCATCATCCATAGTGGCTGTTCTTGATGCCTGACCGATCTCTGATGGAGCTGATTTCTGACTAGGAAGGGTTCTGACAGCCTTACCATCAATGACCTCAAAACCCATAAACTTTTGAATATAAGAAAGTGTGTACACATTCCCTCGAGGGATGATAATTTTCTTCTCAGAGCCAAAGTCTACACCAACTTTCCGAAAAATAGTAGTTAATGGGGCAGTATAAGGAAGGGTTCTGGACTGAGATAGACATGACCCCATAGTTTGAATAGCTACATCCGGCAGGGAAATCTGTATTCTCTTCAGCATATAGTAGAGAAGAAATCTTTGCATCTCTATCACCCTTTCTCTTCCACTGCTCTGTGGTGTGATCATGGAGGTGCAAATGTGGTGGAGCAGTCTATTTGGCGAAGGGAAATGATTGGCTTTGAGACTGCCTAGGTAGGTTTCCCTGACATCGGAGTGATTACTGGGTTTCTCAGTCAAGAGCTCATACGCTTTGTGCGCATCATATTCAAAATCATGTAGCTGAACTCCTACCTTAGGAACCTTCCATGCTCTGGCAAGCAGCTTATCTGTGATTTCGAACCTGACACCTCTAACACTGGATGTGAGTTTTGGAACAGTAGGTTCATACTTTAAGTTCTGGTAGAACTCTCTGACCAAGGTGGGGTAGTAAGTCTTGTGTGTTGAGACAAACGACCACCAGCCCTGATGGTCCAGTGTAGGAAACAACTGAGGAAAAACTTCGAGCATATTATGATCAGTAGCATCAACGTACCGGGAAATAAGAACCTTCAGAGGTTCTTCCACGGTGACTGTACGCGAGCTACCAGCATCTTTCTGACCGGTTGCAGAACCTGAAGATAAACCCTTCCGCTTCTCTTTTCTGACTGCTGATGCCTTTAACCTTTTGGTTGGCGGACTTGGATCCCGTGGATCCGTCTCCTTCCTTCTGCCCTTTTCGCGAGCTACTTGAGAGTGAGACTCCATTGTGCCTCTTGCTGATTCTGAGCCTCCTGGTTGTTCCTCTGCCCTCTGCTTCCCTTTTTGAGTGGATGCTGGAGAATCCATGGCACGGAGATGAATCGAACAGGAGAGAGAGCTGTGAGGATTCTTGGGGGACACGAGAGGTCGAATGACAAAAAGGGTTTTGGAAAAAGTGAAGAAGAGCAGCGGTCACATTTCGCTTTTAAAGAGACTTCGAGGACCCTTTTAGTGAACGGTTCAGCCGGTTCAAGTGGGTGAACCGGGTAAAAAAAATTTGAATAAGAGGCAATGCGTGGATGCAAAGGGGGCATTGCGTCTACGCAGTGAGACATATGTGAACCGAAAACACAAGATAAGTAGTCAGAGAGGCATAATGCGTTGACGCCAATGTGACATTGCGTCTACGCAGTGATGCAGATAGGAATGAGATACTCCCCCTTATGCAGCATGATGCATCTAATAATGAAACTCCCCCTCACTAAATGGAGCCCATGAAAAGAATGAGAAGGGAATCACAGTGACAATCAAAGAAAAATTCTGTTCAAAGAAGTCAAGAACAGTGAGCACAGGTATTTCAGATCGGCTTCACATGGAAGAAATTCAATTGGATTCTCAAGGGGATATTAATCTCATAAATCCAAAACATGTCTTCAAAGTCTTCCATTATAAGAGCTTATGAATGAACTTTATTAACAGCGTGGTTTAATCATGATGCATGTAGAGTTCATCAATAAAATTTTGTATAAATATCTAAACCCATGGTTTAATAAAAGTGAACCAATCCCTCATACTTATCTTGCTTAAACACCCTTTCTCTTACACAATCGAATTTATTGACCTCTTTTGGAATTACATGCACCAGTATTGAAATCAAGCAGATATGAAGTCATATGAACTTGTCCAGGGTTGTAGCAATTTGATTTTATCATCAATAATCAAATAATTCAATTTGTTCAATAACTCTTCATGCTACTAATTTTACGAACATTCTAGTTCAATGCACACCTTGTGGCTAAGGGATATACCTTGATCAGAGGCCAATATCCTTAAGCACTTAGTGTGACTAACTGTCATGCTGATGTGAACAGAGATAGCGTTTACACATCATGACACACTCCAAGTCATTTCTGGATGTATGAGTTGTACTTCTCAGTGTGCATGCCATTGCTCTGCCTGATTTAGCAATCAATTATTTTATTTTGCAGAGTTAACTAGGTACCTCATGACACAGTCCTTTGGACATGTGTTTCTCAGTGACCAAAGTCATTGCTCTGACAGAAATTACCCTTTAGACACTTCAGAAGGATTCATTTGCTACAGATCAATAATAATTCCATGTACTTAACCAATTAAAGTCATGTATTCAATAGTGCAGATTTCAGAAGATTATACAAGATAGTGCATGAGACAGATGGTTAAGGTTTATTTGACATGATTCAGATATGTTAAGAGATTTTAAAGTCAAACTCCTTGAATACATTAAAGCTTAAACCACATGAGTTATTTCAGACATTCATAACAACATATAATAGAAGATTTCTAGTTCAAGATTTTTCAGATTTATGATCATGATAGCCCATTGAAATCTACAAGAAAGACTGATGGAATTCAGAAACCAGATGATACCAATTAGAGACTTAAGGCTTTCAAGAATGTGTTCGAGATCTGTCAGCAAAGTCAATGAGGAAGGATATGCAATGAAATGGCTGCATGTATGCAAGGAGAAGTTTTCAACAGAGGGAGATATAACTCAACATTCCACTAAGGGACAGCTGCGTCAACTTAGTCACATTGCAGTGTCAACTCATCCAACTATCCCGGTTAAACAGAATAGTGCTGTTTCCAAAAGCAGATGCCCACTGCGTTAACTCCGTCCCGTAGCTACATCAACTCATCCAACCAGCCAGAGACACTTTTACACAAAGGGTTTTTCAATGAAGCAGCCTCAAGCGTCGACCCCATCCTCATACAACGTTAACTCATTCATTCAGCCAGCAGCTTCATCTCAGTCCGTTAAAACATCATTTAGCCAGAGATCTCCAACCCAAGCTAACTTCCCTTTTGATTATGCATGAACGGAGGTATGAATGCCAATAAGATAAATATCATGCTGAATTCTCATTCAATATGAATTGATTGACATAAGGATAATCATAACAAGCAAGGAAAGCAATACTCCCCCTCAGAGCAAGCAATGTTTGCCATGGAACACTGAACATTATTTTGATTCTCAGAAGCAAGTTAATTCTAATATCTAAGTAGACAATTCAGTATGAGCATTGAGAGATATGAATACTCATAGAGTGCACGAATTAACAATCATGCATGAACCACTATAAACAAGATATGCAATAAATTTGAGAATAGGAAATGCAGGGAATTTACCTGAGAGATTTAATATGGGGTTTTTCTTCTTGAGTGCCTTGGTTTATTAACCCCTTTTATTCCATCCAAGGCACACCTGCTAGACACCTTCCTATTTTCCACTAGCAAGAGCCCAAGTGGTTTTGGGTCTTGCATAGTAATTGGCCCCTTTTGGGACTGCCTGCATCTTTTTCTGTGCCAAATAGTCATCAGAGTTCATGATAAAACAGTTATGCATTGAGTGCCCAGACAGCCCACAGTAGTGGCATGAACTAGCAGGTTTCATGTTCCTCTTATGTATACCAGCATGAACTTGATCATTATAAGAGTGAGCATGAGGGTTTCTGTTATTATTATGAAATTTTTTCTTTTCATGACCAGCTACCCTGCAAGCAGCAACTTGGTGGCCCGGTCTTCTACAATTTGAGCAAATAGGAGTTCTTTTAAAAACAAGTTTGTTCCTACCAAAATCTTTGGAATTTCTATTCCTACCCAGGACATGCCAGCAGTCCTTGACTGCATGGCCATGCTTCCCACAATGGGAGCAGAAAGAGGACTTTCTTCTAAAAGAACTTGCCCAACATTCAGAGGCCTTGTGCCCAAGCTTGTTACAATTAAAACATTTGACATGCTGGTTCAAAGAAGCAGTTTTGTTTATATTAAAAGCATGTTGGTTAGCATAAGATTTAGCATGATGTGAGAGAGGTTTTTTCTTTTCATTAGCAAACCAACATTGAGCAAAAATGTGGCCTAATCTACCACAATGAGAGCATTCACTTTTCTTTGAATGAACAGCAGATTTTCTATCATGATATTTCCTAGCATTCATCATTTCAGCATTCAAATCATCCAGTTCGTTTATTTTACACTCATGCATTAAATGTCCAAATCTATGACAGTAGTGGCATGACATTTTCCTTTTTGATGCATGTGAGTGTGTGTGAGGACTGTGATCAACATGCACTGATGAACCCTTTTCATTTATTTTCTGATTTACAGTCCTTTTCTGATTTTTATCCTCTTTTCCTGTTTTCTTAGCCTTGTACTGACTTGGAGATGAAGTGGAAGGCTTTTCCTGTTCAGAAGATTTAATGAAAATATTTTTCAGCTTGAATCCATCAACCTTTTTCAACTTTTCTGTTTGTTTCTGATTCTTCTGAACATTTGGTTGTTTATTTTCTGACGTTGTGGCTATATCAGATGCTTTGATAAAGGATGTCGTCAGCTTATTTTCAAAAGCCTTTTTATTGACATTGTTGTAGCCTAACCCTTCCTTTTTGACATTTACTTTTGTTCCTAACAATTTGTTCAGATTATCTTGCCCACAAACAAATTTAGATAAAGAGTTTTTTAAGTCTTGAATTTCATTTTATAGTGAGGAAATGTGTAACTCATAACTGGCAATCTCTTGCTCACTGTAGTTCATAGCTTCATTCAAAACTTTGTTAGCAGTTTTATACTTCTCAATTTCATTTTCCAGATTGCTAAGTTTATCAGAATCTTCAGTACAAACAGTTTTTCCTCTTTCCAAAACTAGAAGTCTCTCTGACACAGTGGAGATCAGCATTTTTAATTTCTCATTTTCTTCCTTAAGCTTGTCATTTTGAATTAACTCATTTATCAAGATCTGATCATCTGAGTTAGTTTCAAGTTTTCTTCCAGCCTTGAATTCCTTCAAATCTTTTTCCTTCTTTTCAATGTTTTTCTGTAATTCCACAATCACAGATTTGATGGCCTCAAGTTTTTCAGCAAACAAGTTCTTCTCCTACTCAAGTTTCTCAGATTTTTTATCATTTTTATTAGTAGATATTCTCAGAGAATCATTTTCAGATTTCAGCTTGTTTAAATCTGAGTTTACACTTTCAAAGTTTTTCAGCAATTTTTTATACTGGTCATGATAGTTAACAACAGTCTGATTATCATTATCTGAGTTCAATTTTTCTTTGAGTTCAGATATCACATTTATATGATCTTGATTTTCAGTTTTCAATAATGAAACTTGTTTCTTCAGTATTTGAAAGTCAGACATACAGGCATCATGAATATTTTTCAATTCAACACAATTTCTACAAGGAGAGCTTGAACTATCTAAACCAGTACCCTTCTTCAATTTTTTATACTGTTTTCTTAACAGTTCATGAGATTCAAATAATTCAGCATATGCATTCTCCCAATCTTCTAGAGAGAAATTCTCGAAGAGATTTACCTCATCATCATCTTCTTCAGTTTGATTGCTGCCTTGATCGCTTCTGTTGGCCATCATGCAGCTTGTTTGATTTCCTTTCCCGGCTCTCTTCATCATCTCCAACATATCCCTTGCAGATCTGCAATCAAGGAAACATGAGTGAAAGGCTTTGTCAGTGGCTGCTTTCATCATATTTATAGCTGTCTGATTCTCCTCATACATTGATTCGTGACTGTCAGTCCATTTGGACCTTTTCCTTGGTAATTTATGAGGACCTTGTGAAATCACTTTCCACAGATCTGGATCAACATATTTAATATAAGCACGTAGCGCACTGTGCCACTGGTTGAAATCAGAACCACTAAAGACGGGTGGACAAGCCATTGAAACAGATAGCAGATTAATTCAATGCAACAGGAATATTGATGCACTAAAAACAAATTAGCACCTAAGACAGCAAGATCGGATTTGCAGGTCGCTGGACCTTCTAAGCAGACACCGCTCTAATACCAACTGTTAGGGTGCTAGGCCCGGATACAGAGGGGGGGGTGAATGTATCCTGCTACGAATAATGCCCAATTTAAAAAATCAGATGCTAAGCAAGTTCCGAAGTTAAGCTAATTCGATTAGACAAAATAACAAGCAGGTGGAGCGAGCCTATCCAAGCATCTAGCAGAAGCAAATCAAGCAATCTGATGAACCAGTTGAAAATCCTTTTAAACAAAAGAGTAAATATGTAACTGGCTCCCAAATAACCAACTAGCGGAAGCAGCACAAATGAGAATAAGAAATCTCAAGACAATCTGTGAAGGGTGGTAGGAGATATGGAAGAACACACTACAAGCAAACCACTGCTCAAAGATTTTAAGGTGGTTCGGTCCTCCAGACCTACATCCACCCCTCACTCCCAACCGGAGTGAGGCTTCACTAGCGAACGCTAGAACCAAGCAGACTCAGTCTGCAAACAGTTGCTGCCACACAGCTTGACCAGGGGAACATCCTTCCCTCTTCCTCCCTACCGGAGGGACACCCAAGTGACTCCCAGCCACTTGGAAACTAGAGGTCGAAGACCTCTCTTCCTCCAGACCAGGAGGGACCACTGGACTTGCAACCACAAGCCCAGAACCGGAGGACTAGCCTCCCTTCCTCTAACCAGAGGGCAACCCACAAGTGACAACCTGTCACTTGCAACCCGGAGATCAGATCTCCCTTCTCCTGAACCAACAGGAGGAACCAGATCCCCAACAGGGTAATCGGAAGAACAAAGATGGAAAGATAATAAACAAGAAAATAAGAAAGGATGAAAAATCACAGCGCCAAAAGCTGGAAACGAAACACAAGTAATGTAGCTCTCAAGGGAGCAGATCTGGCTTGGATTTGATCCAAACGCCAGAGGCTAGAACTTCAAGCTTTTCCCACTTCTTCTCTACGAACTCCTTCTCTCTCTCTCTCTCTCTTTCTCTTCTGCTTCTTCACTCTTTTTCTTCTTCTTTCGCAGGCTCTCTTTTTCTCTTCTCTTCTCTTCTTCTTCTCTGCGACTCTTCTCTTCTACTGGATCGAACTCTCAGCACTACTGCTTTTCTGCAATTGCTCTCAAGGCTTCGATCACGATCTCTCTCTTTCTTCTTCTTCTCCTTTTCTTCTTCTTTTCTTTTTTTTCTGGATCGAAGGGCTTTTCTGCTCTCCAGGCTTTTTCTTCGATCAACCTTCATCTGAAGACGAAGGCTCCATAATATACCAGCAGCAGTAGCAGCAGGGTGCGTGTGGCTTCCATAGTTCCCGCCCTAAGAATTCGGACCACGTGGCAACATCTAGCAGGCTGTCAGAACACGTGTCCTCATCTGGGCACTCTCCTTATCCTCGGATCACGTGCCCAGCACCAGTACGCTCAGCAACTGGAGTTAGATGGCGTCAACTCACTTGCTCCAAAGAGTTGACGCAGCCATCAGAGATCTTCAACCTTTTTAACCACTGCGTTGACTCCATCAGCCTGCTGCGTTGACGCAACGGTATCGGCAGTCCAGTGATCAAGTCTTCAACAAATGGGCGTGCTGCGTCGACGTTATCAGCATGTTGCGTTGACGCATTGAACATGTACATTTGTATACTGGCGTCTCTTAAGCCGCTGCGTCGACGCTGCTTGTTGATGGCGTTGACACAGTGGAAGATATCGTGAAGCTTCGTCGCTTGTAAGAGTCTCTGCTTCTTTAACTGCTGCGTCGACGCCGCTTGCTTGTGGCGTTAACGCAATAGAAGACATCGTGAAAGCTTCGTCTACTGATGCGTGGACGCTTTAAGCTTCAGGCGTCGACCCTGTTCCCTTCAGCAACAATAATGAAGTGTATAGACTTAGTGTTATCGTGCCAGAGAAACCAGTGTACAGACTTCATGTTAACGTTGAACCCAATGTACAGACTCAATCAAATGAAGAGCTTCCAGTGTATGGACTTTGTAGTGCAAACAACAATGTATAGACTTAGAGAAATGAAGTCTAGTGTATAGACTTGGAGAACTGTTCAATGTGTTGGGTTGGCGTTGTATAGACTTGGCTTTGAGCACTTGGGCTGAAGGAACTGAGCAGACTAAGCGATGTGTAGACTTCATTAAGAAGGTGCCCGATGTACAGACTTGAAGAAGATATGCCAATGTACAGACTAAATGGATCCAGCTGGTGTATAGACTTTGTGCCCAAGCTATCAATGCTCTGATGCGTCCACTCCACTTGAACGTTGCGTTGACGCACCAATTAACCCAGGGGCTTCTTTCTTGAGTTTGCACTGCTGCGTCGACGCTTCCATTTGGTGGCGTTGACGCATTGAGCACCCTGCAACCCCTTTGATCCTATTAAACATTTATTAGGAGGTTAAGTGTCTATATCCAATATCTTACTGTTGTCATCATCAAAACCAGGAGTACAACAGTACCATAAAAACCCTTTACACTATTTTACCACGTCACTCTATAGAAACATGGTATACCGGCCCTCATGATATGCTATGTGGATATCATGAGAATATTCTTAATGGGATGTGGAAATCATGCCATTATTATGCTGTTCTTGTGGACCTCAATTCTATATCAAATGACATGACCATCTATATATGGACACTTAATTGTCATGGTACCCAATCAGGGAACCAACTCCACCTAGTTTTATCGATACTGGTGTTTATATCGTTATTATCATCCTTATACATCAAGTTCAATTTTGAACTCTACTCTATCTTGAATTTCCACAAGCTTTTTCTTTGAAATTCCATATTGGCTATACAAATAAAGTGGATGTCTAGATCTATCTTTAATGCTGTGCATATAAGGGCCCGATCTGGTCCTGGGAGGAGCACCCAAAAGTACTAGTGCCCATGGGAGTTGTAATGATCACGGTGTCTAGCATTACACCGAAGTACTTTTTCTCTTGATCTTTGGCATTCCACACTCTCTCTTTCTTGCGTGCGTGACTTGACTTGCGTGACTTTACTAGTATGGCCTGACACGGGCAAAGTACTTGCGTGAAATAGCCAATAATCTATAAAGTCTCTCATGAATATCTCTTGTTTAAGACTCGCTTGGATGTTTTACACGACGTGTTATCTATTGATTAGTTATTTCTACATGCATAGCCATATTACATTTACATGTGATAAATTGTAATTACTTAAACCCATTGCTAGTTCTTGAGATATAATTTCCTACTGAGCGTTCGCTCACTCAGTGTTTCCCTACTTTTCAGGTAAGTCCGACGACGAGACTCAATCGGACAGGAAGGTCAAGAGTGAAAGTGATTAGAGCTTCTCAAAGCGTCAACTAGTCTTGTCTTTTCTATATTTTCTTGAGTCAATTTTGTACTTTTCTTTTTATTAACTTTAACATTTTCAAGGGATTGTAATAGAAATACTTTTGTGAAGGAATAAAAGGATTGGGTTATCTTTATTCTTGCGCATCTCTGATTTGGTGTCGAATAAACTAATACTCTGATTGACATGATCGATATAAACTCGTCACGCGTCTCCGGGTATCTTCCGCGCTAGGGGCATGACAGTTTTTGTGGTATCAGAGCCTAGGGTATTCAATTCCTAGGAAACCCAAGTCCAAGGATAAGTCTGAACCTCTAACCAGTGAGATTGGGTAGAACCAAGGGTTAAAGTCAAAATAGAATTAAAAGTCTTTAAACACAATCACATACTAATAGCTATTGTAATTGTAGGACAATGGCTGCCGAACGTGCTCAATGGCGCAACATGCAACGCACTCTTCAAGGTATGACCCAGGCACTTCAACAAGTGGCATAAGGAGGTGCACTACGTGGAGCCGGAAATCTCCACCAAGGCTTTAAGAACATGAATCCTCCAAAGTTCGTAGGATCTACTGATCCGGACGACGCCGAACACTGGATCCGGGAAACTGAATGGATCTTTCGGGTTATGCAATGCACGGATCAAGAGAAGGTCCTGCTAGCAACTTTTCAATTAGAAAGGGACGCCCGCTGTTGGTGGGAGTCGGTAGAAGCTACGTTAAATCAAGGACAAGTCACTTGGGATGAGTTTGTTGAACATTTCAACAATAAATATTTCTCCGATCGAGTTCAAGAGAAGAAAGCCGCTGAATTCGCCGCACTTAAGCAACGATCTTTGTCGGTGGCTGAATATGAAGCGCAGTTCTCAAGGCTATCTCGGTACGCTATACACTTGGTTAGTACTGAGAAGATGAAAGCTCGAAGATTCCTTAATGGGCTCAGGCCTTAATATATCACACAACTGGCACCGATGGACATACAAGTCTATTCGGAGATGGTTCGACGAGCCCAATTACTAGAAGATGCCACGGAACTATATGATAGGATCCGTGGGAAAGACAAGAAGGAGAATGTTACTACCTCCGACACCTTTAAACCCAATTTCAAGAAGAGGCCAAGTAATGGAGGTACTCCCTCCTAGGAGCAAAAGTTCAAGAAGACCAAACCTTTCTCCATCACCACTACACCTTCTAAGGTGGTATGTAAGCACTGTGATAAGGCCGGGCACAAGGCCGAAGAATGTTGGAGGAAACTTGGAGCGTGTCTCCATTGTGGGAGCCGTGATCATCGGATTCCCGACTGTCCCCTACTCAATGATCAAGCCGGTGACGGAAAGCGCCTGGTAACAAAGAATGCTCGTCTCCAAGCTATTAAGGAGGCGGAACAAGACGAAGGCGGACTAGTAGAGGGTACACTGAAAGTTTGTTCCAAGTCTGCACATGTCTTATTTGATACGGGTGCATCACATTCTTTTATTTCCAAGAAGTTTGTTGACCCACTACCTATGGAACCGGAATGGATGAAAATATTTTTATCTACTCTTCTCGGAAACGAAATCGATATTACCCACCATTATCAAAACTGTGAAGTCTTGGTAAAAGGAAGAAATCTTCCTATCAACCTCATATGTTTAGACCTAAAGGAATATGATGTCATATTGGGAGCAGATTGGTTATCTAGATATCAGGCAACTGTGGATTGCCGTAACAGCAAAGTTACTTTCAAGGACTTTCCAGAACTAGTCTATTCTAGCCCTAAGAGTCGGAGCAAGTCACCTCTTACTTCGGCTCTCCGAGCTAGCAAGCTAATAAGGAAAGGATGTGTATCTTTCCTTGTATTTGTCACCATTAAGGAGACTAAGGAGACTAAGCTAGAAGACATCCCAGTTGTGCAAGAATTTCCGGACATGTTTCCGGAGGATTTGCCTGGATTACCCCCACAAAGAGAAGTGGCCTTCACCATCGACTTGGTCCCTGGTGCTGGACCAGTTTCTAAGGTACCATATAGAATGTCCCCTGCCGAGCTCAAGGAGCTGAAGGAGCAATTGATGGAACTTCTCAAGAAGGGATTTATTAGACCAAGCACTTCCCCGTGGGGAGCACCTGTGCTATTTGTAAAGAAGAAAGATGGATCCATGAGGTTATGCATCGACTATCGACAGTTGAATCATCTCACTATCAAGAACAAGTATCCACTGCCGAGAATCGATGAGTTATTTGATCAAATATTTGGATCCATGTATTTTTCGAAGATTGATCTCAGGTCGGGATATCACCAACTAAGGATCAAAGATGAGGATATTTATAAGACCGCGTTCAGAAGCAGGTATGGGCACTATGAATTTGTTGTTATGCCTTTTGGACTAACAAATGCCCCTGCTGCCTTTATGCAGTTGATGAATAGTATATTCAGGCCTCATCTAGATCAATTCATAGTGGTTTTCATTGATGATATACTGATCTATTCAAAGACCAAGGAAGAGCATGAGGAGCATTTGAGAATAGCATTACAAATATTGAGGATAAATCAGTTATATGCAAAGCTCAGCAAATGTGAATTTTGGTTAGGAGAAGTAGCTTTCTTGGGGCATGTTATATCAAAAGACGGTTTATCCGTAGATCCATCAAAGGTTGAAGCTGTAAGGAATTGGGAAAGACCGACCAATGCTAGCGAGATCCGTAGTTTCTTGGGTCTTGCGGGCTACTATCAGCGATTCATCAAGGATTTCTCCAAGATAGCCGTACCACTCACTAGGCTAACTCGCAAGGAGATACGTTATGAATGGAGTGAGGAATGTGAAAGAAGCTTCCAAGCTCTCAAAGATCATCTAACTACTGCCCCGGTTTTAGCTTTACCAATTGAAGGCGAGAGATTCGAAATATACACCGATGCATCTGGCATTGGCCTCGGATGTGTTTTAATGCAACAAGGGAAGGTTATAGCCTACTCTTCTCGCCAATTGAAGAAGCACGAGGAGAACTACCCAGTTCATGATTTAGAATTAGCTGCGGTAGTATTTGCACTGAAAATATGGAGACATTATATGTACAGAGTGCAGTTTATTGTATACTCTGACCATAAAAGTCTTAAGTATCTCTTCTCTCAGAAGGAATTGAATATGAGGCAAAGACGTTGGCTAGAATATCTTAAGGACTTCGACTTCACTATACAATATCATCCTGGAAAGGGTAATCCTGTAGCCGATGCCCTCAGTCGAAAGCCGAGAGCACTATTAGCCAATTGTATGATTCAAGAGTGGAAGTTGCTAGAACAATTCTCTAGACTTAATATAAGCATGGACAAGGATAGTAGGTGTGTCACCTTATCCCATATGAGCATACAGCCAGACTTGCTATCCGAAATACAAGGACTTCAAGGTAGTGACCCCGTACTAGTGGAAATCAAGGGCAAAATGAAAGAACAACATGATTTCAAATTAGCACCAGATGGAAGATTGATGTTCAGAAATAAAACATGTATACCGAATTGCCCAGAGCTAAAGAAGAAAATCTTAGATGAAGCTCACAGATCAAGGTACACGATTCATCCAGGATCAACTAAGATGTATCAAGATTTGAAAAGGACCTTTTGGTGGCCCAATATGAAAAGAGAAATAGCAGATTTTGTGTCTCGATGTCTCACATGTCAACAAGTCAAGGCAGAACACCAAAAACCTGCCGGTAAGCTACATCCTCTAGATATTCCCAAGTGGAAGTGGGAGGATATCGGTATGGACTTCATTATGGGTCTGTCCAAATCAAAGGGAGGATATGACGGAATATGGGTTATCATCGACCGATTGACCAAATCGGCACACTTCTTGCCAATCAAGAGTCGATGGTCAGTTGATGTTCTTGCTGCATTATACCTTAAAGAGATAGTCAGGTTACATGGAGTACCTGTCTCAATCGTGTCTGACAGAGACCCCCGTTTTACTTCTCACTTTTGGAAGGGTTTACAACATTCACTGGGGACGAGACTTAACTTTAGTACAGCTTTTCATCCTCAAACGGATGGTCAGACCGAGAGAACTAATCAGGTGGTTGAAGATATGCTCAGAGCTTGCATCATTGATTTTGGTGGAAGCTGACATGATCACTTGCCTTTGGTTGAATTTGCATACAATAACAGCTACCAGGCAAGTATACAAATGGCACCTTTCGAAGCTTTATACGGAAGGAGTTGCCGATCGCCTTTGTGCTGGGACGAGGTTGGCGAAAAATAACTATTAGGTCCAGACATGGTAAGGGATACCACTGAAAAGATTCAGTTGATTAGAGAAAGACTTCAAGTTGCTCAGTCTAGGCAGAAGGCTTATGCTGATACACGAAGAAGAGATCTCGAATTCCAAGTGGGAGATCACGTATTTCTCAAGATATCACCTGGACGTGGAATAAGGAGATTTGGTGTTAAGGGCAAGCTTACACCAAGGTTTATCGGACCTTTTGAGATACTAGAAAGAGTTGGCGAGGTTGCTTACCGCGTCGCTTTACCTCCTCAATTGTCCGAAGTTCATAATGTATTCCACATATCAATGTTGAAGAAATATGTGCATGATCCGTCACATATCATTGATCATGGAGACCTGGTGATTCAAAGGGATCTCACTTATGAACAAAGGCCCATGAAGATCCTCGATCGCGAGGTATGAACATTAAGGAACAAAATTATTCCCATGGTTAAGGTGCAATGGAGTAAAGGTACAGAACACGAAGCGACATGGGAGACCGAGGAGTCTATGAGGAAACGATTCCCAGACTTATTCTAAAAAAGTATGTATTCTACACTCTCCACGTTTATATGTGATTGAATTTGGGGACCAAATTCTTTTAAGTGGGGGAGGGTGTAGCAACCCTGGTAAAATAAAAGGAAGATTTCAAGAAAGATTAAGTAAGTAATGATAAGAACCAAAATGAATAAATAATAAGTCAAATGTAAATAACGCCTCTCAACAAGGCGCGATTTAAATAAGAAACGCCTTCACCTGAGGCGTTAATTCAAAAAGTGACGCATATACTAAAGGGCGTCAAATTTCAAAAACGTCCAAAATGAATAAAAGGAAAGGGAAAGAAACGCCCTCTTCTTGGGCGCGAATTGTAAAAGAAACGGCATAGGCCAAGACGTCAATTAGAATTAACGCCCTAACCTAAGGCGTTAATTGCACTTGTGTTCCATTCGAACCAGGAGACTATCCAGGGTAAGTTTTAAGATTGCTACGTATGGTAAGGACTCCATTAAAGAAACTAGAGTTCTAATCAAATTCTAACTCCATTGGGATTCCAAAAATCCTATAAATACCTTTCTAATTGAATATGTTCGCTATTTTTGGCGAACCGTTCTGCTGCTGCTGTACGTGAAGAACAGGTGGTTCTTCTTCCTCTGCCTTTCGTCATGGATTATGAAGAATATTAATGTTCTTCATCTTCTTCTTCTGTAGGTTACCTGCAGCAAGTAGTAACTCGCTTGTCTAGTTGAAGAACGTGGGCTCTTCATCAACATCCTCTTCTTCTGTTTTGAACAGAGTGCCATTTTCTCTTCACAACCTTCACGTATCTTCACCCAGATCATCATCAGTTAGGTTTTCTCAAGAATTGTAGCCCAAACTAGCATAAAATTTATGATAATATCATCTGTAATTCATGCATATAGTTTTACTGCGTTTTAGAGATTTTCTGTGAAATTTTGGCAAGAGGCGACCCATGTCAGGGCGCTAATTCATGATCTGACACCGAACTAAGAGTCGTCAATTTTAAGAAATTGATAAATACACACGTTTGAAATTTAATATCTATGAAACCTGTAGTTAAATCTAATGCATGATCATATATCTCGAATCCTGATATTTTTCTTGTCCTGACCATGTACTTTGTTTCCTGAAAATTATTATCTATCCTGGAAAAGAATGAATTAACGACCTCCAGTAGGTCGTCTTTTATGAAAGAGACGCCCCTGTATAAGGCGCGTTTAATCAAAATTACAGAATAAAGAAAATTTCAGCAAAATAGAAATTTTATAATGGACGACGGTTACATAAGTCGTCAAATTTAAATTAACGACCCAGTGAAGGGCGTTAATTTAATAAGTAGTGACTTATGTTAAGGTGCTAATTTCCTGTGTAATTATTTTATATTGTTTACTGTTAACCGAGGGTTTTATATAAATATATATGTATATATCGGCACTATATTTCCATTCCGTGAATATAGTCCCATGTTCTATGATGTTTTATCGATTACCACTCAACTCTCGGTGACATACAAGCCCTCCATTGGACATTCCGTTCCTTTGGACTGGCAAGTTAGTCATTGGGACCTCCGTAAGTCTCCTCGTAGCCTTGGATTCTCTCAAGGCCGACTGAGCGGGTTGTACCATAAAAACCCTTTACACTATTTTGCCACGTCACTCTATAGAAACATGGTATACCAGCCCTCATGATATGCTATGTGGATATCATGAGAATATTCTTAATGGGATGTGGAAATCATGCCATTATTATGTTGTTCTTGTGGACCTCAATTCTATATCAAATGACATGACCATCTATATATGGACACTTAATTGTCATGGTACCCAATTAGGGAACCAACTCCACCCAGTTTTATCGATACTGGTGTTTATATCGTTATTATCATCCTTATACATCAAGTTCAATTTTGAACTCTACTCTATCTTGAATTTTCACAAGCTTTTTCTTTGAAATTCCATATTGGCTATACAAATAAAGTGGATGTCTAGATCTATCTTTAATGCTGTGCATATAAGGGCCCGATCTGGTCCTGGGAGGAGCACCCAAAAGTACTAGTGCCCATGGGAGTTGTAATGATCACGGTGTCTAGCATTGCACCGAAGTACTTTTTCTCTTGATCTTTGGCATTCAACACTCTCTCTTTCTTGCGTGCGTGACTTGACTTGCGTGACTTTACTAGCATGGCCTGACACGGGCAAAGTACTTGCGTAAAATAGTCAATAATCTATAAAGTCTCTCATGAATATCTCTTGTTTAAGACTCGCTTGGATGTTTTACACGACGTGTTATCTATTGATTAGTTATTTCTACATGCATAGCCATATTACATTTACATGTGATAAATTGTAATTACTTAAACCCATTGCTAGTTCTTGAGATATAATTTCCTACTCAGCGTTCGCTCACTCAGTGTTCCCCTACTTTTCAGGTAAGTCCGACGACGAGACTCAATCGGACAGGGAAGGTCAAGAGTGAAAGAGAATAGAGCTTCTCAAAGCGTCAACTAGTCTTGTCTTTTCTATATTTTCTTGAGTCAATGTTGTACTTTTCTTTTTATTAAGTTTAGCATTTTCAATGGATTGTAATAGAAACACTTTTGTGAAGGAATAAAAGGATTGGGTTATCTTTATTCTTGCGCATCTCTGATTTGGTGTCGAATAAACTAATACTCTGATTGACATGATCGATATAAACTCGTCACGCGTCTCCGGGTATCTTCCGCACTTGGGGCGTGACAAAAGTACTCCATGCAGTTAGGTTCATCTCTACTCTCAAGTCAATGCACTTTTAGCTTAGCACTCAACAAAGGTCGATGCACATTCCTGTACGTAGCTGAAGAGCTTCATGATGGTAAGGTCAGTGCACATTCAAGCATTGAAGAACTGAGGTCGGTGCACATCTGCCTTATGCCATATAAGGTCAGTGCACATCTGCACTCTAGCACATCAAGGTCAGTGCACGTTACTGTTCATGCGTATACAAGGTCAGTGCACGTTACTGTTCATGCGTATACAAGGTCAGTGCGCACATTCCTGTAGTTGAAGAGCTTCATGATGGTAAGGTCGGTGCACATTCAAGCATTGAAGAACTGAGGTCGGTGCACATCTGCCTTATGCCATATAAGGTCGGTGCACATCTGCACTCTAGCACATCAAGGTCAGTGCACATACTGTTCATGTGTATACAAGGTCAGTGCATGTTACTGTTCATGCGTATACAAGGTCAGTGCACGTACTGTTCACGTATATGGAAGGTCAGTGCACGTTACTGTTCATGCGTGTACAAGGTCAGTGCACATTACTGTTCATGCATATAGAAGGTCAGTGCACGTTACTGTTCATGCGTATACAAGGTCAGTGCACATTACTATTCATGCATATAGAAGGTCCGTGCACATCATTTTTCACAGTCATGAAGGTCGATGCATGTACTGTAACTAGTGCACATAAGGTCGATGCATATCACTGTTCACTCAAGACCTAGGTCGGTGCACATGTATCTTAGCCATAAAAGGTCCGTGCATATTTTGTCTTCAACATATAGAGGTCTGTGCATGTTTACCTTCAAGCCATGTAAGGTCTGTGCACATGTGCATTCCTGCACTATCAAGGTCGGTGCACATTTACACTATTGCGTCATAAGGTCTGTGCATGCCCTGTATAAGGTCTGTGCATGTCTTGTACAAGGTCTGTGCAAGTTTCACATATAGCATCCAAGTCTGTGCACATTTGGAATTCAGGTCTACACACATGTATAAGTCCATGCATATCCAAGTCCAAGATTGTCCAAGTCTGTGCACATGAAGGAACAAAAGTAGCAGAACCTGTTTGATGAAATGCCTCAATGAAGAAGAAAGGTATGTGCATGTCTTGCCCCCAACTTTACAAGGTCTGTGCATGTTTGCCTTCAACAGAAGAAGTAGCAGAACCTGTTTGATGAAATGCCTCAATGAGCGACTCCCAAAGCCATATTTAGCAAACCTGCACTGGTTTTTGAATTGGATCCAGAGAGCATAAATAGGAATCGCAAATGCTCAAAAACACGTCTTTTGAGGTCTGGAAGGTGTCCTTGGTCAGTCAAACATCCATGTCATCATTGGCTTACTATTTCAACCCTTTTGGTCAACAGAAAAGTAAGTTACCTTTTCTGGGAACAGTCACCTGTCTGCTACCCAACTTTTTGCCTCCGCTCAATCAGATTTGTTGTTCCAGATGTCTCACAGGACAAAAGGACGTCCTTGATTGTCCTGCCAGCAGAAAAAAAAGATGCAACAAATCTTACTTGGGAAGCCCCTCTCATACATTTTCCTGTCAACTAAAGTAAGAAATTACAAAAAACTTTTTCTGCTATTTCCGTGGCCAATCAGAGGCTGCCAAGCCAAAAGCTCCCTGAAGATAAATAATAGATTATGAAGGGCCAATCACATACGGGCTAAAACCTCCTACTAGGAGGACTGCTTGCGCCTATAAGAAGGACTCCATGCTTGAAGAAGGACTGCATGCTTGAAGAAATGTTGCTGCTGAAGCTGCTGTCTAAGAGAAAAATGCGTGAGCTTTCAAGAGAAAATTTGTGAGAGAAAAAGAAAGAAAAGAAGCAACCCAGTCTTGGTTTGAAACCGGCCAGTGCTGATAGAAAGAGATAAGAGAGAGAGAGCAAAAAAAGGGAGAAGCCAAGAGAGGAGTGCAGCCCTTCTCACGTCCTGAATGAGCCTAAGAAGAAGCCAGATTGGACCTGTGTCCAGATCTGCCCAAAGGTGTCTCAAGAGCAAAATCTGAAACCACTGTCTGGTTTTCCTTTTCTGATTGTGCATTTCCGTGCCTCATCGTCATATCAGGAAGGTTTTTTTTTCTACTGCACTTGTAGTGTTTTTCTTCTCGTGTTTGTCTTTTTTCTATGTGTGTGTGTGGAGGACCTCGTCCTCCTATGTGTGTGTGTGAAGGACCTCATCCTCGTGTATGTATGTGTGGAAAACCGTCCCTACCAGTTTGTGTGTAGGAAGTGTGTTGCGTTTGCAGCGTGTGGTAAAGTCTCACCTAGTTAGGTGAGGGGTGGACGTAGGTTGCGGGTCTGCCACCGAACCACCTTAAAATCCATGTGTTATGGTTGTGCATTTTATGTGATTGCTCCATATCCCCTATCTCCATTCACAGGTTGGTGTGCTTACTTAATCATAAGCAATCGGGGTTATTCTCTTTGCACACTCAAGCTTTTAGATCTGCACCTTTGCTTCATCCTTATACCATTTGGGCCTCAACGTTTTGCCTGCACCCCATTGGCTACCTGTTGCACTCTTGCACACAGGCACCTGGCTGGTAGCATTGCCAAGGAAATCAGTTTGCTCACACACGCAAACATTCTGTCTGACTACTAAAGCTCACACATACAGCTAGTCATCTCACACTCAGTTAATGTGTGTTGAGATCCCTGTTGTCCAGTGCTATAAGATCACACTCAGCCCTTGCACTGAGCTTTACCGTTTCCACTAGAGCCACTCCTACTCAATCCGCTGTGCTTTGTGTTTAAGTATTTTATTTTTTTTAAGGAGTGATTTATGCGCATTGATTTGAGAGATTTTTTAAATAGACCAAAGTTCGTGAAATGATCTATTCAACCCCCCCTTCTAGATCCTATTGCACCACATGGGACCCAACAC
This sequence comes from Amorphophallus konjac, assembly GCA_022559845.1. NCBI lineage: Eukaryota > Viridiplantae > Streptophyta > Magnoliopsida > Alismatales > Araceae > Amorphophallus > Amorphophallus konjac. The sequence goes on along the minus strand of CM040121.1, from coordinate 446,027,691 downwards.
TTAATTCTCGTGCATCATATCTCAAGATCAAATACCACCGTAACTAACATGATTCAACCCTTCAAGAATATAATCTCACAATAATGGGTGGCTCAATAGCTCATAACACAGGACTATTTCTCTTCCGTCGCACATGTAATTCAACTCAGACAGAAGCTTGGGGTGTGGACTTAATAATATAGATTACTATTTGAAAGGGCCCACGATAAATCAGATGAACAACCAGTTAGGCTCTGGTGATAATTACCATGGACGGTGATTGCCTTTTTTGGTTGTCAATCCGAGTGGAGATGAAGTTTGCTGCTCACCCTGTGCCAATGAGCGTGAGAATGCTCATCCTTCTGGAACTACGGTTAAGTCAACCGGCAGGTTCGTGGACGATGGGTGCTGTTCAGAACAAGGGAATCCCGGGGAAAAGAACGGCGACCAACGATGGTAGCGTGGGTTGCCGCGCAGTCAACTTGGTGGCCTGCGGATTATATATTAAAATAATCGGTGAAGGTGGTTGTCTGGCCACTTGAATAGAGGGAGCCCATTGGCTGGCACACACGGCTGTGGGGGCTCCCGGTGGCGCTGGCACACGGCGGCGGCATGAGGCTTGCGGCGGGCATGAAGGCAGGCCGGCCCTCCCGGCGCTAGAGCCTGTTCGTGGCGATGCGGCCGGTGGGGCTTAGCGGCGACATTGGCGGGGTGGACCGGAGGCCGGTGCAGTGTCGAGCTGGGGCAGGGTCGCGGGCCGTCCGCAGGCGGCGAAGACGAAACTGGGGAAGGAGACGATGATTAGCAGAAAAAAAATGAGATTACGACTGTAATCTTCCTTCTCTCTTTCCTCGTGAAAACACCAAAGAAAAAAAAAGGACATCGTACAGTGCTTTACATCATTTTTTACGGCACATAAAATGACATTTCACGCTTTTTACTGAACCTTCTGTTATATTTGTTGTCATTCCAAAATTATGTGCACGCGTTTATTTCAATCTTGATACTGCCATTACATACAGCTAGTTCTTTTAATAAGAACCATCTAATCAAATAAATAACAAGTGACAAAAGGATATGATAAGAATTATAATACTCTAAGATGATATTAATAGACAATTGAGTAGCTGAACAATTAGCCATATCTTTGTCGATTTTGAACAACCATATATAAACCTTATACAAGTAAGTACGAAGTCGCCTTTTCATCAACACATACAAAAATATGTTTCACGTGTGCATATGTATAGGTGCAAATGTCCTTAACAGGGTTTGATCACGCACTCGAATTGAAAGGAAGAGTAGTAGTACTTAATTGTACACCAAGACCAATTGTAGTATTTTTATTTGTTAAAATTATGTTGCAACCTCAAAATTCACTTGGAAGTGAACGTCCATATATAAAAGGCACACCATGATCAGACGTCCATTGAAAAATTTAAAAAAAAAAGATTGGATATTCAAGTAATGGGTCAAAATTAAGTGCTTAGACGTCCATCGTCAATCTTTCTTTTTTTATTCTTTTAACCATCTGATCATGGTGAGTTTTGTACGAACATCCACCTATATATGTTGGATCCAAAGATTCACAATTAAATTAAAAAAAATCGATGCAAAAGGGAGAGGAGCTCCAAATTCTCATATTGGATGGTGTAAAAATGTGGTTGTGCTACTCAAACAAGGCCCCAAAATTTCTCCCAGTAGACGTCATTCCCGGCACAAAAAACATAAACGCGAGATAATGTTTCAAGAGAGACGTCCAAATTTATACAGGTACGGACGTGTAATTAATTAACTCGAGTGTGTAGCCCATATTACTGTAAAAAGAGAAAACACGAGGGACCCCACCCACTCACTGCTACGTCAGTTTAAGGTCTTCATTTGGATGATTGGGAAAGGAGGTCTCGTTCAAAACTGGTGGTGTTAAAAATATTTGAGGATTTGAATATTACGATTTGTGATTATCAAGAAACAAGAACAGTTCTCGTTTCCAATTTTTAGACCGTCCGATTGAATGTAGCTCATATGATCTAACGGTTGAAAATCATGTTAAAACTTCACGTGCTGTATGGTACCATCAACACTTGAAATTCATGGACGATAATTGATGATGAGAGGAGGAAAGAAAAAAGAGTCCCGTCTTTTCTTTTTCAAACAAAAAGGATCAAATGGTGGCGGCCACTGGACGGCGGGTGGGCCGTCGTTTAAACCGTCAACACAGCGCCCAGCGCGCGGCTGGAGACCCAGCGCGCGGGGGCCAGCGCTGGGTGTTTCGGTCACGCACGTGCGATCGCGAATTAATCTCTATTTTTCTCTGAGAACAGGTGTAAAATCCCAACAAGGGAAAAGTAATAAAATCATCCCGTCATATATATATATATATATATGTATATATATATGTGAACAAATTAAAGGTCTCGGCCGGACGGCAAAGGTTTGATTGGATAAACAGGTCCACAAAAGCACAGAGAAAACATGGACTTTTTTTTCTGGATACCAGAGAAAGAAGGAATACTTTATGGGAGTAAATTTTAATTGGTAGAAGATCCAACGTATAGATATAGGGAAATGTTCCAAATATATTTATATATGAAAGCTGAGAACAAACTTTTGGCCTCCACTACAACTACACCGCCACCCTTACTCCCAAGCCCTTCTATATCACATACATGCACCTGCAAATTAAATCCATGCACACCCACCCACTTCATCAACCTCATTCCATGCACAACGCATTTCCGAACAACATTTTAGATACGCACGGACAGACCCCCCCCCCCCCCCCCCCACACACACACACACACACAGTGAGAGAGAGAGAGGGGCTACTAATTATTAGCTAACTTTTACGTACCGATCGATCGATCGGGAGGAGATCATTAGGCACGTATTTACTCCGGGGGAGGGCAGCGGAAGCCCGGGGGAACGGATTTGCCGCAGCCGACGAGGGCCTCTAGTGCAATGGGGAGGATGAGGTTGATGTTGAGCAGCTTGACGCGGATGGTGGTGCAGAGGCAGAGCGCAGCGTCCAGCCCCGCTACCCCCTGGATCACAGGGCAGCACTTCTCCTTCACCTCCCTCCCGATGATCACGTGCACCAGCCCGCTCAGCACGTCCACGCACGCCCCCAGCTTCAGCGCGTCGATGGGGCACCGCCCCGTCGGCGCCGGCCTGACCGGTGCTGGAGGCGGGTATGGCGCCACCGGAGGGGGTGTCGGCGCCGGCGGCGGGTACGGCACCACAGGCGGGTTGGGAGGAGGGGGCGGAACCACCACCGGGGGACTGGGAGGTGGGTACGGGACCACCGGAGGAGGGGGGGTGGGTACGGGCGTCGGAGGGTGGGGGACTACCGGAGGAGCAGGGGGGCACGGCGGATGAGGTGGCCTGACGGGGCGGTGAGGTGGACGGTGCGGCGGCAGGACGGGCGGACGGGGTGGCGGGTGCGGCGGCTTGACGGCGGGGGGCTTTGGAGGCTTGTGCTTGGGTGGGTGCTTCGGGGGATGGCCGGGCGGGTGGGGTGGCGGGCAGTTGCAGGCGGCGGCGCCCATGACGTTTAAAAGGAGGAGGAGGAGGACGGCCACCACCTGCTTCGCCATGGCCAGCGCAACCGGGAACTAACGCTACAACACGAGGATACACGGGGGGGGGGAGAGAGAGAGAGAGAGAGAGAGAGAGAGAGAGAGAGAGCGGTTCACCCTCACAGTTCAGAGCGCGCACGCACACACACAGAGGAAGAGGGGTGTGAGGAGGGGCACAAGAAGATGGGTACTTAAGGGCGGACATGTTTTGTCTAGGCATCCATGTACTAGTCTGACTTGGGTTCTCATGGCGCTTACAGCACACTGAATGAGAGTCTTGTCCTCTCTCTACAGAGAGTGGGTAGAATTCCAAGGTGTTTCTGTCGTTGGAAGTCCTTAGTTAGCCCGTGACCCCCTACGTACAGCTGGAGGAGGAGGAGCAGCAGCAGCGGACTGTTCGGTGGCACTCCCCAGTCTCCAGCGACACCATTCATCACTTTCGAATCCAACGTGCTGTTTCCTAACCTTTTCCGTGGAGTTTTCTATTGCGACCCTTTCGCAGCTTTATTTCCAGGAATGAGACTAGGACGACGATTCACGTGCATGCATGTAGGGCAACCGTTGATATGGACTTTGATACAGGAAAGTGTACAAGTCACACACAGTCCACTCGTCTTTTTTTTTTTTTTGAGCTTTGTTCGAACACGCCTGAACCTTAAATTTGGTTTTGTTTGGACATCCTCCGTTAAACATCCAGTTGTGTTTTTTTAAATTAAATCTCGAGTATTTTTTTCAGACCAAACGTGTAAAAACTGGTATAGAAGGAAAAATACCTTTTCTTTTTTGGTCAAACAAAAATACCTTTTCTATCTAGGAATTATATATACAGTGTTAATACCTTTTCTAACTTCAAGATGGAAGGGAATACCTTGATATGGAAGGAAAAATGGATTCCCCATCTTACCAGACCTCCTACGATGGAAGATGGACAGGATACAAATTATCAATATGAATCAAATATAATCACAGAAAGAAATTGGAAGGTCAGTGACGTAAAACAACTCTTCAATGAACAGGAGGATGTAAAGGCAATAATGCAAGTTCATCTTCCCCATCACCCTTTACCAGAAGGTGATATTAACTAATTAAAGTGTGGGCTCCCACAAAAAAATGAAGAATTCATCATCAAATCTGATATATATATATATATATATATATGAAGAGGGAAAGATTCGTAATCCAACATTTCACAGCTCAAAGGCCCGTAAAGGCCTGCGTGGCCTAGTAAGTTACAACCCAATTTTCTAATGAGGATCCGCTTGCTGTAAAACTCAAGGTAAAGGGCCCAAATAAGGCCCACCACACCTTTGCTCGGTCGCCCGTGTGGTAGCCTCCCCAACGCTCGGGAGGAGCTCAGATGCACCCATGGCCGAGTCAGCAAAAAGGTGGAGAAGATGCTCCCTCAAGGATGCCCAAGGCCGGGACTCCATGCTTGGAAGGGGAATATCCTTTACCCCTCGAGGATCAGTCCATCACTGGGACTCCCCGATGAGCCAGAGCGGATTCTTTGCGATCGGACACTTATCCCTAATAACTATAAGTGAGTTCTACGCTACCGTCTGAGAGTGGGAGGCCCATGAGGATAAAGGGAGAGCAAGAGTTCCTGAACGGTAAGAATTCATATCGTGGACGTAACACCCCAGACCCTCACGATTTTCCCTACCCAGAAGAGGGAGCCTGTAGCTATATAAACCTAGGGATCACATCCGAAAATGTAAGCAAATTCTAACCTCCTCAACTAGTGAAGAGCAGTCTCGTGCCCTACACCTCCTTTGCCTCCTTTCGCACCCCGCTCTTATCCTTGCTGACTTAAGTATTGGAGGGTTTTCCCTAGGATAACAATCTCAGGTCCCCTGATTGTTTCTTTCCCTCTTGCAACATTCCATCTTGAGGTGGCTACATACAACTGATTTCGGACTCGCGTTGCCCTAGACCTGACGTCCTGCAGCTTTGCACGAGATCTCGCATCTTCATCTGACACTGTTTATGGGAAAGTGAACAAGAAGCCAATATGGTGCGCAGGAGCAACAGTAGGAGGATGATCGACGATAGGGGGAAAGCGCAAGCGACTGTGAATCAGGAGCCCGTGCCATCACATTCGTTGATCGGCCCCACTCTCAACGCTCAGGCCAATGCCCCTCCCCCACCGCCACCTCAGGGGAGACAGCCCGCTCTGGTGGATCCTGAGGCCTTCCGCTCCCTCAATGCTGAATTGGACACCCTCGTCGACTTGATAAGGGCTCAGGTAGCTAGGGAGGAGTGATCCCAACACTCAGGTAGCTAGGGAGGGCTCAAGATTGTTGTTTCTCATTCTTATCCCTTTATCTTGAACTGTTTGCACTATATTATACACAACTCTGCCTGTGATAGAGGCATTATATGTGTAAACCCACTTAATAGTAATTCACTTCTCCTTGAGGGGAGAAGTCTTTACTTGTGGGCAAGAGTGCCTATAGGAGGCTTGAAATCCTGGGTTTGGTTGTGCTGTGAAAGCAGCTGGGGCTCCAGTGAGCAAGTGCTCGGGGTGTGGCTAAACACCAGCAAAAACAGGTAGGTTTGACAAGCTTATAAATTGGTTGGGGCCTCAGTGAGAAGATGCTCGTGGTGTGGCTGAACACCTGATCAAAAACCTGGGTCTAGCTAACACGTAAGTCAGTTGGGGATCTTGTGTAAGGGTGCCGTGTTGAGCTGAACACTTGATCAAAAACAGCATGTGTATTATTCCCAGTTGGGGAGAGAGTGAAAATCTCAGTTGTTACTGGGTACTGGACGTAGGGCTGATAGAGATCATCATTGAACCAGTATAAAAGTCATTGTGTCCTTTGTGTTATTGTTTCTTGCATTTAGATTTCAGCACATTCTATTTTCATAGGCACACAAGTTTCCACTATTATCTAACAATTTGATATTAATATTCTTACTTGTTGTGTTTCAAGATACCTTAGTGAGATTAATTTTTATAACCCATTCACCCCCTCTGGGTAAAATAGCCATATATCTGGGCAACAATCTAGAGCCATCTGAAGGCACCCTACTGAGCACCTGGAGCATAAGCAACAAGGAGCATAACCTGGCGTGGTTGTTCGTGTGTTCGGCTAAGTATACGCTGAGGGTATGTCACATCAACGCCCCTCACATGGCGTTTAGCCAATTCACACGAGCCTCCTTTGTTGCGTATGGAGTGTCATGGTAATGGCAGGAACACCCGTACACTAGGTTCACTTATGTATGGTGCTTCATGGTAACGGCATCGCCGTCCTTATGTCAGAGCCACCACTCTCACGAGACCGCTCGTCGACTACTTTTTTCGAGCCAGCGACTGACTATCCCGCCTGCTGTACCCGCATTATATATCCCTTACATGCGGGTACCCTTGGGCACGCTGATGCTTGGCCTCTAACCGGCACCTGACCGCTCATCCCAAACTGTGCCCAGCCTATGCCTCTGCCAGTCAACACCAGCATCCGAGTGTCCAGTCCAACCATGACCAGTCCATAGCAGCGGTAGTCCCATAGAGGACCCTCTGTAAAACATCGAAAAACCCACTCTATTATGCAATGACCCGAAAACTGATCTTTGAGACGAAATTGTCCCGTGGCTTGCTCCCAGTGTATTTGGGCCTTTAGTGCTTTTTGACGCTCAAACAAATTCTGTTTACTGATGAAGAGTGCGTTGACCCACCCCAGTGCATTGCATCGACTCCACATTGTGCTACGGGCTAGCAAGAACAAAACAAAAGAAATGGGGGGATGATCCGGTGGCCCTTTACGGGCTGATCCGGTGGCCCCCAAAAGTGGTCGAACCGGTAGCCAGAATAAGCTCATCCGGCGGCTCCCCCATGTGCCTAATCCGGAGGCCAAAAGAAACCCATTCGGCGGCCTTGCTGGCATCCCATCCGGCGACTACCCCATATACGTGATCCGGCGGCTCCCCATGGCACTGAACCCGGCGGCTAGGCCATATACATGATTCGACGGCTAGAAGAGGGGCCATTCGGTAGCGATGGCTTCCCCCCCATGCTCTGCTCTCCCATTTAATGAGCCTGCCAGGCACGTCATCGACATGCCGTTTGAGCGGCGGCAGGGTGAAGGATGCGACATGCGTCTGTGTTCGAGCGGCACAAAGAAGAAAAGCACGCATGCAGGCCCATGCCCCATGCGGTGGAAGAAAAAAAAAGGAAGAAAACACATCAATGAAGCTTCCGGTGTGCGTGTATAAAAGAAGAAGAAGAGCCTTCGAAGTCCCCTAGGGTTGGCCATCTTTCGAAGTCCTAAAACCCCAAGCAAAGCCTGTGCTAGCACGGAGAAATCTAGAGAGAGAGAGAGAGGAGAGAAGGAGAGGAGCAGGCCCATCCAACGGTGGGTCTTTGTACTTTTTTTTCTTTGTTTTCTTCTTCATGCCTGATTGGGCTATACCCGATGTAATTTTCTCTTGTGGATGGATGAATGACGGGGCTTTTGTGAAGTCCCGCGATCAATGACACCCAAGAGGGGGGTGAATTGGGTGTTTACAAACTTTTGAAAAATTCTTAGCCAAATTAATCAAGTGTAAAAAGTAGCCGAATGAAAATATAGATCTATATGTAAACACTTAGATCTAATAAAATTTATCACACTCAACCGATCTTAGGTACGGTGGCGGAGGTGAAAATCCAAAGATTCTACTCACGCAAGATGTTATCTTCCTGACAAGATTTACCTTGTCGATCCGAACCCACCTTTTAATATACCCGGGATTTAATATGAGAATGATAAATTATGCTAGATCTAACTTAAACAAAACAACCAAATAGATCTACGAGTCTGCTGCACAGAATGAAGATAGAAGAAAAGGAATAAACCACACAATGGACAGTAATTTTTAGGTGGTTCGGATGCAACAATGGCAACCTACGTCCACCCCTCACGATCTGTGAGGATTCACACACTATCTTGCAAATGATTACAATATCAACACACACACACACACACACTTGTGGAGAGTTCGGAACTCCCACGACGGTGCACACTCACCAAACCACACACGGATCTGAAAGATCCACGACACACACACACACTGATCTAAACAGATCCACACACACTAGAATGTTTAGAGATTATACATAACAACACTTGAAGCTCAAATAGAAATGGAAGGAGAAACACTAAAAGAAAATTTTCAATCGAAAGCTCCTCTTTAGTGGATGAAGATTGATTTGGATGAAGCTTGCTCCACAGCTTGATCTTCTCGTGAATGGCTTTAGGATGATCTTCAAAAGCTTGGAGATGGATGAAGAAGTTCTTCCCCGAAACACTGTTCACGGAGCTACAGTGGCACTTCTCTTTCTCCCCTTGATAGCCTCCTTGAGTGATTTGGGTTTTTGAACCCAATATGATGTATTTATAGATCTTGGATGGTCAAGGGACAAGCCAAGAACCAGATCCACAAATCATGGCAAGTCTGGTGACTTTGGGATTAAACAAACCCAAAGAAAGGAGCTTCCCATGTTGAAAAATAAAAGTCAACAATTGCTATCTCGAAGCTGACGGTCGACCGACAGGAGGGGGCGGTTGACCGAAAATTTACAGAGTTTGAACTTTTCAGCACTGAGAAAATCGTTCGATCGGGATAGGGTCGGCGATCGACCAAACTGTAAATTCCTGTAGATTTTTGAATGCTGTTAATTCTGGTCGACCGACCCATGCTCTCAGGTCGACCGAACTGTAAAAATCTTGTAAAAAAAAGTTGTTAGCCTAGCAAGCCATATCCATATGATCGAGGCTTGAGTTGAACTTATGTTGTTATTGATTTCAAGTCCATTTGAGCTCTTTATATCAAATCTCACATTCAAGCTATTAGCATTACACAAAGTGGCCTTAAACACGTTCAAAACTTACTCATGATTACTTTGACATGTCATGAGATGAAAAATTGAGTTCAAGGTTTTGTTATCATCAAAATCACTTGGAGAGACTCAACAATCTCTCCCTTTTTGATGATGACAAAATACTGGATTAAGAGAGTAATGCCATGCCTTGATAACCAAAATTGCGTATGTGTAATGCATCAAACCATGGCATTCTTCATTGTGCATCAAGCCATTCAAAACACGCAACCATTCAACATTTTTGCCAAGATAGATGGGAAATGAAATAAGAGCCAACCACTTTATATCAAACACCAAGTGCATTTTCATTTCATCATTTCATTACAAAGTACATTGATGCTTGAGAGAATGCAAGACTTCTAGACAACATGACAAGGCAAAGTCAAAAATGCAGAACTGACAGACTCACAAGACAACAATGACTCAAGGAGAAAACCTCATAAATGATCATGCATACAAGCATATGAACATACGAACATACCGACATAACCGACATACAATATATAAGACCTGCACCACTACATATAAGACCTGCACCACTACTTCTCCCCCTTTGGCATCATCAAAAGGGGATATGATAGACGAAAGGTAGACCCAAAGGACACAAGATCGAAGTGCAACAATCTAGAGAAAGAAAGCAAAAGAGAAATCCTCATGGGTCATCTGCAGGAGGCTGGGCGTCTGGTGGAGGAAGAGGCACATGGCCAAGGCACTGCCGAATATCTGCAAGTATGTGGTCTTGATGCTGAAGGCGGTGCTGGATATAGGCAAGGGTTTGATCCCTATCATAGTCACGGCGCTGCATGTTCAGAAGAACATGGTTCATAGCATGAAAAGTCTCACGTGAATCTTCATGGCTCTGGGTGAGGGTGGTCATGTTGGTGGAGAGAGTGTGCATCTGAGTGGATAAGGAATCCAAGGCTGTGGAGAAAGAATCTGGATGCTGTGGCAGAGATTCCAGCATAGTGCCCATGGATGCTATGTTATCCCCAAAGGTAGAGAGTTGTTCCCCAAAGGCTTCCACCCGAGTTTCCAGCCCAGTGAACCGCCTATCAAAAGTCTCATAGTCTACCCAAGAGTGCTATCTGGCCCCCTGAGTAGAAGACTCTCCATGATAGTACTGTGGTGGAGGAGGCACCTCGGGATCCATATGATGAGGTGGAGGTGGAGGTGGCTGCTCCTCAGCCAGAACTGGAGGGTGGACATCCCCTTGACCTTGTTGCTACTCTTGTTCTTGCTCGTCCTCACTGTCAGCTTCTTCCCCATAAACTGGTATATCTTGGCATAGCTCTCCATCGGGACCATAGTATTACCCAAAATATGTAAATATCTTATGCTTATTATATATATCATCTTGGCGAACATAAATGAACTGCTCATTTGCCAAATTGATCCCAGCATATATGAAGATGCCTGTCAACTGTAAAGCATATGGCAAGGATCGCCGGAGATAGGTACGGCAAGTCCCAATCAGATCTGTCATGAGCCGACCCATGTTGATTGTAATCCCATTCATGACATTGTAAAACAGAAACCTCTGAACCTCTGTTACTTCATTTCGACTGCCAACCTTGGGATAGATGAGTGAAGTGAACATATGGTGCAAAATCCTTTGCAGTGGTGGAAAATAATTTACATTCAATGTGATTAAATCACTCACACCACGCACATAATCACAGTTTGTCATGGCAATGAAAGTAGCCTCAACTTCACCATAACCAGAAGTCCGGTCAGCACCCCAGGCCGAGACTCCTAAGGCTCGTCGAAAAAGATCGGGTGTAATATGTAACTGAACTCTTTGAACAACTGCATATAGCTCTTTATTTCTCTGAACTAGATTTCCATAAAATTATTGCACTAGATTGGGATAGTATCTGGTATACCTAGTGACAAAATCTGTCCAACCGTCTTGAATCTCAAAAAGAGCACATAAATCAGGCAGAAGCTCATTCACCTCATTAAAGTCGATCAGTCGAGGGTCGATAATAGGCCGCGGAGGCAAGCGAGGTGCTCGAGGTGGTGCATGAGCTCGCTGAGGTGGAGGAGCCGGGGCCTCTCGCCTCTAACCACTAGCTTCCCCTTGGGCAGAACACCGAGAGCTCCGTCTAGGCGGCATCCCGAACTAGAAAACCCGGTGGAAACCCTTGAAAGGATGACTCTCATCCTAGGGGAGGAAGTTGAAGTAAATGACACTCCAAGGGCTTGAAAAAGCCTTCTCCACAACCTGGAACCCTGGGAAAAGCTTCACACTCGCACGAACGGCCGAATGGAGTTCGTCCCGAAATCGTGACGAACACGCCAGATCTTGTGCGGGTGGAGGAATGATGAGGTTTAGGGGCTTGAGAGGTGGAGATATGTGGTTCTAGGGTTAGGAAATGGGGTATGAGAGAGAGTGTGGGTAATAGAATGAGAGAATGGGGTGATAGGACCCCTTATAAAATGGCTCGATTAAGGTTCCGGCCGGGCCGGTTCGCCGCCATCGGTCGACCGGTGCGGGTCTAGCGGTCGACCGCTAGACGCAAGAATCCCCATTTTTGAAATTTTTTTTGTTTCTTTTTCTTTTCTTCCTCTTTTTTTTATATGTGGGGAACACCATCCGACCTTCTGACTGGAACCATCAACATGAAGTGGAGAGAAAGAGAGGAGATGGAGATTTGAGGAAAGTTCTCTAACTCCCCCTCAGAAGTTGCCTTAGGTCCGGCATCACTGGGTCCACATTGAATTAACCAAGGAAAATCTGGCCTTAGAAATATTTTTCAAGGAGGTCTATATGTATAAATATATTCAAGCATGCAGGAGTGTATGTGAACACACAAGGTATTAAAAGTAAATACATACAATATGCATGTTAATCTACCCTTGATACATATGAGTTTCTACAAGTGCACATCTTATCCTTAGTGCAGACCTATGTATGTATGCTCTCACCCTTGCACATCCCAAGTTCTCTTCTTATCTTGCTAAATTGATCCTGGTTTAGGGGTTTTGTGAAAATATCACCTAGTTGATTGTGTGTGTCAATGAAATTCAATTCAAAGACCCCTTTTCCTACATATCTCTCAGAAAATGATGTCGAATGTTAATGTACTTTGTCCTAGAATGTTGAACATGATTTTTTGACAAGCTGATTGTATTGGTATTGTCACACAAGATTGGCACACATTTCATTTCAACATCCAAATCAAGCAATTGATTTTTGATCCAGAGTACTTGGGCTCCGTAACTTCCGGTGGCTATATATTCAGCCTCGGTCGTTGAGAGAGCTACTGAATGTTATTTCTTGGAGGCCCATGAGACTAGGCACCCACCAAGAAACTGACAGTACCCACTAGTACTTTTACGATCTATAATACATCCGGCATAATCCGCATCGGTGTATACAATCAAATCAAATGAACTATCGATGGGAAACCACAAGTCAAAGTCTATGGTGCCAATTAAATATCGAAAAATGTGTTTAACAGCCATTAGATGAGATTCTTTAGGACAAGACTGACAGCAAGAACATAGACATACATTGAATTGAATGTCAGGGCGGCATGCTGTGAGATACAGTAGTGATCTGATCATACCTTGAAACAGTGTAGGATCTAATGGTTTACCATTTTCATCTTTGTCTAACTTCGAGGTTGTGGCCACTGGAGTTGACAAAGGTTTCGCTTCAGCCATCCCGAATTTCTTTAACAGCTCCAGTGTGTACTTAGCTTGATTGATGAAAATGCCCTCGGGTGTTTGCTTCACCTACAATCTAAGAAAGAAATTCAGTTCACCCATTAAGCTCATCTCAAATTCTCCTTGCAGGATTTCTATAAATTCTTCACATAAGACATTGTTAGTAGCTCCAAAAATAATGTCATCCACATATACTTGAACTACTAATATGTCTTTACCTGATTTCCTTGTGAAGAGTGTTTGGTCAACCTTACCTCTTTTGAAACTATTTTTCATGAGAAATGAAGTGAGCCTTTCATACCATGCCCTTGGTGCTTGCTTTAACCTGTATAATGTTAGGGTGCTTGGCCCGGATACAGAGGGGGGGTGAATGTATCCTTCTACAGAATAGGGCCAAATTAAAAAAAGGATGCTAGAAAACGGCACAGGATAGAGCTAATTCATTTCAACTCAAATACAACCTCATGGGCGTGCCTATCCAAGCATCTAGCGGAAGCAATCAAACAAACAAGCAAGCCACTGCACAAGATATTTTAGGTGGTTCGGTCCACAGACCTACATCCACCCCTCACTCCCAACCGGAGTGAGGCTTCACTAGCAAACGCTAGAGCCAAGCAGACTCAGTCTGCAAACAGTTGCTGCCACACAGCTTGACCAGGGAAACAGACTTCCCTCTTCCTCCCAACTGGAGGGACACCCAAGTGACTCACAGCCACTTGAAAACTAGAGGTCGAAGACCTCTCTTCCTCCAGACCAGGAGGGACACCTGGACTTGCAACCACAAGCCCAGAACCGGAGGACTAGCCTCCCTTCCTCTAACCAGAGGGAAACCCACAAGTGACAACCTGTCACTTGCAACCCGGAGATCAGATCTCCCTTCTCCTGTACCACCAGGAGAGACCCGATCCCCAACAGGGTGATCGGAAGAACAAGACTAAACAAGGTAGCAAAAGGAAAAATAAGAAAACACGAAAATGACAGCGACAGAAGCTGGAAATAAAACGCAAGATATATAGCTCTCAATGAGCATAAGTCGTTCTGGATTTGATCCACGAACAGACTGAACAGATCCTCAGTAAAGCTCTCTCTCTCCTCTTCTTTTCTTCTTCTTCTTTCTCCTTCAGTTTCTGCTCTCTTTTTCTTCTCTTCTTTCTCTCGTTTTTCTGGATCGAAGGACTCTCTGCTTTTCTGCTCTTTCTTCTCTTCCTTTCTCTTTTTCGATCATCCTTCATCTGAAGACGAAGGTTTCTATTTATATCAGCAGCAGCAGCAGGTCCGGTTCAGAATGCGTGTGCCTCCCACGCTTGATCCAGAACCTTCTTGCCACGTGTCCTTATCGATTGGTTCCTCTAGCATTGGATCACGTGCTGCTCCGACACTGAGGAGTAATCTTCCTCGGATCCCTGCAAGCAGATTAATTTACATTAATGCTCAGGGTTCGCTATATGTAGCTGAGATAAGTTGGTTGGCCATAAGAACAAAGAACTGCACGAGATATATGATAACACAAAGAGGTGCACTATATTGTGACTGACACAAGGTACGTTAGATGAGTTTAGCACGAGATAACACGAGAACGACACGAAGTACACGAGAACACAGCTAACACAACAACGAAGACGACACGAAGTCAGATGAAGATAGCATGAGGTGAGAAGAAGATAACATAGAGTGAAGCAATTGAAAGACACGCGATCAGAAGAGACCAGTACGAAAATAGAAGGAAGCAACACGGAGATATAATTTCAAAAGAAACACGAAAACACGAATACAAAGGTAACACGAAGATACGAATAAGAAGGTAACACGAAGATAAGAAGGTAACACGAAGACACGTAGTGAAACAACACTTGAAAAACATAAGAAAAACGACTCGAGTACAAAATAACTCGATAGAACGACTCGAAGACGAGGCGACACGGGCTGACCACGACACGAAGACAAATAACAGAAACCGACACGAATTGAAAACAACACGAAGACGAAACAGAAACCGACACGAGTTGAAAACAACACGAAGATGAAACACAGGAATTGACACGGAGTGTGGTCAAGGCGAGAAGGACACGAAGTCTAAAGAGAAAAACAACACGAAGATGAAAACTGAAACCGACACGAGGTGAAGTCACAAAGCGACAAAGACACGAGGTCTAGGAAACACGACACGAAGACATGAGATAGACACGTCTTCAACAACACGTGATGAAACAGTGGAAGCAGAAGAACAACTCGAGGAACTACAGTAATTGACACGAAGACACAAGAGCAAAACATAGAGAACTGACTCGAGATGAGCAACTAAGTGCTAACGACACGAGGTCAAACAGAACACATCTTAAAACAACACGAGGTACGAGAGGACGACACGGCGTGTTGAAAACACAAACAGTACTAAAATGAAAACGACACGAAGGCAAACAGTGCGACACGAGGTGTTATACACAAACATGACGAAGTACCAACCAACACGAAGACAGTCCCTGAAAATACCTGAAGTGAAATGAAGGTTTATTCTTCTCAGAAAAATATTCTTGGTTCACTTTCACAGAAAAAATATTTTTGTTATTTTTTATTTCACAGAGATATTTTTGAACACCACTAAGACTTATAGTGTTGTCATCATCAAAACATGTAAAGATTCAACAAGACTCAACAATCTCCCCCTTTTTGATGGATGGCAACACTATGAGTCTTGAGTCTTTGCAGAGAAAAAAGATTTCAGCCTTTCCAAGGCTAAACAAACATCAGCACCATTATAAAACATTTTTAAAGTGTCAAATAGCCATTCTCAATGAATAACAAACATTAAACATTCTCAACGAGCTATCAAAGGCCTGATTTCTCCCCCTTTGTCATCATCAAAAAGAAGGAAACAAGAAGGATGCAACAATGCAAATGATATGAAATTTAATTAATAAGTCCAAGAGTGTGAGAGGGAAAGCCTCAAAATGGGCAACAAGATACAGAGCATTGTTTTTCAAGAAAAATATCTGGCTTGTCTGCTAGAAGGGCCACGCGGCCTGCCATGTGGTGGTCTCCCCCTTGGAGAAGCAGAAGTATATTCTTGAGGTGGAGTTCTGCTAGAAGAAGCTTGACCAGGTGCTGAACCCAAGGTTGACTGAAATTCCTTTAGGTCATTTGACAGTTCAGCTAGCCAATACAGCACAGCGCTTCTGACATGTGCCACTTCAGAAATGATGTCGTCTTGGCGAATATTGACAGTTTCATATCTGTCAGTCAGAATTGTCATTTCTGTTAAGAAGGCGACCAATTTATCATAGATCTGCTGAATACCTGGACCTAGGGCACTGGATGACTTCTTCAAAACTTCTAAAGATGTTCTGATCTCAAAGCAGTGATCTATAATGTTGGTAGACATTTTGAAGGAGGAAATTTGAACATCTTGTAACTCACTCAGTGCTTTTGCTATCTTTGAACAAACCTCCTGCAGACCTTGCATCAGGGATCTGTTGGCATCATCTGAAGCCTTTTTGTTGAGTAGGAACCGTTTCCATTCAGTGAGGAGAGATATCTCAAGCTTCAGTAGCCTGGAATGTACCTGATTGATGTTGAGAGTGACATATGTGAGCAGATCATCTAATTTCTTATCTTGTTTCTGCATCTGCTGAGTCAAGTTTATGAGGAGTTCCTCAATGTTGGGTGCCCGAGCAGATTCAATGTTGGGCGCCTGTGCAGATAGAAGTCTAGGTGGACCTAGAGGTGTACCAAAAAATTCTTGCACTGGCGGTTGGTTGTCTACTGCTGGAGCCTGATCTTCAACTTCAGCTTGAGTGTCTTAGACAGGAACTTCAATTTCAGGTTCCTCTTCCTCATTTGAAGATTCTGAATCCAATTTTATGACAGGAACTTTTTCTTGACTGTTATCCCCTCTATCTTCTATGAGACCATGATCTGCAAGGCTGTCAACAGATGCCTGTTCAAGACTTTCATATGTAACCAAGTTGGTAGCCTCTTCCAAGCTTCTCTCTACAGTTTCTCTTAAAATTGCATTAACAAAATCAGCAAGTTCTTGATCAGTACTTTCTTGCTCTTTAGCTGGCTGTTCCTCAGGCAATATCACCTCTTCAGATGTCTTCCCAAAAGAGTCAAATAGACCAGCAATATTTGCATCTAGATCAGTCTGAATGCTTTCTTCAGACAACCTGATTTCTTCAGATGCAACCTCAACTAGCCTCTGAAAGGAAAAAGGTACTTCAGTGGGTGCAGCAGACGTAAAAGACTGTGGTTGTTCAGCTGGTGTATCCTGTACAGCAATCTCAGAAACTAATTGCACACCAGTTTGAGCTAAGTCTTGAGATTGTTCCAGATGCTCCCCCTGAGTCTGTGATTCCTTGACTTTTTGGGCCTTAACTTGCCCCACCACTGAAGAGCCCTCTAAGCCCAAAAACACTGAAACAAAATTCATATTAAATATGTTTCGGGCCTTAACTTCAGATGCAGCCTCTCCATCCAAGCAAATCTCTGAATGCTTGAAGATGTCTGTCAGATGGGCGGCATAGGGAAGGTGTCTCTTGGATCCAATACATCCCTTCATGACAGTAAAAATGATTTCTGGCAGACATATCTTTACATTCTGAATCAGACAAAACAGTAGAAATCTCTGTGTGTCTGTGATTCTACCCCTAGCTCCAGTCTGGGGTGTGACTATAGAAGCAATTATGTTTTGAAGGAGCTTGTGAAGAGGGGGAAATGACGAGGTTTGGAAAGCTTTCAGCTTCACTTGCCCCTTGTCAAGAATGTTACTGGGTTTACCAGTAATAACTGAAAACGCCTCGTGCAGACTGTATCTGTACCCTCTCTCCACCTCTCCCTTTTCTGGAATACTTAGAGCTTCATGGAGAGAGTTGTATGTCACCGTTATCTCAACCCCTTTAACAGTCGAAATCAATGCCGACTTATCTCAGCTCAACACCAAGTTGTTGTAAAATTCCATCACCAGGCTAGGGTAGAATACCCTGTGATCTTCCAAAAAATTTCTCCATTCCTGAAACTCTAAAATCTTCAAGAGTTCTGGAAACTTCAGGACCATGGATTCATCTCCGAAATCAACTATCCTCGGAGGAATGATTTTACCACTCTCTAAGAATACGGTAGACTGGGATGGCCTGGTACCTTGCTCTGAAGACATTTCCGCAGCAGCTTCTGATTCTAGACAACGTTGCTGCTTGGACGGAGGCTCCTCAGCAGTTTCCTTTCCTTTCCTCTTCCTTTCAACCTGAGCGGCGGATGCTTGCTGATCCATTTGCCAAGACTCCTAGAGTATCAACTCTCTCTTGCCGGCTGTTACTGGAAGTGAAGCTAGACCCAAGAGAGGAAGAGACCTCTGTGGGGAAAGGAAGTGAGCGGGAAGAGATGGAGATGAGTTTGAAGGAACGCTCAAGGTGGAGCGGCACGAGGATGAATAGGAAGCGGCAAGGGGAAATGAGGGTTTGTGGATGAAGGCGTGTGAAACAAGAAGGGTTTTGTCGGGTTGCTTTTTACTCTTATCAAACTTTTTCTGGAAATACCCAAACAACCCTCAGTCATGATGTAACGCAGCTACTGTCTGTTAAAGTTTGCCCTTCAATATATGGACTAGTTATATTCTTCCAAAATCCATGGTCAGTTACCTCAAGATATTAAATCAGCATGATCACAAAATTAGCTGTTAAAGTTGCTTAACCAAGAGAGAGTCACGATTAAATTACTCCTTATGTTTGTCAAGCAACGAAATAACACATCGATGTCAAGCAGATTTCATTTCTTCATTTAATGGACAAGAGAAGGCATACAGGGTCAACCAATTTGTTGAGCACAAGGTAGAATAGTCCCTTTTTACACAAGGAGACATGTTTATCAGACACCAGAAACCCTGGTTACTCAGGACGGACTACCTTTATGCCAATCAAAGCCAATGAAATTTTCTTTGTTGACTTTCCCCCCCCTTTTTTTTATTTTGACAATTCTATACAGAGATAGCTAGTTGTATCATGACAGAAACTCTGGACTTCTCAGATCTAGAGTGTCTATTTCTCCACAAAAGCCATTGCTCTGCCACAAAGAATGGCGTATTCCCTGGTGGCACTTCTCATGATTTTAGACACAAGACAGATATCTTACTTAACACAATTTTTTATCTCAGAGCTCTCTACACATAAGTTTCAGTTAAGTCGAGATCCTCAACAAGTTTTTCTCATTTAACAGGAAGTTTTATAATATGTTGACCAACACTTGAGAGGATAACTTAGAAGGATCAAGGACCAAATATAACCCCCATTCATTGAAGTTCTTTATTAACAGGTATGAGTTGTTACATTAGATATTGGGTGGTTTAAGGTATACAGATCACATCTGATAAGAGCAAGAAGACTGTAAAAACAATTTCTTTGAGAGAATTTCTGAACCAAAAGTGATAGGAGAGATATAAGAAGGTGGCTGACCGAATGGGGAGAGATGAGATGAGATGAGCAGCATTCCTATCAGCAAGCCAACAAGTGAGAGATCACTCAAGACATTAAGCACCAAGGACACATCCAAATATAGTATTCTTGAAGAAGCTCTGTCTTACATCCAGAGAAGCTCTTGGGCAACAAACTGCAACCTCATGAGATGACAAATCTTTACACCACATTAACTGCATCGGCTGACAAAATTCTTCAGAAACCAAATGGCCTGTCAAGCTCCTTTTCAGCCCACTCAAGGACATCTCACACACGACTCTTGGAAGTATTAATTATTTATTGAATGCAGTGTTTGCCATGAAAATTAAACATGTATGTTTGTGAGTTATGCACATACAGGCTCCCCTGATCAGCAGAATGATCCATGGTACTAGGCGGAGCATTTGGTCTGAAAGACCACCTCACACATAGTAAGGACCTCCGGACAGATTTCCCTGCCTTTTGGTAGCTTACCATTTGATATACCATAGAGGTCATGAATACCAGGGTAAACTCAACAGTCCTATAAGCAATTCAGATTTTCAATGAATTATGCAACATGCAGTTTTCAAACAGCATTCACATTCAGTTCAGATTTTCAGAAATTTCAGAGTGCATGTTCAGAAAATAATGCAACTTGCAGATGATGAATGAATATGCAAGAACAGATTCAATATGCATGCACTAGATGAAACTAAGAGCAGGATATGTAAGAATACATCAAACCAGATATGTAATAAGTTTCAAAATGGGACATGCAGAGAGATTACCTGAACAGTGTGAGAATGGGATTTTCATTCTTGAGTGCCTTGGATCATTACCCCTTTTATTCCAGTCCCAAGGCACACCTGCAAAACAAAGTTTATTTTGCACAAACAGGTACCCAAGAAGTCTTGGGTCCTGACATGACATTATTATTTCTAGCAGGTTTTCTCAGCACATTTCCAGGAGTAGTTTTCAGATCTGATTTATGCTTATTCTTATTAGCATGAATTCTATGTGCATACACATGAGATTTTCTGTTAACAGGGTAAAAATTCTGTTTACCAAAACTGGTTTGGTTTTGATATCTTGCCAGCCAACAGGTTGCAGCCCTGTGACCTGGCTTCCCACAATGATGACATGAAGGTTTTGCAAATTATCTTACAGGGAATTTAGCATGTTTGAGATTCACATTTCTACCCTGAATATGCCAACAGTCCTTGACTGTATGGCCATGCTTTCTACAGTGAGAGCAAATGAAAGAATTTCTTCTAAAGGAACCTGACCAGCATTCAGAGGCCATGTGACCCATTTTGTTGCAGTTAAAACAGATGATATGCTGGTTCATTGAAACAGATTTGTTTTTATTAAAAACATGTTGGTTTGTAGGGAATTTAGCATGACATGAATAAAATGTTTTCTTACCACTAGCAAACCAGCAATGAGCAATAGAGTGACCTAATTTGCCACAATTAGAGCATGTGACATTTCTTTTCTGAGGTGATGGATTTTTATCATAAGATCTCCTAGCATTCTTATCATCCTTCTCCATCAACTTACACTCATGCATCAGATGTCTAACTTTATGACAGTAGTGACAGATATTCTTCCTTTTAGATGCATGTGAGTGTGTGTGAGGACTATGATCAGCAAATGCTGATGGACCTTTTTCATTTATTTTCTGATTTTTAGTCCTTTTCTGATTTTTATCATGTTTTCCTGTTATCTTAGCCTTGTACTGAATAGGAGATGAAGTGGAAGGCTTTTCCTGTTCAGAAGATTTAATGAAAACAGTTCTTAGCTTGGATCCATCACCCTTTTTCAACTTTTCAGTTTGTTTCTGATTCTTCTGAACATTTGGTTGTTTACTTTCTGAGGTTGTGGCTATATCAGAAGCTTTGACAAAGGATGTCGTCAGCTTATTTTCAAAAACCTTTTTATTGACATTGTTGTAGCCCAACCCTTCCTTTTGAGTATTTACCTTAATTCCTAACAACCTGTCCAGATTTTCTTGACCACTCACAAACTTTGACAAGGAGCTTTTCAGATCCTAAATTTCATTATCAAGAGATGCAATGTGTATTTCATAACTAGTGATCTCTTGTTCACTACAACTGACAGTTTCATTCAAAACCTTATTAGCTGTTTTGTATTCTTCAATTTCCTTTCTCAGCTCATCTACTTCATCAGTTTCGTTTGTACAGATGACTTTTCCTTTCTCCAATGTGAGAAGTCTTTCAGACATGGCACTGTTTAACAATTTTAAATTTTCAACTTCTTCTTTAAGCTTATCATTTTGAATTAACTCATTTATTAGAAGCTGATCTTCTGAGTCAACCATGCTTTCTCTCCTAACTTCAAACTCCCTCAATTCCTTTTGTTGTTTTTCAAAATCTTTCTGTAGTTCTATGTTTACAGATTTTATGGCATTAAACTTTTCAATCAGCAAATCATTCTCTCGTTTAAGTTTTTCTAATTGTTCTTCATTTTCTTTAGAGAGCTTTCTGAGAGAGTCATTCTCATTTTTCAGCTTGTTTAAGTCAGATTTAACGCGTTCAAATTCTTTCAGCATCAGATTATCAGACATACTAGCATCAAGAGCATTTTTCAGTTCAGCACAATTTCTACAAGGAAAGCTTGAACTATCTAAAGCAGTACCCTTCTTCAATTTTTTATATTGTTTTCTTAACAGTTCATGAGATTCAATTAGTTCAGCATAAGCATTCTCCCAATCTTCTAGAGAGAAATTCTCGAAGAGATTTACCTCATCATCATCATCTTCTTCAGTTTGATTGCTGCCTTGATCGCTTCTGTTGGCCATCATGCAGCTTGTTTGATTTCCTTTCCCGGCTCTCTTCATCATTTCCAACATATCCCTTGCAGATCTGCAATCAAGGAAACATGAGTGAAAAGCTTTGTCAGTGGCTGCTTTCATCAGATTTATAGCTGTCTGATTCTCCTCATACATTGATTCGTGACTGTCAGTCCATTTGGACCTTTTCTTTGGTAATTTATGAGGACCATGTGAAATCACTTTCCACAGGTCTGGATCAACGGATTTAACATAATCATGTAAAGCACCGTGCCACTGGTTGAAATCAAAACCACTGAAGACGGGTGGACAAGCCATTGAACCAAATAGCAGATAAATTCAATGCAACATGATTATTGATGCACTAAAGGCAAATAAGCACCTAAGACCGTAAGATCGGATCTGCAGGTCGCTGGACCTTATATGCAGACATCCGCTCTGATACCAACTGTTAGGGTGCTTGGCCCGGATACAGAGGGGGGGTGAATGTATCCTTCTACAGAATATGGCCAAATTAAAAAAAGGATGCTAGAAAATGGCACAGGATAGAGCTAATTCATTTCAACTCAAATACAACCTCATGGGCGTGCCTATCCAAGCATCTAGCGGAAGCAATCAAACAAACAAGCAAGCCACTGCACAAGATATTTTAGGTGGTTCGGTCCACAGACCTACATCCACCCCTCACTCCCAACCGGAGTGAGGCTTCACTAGCAAACGCTAGAGCCAAGCAGACTCAGTCTGCAAACAGTTGCTGCCACATAGCTTGACCAGGGAAACAGACTTCCCTCTTCCTCCCAACCGGAGGGACACCCAAGTGACTCACAGCCACTTGAAAACTAAAGGTCGAAGACCTCTCTTCCTCCAGACCAGGAGGGACACCTGGACTTGCAACCACAAGCCCAGAACCGGAGGACTAGCCTCCCTTCCTCTAACCAGAGGGAAACCCACAAGTGACAACCTGTCACTTGCAACCCGGAGATCAGATCTCCCTTCTCTTGTACCACCAGGAGAGACCTGATCCCCAACAGGGTGATCGGAAGAACAAGACTAAACAAGGTAGCAAAAGGAAAAATAAGAAAACACAAAAATGACAGCGACAAAAGCTGGAAATAAAACGCAAGATATATAGCTCTCAATGAGCATAAGTCATTCTGGATTTGATCCACGAACAGACTGAACAGATCCTCAGTAAAGCTCTCTCTCTCCTCTTCTTTTCTTCTTCTTCTTTCTCCTTCAGTTTCTGCTCTCTTTTTCTTCTCTTCTTTCTCTCGTTTTTCTGGATCGAAGGACTCTCTGCTTTTCTGCTCTTTCTTCACTTCCTTTCTCTTTTTCGATCATCCTTCATCTGAAGACGAAGGTTTCTATTTATATCAGCAGCAACAGTAGGTCCGGTTCAGAATGCGTGTGCCTCCCACGCTTGATCTAGAACCTTCTTGCCACGTGTCCTTATCGGATTGGTTCCTCTAGCATTGGATCACGTGCTGCTCCGACACTGAGGAGTAATCTTCCTCGGATCCCTGCAAGCAGATTAATTTACATTAATGCTCAGGGTTCGCTATATGTAGCTGAGATAAGTTGGTTGGCCATAAGAACAAAGAACTGCACGAGATATATGATAACACAAAGAGGTGCACTATACTGTGACTGACACGAGGTACGTTAGATGAGTTTAGCACGGGATAACACGAGAACGACACGAAGTACACGAGAACACAGCTAACACAACAACGAAGACGACACGAAGTCAGATGAAGATAGCATGAGGTGAGAAGAAGATAACACAGAGTGAAGCAATTGAAAGACACGCGATCAGAAGAGACCAGTACGAAAATAGAAGGAAGCAACACGGAGATACAATTTCAAAAGAAACACGAAGACACAAATACAAAGGTAACACGAAGATACGAATAAGAAGGTAACACGAAGATAAGAAGGTAACACGAAGACACGTAGTGAAACAACACTTGAAAAACATAAGAAAAACGACTCGAGTACAAAATAACTCGATAGAACGACTCGAAGACGAGGCGACACAGGCTGACCACGACACGAAGACAAATAACAGAAACCGACACGAATTGAAAACAACACGAAGATGAAATAGAAACCGACACGAGTTGAACACAACACGAAGACGAAACACAGGAATTGACACGGAGTGTGGTCAAGGCGAGAAGGACACGAAGTCTAAAGAGAAAAACAACACGAAGACGAAAACTGAAACCGACACGAGGTGAAGTCACAAAGCGACAAAGACGAGGTCTAGGAAACACAACACGAAGACATGAGATAGACACGTCTTCAACAACACGTGATGAAACAGTGGAAGTAGAAGAACAACTCGAGGAACTACAGTAATTGACACGAAGACACAAGAGCAAAACATAGAGAACTGACTCGAGATGAGCAACTAAGTGCTAACGACACGAGGTCAAACAGAACACATCTTAAAACAACACGAGGCATGAGAGGACGACACGGCGTGTTGAAAACACAAACAGTACTAAAACGAAAACGACACGAAGGCAAACAGTGCGACACGAGGTGTTATACACAAACATGACGAAGTACCAACCAACACGAAGACAGTCCCTGAAAATACCTGAAGTGAAATGAAGGTTTATTCTTCTCAGAAAAATATTCTTGGTTCATTTTCACAGAAAAAATATTTTTGTTATTTTTTATTTCACAGAGATATTTTTGAACACCACTAAGACTTATAGTGTTGTCATCATCAAAACATGTAAAGATTCAACAAGACTCAACATATAAGGCCTTCTACAACTTGTACACATGCTTTGGATGCTTTGAATCTTCAAAACCTGGAGGTTGCTCTACAAAAACATCCTCCTTGATGTAACCATTAAGAAATGCAGATTTAACATCCATTTGAAATAGTTTGAAGTTCAAAGAGCAAGTATAGGACAGTAAAATCCGGACTGCTTCTAGTCTTGCAACCGGTGCAAAAGACTCATCAAAATCAATACCCATCTCCTGGCTATACCCTTTGGCCACAAGTCAGGCCTTGTTCCTAACAACCAATCCCGTATCATTTAACTTGTTTCTGAAAACCCAACGGGTTCCAATTATGGGATGATCCTTAGGACGCGGCACGAGAGTCCACACTTTGTTCCTTTCGAACTGGTGTTGCTCTTCATGCAAAGTCTGAATCTAGGATTCATTTTGAAGAGCTTCGTGGATATTCGTAGGCTCTTCTTGTGAAATTAAGGCTATCAAATCATCTTCTTCTATTTGCCTTAATGAAGACCTAGTTCTCACCCCATCTTCAGGATTACCTATGATATTTTCAGCTGGATGATCCTTTAAGAACGTAGAAGAGCTGGGCAAGTCGAGGTGTTGCACTTGTTGCTCTTGAAGCGTTTCAATTGGAGGATCTTCATCCTCTTCACTCTTGATGGGGATCCCTTCAGTTGGTTCATCCTTCGCCTTGGCATCATTGGAACATCTAGGATCTTCATCTGCATCCATAATTTCAATAGATTGATTTGTCAGTTTTAGCTCAGATTCATCAAAAATCACATGAGGACTTTCCTCAACAACCAAAGTCCTCTTATTAAACAATCGATAGGATCTAGAGTTAAGTGCATTACCTAGGAAAATTTCTTTGTCACTTTTCTCATCAAACTTACCTAGGTTAGACTTACCATTGTTCAGGATGAAGCATGTGCATCCAAAAGGTTTAAGATGAGAAATATTTGGTTTCTTACCCTTGTAGAGCTCATACGGGGTTTTCTTTAGAATGGGCCTTACCATTGCCCTGTTGATGATGTAACACGATGTACTTACCGCCTCAGCCCAAAAATATTTTGGTAGAAAGTTTTCACTTAACATGGTCCGCGCCATGTCTATCAATGTTCTATTTTTCCTCTCCACCACTCCATTTTGTTGGGGCATCCTTGGTGATGAGAAGTTATGCGTGTACCCCTTCTCTTCACAAAAATTGCTGAACTCATGATTTTCAAATTCACCACCATGATCACTTTGGATGGTAGTGATAAGGTAGCCTCTATCATTTTGGATTTTCCTGCAAAACACTTCAAACTCCGTCAAGACATCACTTTTATTGGCTAAAAATAATACCCATGTAAATCTGGAGTAGTCAACAACAATAACAAATCCAAAAGATTTACCTCCTAGGCTGGATGTCCTAGTAGGGCCAAATAGATCAAGATACAGCAATTCTAGAGGCTGGGAGATAGAAACAATGTTCTTATTTTTGAAAGATATGCGTGTTTGCTTACCTTTTGTGCAAGCCTCACAGATTTTATCACTTTCAAATTTCAATTTTAGCAAACCATTCACCAAGTCATGTTTAGACAACTTGGAGATTACTCCAAAAATAGCATGACCTAGTCTTCGGTGCCATAGTCGTGCATTCTCATGATTGCTTACAATCAAGCACACATCATCACATGAGACATCATCAATATCAATAGTATAAATATTGTTATTTCTTTTTCCAATGAATTTGATCTCATTTGTATTCTTATTCATGACAAATCAATGCATTTCATCAAAAGCAATCTTGAATCTTTTGTCGCATAACTGGCTTATGCTCAAAAGATTGTGATTTAAGCCCTTTACCAAAAACACATTCTCGATAAGAGTTTTAGAATTCTTACCTATATTGTCGATTCCAATGATTTTACCTTTGTCCTTGCCTCCAAAAGCAACTGAACCTCCATCCTTATCTTGTAGTGTTGAGAACACATTCTTGTCCCCAGTCATATGCCTTGAACAGCCGATGTCTAGGTACCATTTGCTCCCCCTGACTTCAAGACATATCTGTAAGAAACAACATTCTCATGCAATTATTTTTGGTACCCAAACGAATTTGGGTCCATAGGAGTTAGTCCAATTCTGCACATATCTTTTCTTTGTCCAAGCAGCATGATTTCTTTGATTGTTTTGTTTGAACCAACAATTAGCAATAACATGTCCAAATCTACCACAATGAAAGCAATTGACATTTGAAAATCTTCTTTGGAATTGATGTGGTTTTGGTTGAACATGTTTTGGCTTGGAGTGAGACCATGAAGCATAGTTATTATCTTTTTCATGAACATAGGATGTAGTGATCTTATACTCAAAGGATTTTTTATTTTAGGGAATATATCCCAATCCTTCCTTTTGGAAGTCAACTTTAACTCCCAACAAGTTGTCTAAGTTTTGTTTGCCCTTGACAAACCTAGACAAGGTGGACTGAAGTTCAGCCACTTCTTTACCCAAATTCATGTTTTCCTTTTCAAGTTCTGAATTTATAGATTTCAAAGCTTCTTCTTCATTTTTCATTTTTTCACACACTTCTTCCATTTCAGACATTTTACATGATAGCTCCTCTTTGGCCTTTTCAAGATCTGAAATCGTTTGAAGCAAGGTTTCTTCTTCTTCTGTTAACTCAAACCATTCTTGTTCCAGTTTCTCAAATTTAATAAAAATATCATCATGTGATAAATCATCAATCTTCTTTTTGAGAGTTTTATTTTTAGATCTGATTTTTTTATATTTGGTATAAAATTTTTCATACTCTGACTCTCATTGTTCATTTGAAATAAAATCAGGATCAGAATTTACCTCAGTTGAATCATCTTCATGTGCCATGAGATACAAGCTCTCCAGTAGCTCTTGGATCTCCTCCTCGGACGGTTCGTCCTCTTCGTCGCTCCATGTGGCGACCATTGCTTGGGGTTTCTTGAGCTTGTCCTTCTTGAATTTCCTTTTCAGATCTGGGCATTCTCCTCTCATGTGCCCGGACTTCTTGTATTCATAACAAATGACAGTATTGGGCTTGCTCGGCTCGCCCTTGGTTTGAATGGACTTCCTTTGCCCCTTTCTGAAGTTTCCTTGGAAATTCCTCTTCTTTCTCAAAAATCTCTTTACTTGGCGAGTTATCATGGCCAAGTCTTCTTCTTCATTGCTTCCCTCGCTGGATTCTTCTTCTTGAAAGTCATCATCAGATTGGTGAGCTTTCAATCAAACCACTTTCTTCTTCTTCGTATCTTCCTCGGTTGTTCTCTTCATGTTTATCTCATGGGTAATGAGTGACCCTATGAGCTCATCTAGAGAGAGTGTGGACAGATTCTTTGAATCTTCAATGACAGTAGCTTTGGTGTGCCACGCAGATGGGAGAGATCTCAACACTTTCCTCACGAGCTCGGAATTGGTGTATTCTTTTCCGTGACTCTTGAGACCATTAGTAATCTCAGTTAACCTTGCGAACATCTCAGAGATAGATTCTTCAGGTTTCATCTTGAATAGCTCATAGTCTCTGGCGAGTAGGTTGGCCTTGGTCTCCTTGACCTCGGAGGTTCCATCATAGATAAGCCGTAATTTGTCCCACATCTCCTTTGCTGAACTGCACATGGATACACGAGAAAACTCATTAGGATGTATAGCACATTACATAATGTTCATAGCATTAAAATTTACAGTGCATTTCTTAATTTCCTCGAGTCTCCATTTTTCGTCATCATCCGAGAGTTTATACGGACCCTTGTCCACAACCCTCCAGATCTCAAACTCTTGGGCTCTCAGAAAGACATGCATTCTATTTTTCCAATAAGAGTAATTTGAGCCATCGAAGTATGGAGGATGATGGATGGAATGACCCTCGGGCATCATACCCTTGTTTGCCATTGATCCGGATCTTACTCTAGATCGTTAGATCTGAAAGAAATAGAGCCGTAGCTCTGATACTAATTGAAGTTCCGCGATCAATGACACCCAAGAGGGGGGTGAATTGGGTGTTTATAAACTTTTAGAAAATTCTTAGCCAAATTAATCAAGTGTGAAAAATAGCCGAATGAAAATATAGATCTATATGTAAACACTTAGATCTAATAAAATCTATCTCACTCAACCGATCTTAGGTACGGTGGCTGTAGCACCCCTTAAATTTTTTTTATTAGTATTAATATTTGCCAAATAAAAAAAAATATTAAATAAACTCTTTAGGAAGTTTATGTAAGAAGTGGAACACGAAGTTATCATATGTAAAGGCTATTTATTTAACAAGTGGCTTCCTAGTGTAGTTGGTTAAGTAACTTGCCTTTCAACCCAATGACCAGGGTTCAAATCCTAGCATCCACCATTTACGTTTTTTGCCAAATAATTATATGTTATAGACAGATGGGCCATGGATTAGCTGTCCAAATATTATCTCTATCTCTCGTAATAGCCCCATTATTTCCTAACGTGAATAGTGTCATGAATAGTACCACTTTTTATTTAAAAAGAATTTTTCAACAAAAATTATATGTAAAAATAGAGAAAAATATAAGGATCTTATCCATGAAATTTCATAAACTAACTCCATCAATTTTTAAAGATAAAAATCTTTGAAGTTTAACTTAGAATCTTAACTTATGAATAGTGCACCCCAACTTACAGCACTTCGTAAAAGAGACACGAACAGCCTATTTGAGTTGGCATCGCACTATGGGATGCTATTATTTCAGATCTGGTTCCCCTCCTGTCTACCAAAAATCCTAAAATCCCTATATTATACCCCTCTATTGAGGCAGAGACTCTTGCCTTCTCTGACATTCGAAGCCTTACTGCAGAGAACGTGGGAGCATTCTCTGAAGCATTGTAGAGGAGGGAAGGAGCTGATCTTCTTCCTTTCTTCTTCCACTTGTACCCTTTCTGCCACCACACAGAGGTAGGTGATCTCGAGCTTTAACCAAACCATAGCTAATCTAGGTTATATTAGCATGTAAAATTAGTGATTAGTCTCATCTCCATGCGGTATTTAGTGGTTACACATCATGTTTTAGTAGGTGTTCTCAAATTTTAACTAAATTAGTAGCTAATCTAGGATGATTAGTCTTGACATTTAGTCTTAGGCTCATCTCCATGCGATGTCTAGTGTTTATAAAGCACGTGCTGGCTTAAATCTAGGATGATTAGCATATATTAACTTCATACCTAAGATAATTAGCATGTATTAACTTTATACTCAGAATAATTAGCAAGTATTAGCAAGTATTAGTGTCATATCTAGAATGATTAACATGTGTTGGCTTAAATCTGAAAAGAGACACGAACAGCCTATTTGAGTTGGCATCGCACTATGGGATGCTATTATTTCAGATCTGGTTCCCCTCCTGTCTACCAAAAATCCTAAAATCCCTATATTATACCCCTCTATTGAGGCAGAGACTCTTGCCTTCTCTGACATTCGAAGCCTTACTGCAGAGAACGTGGGAGCATTCTCTAAAGCATTGTAGAGGAGGGAAGGAGCTGATCTTCTTCCTTTCTTCTTCCACTTGTACCCTTTCTGCCACCACACAGAGGTAGGTGATCTCGAGCTTTAACCAAACCATAGCTAATCTAGGTTATATTAGCATGTAAAATTAGTGATTAGTCTCATCTCCATGCGGTATTTAGTGGTTACACATCATGTTTTAGTAGGTGTTCTCAAATTTTAACTAAATTAGTAGCTAATCTAGGATGATTAGTCTTGACATTTAGTCTTAGGCTCATCTCCATGCGATGTCTAGTGTTTATAAAGCACGTGCTGGCTTAAATCTAGGATGATTAGCATATATTAACTTCATACCTAAGATAATTAGCATGTATTAACTTTATACTCAGAATAATTAGCAAGTATTAGCAAGTATTAGTGTCATATCTAGAATGATTAACATGTGTTGGCTTAAATCTGAAATGATTAGCATGTATTAGCCTTATACCAAAAATAATTAGCAAGTATTAGCAAGCATTAGTCTCATATCTAGAATGATTAACATGTATTGGCTTAAATCTAGGATGATTAGCATATATTAACTTCATACCTAAGATAATTAGCATGTATTAACTTTATACCCAGAAGAATTAGCAAGTATTAGTATCATATCTAGAATGATTAACATATGTTGGCTTAAATCTGAGATGATTAGCATGTAGTAGCTAGTATCTATATTTGATATAGTTCATGCTTTATTAAAGGGCCTGTCATTATGTCAATTTCTGTGAAACAAAAAACCTGAAATAGTGAAAGAAGAAATTGTAGTCAAGAGGATGAAAAATGTGGAAAAGAGACCAAGTTAAAAGAGGCCAAGTTGAAAAGAGACCAAGTTGAAAAAGACCAAGAAATTATATTGAAAATAGGGGGGGTTCTAAGAAGGAGAATAACGAAGAATCTAGAGAGAATGAGAGTACATTATAGAAGAGAAAATCGTAGATTGGAAGGTTAGAAATAAGTTTTATGAAGAGTGCAGAGAGAGAAAATGAGAGGAAGAAGGTGAAAAATGTGAAAAATCGAGATCTATAGGCATATGTGAACAGTTACTGAGTAAAAAAAATAGCACCTTAGAAAATTAATTATAACTTAAAAATTAAGAAGAATTGGAGGTCATGGTAGAAGAATAAAATCTACATCTATAAGAGAAGAAGAACTTTTGTGAAGAACTCAGAGTGAAAAGAGGATTAAAAGGGCATGAAAACTGGGAAACAAAAGAAAGTATCGACCCTGCCAGTTCATCACGTTGACGCGATGATCTGATGAGTCGACCCTGCCTGTTGACAGGGCCGACGCAGCCTGTTGACAGGGTCGATGCAGTGACCCTGCCTGTTGACAGGGTCGACGCTGCCTGTCCACTGCGTCGACGCAGTGAATGGCAGAGTCGACGCTGCCTGTTGACAGGGTCGACCCTGTCCGTTCACTGCGTTGACGCTGTGAACTGATGGGTTGACACTGTGAACTGATGGGTTGACGCAGTACTGTTCACATGAACTGATGGGTTGACGCAGCACTGTTCACATGAACTGATGGGTTGACGCAGCACTGTTCACATGAACTGATGGGTTGACGTAGCACTGTTCACATGAACTGATGGGTTGACGCAGCACTGTTCACAAGAACTGATGAGTCGACCCTGTGAACTGGTAAACTGATGAGTCGACCCTGCCAGTTCATCACGTTGACGCGATGAACTGATGAGTCGACCCTGCCTGTGAAAATGAACTGATGAGTCGACCCTACCAGTTCATCGCGTTGACGCGATGAACTGATGAGTCGACCCTGCCAGTTCATCGCGTTGACGCGATGAACTGATGAGTTGACGCGATGATCTAATGAGTTGACGCGATGGACTATTGAGTCGACCCAGCTAGCTCATTACGTTAACGTGATCATTAGGCTTTCACTTTTGCCATCTCCACTGACAGATGGCAGCCGGAGAGGTGATTTTAACTCCTGACAGGGTCCTCTGAACCCTGTATAATTCCCAGAAAGGGCATCCCACAGTAAGGGTGTCGTTTCTAAAATTGTCAGGTGGCTCATAAGGCACCTCTCTTATCTAGTTTTTTTCGTGTATCAAACGTTACTGGTTTCCACTCCTAGTTCATCCCTACACATTAATGCGCCCTTGGATTCTATTCCATAATTCTACCTTATATATCATACTGGTCAAACCTTGAAATTCCATATTGGCTATAAATGAGAGTGGATGTCGACATACATGATTAATGCTGTGCATATAGGGCCCGGTCTGGTCCTGGGGGGAGCACCCGAAGGTACTTGTGCCCATGGGAGTTTATTGACCACGGTGTTTGGCATTGCACCGAAGTACTTGCTTGCTAAGCTTTAGACATTCCACTCATTCTCGTGATATTACTTGATTGATTTGACTTGAGACCCGCAGCAGGATAAAGTTTTGCTTGAATGAAATTGATAAATAGCCAATTCCAGTTTTACATGCTTGAATTTATATTACTTTCTATTACTTGCTTGACATGAGTTCTTACTCTCTTGGAAAGATTTTGTTAATTCCAGTTATTACTTGCTTGAATCTCTTGCTATTGCTGCATTGAAGTTGGAATCCTTATACTCTCACTTGTTATTCCTTCACTGCTCTTGTCGATTTTTACAATCATTGATATCTACTCATCTACATGCATAGCTTTGCTGACATTAATTGAACTTGTAAACCACTTAAAGCATGTTAAATCTTGAGATGTAATTCCTACTGAGCGATTCGCTCATCTAGTTGTTTTTCTAACCTTTTCAGGTAGTTTGGATATCGGCCAGAACACGGGAGGGGATGAGTCTGAGTGATGAGTGTAGAATGGAGTCATCAATTGTCATGTTAATTGTGATGTCCTTGTGTTATTGTATCAGTTCACTTATGCCAGTTGTATCAATTCATCTATGTCATTTGTATTAGTCAACTTGATTAGAATTGCTTAAGATTTGAAGCCTAGTCATTGAACTCTGGGAACATATGTAATTATCCTTTGATTAATTGTGACAATTGTCAGCTCGTACTATTTGTATTAATTTTGAGTTAAATCTTAGTCATTTGCGCACTCTGATATTTACATGATTGACACGATCTATATAGACGCGTCACGCCTCCGGGTAATCTTCCGCGCTCGGGGCGTGACAGTCTTCGTGGTATCAGAGCCTAGGTTTTCAAACCTAGGGAACTAGAAAAAATAAACGGTTAGAAATTGAAATCTAAGTAAAAAACTTGAGTCCAAGAATAGGTAAAACCCAAGTTCAAGGATAGATATACCTTACCCGGTGAGATGGATAGAGCCATGGGTTAAGTTCTACAATGACTTTCGACCTTACAAGTAAATCTGATCTTTATCATACTTAACTCTTTTGTAGGATCATGGCTGCGGAAAGAGCACAATGGCGCGAGATGCAGCGCACCGTGCAAAACCTCACCCAGGCACTACAACAAGTGCCCCAAGGCGGAGTAAATCGTGGAGCAGGAGATCTCCATCGAAGTTTCCGTAACATGAACCCACCGAGGTTCACGGGTTCGTCCGACCCCGAGGATGCCGAGAATTGGCTAAAGGAGATGGAACGAATCTTCTGTGTGATGCAATGCGCGGATGAAGAGAAGGTTTTACTTGCCGTATTCCAACTAGAGCGGGACGCTCGATGCTGGTGGGAATCCATAGAAGCAACACTGCCAGAATACCATGTCACATGGGATGAATTCACGGAGCATTTCAACAACAAGTACTTCTCCGATCATATCCAGGAAAAGAAAGCCACGGAATTCACCGTTCTAAAATAACGGGGCTTGAAAGTGGCCGAGTATGAGGCCCAATTCTCCAGATTATCTAGGTATGCACCCCACTTGGTGTGTACAGAAAAGATGAAGGCGAGAAGATTCCTCAACGGGCTTCGGCCCCATTATATCACACAACTTGCCCCGATGGACATCCAAGTCTATTCGGAGATGGTTCGGCGTGCTCAACTGTTGGAAGACGCCACCGAATTATCTGAGAGAATCCGAGGAAGAGACAAGAAGGAACCCGTCACAAGCCCGGGAAAATTCAAACAATCCTTCAACAAGAAGTGATTCTTCATGCGAGGGGAGCCCTCCAAGGCAAAGAAATTCCAGAAGACTGACAGGCCGTCCTCCACCGCTACACCCTCAAAGGAGATTTGTAAATATTGTGATAAAGTTGGTCATAGGACCGAGGAATGCTGGAGGAAGTTAGGAGCTTGTCTTCGATGCGGGAGCCGAGAGCATCGAATCCCAGACTGCCCACTGATGAAGGAGCATGACATCAAATACGAGAAGCGTCCGATAAATAAACAAGGCCGTCTACAAGCTCTCCGAGAGACGGAACCCACTGAAGGCGGAATTGTGGAAGGTACTCTCACTATTTGTTCAAAAATTGCTCAAGTTTTATTTGATACCGGAGCAACTCATTCATTCGTTTCCAAGAACTTTGCTGCTTCATTTTCTAAGAAACATGAACTGTTAGATTTGGTCATATCTACACCCCTTGGGAATGAGTCTGATGTCACTTACCACTATCCAAATTGTGAAGTGATGATTAAGGGAAGCAATTTACCTGCTGACCTGATATGCCTAGATATGAAGGGTTATGATGTCATACTAGGTGCCGACTGGCTATCCACATACCAAGCAACTGTAGATTGCCGGCATGGCAAGGTAACTTTCGTAGATTTCCCAGAGCTAGTTTACAATAGCCCTCGGAGTAAATCACTTCTTATATCAGCACTCCGAGCTAGTAAACTTATGAATAAGGGATGCATGGCTTTCATAGCATTCGTGACTGCCATGGAAGTCGAGAAGGTTAAACTTGAAGACATCCGTGTAATTCAGGATTTTCCCGATGTTTTTCCAGAAGATTTAACCGGCTTACCCCCGGAAAGGGAAGTGTCGTTCACAATCGACCTTGTCCGTGGTGCTGGTCCTATTTCCAGGGCACCATACAGAATGTCCCCTGCTGAGCTGAAGGAACTAAAAGAGCAGCTAATGGAATTATTGAAAAAGGGTTTCATCAGGCCGAGTACTTCCCCATGGGGAGCACCCGTGCTATTCGTCAAAAAGAAGGACGGATCGATGAGATTATGCATAGATTATCGGCAGCTAAATCACCTTACAATCAAGAACAAGTATCCACTGCCAAGGATTGATGAGCTGTTAGATCAACTATCTGGAGCTTTATATTTCTCCAAGATTGATCTTCGTTCTGGTTACCACGAATTGAAGATCAAAGAAGAAGACATTCATAAAACTGCATTCCGAAGCAGGTATGGGCATTACGAATTCATTGTTATGCCTTTCGGACTAACAAATGCCCCCGCAGCTTTTATGCAGTTAATGAACAGCATATTCAGGCCCTATTTAGACCAATTTATTGTGGTCTTTATTGATGATATTTTGATCTATTCAAAGACCGAAGAGGATCATGAAGAACACCTCAAGAAGGCATTACAGATATTAAGGGAAAACAAGCTATATGCCAAATTCAGCAAATGCGAGTTCTGGCTCGAGGAAGTATCCTTCTTAGGCCATATCATTTCAAAGAATGGAACTGCTGTTGACCCATCAAAGGTCGAAGCTGTGAAGAACTGGGAACGACCCACAAATGTAACTGATATTCGGAGCTTCTTGGGTCTAGCTGGTTACTATCGGCGTTTTATAAAGGACTTCTCCAAAATTGATGTTCCCCTGACCAGGTTAACCCGCAAGGAAGTGCCTTATGAGTGGAAGGAAGACTGTGGAAAGAGTTTCCAAACTTTGAAGGATCTCTTGACCACTGCTCCAGTCTTATCATTACCAATGGAAGGAGAAAAATATGAGGTATATACCGATGCTTCTGGTATTGGCCTCGGATGTGTATTGATGCAGAATGGGAGAGTCATTGCATACTCTTCCCGACAGTTGAAGAAACATGAAGATAACTACCCAGTTCACGACTTAGAACTGGCCGCAGTAGTATTCGCTTTAAAGATATGGAGGCACTATCTCTACGGAGAACAATTCACTGTGTACTCTGATCATAAAAGCCTCAAGTACTTATTCTCTCAGAAGGAGCTGAACATGCGGCAAAGGCGTTGGCTTGAGTATCTCAAGGATTTCGACTTTACTATATAGTACCATCCTGGTAAGGGTAATTCCGTAGCTGATGCCCTTAGCCGAAAGCCGAGAATAATATTGGCCAACTGCATGATATAAGAATGGAAACTGCTGGAGAAATTCTCTGAGCTTGATATCAGCACAGATGAGAAGAACATGTGTATTACTCTATCTCATATGAGCCTACATCCAGATTTGCTACCTGAAATCAAGAAGTTACAAGAAGAGGATCCCTCGCTAGTGGAGATAAAGAGCAAGCTGGATGAGAGACTGGATTTCAAGCTGACACCTGATGGCAGATTACTATTTCATTAACGGACATGTGTGCCCGACTGTCCCGAGTTGAAGAAGAAGATTCTTGAAGAAGCTCATAGATCGAGGTACATAATCCACCCTGGAGCCACTAAGATGTACCAAGACTTGAAAAGAATTTTCTGGTGGCCTAACATGAAAAGGGAGGTAGCAGACTTTGTGTCTCATTGCCTCACATGCCAACAAGTGAAGGCGGAACATCAAAAACCCGCCGGAAAGCTACATCCACTGGATATTCCCAAGTGGAAGTGGGAAGATATTGGCATGGACTTTATCATGGGTTTGCCCAAGTCTAGGGGCGGATATGATGGA
This sequence comes from Amorphophallus konjac, assembly GCA_022559845.1. NCBI lineage: Eukaryota > Viridiplantae > Streptophyta > Magnoliopsida > Alismatales > Araceae > Amorphophallus > Amorphophallus konjac. The sequence continues at coordinate 445,990,354 of CM040121.1, read as the reverse complement.
ATTTGGGTAATTATCGACCGGTTAACTAAATCGGCCCATTTCTTACCCATCAAAAGTCGATGGTCAGTCGACGTACTTGCTGCCCTGTATATTAAGGAGATGGTTAGATTGCATGGAGTTCCCATCTCGATCGTATCTGACCGAGACCCACGCTTCACCTCTCATTTTTGGAAGGGTCTACAACACTCTCTAGGGACGAAACTTAATTTCAGCACTGCTTTCCATCCCCAGACAGATGGTCAGACTGAAAGGACAAATCAGGTTGTTGAAGATATGTTAAGGGCATGTATTATAGATTTCGGCGGAAGCTGGCATGACCACTTGCCACTAGTCGAATTTGCATATAATAACAGCTATCAAGCTAGTATTCAAATGGTTCCTTTCGAGGCGCTTTATGGCAGGAGTTGTCGTTCTCCAATATGCTGGGAAGAAGTCGGTGAAAGACAAATTCTAGGCCCAGATATGGTTAGAGATTCGACTGAGAAGATACACCTTATCAGAGAGAGACTCAAGGTAGCTCAGTGCAAGCAAAAATCTTATGCTGATAACAGAAGGAGAGATTTGGAATTTCAAGTGGGTGACCATGTATTTTTCAAGGTATCTCCCGGCCGAGGTATTAGAAGATTCGGTGTTAAGGGTAAGCTTACCCCAAGGTTTATCGGTCCATTTGAAGTATTGGAAAGAGTGGGCGAGGTGGCTTACCTCATTGCCTTACCTCCTCAACTCTCGGAAGTGCACAATGTATTTCATATATCTATGCTGAAGAAATATGTGCATGACCCTTCTCACATCATCAATCATGCTGAATTGGTGATTCAAAGGGATCTTACTTATGAGCAAAGGCCGATGCGGATCCTCGACTGCGAAGTTCGAGTTCTAAGGAGCAAGACGATCCCTATGGTAAAAATCCAATGGAATCGATGTTCGGAGCTAGAAGCAACTTGGGAGATCGAGGAATCTATGAAGAGAAGATACCCAGAACTATTTTAGTCGGCAAGTATCTTATACTTTCTACAGTATCCTTATGTAGTTGAATTTACCATTATACAATTAAATTTGGGGACCAAATTCTTTTAAGTAGGGGAGGGTGTAGCACCCCTTAAAATTTTTTATTATTATTATTATTAATATTTGCCAAATAAAAAAATATTAAATAAACTCTTTAGGAAGTTTATGTAAGAAGTAGAACACGAAGTTATCATATGTAAAGGCTATTTATTTAACAACTGGCTTCCTAGTGTAGTTGGTTAAGTAACTTGCCTTTCAACCCAATGACCAGGGTTCAAATCCTAGCATCCACCATTTACGTTTTTTGCCAAATAATTATATGTTATAGACAGATGGGCCATGGATTAGCTAACAGCCCCATTATTTCCTAACGTGAATAGTGTCATGAATAGTACCACTTTTTATTTAAAAAGAATTTTTCAACAAAAATTATATGTAAAAATAGAGAAAAATATATGGATCTTATCCATGAAATTTCATAAACTAACTCCATCAATTTTTAAAGATAAAAATCTTTGAAGTTTAACTTGGAATCTTAACTTATGAATAGTGCACCCCAACTTACAGCACTTCGTAAAAGAGACACGAACAGCCTATTTGAGTTGGCATCGCACTATGGGATGCTATTATTTCAGATCTGGTTCCCCTCCTGTCTACCAAAAATCCTAAAATCCCTATATTATACCCCTCTATTGAGGCAGAGACTCTTGCCTTCTCTGACATTCGAAGCCTTGCTGCAGAGAACGTTGGAGCATTCTCTGAAGCATTGTAGAGGAGGGAAGGAGCTGATCTTCTTCCTTTCTTCTTCCACCTGTACCCTTTCTGCCACCACACAGAGGTAGGTGATCTCGAGCTTTAACCAAACCATAGCTAATCTAGGTTATATTAGCATGTAAAATTAGTGATTAGTCTCATCTCCATGCGGTATTTAGTGGTTACACATCATGTTTTAGTAGGTGTTCTCAAATTTTAACTAAACTAGTAGCTAATCTAAGATGATTAGTCTTGGCATTTAGTCTTAGGCTCATCTCCATGCGATGTCTAGTGTTTATAAAGCACGTGCTGGCTTAAATCTAGGATGATTAGCATATATTAACTTCATACCTAAGATAATTAGCATGTATTAACTTTATACTCAGAATAATTAGCAAGTATTAGCAAGTATTAGTGTCATATCTAGAATGATTAACATGTGTTGGCTTAAATCTGAAATGATTAGCATGTATTAGCCTTATACCAAAAATAATTAGCAAGTATTAGCAAGCATTAGTCTCATATCTAGAATGATTAACATGTATTGGCTTAAATCTAGGATGATTAGCATATATTAACTTCATACCTAAGATAATTAGCATGTATTAACTTTATACCCAGAAGAATTAGCAAGTATTAGCAAGTATTAGTATCATATCTAGAATGATTAACATATGTTGGCTTAAATCTGAGATGATTAGCATGTAGTAGCTAGTATCTATATTTGATATAGTTCATGCTTTAGTAAAGGGCCTGTCATTATGTCAATTTCTGTGAAACAAAAAACCTGAAATAGTGAAAGAAGAAATTGTAGTCAAGAGGATGAAAAATGTGGAAAAGAGACCAAGTTAAAAGAGGCCAAGTTGAAAAGAGACCAAGTTGAAAAAGACCAAGAAATTATATTGAAAATAGGGGGGGTTCTAAGAAGGAGAATAACGAAGAATCTAGAGAGAATGAGAGTACATGATAGAAGAAAAAATCGTAGATTGGAAGGTTAGAAATAAGTTTTATGAAGAGTGCAGAGAGAGAAAATGAGAGGAAGAAGGTGAAAAATGTGAAAAACCGAGATCTATAGGCATATGTGAACAGTTACTGAGTAAAAAAAATAGAACCTTAGAAAATTAATTATAACTTAAAAATTAAGAAGAATTGGAGGTCATGGTAGAAGAATAAAATCTACATCTATAAGAGAAGAAGAACTTTTGTGAAGAACTCAGAGTGAAAAGAGGATTGAAAGGGCATGAAAACTGGGAAACAAAAGAAAGTATCGACCCTGCCAGTTCATCGCGTTGACGCGATGAACTGATGAGTCGACCCCGCCTGTTGACAGGGTCGACGCAGCCTGTTGACAGGGTCGACGCAGTGACCCTGCCTGTTGACAGGGTCGACGCTGCCTGTCCACTGCGTCGACGTAGTGAATGGCAGAGTCGACGCTGCCTGTTGACAGGGTCGACCCTGTCTGTTCACTGCGTTGAGGCTGTGAACTGATGGGTTGACGCAGTACTGTTCACATGAACTGATGGGTTGACGCAGCACTGTTCACATGAACTGATGGGTTGACGCAGCACTGTTCACATGAACTGATGAGTCGACCCTGTGAACTGGTAAACTGATGAGTCGAACCTGTCAGTTCATCGCGTTGACGCGATGAACTGATGAGTCGACCCTGCCTGTGAAAATGAACTGATCAGTCGACCCTGCCAGTTCATCGTGTTGACGCGATGAACTGATGAGTCGACCCTGCCAGTTCATCGCGTTGACGCGATGAACTGATGAGTTGACGCGATGATCTAATGAGTTGACGCGATGGACTATTGAGTCGACCCAGCTAGCTCATTACGTTAACGTGATCATTAGGCTTTCACTTTTGCCATCTCCACTGACAGATGGCAGCAGGAGAGGTGATTTTAACTCCTGACAGGGTCCTCTGAACCCTGTATAATTCCCAGAAAGGGCATCCCACAGTAAGGGTGTCGTTTCTAAAATTGTCAGGTGACTCATAAGGCACCTCTCTTATCTAGTTTTTTTCGTGTATCAAACGTTACTGGTTTCCACTCCTAGTTCATCCCTGCACATTAATGCGCCCTTGGATTCTATTCCATAATTCTACCTTATATATCATACTGGTCAAACCTTGAAATTCCATATTGGCTATAAATGAGAGTGGATGTCGACATACATGATTAATGCTGTGCATATAGGGCCCGGTCTGGTCCTAGGGGGAGCACCCGAAGGTACTTGTGCCCATGGGAGTTTATTGACCACGGTGTTTGGCATTGCACCGAAGTACTTGCTTGCTAGGCTTTAGACATTCCACTCATTCTCGTGATATTACTTGATTGATTTGACTTGAGACCCGCAGCAGGATAAAGTTTTGCTTGAATGAAATTGATAAATAGCCAATTCCAGTTTTACATGCTTGAATTTATATTACTTTCTATTACTTGCTTGACATGAGTTCTTACTCTCTTGGAAAGATTTTGTTAATTCCAGTTATTACTTGCTTGAATCTCTTGCTATTGCTGCATTGAAGTTGGAATCCTTATACTCTCACTTGTTATTCCTTCACTGCTCTTGTCGATTTTTACAATCCTTGATATATACTCATCTACATGCATAGCTTTACTGACATTAATTGAACTTGTAAACCACTTAAAGCATTTTAAATCTTGAGATGTAATTCCTACTGAGCGATTCGCTCATCTAGTTATTTTTCTAACCTTTTCAGGTAGTTTGGATATCGGCCAGAACACGGGAGGGGATGAGTCTGAGCGATGAGTGTAGAATGGAGTCATCAATTGTCATGTTAATTGTGATGTCCTTGTGTTATTGTATCAGTTCACTTATGCCAGTTGTATCAATTCATCTATGTCATTTGTATTAGTCAACTTGATTAGAATTGCTTAAGATTTGAAGCCTAGTCATTGAACTCTGGGAACATATGTAATTGTCCTTTGATTAATTGTGACAATTGTCAGCTCGTACTATTTGTATTAATTTTGAGTTAAATTTTAGTCATTTGCGCACTCTGATATTTACATGATTGACACGATCTATATAGATGCGTCACGCCTCCGGGTAATCTTCCGCGCTCGGGGCGTGACAGTGGCGGAGGTGAAAATATGAAGATTCTACTCACGCAAGATGTTATCTTCCTGACAATGTTTGCCTTGTCGATCCGAACCAACCTTTTATTATACCCGAGATTTAATATGAGAATGATAAATTATGCTAGATCTAACTCAAACAAAACAACCAAATAGATCTACGAGTGTGCTGCACAGAATGGAGATAGAAGAAAAGGAACAAATCATGTTGGGTCCCGTGAGGTGTAAACGGATCTAGAAGGGGGGGTTGAATAGATCCTATCAGAAACTTTGGCCTATTTAAAACTCTTAGCTAGCGGAAGCTTAAATCACTCTTATTAAGTGAATGAATCACTTAGGCACGATGCACAGCGGAATTAAGTAGAGTGGCTCAAATGAAAAGACTTGAATTACAAGCTATGAAACATCCACACTTCTTTAAGTGAATTACAAAGCATAACACATAGATGGACATGCAATAGCTTGCAACAACCGTGCGTGTGTGTGTATGCTATGTTGATCACTCAAAGTGTATATGTGTGTGAGCAATATAACCAAGTGTGGAAGCACACGAACCTGCGAATGGGGTTAGAAGATATAGAGCAATCACACAAAATAAACAACCCACAACACAGGAATTTTAAGGTGGTTCAGTTGCAACCCCGCAACCTACGTCCACCCCTCACCAAAACCCGGTGAGGCTTCCTTGCTGACTCACAGTTTGACCCGGGGACACTCCCTAAACCACAGAACAGAGAAAACTCTCTTTCTGTCTTCCTACACACAAAGCCGGCAGGGACGGCTACACCGCAGATCGGAGAACTCCCGATTGCCTTCCTACTAACCACCTGATAGGGACGTCAACACCGCAAATCGAACAACCTCCGATTGCCTTCCTACTAACCACCGCTAGGGACGATTCACAAGTTCAAGTGTTTAACAATATTGAAAGTAAAACATATGTGAAGGAATTAAAACAAGAGATTGAGTAAGAAGGAATTGGCCCTTGTATCGATATGCTTTGTTGATCAGCAGCAGGGATCTCTTCTTCTTGCAAATCAATCTTCTTGTAATCACCCTTGAATGGATGCTTGTTCTTCACGAAGTACTGTTCATGTGAACAGTAACTGTTCTTCCAATCTCCTCTCTTGATCTTCTTTTTGATCTCTTTGAATGGATGAAGAAGTGAATAGATGCTACCTTGATCCTTGCTTCCTTCTTCACAGATCTTGGAAGATGATCTCTTTGATATGAGCTTGAATACCTTGTATTGGATGAAGATGTTCTTCACGGAGTACTTGAATCTTGTTTCTTCAACAGCTTCTAGGAGTTTGAATGCTTCAGAAATCACCTTGGATGAATCGGAATGATGTAGATGATTTCTCTTGAAGATCTTGAATGAAACTAGCTTCCTTAGATCACCTTGATAGCCTAGCTTGCATCTGATCTTCCTTGAAGGTTGTTTGCCTTGATTTGAGCTTGAATCAACCTTGCTTGGATGAAGAACTTCTTCACGAAGTACTGTTCACGTGAACAGTACTTCGTCCCCTTTAGATCTTCAATTAAGCAAATGGAAGCCCCCTTGAAGCATTAGGTTTTCCATACCCTCAAGTGTTGGTTTTATAACCCTTGAATGGTCCATAGATGCCCCCTAGACCAGATCCACAAATCATGGAAGATTAGGTAAGATTTGATTAAACAAATCCATGGAAAGGGGCTGGCCACGAGGTGGATTTCGAAGTCAAATAAGGTTGGCTCGGGGCTGGCGGTCGACCTAAGGTTCCTGGCGGTCGACCGCTACTGTAAAATACTGTAGACGAATGGCCCCTGGGATTTTCGGTCGACCGCCACTGGCTGGCGGTCGACCGCTACTGAAAAAGCCTGTAGACGGTGAGGCTCTGGCTGGGGCGGTCGACCGCCCCTGTGCTGGCGGTCGACCGCCAGCTGGGCAGACCCCCAGTTCAGCCGGGTCAGTCCATTAACCTTTTTAGCTCCGTTGCTTGACTCCTTTAGCAGCCCATTCATGTCTATAGCATCAACCTTGACTGTCTTGTAGATTTGATTATAGAGTATTCAATCAAATTTTTGTTCCGGGGGCTCTGCCCCCGGAAACCCCCGCAAGGGGCGCTGCCCCCTTGACCCCCGCGACCTGACTGGGCAGGTCGATCCGCGTGCGAGGGCGCAACATTGAGCTTTCATACTTGCATTGAGCTTTCACATTTGCATTGAGCTTTGACATTTGGATTGAGCTTTCACATTTGCATTGAGCTTTGACATTTGCATTGAGCTTTCACGTTTGCATTGAGCTTTCACATTTGCATTGAGCTTTCATGTTTGCATTGGGCTTTCACGTTTGCATTGAGCTTTCACGTTTGCCAATTCCACTTCATTCCTTGGATTATCTTGTAGCATGCTATCGAGAAGTTGCACCGACCTTGAATCATCCATAAGGTAAGACATGCACTGACCATATGAAGAATATGCAATGACCTTATGTGTGATGCTATTCAGCTTGATTTCTGTGTTTGAAACATGCTATATGTTCGTGTATCCAATATTGTCATATGCCTTGATATCTGTCAATTCAGTTGTCTAGATTGGTGTGCCATTCTTGAGCTTTTACACTGGAAGTATAATGACCTGAAATGTATGAATATTAACATTATCAAATGCAGGTATAGTTCATTAATGACTAAAGAGGCAGACATCATCAAAACCAACTAAAGAGGCAGACAGCATCAAAACCATAAAGGATGTAATCATGTTGCACACATGTTCAACATTCTCTCATTTGTTCAACAAATCACACAATGGACTGTGATTTTTAGGTGGTTCGGATGCAACAACGGCAACCTACGTCCACCCCTCACGATCTGTGAGGATTCACACACTATCTTGCAAAGGATTACAAGATCAACACACACACACACACACACTTGTGGAGAGTTCGGAACTCCCACGACGGTGCACACTTATCAAACTACACAAAGATCTGAAAGATCCACGACACACACACACACTGATCTAAACAGCTCCACACACACTAGAATGTTTAGAGATTATACATAACAACACTTGAAGCTCAAATAAAAATGGAAGGAGAAACACTAAAAGAAAATTTTCAATCGAAAGCTCCCCCTTAGTGGATGAAGATTGATTTGGATGAAGCTTGCTCCACGGCTTGATCTTCTCTTGAATGGCTTCAGGATGATCTTCAAAAGCTTAGAGATGGATGAAGAAGTTCTTCCTCGAAACACTGTTCACGGAGCTATAATGGCACTTCTCTTTCTCCCCTTGAAAGCCTCCTTGAGTGATTTGGGTTTTTGACCCCAATATAATGTATTTATAGATCTTGGATGGTCAAGGGACAAGCCATGAACCAGATTCACAAATCATGGCAAGTCTGGTGACTTTGGGATTAAACAAACCCAAAGAAAGGAGCTTCCCACGTTGAAGAACACAAGTCAACAATTGCTGCCTCAAAGCTGGCGGTCGACCGGCAGGAGGGGGCGGTCGACCAAAAATTTACAAAGTTTGAACTTTTCAGTGCTGGGAAAATCGATCAACCGGGATAGGGTCGGCGGTCGACCGAACTGTAAATTCTTGTACATTTTTTAACGCTGTTAATTCTAGTCGATCGGCTCATGCTCTCAGGTCGACCAGACTGTAAAAATCTTGCAAAAACAAGTTGTTAGCCTAGCAAGTCATATCCATATGATCGAGGCTTGAGTTGAAATTATGTTGTTATTGATTTCAAGTCCATTTGAGCTCTTTATATCAAATCTCACATTCAAGCTATTAGCATTACACAAAGTGGCCTTAAACACGTTCAAAACTTACTCATGATTACTTTGACATGTCATGAGATGAAAAACTGAGTTCAAGGTTTTGTTATCATCAAAATCACTTGGAGAGACTCAACATTTTGGTGCTGATTTGTGCATATGCTTATAGCTCTCTCGATTCGGATTCTCATTTCTACTGTGCGTGCTCTCCGTTCCCCTTGAATTGATGTTTCTTCCTGTCGATGCCATGGCAGGTAGCATTACAGAATTTGCTCAAAGCAATGAGTAGGATCCTAGGTTGTAAATCGCCTGAAGCCTTTGCTATTTTCTTCTCCTTGTCCATTGGGTTTCTGATCCCCAGGGGATGCCCTGATAGATCTACTAGTGTCCATTCGTGAAAAAAAAGCTCCAGGGGTAAAAGGGATTGATCCGACGGCGAACACACGCCGGATCAATTTTATCCCTGATTCGGCGTGTTGTCTAGCCGCCGTATCACCCCATCTTCTTTTTTTTGTTTGTTTCATTTTCTCCTACTTTAGCCGCCGGATCAAATGGGTGTGCGCCCTAGGCCACCGGATCAAGGGGGAGCCTGCCCCTTTTACTTGGCCGCCGGATCACCGCCCCTTTTTGCTTAGCCACCGGATGGAGGGTGTACCACTGCCAAGGCCGCCGTATCACCCTTCCCCTCTTAATCCCAGGGTCCCTCCAATTCATGTGTCCCTTCGGATTTTGATTTCATTTGGATTAATACCCGTTCTGACAAGGGTTTACTGAATCCTTATAGTATGACTCCTAATCGATAAGAGGGATATAAATATTCCAATTTGCACCCGCCGGTTTCCCCCGGGAGCTCATGAGGAGGCTGCGATGGATGTTGCGACTTCAGCGCACATCCTTGTTATTACGGGACCGTCTCAGATTCTCCGTGGACGCGCACCCTCTTTACACCCCCCGAATGCTCCGGGTCTAGGGGACGTGCTGCCGGATTTTTGCCAGAACACTTGGAATAATTGCAAGATCAACAAATAAAAGCAGATGATGAATCAAACAAAGACGATGACATATATGCTGCAGAGCGATGAAGATGATAACATAAGGACAACGATGTAATGATAACGGTCAAAGGACTGCTAAAGAAGAAGATGATATAAAAGAAGGTAAGAATTCTCAGAACAAAAAAAACCATAACAGTAATAATAAATTAAGAATGATGAAATGACAAAATTAATTCATAGAAAGAAAATAAACAAAAAAATATATAAAAATAACAATAGGGAATGAATAAATGAATAAACATAAAGAATAAACATATGTATTCATGCTCAAGAGACCCAAAAAAAAATAAAATAGAAAAGAGAGGAAATAAAAGCAAAGAATAAAGGAAGATAAAACAAAAAAAATGATGATGATCCGGTAGGGGAGGGTGCCGCCGGATCATGACACCCCATGGGGTGACATCCGGCGGCACCTCTTTCCCATTCCCCCTTAAAAACAAACAAACACACATACACAACAACACTGTCGACAGAGTTTCAAAACTTTGTCGACAGAGGTCTTCCCCAGACAGAAAACAAAGAAAAGAAGCAAAAAGAAAACAAAAAAAAACAAATAAAAGGAAAGGGAAAGAAAAAAAATAAAAGATGAGAATCTAACACCCCCAAATCCTATATGATACATCCATAACATAAACGAAAATGATAAATAAATGAAAGATGGGGAGACCCATTCTCTGAAGCAGGGTGCGTCGACGCGATTTGTCTCTGTGTCGATGCAGCTCGGCCCGAGGCCAATGCGGAGTGCCCCTGCAACGACGCAGCGCGAGCCTGCGTCGACGCAACGTGGCTCAGCGTGAAGACCCCAGCGCGCTACGTCAACACAGCCAACACTGCGAGTCGATGCACCCCCACCAAACAGCCATTAATTGAAAAACAAAAGAATGAATGATAAGTTAGGAATGATAATAGTAAAATTGTTAATATAATGATGAAAGTGATGCCTCAAAAACTCAATAACAACACATATGAATATAAATGCCATCCTTAAAGATCAATGGCATTGATCCGGAGCCCTCACCCTCTTGACCCGGTGTGAAGGAGATATTAATGATGCCCAGGCAAGTCGTGCTTAGACCTCGGGGATCGCCCCCCATCATGGCCATGGCCTAGCCCAGCCCCTGGCCAATAGTCAGCTAAATTTGACCCGCTTTTACTAGGATCTAATCCCCCTCTTTCATGGAATATTGACCTTGCTGCGCCATCGACTGACACTCGCTCAAAGATTATTTGTACTTTTGTTATGCTTCCAATCCGGACTTCGTCCGAACATGAAATGGTCAATAAATGACCAACACGATTTGAATGCTTTATCCCCCCTTATGTGGGGCGCTCTCACGCGATTTAAGTTATTTCATTAATTAATGCTAATTTCAGGCCATAGGACCCTTGCTCCTGGCGACTAATCAAAGGTTTTTTCCTCTCCGAGGGGATGTAATTAACGTCGTGTCCTTTATGGCACGACAGGTTCTGGTCCCGACACGATACCCATGTTGTCTGATTAGTCAGACGGTGCGCGCCAACGGCTCCATACCAGCTCAGTATTTGGAGTCCGGATAAATTGTCACTTTGTGACTGGCACGCCCACGCACTGATAAACCGAAATAAAATAAAGAAAAATGAAAAAATAATATAAATGATACAAAAAGATGAATAAGAAAAAGTGCGTCTACAAGTCTGGCACGCCCGGTGGGACCAGACCATCTTTCATCTTTTCGCTAGGATTCGGGGCCCCATGGCCTCTTCCTAAAATTCTAACTTCCTCAAATTTAAAATTACAGAGAGAGGTTGTATTTCGACGAACTCAATGGCAGTCACGTTCGGACCGCTCGTGGTTGCCCGCCATACCAAGCATGGCTACCTCACCGTGCCGATCCGGTTCAGCAACTTTTCTCCCGTTGTTGGCTTTCCCAACATCCTAGGAGTGGCATTCGTGGAACTCCTGGACGCCTAGGACATGAAGCCTGTCGTTGTTGCAATGGCGACGTCGAAGAAGATCGAAGCGGTGGGCTGCTACGTCCACCACGTCGACTCTCGCGCTTCAAATGGCAAGAAGCACACATCGGCTACTAGGAGGGCGGCGAAGAAGAACGCCGGCACACTGCAAAGATGGATCTCCACTTCGGGAAAATCCGTACTCATTGAAGGCGTCCGAGTTTTCCCGCATGGCTAGCAGGCCAAGATCACGCCCGACAGGGTGATCCCAACCGTGCCAGTGCATAATTCCTTCCAAGCGCTAGCCCAACATAAAACAGAGCACGTCGAGTCCAAATCAAAGGGAGGGTTGGCCCCAAAACCAACCAGATTCAGACAAATTTGGGTGCCCAAGTAGCCACGGGCCCCAGCTTCTACTCCATTAAGGCCTATCATGGCTGCCAGGTTCGCAAGAGAAGAAGAAGATAAAGAAGAAAAGACCGAGGTGGTAAACCAGCATCCCAGGCCTGCATTCGACAGGCGAATACGTGCTTATATGGTCGAAAGCATTGTGGGATAGCCAGACAAGGGCGGCCCGCCTACAAATCTTAGATACGAGCCAACATGCCACCACTTGTGATCTACCCTGCTAGAGGGCGAAATGATATTACTCGAGTTGTCCGGGGGCACTCCTGTGGTCTCGGAAACACCTCTTTAGGGATGCAGCAACCCCTAGAAGCTGTGAATGCTGCGAAGAAGGTCCGGGAGCGACGAGCTAACCCGGAAGAAATAGAAGATGCAGAGTCGGGCTGCTACAGGCCACCCCTCTACAAAGAGACTACACCGAGGATTTCGGTGTTTGATAGATTGACCTTCCCTGGTCAGCCTGTCACGTCCCGACGCGGAATATCAGAACGCGGCAGTAGAAATATAGTTAAAATATGTTGATTTCCAGGCATGCTGTGTCTTGGGTTAGCAAATCCACACATTCAGCTCAAGACCATGACCAGAATTAATTTCATCATAACCATTAAATGCCAACTAATTATACATAATGAGTTTCACGATCATCCAATTAACATACCAAGAAAATCTCATTATCCACCAACGTAACGTAGTTACATAACCACTGACTTAAACAAAATTACAACTCTAGAGCATAACTACATCACTCAGAGTCAAACTATCTAAATTGACTCCACGAGGCCTTCTAGTTGGTTTGCTCCAGGGTCTTCACTCCTGCCCATCCCCATCAGTTTGAAAGTCCTCACCTGAGCTACCTGAAAGGGGGCAAACAACTAGGTGAGCGAACGCTCAGTAAGTAATAGCAGGCAATGTTTAAGTAATTAACCAATTACATCAATCTATGCAAGAAAAGACAAGAATAATGACAATGAATTGCTCAGAATAAAAGAACAAGAATATAGCATATCCAGAGACTGGTCGATTAAGCATGTAACAAGGAAGTCATGTAAATATTTCCATGGAGGAAATTAATACCTTGAATTCAAAAAAAGAGTCAAGTAAATGAATTGCCGTAGACATCACGCTAGTCATGCACTCGGTGCAATGCCTCACCATGTCATTACAACTCCCCGGGGCACTAGTACTTTTCAGACGCTCTTCCCAGGACCAGACCGGGCCCTTTTGATGTGTTGGCATTGATTTGTTGGATCCTAGATCCCAAGTTATGTCCAGACATTCACAGGATTCGGCCAGAAAAGCAATGAAAGTTCCAAGATATAATGAGAATAATCAAGGGTTATAAGTAGTACAAGCCATGCTTGGCCTGACTACCGAGGCACACAAGAAACCACGCAAAATCGCAAGCTAGAGGGTACACGGTCACATTCGGGCCGCTTATAACAAAACGGTCTAATACTGGACCGTGGAAGTGAACGGGGCCATAGGAAGCCCAGTTCGGTGTCAAAGGATAAACGGTCCTCATTTGGGCCGTGTAACAATTGAATGGTTTAATATGGACCGCTGAAGGCTGCTCTGGGTTTGAAAGAACAAGGCCCAGAGTTATGAAACTAAACGGTCCTAAAATGGGCCGCTCAAAAGATAGAACGGTTCACTAAGGGCCGTGAACAACTGAGCTCGACACACCCAGAAAGAAGGTCTACACGGAGACCAAAGGACCGTTCAAAGTGACAAACGGTCAAGCGTGAACCGCTTAATGACAGAACGGTCCCAGAAGGGCCGCTAATAACAAGACATCGTAATTCTGGGCTTGGCAAAATCACGTGGTTCGATAGAGTCCAAAGGTTCTGGTTTTGGGGGTAGAACCCGCCCGACGTCCTAGTGGGAATCCCAGGCTCGCGGGGGCTTACAGGGTCTCATAATGGAGGTCCTAGTCCGACGGAAGGAGTATCTGGCGGAGAGTCCCAACCATTATAAGAAATTGAGGGCTAGTGAACCATCGGAAAACAAGATATAGCGTTCAATCAGTTCCACCGGAGTGAAGTGACTATCAAAACATTCCTAATATCATTATTCTCATTAACAATCATGATGTAGGTTCATGCTTTACACTTGATAAGAATGAAGGAGATATGATTGTTAGAAGAATAAAAGTAACCCAAATCAAGATATGGACATTAATTAGCTTCCATAAGTTCCAATTTGTTGTGGGTTTTTGCCCTATCATTAGCATACTAATCATGCTTAAAAATCAATATTTAAAACAATTCTGTGACCAAGACGGTCTATCCAGAACCGCTGAACGGGATTGAGCGGTCTGTCGATAGGCCGTTCAGGTCATGCAGGCCCGAAAGCCGTACGAGCCCTAAGCGGTCTATCAAAGGGCCGTTGAGGTCTCTGCGCGGTCTGTAAAAACACTGCCTACCCAACTCCACGGTCTGTCGTTGGGCCGTCTAAATACAAGAAGAATTTAAACATCATAAACACAGTAAACGGTCAAACCACAACCGCTCCCCATGACCACACGGTCTATCGAGGGGCCGCTTAATGGTGGACGGTTCCTGTTGAGCCGTGTTCAGAACGTCACGCCCGAAGCTCCACGACCATGACAGACTCTACTTGCAACACGAAATTTATGACATACAATGTATATAATTTGGGCAAAAGCATACCATTAGAAAGAGAATAAAAAGTTACATGATATAGGATGATTAATTAGGACATTTAAGTTAATTTGTGAACAACATGATAAACCATAAATTTAACATGCTCTAGCTAAACGACTAATACTCTCATGATACAAGGCAAACTTTAGGCCTTTTGGTATCATCAGAAAAAGGGATCAGAGACGAATCTAACCATATATTATGCTTGAGATTTGGTCTACTAGAACCTACCTTAAATAAGGGAAGAATAGGGACGATGGTCGCCAGCCGGTCGCGTGAAGAACACCCAAGAACACGCCAAAATTCTCCCTCGATCGAGCTCCTCGTCGGCCACAGCTATCAAACGTCGATGCTAGGAGTCCTTATGGTTAGTTTTATAGGATGCATCAATTCCTAGAGGGATCTATCGAGAGGATAGAGTCCACGATGCCGGTTGCGCGAGATTCGCGCCTTGACCCGGTCACGCCGTCGCTCGCCTTCAAAATTCGAAGTCTAGGGTTTTGGGTTGCGGCTGGGAACAAAGGGGAAACGATCTCCTCATCAAGGCCATCCGTTTGGGTCCGATCTGAGCTCAAATGGTCGGTTATTGGGTTCGAATTCGACGATCCAAGGTCTCATAGGTTAAAACATGGATTTCTCCCTAATTCCCTTAATTCAGATGCCTTAAAATTTTAATTAGGGTCAGACCCAGAAGAACAAAAGTCTAAACTATTCGCCCTCTACGCGATTATAAATTTTTTAGATTTTAGTAAATTGATTGCAACTTAACCTCTCGTAATTTTCATGAATTTCTTTATAATTTCTCTTTATTTTATTTAATAATATATCGAGGTGCTACACCCTCCCCCACTTTAAGGAATTTGGTCCTCCAAATTCATTGCTCTTGTCGAAATTGGGGAGTGAGATAAATGACCTTTGAATAAATCAGGGCATTGCTTCCGAATAGCATCTTCAGATTCCCAAGTAGCTTCTTCAGTTCCACGTCGGCTCCACTGAACCTTGACCATAGGTATGGAACGACTCCTGAGTTACTGCTGCTTGCAGTCTAAAATCTTGATAGGTATTTCTTCATAAGTCAGATCTTCCTTTAACTCCAGATCCATATGCTGAATGATGTGAGTGGGGTCATAAACATATTTCCGTAACATAGATACGTGGAAAATATTGTGTACTCCAGCTAACTGAGGTGGTAAATCTAAGCTGTAAGCAACTTCTCCTACTCTTTCCAGAATCTCGAAAGGGCCAACATATCTCGGACTTAGCTTGCAACGAATGCCAAACCTTCGAATTCCTCTCATAGGTGAAACCTTCAGGAACACATGCTCGCCTACTTGGAATTCCAAAGCTCTCCTTCTACAATCCGCATAACTTTTCTGCCTTGATTGTGCTACTTGCAGACGATCTCGAATAATACGAATACTCTTGGTTGATTCTGAAATGAAATCTGGTCCCAACCATTGCTTCTCGCCTACCTCATCCCAACACAGAGGTGATCGACAACTTCTTCCATAAAGAGCTTCAAATGGAGCCATCTGGATACTAGACTGGTAACTATTATTGTAGGCGAACTCGATCAAAGCTAAGTGCTCATGCCAGTTGCCTCCAAAATCAATCACGCAAGCTCTTAACATATCTTCTACAATCTGATTTGTTCATTCTGTCTGTCCGTATGTTTGAGGATGAAAGGCAGTGCTGAAGTTCAGACGGGTTCCCAAGGATTATTGTAATCCTCTCCAAAAGTGCGAAGTGAACCTTGGGTCTCTATCTAACACAATACTTACTGGTATCCCATGAAGTCTTACAATTCCCTTCATATACAAAGCAGTCAAAATGTCAATGGTCCATTTGGACTTAATGGACAAGAAATGAGTGGACTTAGTCAGTCTATCCACAATGACCCATATTGCATCAAATTCACTGCGAGTCTTAGGTAGACCCATGATGAAATCCATGCCAATGCTCTCCCATTTCCATTATGGTATATCAAATGGCTTCAACTTCCCAGCAGGTCTAAAATGCTCAGCCTTAACTTGCTGACACACTAAGCATCTACTTACAAAATCTGCGACTTCCTTTTTCATGTTCGGCCACTAAAAGGATCTCTTTAAATCTCAATACATCTTAGTACCTCCAGGGTGAATAGTGTACCTGGACCTATGGGCTTCTTCCACGATCTTGCTTTTTAATTTAGCTACATCAGGTACACAGGTCCTTCCTTGAAATAACAATCTTCCGTCATCGGCTAACATAAAATAAGGTCTATTACTTAGACTTTCCTTGATCTCTACCAACATCGGATCATTTTCTTGTAAAGGCTTGATTTCCATCAATAACTCTGGACGAAGCTGTATCTATGCGATCAAGACCCGATCCTCACTAACATTGAGATCTAAACTAGCCAACTGTTCTAGCAGTCTCTATTCTTGCAACATGAGACTTGATAATTTTGCTATCGGCTTGCGGCTTAAAGTATCCGCCACTACATTACCTTTTCCAAGATGGTATTATATAGAAAAATTAAAGTCATTTAAATACTCAAGCCACCTTCTATGTCTCATATTAAGCTCCTTTTGAGAAAACATATACTTCAAACTCTAGTGATCCGAAAACACCGTGAATGTTTCTCCATACAAGTAGTGCCTCCAAATCTTCAAGGTAAAAACTACAGTTGCTAGCTCCAAATCATGGACAGGATATTCTCTTCATGCTTCCTTAGCTACCTAGAGGAATAAGCTATCACCTTTCCATGCTGCATAAGCACACAGCCTAGGCCAATACCTGAAGCATCCGTGTAAACGAAAAAGCCTCCTTCTCCAGAAGGTAAGGCCAAAACAGGGGCAGTGGTTAAACACTCTTTCAAAGTCTGGAAACTCTGTTCGCAATCTTCTGACCACTCAAATCGGTTCTCCTTACGGGTCAATCTGGTCACAGGTACTGCAATTTTGGAGAAATCCTTGATAAACCTCCGATAGTAACCTGTAAAAACTAGAAAACTTCTTACTTCAGTTACACTTGTAGGTCTATCCCAGTTCTTTACTGCCTCTACTTTCGAAGGATCAACAGAAATACCTTCCTTAGTGATAATGTGTCCTAGAAAAGACACTTCCTATAACCAGAAATCACATTTGCTAAACTTGGCGTACAATTGATGATCTCTTAATAATTGCAATGCCATCCTCAAATGCTCAGCATGCTCCTCCTCACTTTTAGAGTATATCAAAATGTCATCAATAAACACTACGACCCACTGATCAAGGTAGGGCCGGAACACGCTATTCATCAACTGCATAAAAGCTGCAGGGGCATTCGTTAGTCCAAAAGGCATCACTACAAATTCAAAATGCCCATACCTGCTACGGAAGGCTATTTTAAAGATATCCCCATCCTTGATTCGCAGCTGATGGTACCCTGATCGAAGATCGATCTTAGACAAGTATTGTGCTCCTGCTATCTAATTCTCTGCAATGGGTACTTGTTCTTGAAAGTAAGCTGGTTCAATTACCGGTAGTCGATGCATAGCCTCATCGAACCATCCTTCTTCCGAACGAACAACACTGGGGCTCCCCACGGAGATGTACTTAGACGAATAAACCCCTTCTCGAGTAACTCCATTAATTGTCACTTTAACTCCCTCAACTCCGCAGGAGACATACGATACAGAGTCTTAGAAATAGGGGACGCGCTAGGAATTAAATCAATGGAAAAGACTACCTCTCTCTCATGTGGAAATCCTGGCAAGTCCTCAGGAAAAATATCAGGAAAAGCTTGAACAATAGTAATGTTTTTAATCTCAATCTCCTTCTCAGGGGCTAAAGAAACCAAGGCTAGGAAAGCCTGACATCCTTTCTTTAATAACTTCTCAGCTCGAAGAGCCGAAATAAGCGACACGGATAAAGAATGCCTAACCTCAGTAAAAGAAAGCTCGGGGTGTCTAGAAAAAGACACAGAGCTAGTGCTGCAATGGACATTGGCTTCATATCTAGCCAACCAATCTGCTCCTAGGATTACATCATAATCCTTCATTTCCATACAAACTAAATTTGCCGACATATTCTGCCCACTAACCATAACCTTACTAGAAGGGTAGTAATATTTAATTGCTGATCTTGAACCAATGGGGGTTAAAATTTCTAGTGGAGAATTCATTAACACGGGTTTTACAGCTAAATACTTAGCAAAATTCTGAGAAATAAAAGAGTGCGTTGCTCCCGTGTCAAATAGAACAAAAGCTGGCTTTTCAAAAATAATAAGTGTACCTTCCATAAGTCCACCCTCCTCGGTGGTTCCTGTCTCATCTTCCTGTAGGGCTTGGAACTTTCCCTGGCGCTTCTGACCTCCTTGTGTTTTGGTCGGTGTAGCTTGGTCCGACAGGAGGGGACACTCTAGAATACGATGGCCCCGACTTCCGCAACATAAACAAGCGCCTAACTTGTGCCAACATTCCTCCATCTTGTGACTTGGGCGGTCACAATACTTGCAATGGGCCTTGGATGGTACAATCGGACCAGGCTTCTTCTCATCATTTTTTGGCATCTTACCTTTCCACGAGCTAGACTCGCCGTTGGGTCTCTTCTTGTCATTACCGGGTTTAAAGATCTTGGAACTAGAAGTCTGTTCTTTCTTAGGGTTTTTCCCTCGGATCTTCTCTGTCATCTCTAGGGTATCCTCCAGAACTTGAGCCTTTCTCACCATCTCGGCATAAGTCTGGATCTCCATAGGTGCCAATTGGTTGATGTAATGCAACTTCAACCCATTCAGAAATCGTTTGGCCTTCATCTTCTCAGTAGACACTAGATGAGTAGCATAACGAGACAACCTAGAAAACTGGGCTTCGTATTCGGCAACAGATAGATTCCTTTGCTTCAAAGTAGCAAACTCCGCCGCCTTCTTCTCTTGCACCCTATCAGAAAAGTACTTGCTGTTGAAGAGTTCCTCGAACTCCTTCCACGTCACTTGATGGTCTCCCAAGGTGGCTTTCGCGGCATCCCACCATGTTCTAGCATCACGCTCTAGTTGGAAAGTAGTCAGAAGGACACGCTCATGGTCGCTACACTGCATAACTTCAAAGATTCGCTCCATTTCCTTCAGCCAGTGCTCGGCTTAATCTGGATCCGTTGAACCACTAAATCGTGGTGGATTCATTCCTTGAATGTTCAGGTGAAGATCACCAGCTCCCCGCTGAGCCGCTCCTCCCCGGGCTACTTGCTGCAAGGCCCGATTTAACCCTTGCACCGTACGCTGCATGTCTCTCCATTGCCCACGTTCAACCACCATTGCACAAACCCTACACGTGGAATAATTAATTTAGAACCACCTAGCAGGAATCTTCTAGAGTAAATTTATTAACTTAACCCGAGTCTCTACCCAATCTCACTGGGTTGGATTCTTAAACTTTTTGACTAGTCATGGTTCTAAGACACCATTAGGGAACCTAGGAACCTTAGAAAACCTAGGCTCTGATACCACCAAACTGTCACACCCCGATGTGGAATATTGGAACGTGGCAGCAGAAAAATAGTTAAAATATGTTGATTTCCAGACATGATATGTCTTGGGTTAGCGAATCCACACATTCAGCTCAAGACCATGGCCAGAATTAATTTCATCATAACCATTAAATGCCAACTAATTATACATAATGAGTTTCACGATCAGCCAATTAACATACCAAGAAAATCTCATTATCCACCAACTTAATGCAGTTACATAACCACTGACTTAAACAAAATTACAAATCACAACTCTAGAACATAACTACATCACTCAGACTCAAACTATCTAAATTGACTCCACGAGGCCTTCTAGCGGGTTCGCTCTAGGGTCTTCACTTCTGCGCATCCCCATCAGTTTGAGAGTCCTCACCTGAGCTACCTGAAAGGGGAGAAACAACTAGGTGAGCGAACGCTCAGTAGGTAATAGAAGGTAATGTTTAAGTAATTAATCAATTACATCAATCTATGCGAGAAAAGACAAGACTAATGACAATGAATTGCTCAAACTAAAAGAACAAGAATATAGCATATCCAGAGACTGGCCAATTAAGCATGTAACAAGCAAGTCATGTACATATTTCCATGGAGGAAATTAATACCATGAATTCAAGAAAAGAGTCAAGTAAATGAATTGTCATAGACATCACGCTAGTCATGCACTCGGTGCAATGCCTCACCATGTCCTTACAACTCCCCGGGACACTAGTACTTTTCGGGCGCTCTTCCCAGGACCAGACCGGGCCCTTTTGATGCGTTGGCATTGATTTGGTAGACCTAAGATCCCAAGTTATGTCCAGACATTCACAGGATTCGGCCAGAAAAGCTATGAAAGTTACAAGATATAATGAGAATAATCAAGGGTTATAAGTAGTACAAGCCATGCTTGGCCTGACTGCCGAGGCACACAAGAAACCACGCGAAATCGTAAGCTGGAGGGTACACGGTCACATTTGGGCCGCTTATAACAAAACGGTCTAATACCGGACCATGGAAGTGAACGGGGCCACAGGAAGCCCAGTTCGGTGTCAAAGGATAAACGGTCCTCAATTGAGCCGTGCAACAATTGAACGGTTTAATATGGACCGCTGAAGGTCGCTCTAGGTTTGAAGGAACAAGGCCCAGAGTTATGAAACTAAATGGTCCTAAAATGGGCCGCTCAAAATATAGAATGGTCCACTAAGGGCCGTGAACAACTGAGCTCGACACACCCAGAAAGAAGGTCTACACGGTCACCAAAGGGCCATTCATAGTGACAAACGGTCAAGCGTGAACCGCTTAATGACAGAACGGTCCCAGAAGGGCCGCTAATAACAAGATAGCCCAATTCCGGGCTTGGAAAAATCACGCGGTTCGATAGAGTCCAAAGGTTCAGGTTTTGGGGGTTTAACCCGCCCGGCATCCTAGTGGGAATCCCAGGCTCGCGGGGGCTTACGGAAGTCTCATAAAAGAGGTCCTAGTCCAACAGAAGGAGTATCCGGCGGAGAGTCCCAACCATTATAAAAAATTGAGGGCTAGTGAACCATCGAAAAACAAGATATAGCGGTTAGTCAGTTCCACCGGAGTGGAGTGACTGTCAAAACATTCCTAATATCGTTATTCTTATGAACAATCATGATGTAGGTTCATGCTTTACACTTGATAAAAATGAAGGAGATATGATTGGAAGAAGAATAAAAGTAACCCAAATCAAGATATGGACATTAATTAGCTTCCATAAGTTCCAATTTATTGTGGGTTTCTGCCCTATCATTAGCATACTAATCATGCTTAAAAATCAATATTTAAAAAAATTCTTTGACCAAGACGGTCTATCCAGAACCGCTGAATGGGATTGAGCGGTCTGTCAATAGGCCGTTCAGGTCATGCAGGCCCGGAAGCCATACTAGCCCTGAGCGGTCTATCGAAGGGCCGTTGAGGTCTCTGCACGATCTGCAAAAACACCGCCTGCCCAACTCCACGGTCTGTTGTTGGGCCGTCTAAATACGGGAAGAATTTAAACGTCATAAACACAGTAAATGGTCAAACCACAATCGCTCCCCAAGACCACACGGTCTATCGAGGGGCCGCTTAATGGTGGACGGTTCCTATTGAGCCGTGTTCAAAACATCACGCCCGAACCTCCACGACCATGACAGACTCTACTTGCAACACGAAATTCGTGACATACAATGTATATAATTTGGGCAAAAGCATACCATTATAAAGAGAACAAAAAGTTACATGATATAGGATGATTAAGTAGGACATTTAAGCCTGCTACCCTAACCTTAATTCGAGAACAACATGATAAACCCTAATTTTAACATGCTCTGGCTAAACGACTAATACTCTCATGATACAAGGTGAAATTTAGGGCTTTTGGTATCATCAGAAAGAGGGATCGGAGATGAATCTAACCATATATTATGCTTGAGGTTTGATCTACTAGAACCTACCTTAAACAAGGGAAGAAGAGGGACGATGGTCGCCGGCCGGTCGCGCGAAGAACACCCAAGAACACGCCTAAATTCTCCCTCGATCGAGCTCCTCGTCAGCCGCAGCTACCAAACGTCGATGCTAGGAGTCCTTAGGGTTAGTTTTATAGGATGAATCGATTCCTAGAGGGATCTATCGAGAGGATAGAGTCCATGATGCTGGTCGCGCGAGATTCGCGCCTTGACCCGGTCACACCGCCGCTCGCCTTCAAAATTTGAAGTCTAGGGCTTTGGGTTGCAGCTGGGAATAGAGGGGAAACGATCTCCTCATTAAGGCCGTCCGTTTGGGTCCGATCTGAGCTCAAATGGTCGGGTATTGGGTTCGAATTCGACGATCCAAGGTCCGATAGGTTAAAACGTGGATTTCGCCCTAATTCTCATAATTCGGCTGGCTTAAAATTTTAATTTGGGTCAGACCCAGAAGAACAAAAGTCTAAACTATTCACCCTCTACGCAATTATAATTTTTCTAGATTTTAGAAAATTGATTGCAACTTAACCTCTCGTAATTTTCATGAATTTCTTTATTATTTCCCTTTATTTTATTTAATAATATACCGAGGTGCTACACAGTCGGTCAGGAAGGTGACTCGAAGAAGCAGGCAACTTTAGATATGTACCTGCAATATGGTTGGAGTGACCGGCCACTATGGGGCTCCGCCCGAAGATCATGATGAGGTGACCAGGCTCGCCGGAAGGCCAGGTCCTATCACTAGAAGAAAGATGGTTGCGATTGAAGCAATACAAGCCCTCGTTAAAAAAACAACTACAGATCAGGGCACGATGAGTGCAAATGTGGTCACCGCCGAAGATGACAGTGAAAGACCAACGACTTCTCCAGATGTTCCGCTAGAAGTAGGGCTGTCAATGGGTCGGGCTAGCCCGACAGGCCGGCGGGCTTGGCCCGATTTCGGGCTGGGTCGCAAGGTCTTTTTCAGCCCGCGGGCTTTTAATCGGGCCTAAAAGTCTACCCCGACTAGGCCCGCGGGCCAGGCTCGGGCTTTGAGTTCGGCCCGCGGGCCAGCCCGGCCCGTTCTTTTTTTTATTCGCACTTCAAATTTTAAAAATTACTTAGTTAAAATTATGTTATTTTATAAAATTAGAAAATTTAAAACTCTCTTTTCATACAAATTATGTGGTTAATATCAAAATTTTAAGTAATTAGGTAAGATTATAAATTTTATATTATTAAATATATTAATTTTTATTATTTTATTTAAGTTATCAGGCCGGACCTTAGTCGGGCTTTGTATTTTTTAAATAGTGTCAGGCCCGACCCGGCCCGACCCGACATAAGTCAGGCCCGGGCTGGGCTCGGGCTTTAATATTATTAACAAGTCGGGCCCGGGCCGGGCCGACCTAAGCCCGGCCCGGCCCATTGACAGCCCTAACTGGAAGGGGGAGGTCAGGCTCCCAGCTCCTCTATGCATGATCCGACCATATATGATGATGCTGCTCTAAAGATACCAGCAAGATGACGAAATGCTAAAAAAGCAACTCAGTGAGTTGAGCATGCATGCCTCAACTTCAAAATAGGTCGAGGTTCCTCCTCAAGCCTCGCAGCGAGGCACCAAAGAATTCGAGGCTTCATCTCGGATGACAGCCTCTCGGCCGACACTCGATAACACTGGGGGCATGACCCTGATAATGCACGTTGCCCCTCAACATCAGGGGATTGTTGCTATACCTCCAACGATAGTGGCAGCGATGCCACGGATGCCACAAGCACATTTTTGCCCAAGTCTCGTAGACCCAGCAGTGAATAAGATGATGATAGAATAAATGATTGAGATGAAGCTGGCCGATATAGGGGGTGATGATTATGCCTCTTTAGATGTGTACAAGGTACCTTACTCTATCCATCATGCTGCCAAGAGAGTGCCTCCCGGCAATACTAAGCCACCGAAGTTTGATAAATTCAATGGGCAAGGCTCGTCGAAGGAACATATAGCCTACTACATCAATATGATGGGCGATTTGGCGACCGATGAGTCCTACCTATTGAAGTTCTTCGGGTCCTCACTCACAGGGCTCGCCTTCGAGTGGTACTCGAACCTGCCAGTCGGGTCCATCAAAGACTGGGCAGATATGCAACGGAAATTTCGGGAAAGGTTCCACATCACTGAAAGAGAGGTGACCGTGGCCGAACTCTATGCAACTAGGCAGAAGAATGTTGAAACAGCCTTGAAATATATTAAGAGATGGTGGAATCTCAGTATGAGGTGCAGGCGTCCACCACATCAAGAAGATGTAGTGCGGATCTGCAAACAAAATTTGAAGTGGGAGGTCCTCGAAAGGATGATCGGCTTGGAAATCAGGTCCTTCGACCGGTTGAACAACGTGGTGGCGAAAATCAAAGCTTTCCTCTCCAAATACCCATGTACTCATGCTGCCCAAGCCAGGGGATCAAGCGAGATAACAAACGGCCGGCACTCAAAGCTGTTCACACTATTGACTTGAAGGTGAAAAGGGATAAAGGGATATTTAACCCTCCTCCCTCTAAACTCACTGGACGTCAAGAGGGTCCTTCCCTGTGGAATAAGATGAAGAAACTCTATGCCTTCCCCAGGCACAAGACTCGAGCCTTGTTTGAGTGGGCCATTAAATATAACAAGGTCACTCTCCTGAGGCCGAAAAAACTGGATGATGCTGAGAGAAGGGATGATCCCCGCTTCTGCTCTGATCATCAGATGCTTGGGCATCCCATCGAGGATTGCCATATGTTCAAAGACATAATTCAAGGCTTAATCAGAAAGGGAGAATTATAAATGGGCGAATATAAGGTGGATCCTCCACGCCCCCATGAAATCCCCGCCTTGGAGAGAACAATTAACATGATATCTCTATATCGGAAATTGCCTGAAGAGGTGTCGGAAGCTTGTACAACCTACACCTATATGCATGTCACATGGGAGCACTTCGAATCCCTGGGCCTAATACAAGAAGCTGAGAGGAAATCAGGAGTGCCGAGTGCACCAGATGACCTGCTATGGGGGCAGATACCAGCCATAGGAGGGAAGAAGAAGAAGAAGTCAAAGGATAGAAGAAGAGGCATCGCTCTCCCTTGCAATACACTGTCAGCCCTGCCCAGTACGAGCCAAGTTGCTGAAGAAGAAAATGAAGAGATATGCTTCGTGCCGGTAAGGGTAGATCAACCCGAAGCTTCTACCTCCCGTCATGATAATAAGCCCCGGGAAAAGTGGGGGAACCCTCTGCCGCCTGATGAAGAAGCATGCTATCATACTCCTCCCTCACATAAAGGTATGCGAGCAAGAATATCAATCTCTGAAGGACTGGGTGCATCCGATGATGATAATAGGATGTCACTGGTCACACCTGAAATCAAGGCGGGAGGCAGTATTCCTGTCTCCTACCAATCTGGCCCCGTTATGATAGCAGAGCTATATTAGAAACTACAAGAAATTGATATGCTGAGAAGAAAATTGAGCGAAATGGGCTTACATCCAGCCGACTTGCACTCGAGTCTGACAGCTCCGGCGATGATGAATAAGCTAAGGATGGCACAAAAAGCCGAAACGAAGCTAGCCGAGGGAGAAGTTACCAAGGCAGAATTGTATAGGATCAAGCAAAAGGATGGTGAGTCCGCTCTGGACTATGTTCAATGATAGAGAAATCTCGATCAGCATGAGATGCAGGCATCTGTCGAACGATGAAGATGCTGTCTAAATATGTAAACACAATTTGAAGATAGAAATCCTATTAAGGATGATTGGCATCGAAGTCAAATCCTTCGATCTGCCGAATACCATTGTGGTTGATATTGAGGCCTTTCTGGCAAAATATTGCCCGGCCATGGCTACCCCAAATCAGAAAAACAAGCCAACTGGCGGGCAACCGGCGTAAAAAGAAGCCCATGTCACAGATTTTAAAGCCTTCGAGAAGCAAAGGGAGGAGGCAAAAGAGGCGGCTAGCTCTTCTTCGGCCAAGCCTGCCGAGCAACAACCCTCATTGAGGGATAAGATGAAGAAACCCTATTCCTTCCCGAAGGACAAAACCTAAGTGTTGTTCGAGTAGGCCCGCGAATATGATAAGATTGTCCTCCTGGAGCCCAAAAGGCCAAATGATGCCAGATGGAAAGATGATCCTCAATTTTTTCCTTATCACCAACAAAGGGGCATTCCATTGAAGACTGCTATCCGTTCAAAGATATTATTGAAAGCTTGATCCAGAAATGTGAATTATAGATAGGTGAGTACTGGGTGGACCCACTGCGTCCTCATCAAATGCCCAATTTTAAGAGGGCGGCCAACATGGCCTCACCACATCAGCTGAAAGGCAATGTGCTCTAAAGGGCATTTCAAGCCCCTTGAATTACGGCAGGAAGCCAAAAGAAATGAAAGATACAGATGATGCTTTGTTCCGGGAGCAGATATCAAAAATAAAAGAAGATAGAAATCCAAAAGTAAAATTTACCATCATATACTGCAATATATTGTTGGCATCCTTCCAGTTGACAGATGCAAAAAGTGAAGTCGGCCAATGTCAAGGCCGATAGCCGAATGATCGATGAAGCTAAAAATATCTCTGAGGGGTACTCTCCTCGGGTGAAAGATCTGGCAAGATACGACCGCAGCTCCGCATGGTCCAGCAAGCTGTGGAGGATGTTTTATAGAAATGCGGCCAAAGCTGACCATGGCTAGCCGAAGAAGATGTGCTCCCGCCCTCCACAACCCCTCGCAGGTCACTCCGTGTGAGAGGGGAGCAACCGGATGATCAACCGTTGAACGGGATCAATTTATTCGGGGGAAATGCTGACCCAAAGTGATGATAAGAAACATTATATGGGTTCTCTACTGTCAATGCCAAGGCAGACGAGAACTGAAGGGGGGGTCCTCCGATTACGAAGAAGCCCATCCAAGGACGGGAGATCACAGATAGCACATGCACTGCCTGAAGATTTACCTCTGACCACAAAGTCGTCTGATAATAAGACCTCCGAGATAAACCAAGCTCAAAACAATGCATGCGAGCTACACTTCAAGCATGGCCTCGATGAAAGTGATAATTGGAGGTGCCACACCTCGGAGATCTAGTTCTCCTTATGCAAGCTCACAGGAGCGATTCTTCTTTAATAAATGGGCCAGGTCGGCCAAAGAAAAATGCTCAAGCCGACGCACTGGCGAAGAACCAGATGCTCGAAGTCCGACTGGAATGGGCCATTGGCGCCGCAATCCAGATAACGATAATGAAGATAATGATAAAAAGATGATGATGAAGAAGATGAAAGAATGATAAAAATGATGATGAAGAAGTTGAAAGAATGATAAAAATGATGGTGAAGATCATGATGAATGATGGTAAAAGACTAATAAAGAATGATGAATGCATGAAAATGATATTCAATCATCGATGTCTCAGCTGACAGATGTTCCACCATCAGCGTCCAGGCCGACAGATCTCCACTCATCGACGTTCAGGCCGATAGATTCTCAATGATGTTTAAAAGATGTCCACTTGTCGGTGTTCAGGCTGATAGATTTTCAATGGTGTTTAAAGAAGTCCAATTATCGGCGTTCAGGTCGATAGATTTTCAATGATGTTTAAAGATGTCCAATTATCGGCGTTCAGGGCGATAGATTTTTAATGGTGTTTAAAAGATGTCCAATTATTGGTGTTTAGGCCGACATATTTCCAATGATGTTTAAAGATATTCAACCATCGGCGTCCCAGCCGACAGATATTCAATCATCGGCGTCGAAGTCGACGATGTTCAAAGATGCTCAAAGATAGTAAAGATGTCCAACCATCGGCGTCCAAGCTGATAGATATTCACAGAGATTTAAAGATGTTCAACCGTCGGCGTCCAAGCCAACAGATATCCAAAGATATTAAAGATGTCCAACCATCGGCGTCCGGGCCGACAGATGTTCAAAGATATTCAAGATATTGAACCATCGATGTCCAGGCCGACATATATTCAAAGATGTTAAAGATATTCAACCATCGGCATCCAGACCGATAGATATTCATGGATATTTAAAGATATTCAATACATTCAACCATCGGCGTCTAGGCCGACGATGTTCAAAGATGCTCAAAGATAGTAAGATGTCCAACCATCGGCATCCAGGCCGAAAGATATTCACAGAGATTTAAAGATGTTCAACCGTCGACGTCCAGGCCGACAGATATCCAAAGATATTAACGATGTCCAACCATCGGCGTCCAGGCCGACAGATATCCAAATATATTAAAGATGTCCAACCATCGATGTCCGGGCCGACAGATGTTCACAGATATTCAAGGTATTCAACCGTCGGCATCCAGGCCGATAGATATTCAAAGATGTTAAAGATATTCAATCATCGGTATTTAGGCCGATAGATATTCATAGATATTTAAAGATACTCAATACATTCAACCATCGGCATCCAGGCTGACAGCTGTTCAAAGATGCTTGAAGATGTTCAAGATATTCAATCATCGACGTCCGGGCCGACAGATGTTCAAAGATGTTCAAGATATCCAGCCATCGGTGTCCAAGCTGATAGATATTCATAGATATTTAAAGATGTTTAAAGATATCAAAGATATTCAATCATCGACGCCCAGGCTGGTAGATATTCATAGATACTTAAAGATATTCGACCATCGGCGTCCAGGCCGACAGATGTTCACAGATATTCAAGGTATTCAACCGTCGGCGTCCAGGCCGATAGATATTCAAAGATGTTAAAGATATTCAATCATCGGTATTTAGGCCGATAGATATTCATAGATATTTAAAGATACTCGATACATTCAACCATCGGCGTTCAGGCTGCCAGCTGTTCAAAGATGCTCGAAGATGTTCAAGATATTCAATCATCGGCGTCCGGGTCGACAGATGTTCAAAGATGTTCAAGATATCCAGCCATCGGTGTCCAGGCTGATAGATATTCACATATATTTAAAGACGTTCAAAGATATTAAAGATATGCAATCATCGATGCCCAGGCTGGTAGATATTCATAGATACTTAAAGATATTCGACCATCGGCGTCCAGGCCGACAGCTGTTCAAAGATGTCCGAAGATATTCAAGATACTCAACCGTTGGCGTCCAGGCCGATAAACACTAGAAGATGTTCAAAGATATCCAAAGATATTCAACCGTTGGCATCCAGGCCGACAAATATTCAAAGATGTTCGAAGATATCCAAAAATACTCTACCTTGGCATCATGACCTTCCGTCTAGGCCAAGTTGTTCGGTGTCATGACTTTTGTCTAAGCTGACGTATATTCTGCCTTGACATCATGACTTTCCGTCTAGGCCAATTTGTACGGCATCATGAATTTTGTCTAAGCCGACATATATTCTGCCTTGACATCATGACTTTCCATCTAGGCCAAATTGTTCGGCATCATGACTTTTATCTAAGTCGATAAATACTCTGTCTTGGCATCATGACCTTCCATCTAGGCCAAGTTGTTCGGTGCCATGACTTTTATCTAAGCCGACGTATATTCTGCCTTGGCATCATGACTTTCCGTCTAGGCCAAGTTGTTCGACATCATGATTTTTGTCTAAGCCGACGTATATTCTACCTTGACATCATGACTTTCCGTCTAAGCCAAGTTATTCGGCGTCATGACTTTTGTCTAAGCCGATAAATACTCTGCCTTGGCATCATGACCTTCTGTCTAGGCCCAGTTGTTCGGCATCATGACTTTTGTCTAAGCCGATAAATACTCTGCCTTGGCATCATGACCTTCCGTCTAGGCCAAGTTGTTCGGCGTCATGACTTTTATCTAAGCCAACGTATATTCTGCCTTGGCATCATGACTTTCCGTCTAGGCCAAATTGTTCGGCGTCTTGACTTTCGTCTAAGCCGATAAATATTCTACCTTGGTATCATGACCTTCCGTCTAGGTCAAGTTGCTCGGCGTCACGACCTTTCGTCTAAGCCGACAAACCCATGAATAAACAACTTGCGGGTGCTTATGTCCAGCCCTTAAGTGAATAAGCAAATAAAAGGAAGTGATGATATACATATACAGTATAAGTATATGATGATATATATATATATAACTCTCTTGCATGAGTTTGATTTTGAATACGTGCTCGCCGTGCTTGCATGATTGCCTATAATATATCTAGTACACTTCCTTCGAATTTTCTAAGACCATACTTCCTTGCTAAATAATGTTACCCCAATTCTAGATGTGTGTGTGTCACGGCATACACTAAAAGGGAAAACCAATTTTTTGGTGGGTGCATACGTCGAGAGGAAGAGTCATAGCTATGTTGTCAGCGTAACTCACAAAATACACTCAAGATAAAACTCCCACACTTCACACACAATGTGATCAGTGATCTCTAACTATAGGGATGACAGAAATTCTTCCTAGCACTCTATGGATGCTCAAAATCCTAGACTCACACGAAAGGTAATCGTGAGGAAAAAGTTGCATGCCCCCCTTTATACAAAAAAAAGAGGAGAAAATGATGAATAAATGGAGTGCGAATCCTAGTAATCGGGAATCTCCACTGAAACAAATGATGAGACTCGCGTGAAATGGTGGAGTAGATTTCACAATAAAATTACAATAATGGTGAATTCTAGTAGCTGGGAATCCCCATTGAGACACATGAGGAAACTCACGCCGAACG
The DNA here is from genome assembly GCA_022559845.1 of Amorphophallus konjac. Classification (NCBI taxonomy): domain Eukaryota; kingdom Viridiplantae; phylum Streptophyta; class Magnoliopsida; order Alismatales; family Araceae; genus Amorphophallus; species Amorphophallus konjac. The sequence goes on along the minus strand of CM040121.1, from coordinate 445,959,088 downwards.
GTGAAGTCCAGAATTCAAAATAATCAAGGGGACTGTGTGAAGCTACTGAAAGCTGATAATCTGAAATGTGTATATAGGTGATAGAGTAATCCTTTAGTGGTACTCAGAACGTCTACATATCCCTATGTTTAGGGTTCGCTGCTTACATATATGTACTTTTACACCACAGAGAAATTATCTTGGGTGTAGAGTGTGATTTAAACTATGCGCATAGGCTATGCAATATCCTCTTGACGAATGCACAACTCCTTTAGTTGTGCTTCGTGGGCCATACTCTGTCCATGGATCAGGGGCGCCGTTCTTATCCTATCCTCGATAGAGGGGAGCTATCCTATATATATTTATACTATGCCTGCTATCAATGAATGTCTGTATGCTTGGGTGAATAAATAAAAAAATGATAATGATAAAAATGATGATAGATACACAACGCCTAAGTCGGAGAACCCGATCTCCTTACGTCGGTGCAATCCCGGTACCGATGATACCATTCACTCGATGCCCATCACTACAAGAAAAATCGGTATTAGCAACAACCTTTCAAGATCTTAGCTGAGGGGCATGGCCTAGACCTTTCATCTAAGGCAGATAGACCTAATTCCTTGTGTCGGCATAAACCCAATGCTGACGATACTACTCCGGCTGGTGCCTGGTTCTCTGTCAGAACCAATCCATCAGTCCCACTGTGATAATCGATACGATACAATAGCTTAGACCTTCTGTCTAAGGCCAGATAAATCCAATATTCTTGTGTTGACATAAACTCAATGTCAATGATATCCTCATGATTGGTATCTAATTCTCAGTCAGAGCCAGTTGATACAACACGATGGCTTAGACCTTCCATCTAAGACTAGATAAACCCGATATTCTTGCCAATGATATCATCGTGATTGGTATCTGATTCTCAGTCAGAGCTAGTCGATACAACACAATGGCTTAGACCTTATGTCTAAGGCCAGATAAACTCGATATTCTTGCGTCAACATATACCCAGTGTCGACGATATTAATGTGTTTGGCGCCTGACTCGCTGTCAGGGCCAATCGATATAACCTGGAACCCTGACCCTTTATCTGAAGCCGATGATATGCTGCCCCAATACCAACCACCTACTAGACAAAAGACTACACCCGCAGGCCCCGCTCAGTCGTTCCTCGCTCGCGACACCTACAAGTGGGGGGCATTTGTTGGCGCTTAAAAAAATTCTATTCGCTGATGAAGAGTGCGTCGACCCACCCGAGTGCGTTGCGTCGACTCCACATCATGCTACGGGTTGGCAAGAACAAAACAAAAGAAATGGGGGGATGATCCGGCGGCCCTTCATGGGATGATCTGGTAGCTCCTAAAAGGGGTCGAATCGGCGGCCAGAATAAGCTCATCCGGCAGCACCCCCATGCACCTGATACGGCGGCCAAGAGAAAACCATTCGGCGGCCTTGCTGGCATCCCATCCGACGGCTACCCCATATACGTGATCCGACGGCTCCCCATGGCACTTGACCGGGAGGCTAGCCCATATACATGATCCGACGGCCAGAAGAGGGGCCATTCGGCGGCGATGGCTTTCCCACCATGCTCTGCTCTCCCATTTAATGAGCCAGCCAGGCACGTCGTCGACATGCCCTTCGAGCGGCGACAGGGTGAAGGACGCGGCATGCGTTCATGTTTGAGCGGTGCGAAGAAGAAAAGCACGCATGCAGGCCCATGCCCCATGCCGTAGAAGAAAGGAAAGGGAAGAAAACAGGTCAACAGAGCTTCCAGTGTGCGTGTATAAAAGAACAAGAAGAGCCTTCGAAGTCCCCCTGGGCTGGCCATCTTTCGAAGTCCCAAAACCCCAGGCGAAGCCTGTGCTAGCCCGAAGAAATCTACAGAGAGATAGAGAGGAGAGAAAGAGAGGAGCAAGCCCATCCAACGGTGGGTCTTTGTACTTTTATTTATTTATTTTCTTCTTCATGCCTGATTGGGCTATACCCGATGTAATTTTCTCTTGTGGATGGATGAATGACGGGGGTTTTGGTCCTAATTTATGCATATGCTTATAGCTCTCTCGATCCGCGCACATTCTCATTTCTGTTATGCGTGCTCTCCGTTCCCCTTGAATAGATGTTTCTTCTTGTCGATGCCATGGCAGGTAGCATTTCAAAATTTGCTCAAAGCACTGAGCAGGATCGCGGGTTGTAAATCACATGAAGCCTTTGCTATTTTCTTCTCCATGTCCATTGGGAGTTTCTGATCCCCAGGGGATGCCCTGATAGATCTACTAGTGTCCATTCATCAAAAAAAAGCTCCAGGGGTAAAAGGGATTGATCCGACGGCGAACACATGTTGGATCGATTTTATCCTTGATTTGGTGCACTATCTAGCCACCATATCACCCCATCTTCTTTTTTTTGTTTGTTTCATTTCCTCTTACTTCAGCCGCCGGATCAAATGGGTGTGCGCCCTAGGCCGCCGAATCACCACCCCTTTTTGCTTAGCTGCCGGATGAAGGGTGTACCACTGCCAAGGCCGCCGTATCACCCTTCCCCTCTTAATCCCAGGGTCCCTCCAATTCCTGTGTCCCTTCGAATTTTGATTTCGTTTGGATTAATCCCAGTTCCGATAGGGATTTACTGAATCCTTACAGTATGACCCCTGATCGACAAGAGGGATATAAATATTCCGATTTGCACCCGCTGGTTTCCACCGGGAGCTCATGAGGAGGCCGCTTCAGCGCGCATCCTTGTTATTACGGGACTGTCTCAGATTCTCCGTGGACGCGCACCCTCTTTACACCCCCCAAACGCTCCAAGTCTAGGGGACGTGATGCCAGATTTTTGCCAGAACACTTGGACTTATTGCAAGATCAACAAAAAAAGAAGATGATGAATCAAACAAAGACGATGACATATATGCCGCAGAGCGATGAAGATGATAACACAAGGACAATGATGTAATGATAACGGTCAAAGGACTGCTAAAGAAGAAGAAGATATAAAAGAAGGTAAGAATTCTCAGAACAAAAGAAACCCATAATAGTAATAATAAATTAAGAATGATGAAATGGCAAAATTAATTCATAGAAAGAAAATACACAACAAAAATATACAAAAATAACAAAAAGGGAATGAATAAATGAATAAACATAAAAAATAAACATATGTATTCATGCTTAAGAGACCCCAAAAAAATAGTTGTGATCAAAAGAAAGAAAACATAAAAGAGAGGAAATAAAAGCAAAGAATAAAGGAAGATAAACAAAAAAATGATGATGATCCGGCGGGGGAGGTTGCCGCCGGATCATGGCACCCCATGGGGTGCCATTCGGCCGGACATCTCCCCTATTTCCCCTTAAAAAAATAAACAAACAACACAAACACACATACACAACAACTCTGTCGACAGAGGTCTTCCCCAGACAGAAAAAAAAAAGAAGTAAAATGAAAATAGACAAAAGGAAAGGGAAAGAAAAAAGCGGATACGAAATAAAAGATGGGAATCTAACACCCCCAAATCCTATATGATAAATCTATAACACAAATGGAAATGATATGAAGTCCCGAGATTAAATGGCACCCAAGAGGGGGGTGAATTGGGTGATAACAATTTCTTTGCCGAAACAAAACAATTTTATGATTACGTGAGGACACATGAAAACAAGATCAGGAAAAACTAGATTTATCAAAACAACACTGCAATAACCCTTGGTACTGGGCAGAGTCAACAAATCCGTAGATTCACTCACGCAAGCTATTATCTTTCTGGCGAGAGTAACCTTGTCAGTCCGAATCTAGCTTTTGATATACCGAAGGATTTATGAGAAAGGGGGGACAAAAATTCTAGATCTAACGGTTTCAAAATAACTGGATCCACAAGGGTGCACAGAAAGGGGATAGGAGATAAGAGCAAACCACAATAAGACAGCAATTTTAAGGTGGTTCGGATGCCACAACAGCAACCTACGTCCACCCCTCACCGACAGTGAGGATCCACACACTATCTTGTAAAGTGTTACAAGATCAGACGCACACACACACACACAATGGGAAAGAGAGCTTCCGCGAAGGTGCAAGAGAACCTTAACACACACACAACTACAACAGATTGAACACACAAACACACACACATGGATCTAGGAAGATCCACACACACTGAAGAGTTTAATGATTACAAGAACCATAAATGAAGCTCAAGAGAAAATATGAATTTAGAACACAAGAGAAGAATCTTGATTTGCTCCCCCTTAGTGGATGAAGAATGCTTTGGATGCAACTTGATCCCTTAGATTGATCTTCACTTGAATGGATGAAAAAGGATGAAGAACTCCTCTCGGATCACTGTTCACGTCTACAGTGCTAGCTTCCTTCTCTTCCTCTTTGATAGCCTCTTTGATCCACCTTGAGCATTAGGGTTTTCTTAACCCTCTTGTATAAGTTTTATAGGCTTTGAATGGTCCATGGACTCCCCCCAGACCAGATCCACAATTTTTGGAGGGTTTGAGTGCTTAGGGATTAAACAATACCAAGTGGAAAGGCTTCCCTCGAAGTGACAAAAAGTCAACAATATTGGGCAGCTCGGGGCTGGCGGTCGACCGCCACTGAGAAGCCGGTAGGAGGCCGGTCCCTGGGAAATCCGGTCGATCGGGATTGAGGGGGCGGTCGACCGCCACTGAGACAGCCTGTAGAAAATTCCATTCTGTTATTCCAGGTCGACCGGGGTGATGCTGGAGGTCGACCGGACTGTCAAAAACCTGAAAAATGAAGAGTTTAGCCCAGAAAAGTGTATCCATATGATCGAGGCATGAATTGAACGATTGGTTAAAAGTTATTTCAAGTTCATTCAAGTTCTTAGAAAATCATTTGGAATGCTAAAACCTTAAGCAAAAACATGAAGAGTTCCGACCTTGAAAGCTTATGAAAATCACTTAGGTTATTAGTTCCAAGCATGTGAGCAACCATATGTCCTTGGTTTTGTTATCATCAAAAACACCGAGATATATATACAACAATCTCCCCCTTTTTGATGATGACAAAACTCTAGGGCATTCAAACCAAAGTTCATGTTTTAAGGAAATTCAATTTGGACGTAATGCTAGAAAGGTCAACATGCTAGTCCGTTCAACACAAAGTAGCATATACCACCCAACCATTTGTTTGCCAGCAAGAATATGAAATGAGACACAAATGCCAACCATCTGAGTTCAAACACCAGTACTTTCAATTCATCATTTCATTACAAGGTACATTAGTGTGAGAGTGAATGCACGACTCTAATACCAAAGACTAAGCAAAAGACTAACACTACGACAGCCCTCACATGTGACATGCAAGCAAGCAAACACAACCACACAATGACATACATAAGTAGATAAACCTGCCCTACTACTTCTCCCCCTTTGTCAACAGCAAAAAGGGATATGATAGACGAAGGAGGGACTCAAGCAACACTGGACCAAAAGAGAACATGCTAGAGGTGAAAGCAAAACAAATCCTCATGTAGCATCTTCAGGAGGTGGCTGATCGGCGGGAGGTGTAGGTGGAAGGCCAAGGTGCCGACGAATGTCGCCAAGATGGTGTGCATGAGTATGAAGAAGATCATGAATATGACCAATGGATTCATCACGAGCCGCATCCTGGCGTCGCATGCCAAGAAGGGAGAGGTGCATGAAGCTAAAGGATCGGCCAGACTCAGCTAAATCCTCTCGGAAGGAAGTCATGTGGGTGGTGAGAGTGGCCATCTGAGTAGAGAGAGTGTCCAAGGCAGTAGAGAAGGTATCCATGCGCCCGTATATGGTGTCAAATTCAGTGCCTATGGTGTCCCCAAGGGTAGAGAGATGATCCCCAAGGGTATCCACACAAGTCTCTAAGCCAGTAAGCCGCCCGTCAAGAGCCTCGTAGTCCACCGAAGGGCGCTGTCCGGCCCCCTGAGTGGAAGATTCCCCATGGTGAAACTGAGGTGGAGGAGGCATCTCAAAATCTTGATGATAAGGAGATGGTGGGGGAGGCTGCTCCTCAGCTGGAAATGGAGGGGGGATATCCCCTTCGCCTTGTTGCTGTGCTGGTCCTTCTTCTTCCTCACTGATTTCATCTTCCCCATAAACTGGAATGTCCCGTACAAGCTCGCTGTCGGGACCAAAGTAGTAGCCAAAATCTGTGAAAATTTTATGCTTGTTGTATACATCATCCTGCCTAACATATATGAACTAATCATTTGTCACATTAATCCCGGCATAAATGAAGACACCGGTCAACTACGAAGCATATGGAAGAGAGCGTCGGAGGTAGGTACGACAGGTGCTAATCAGATCTGTCATGAGCCGACCCATATTGATTTGAATTCCATTCATGACATGATAGAACATGAATCTTTGAACTTCTGTAACCTCATCCCGACCGCCCACTTTGGGATAAATCAATGATGTAAACATGTGGTGCAGGACCCGTTGCAGTGGAGAAAAGTGATTGGCATTCAGCTTGATCAAATTGCTCACACCGTGCACATACTCACAGTTGGTCATAATAGAAAATGTTGCTGGAACTTCACCAAAGCCATATGCCCTATCTGCACCCATGGCGGATACTCCTAGGGCCTGCTGAAATAACTCCGGAGTGATATGAAGCTCCACACCCTCAACCGTGGTATATAACTGTTCATTCCTCACGACTAAATACCTGTAGAACTGCTGCACCAACCGAGGATAGTATCTATTATACCGGGTAACAAAATCCATCCAACCTTCCTGAACCTCAAAAAGAGCGCACACATCCGGGAGGAGCTCATTCACCTCGTTGAAGTCGACCAAGCGAGGGTCGATAATGGGACGTGGAGGTAAAGGTGCTCGAGGCAGAGGAGGAGTTGGCTGAGGTGGAGGAGCCGGGGCCTCAGGCCGTTGACGGCTAGCTTGCCCTTGGGCAGAACGTCGAGAACTCCGTCTGAGCGGCATCTCGACCTTGAAAGACCCACCATAAAACCCTTGAACAATCGATCTCAACCCCAAGAACGTGGATGGAGCACAAGGGCACTGCTAGGGCTTGGATCGACCTTTCCACAGTATGGAAGCAGAGATGGATCTCCAGAGATGCACGAACGATCGTATGGAGGATGTCCCGAAAAGACGATGGGACGACCGAGTCGTGTGCGGGTGCAGGAAGAGAGGGTTGTGGGGGCTTGGGTGGTGGAGATAGGGAGTGCTAGGGTTAGGGCAAGGTGGTGGAGAGTGAATGGAAGTGAAAGATAGAGAGAAAGAGAGAGGAAGGACCCATATAAGAGGGGTCGGTTGACCCTTAAGTCGGGCCGGTCCGCCGCCGGCGGTCGACCGGCGCGGGCCTGGCGGTCGACCGCCAGGACCAAAATCCCCAATTTTTGAATGTTTCCTTTTCCTTTTTTTTTATTCTTTCCCTTTTTTTGTTTTTCTCCTTTTTTTATTTGGGGGATAGGCAACGGATTGCCTGAGTGGGGCCACCAACATGACATGGGAAGATTATGGAGATGAAGATGTGTATAAGAGAAAGGGTTCTGATTTGCCCTAGTTAGTACCTTTAGTACCAGCAACACTGAGTCCACAGATGTTTGTAATCAAGGAATATTTGGCCATAGAAGTATTATTCAAGAAGGGCTGAATATAAGTAGTTACATCCAAGCATACAAGGTGAGTAAAAACACAAGTAAAAAAAAAAAAGGAAACAGAAGCAATATGCATGTTTTCTACCCTTAATGCACATGACTTTTCTACAAATGCAACCCTATACCTCAAATGAAAACCTATGCATGTATGCTCTCACCCTTGCACATCCCAACTTCTCTTCTTATCTTATTAAATTGATCCTGGTTCTGGGATTTGGTGAAAATATCGGCTAGCTGATTGTGTGTGTCAATGAAGTTCAATTCAAAGACCCCTTTTCCTACATGATCTCTCAGGAAGTGATGACGAATATCTATATGCTTGGTCCTAGAGTGTTGAACATGATTTTTAGACAGATTGATTGCACTAGTATTATCACACAAAATTGGCACACATGACATTTCAATATCTAAATCAAGCAGTTGATTTTTGATCCAAAGTACTTGGGCTCCACAACTTCCGACGGCTACATATTCAGTCTCGGCCGTTGAGAGAGCTACTGAATGTTATTTCTTGGAGGCCCATGAAACTAGGCACCCGCCAAGAAACTGACAGTACCCACTTGTACTTTTACGATTTACAATGCACCCAGCATAATCCGCATCGGTATAAGCAATTAAATCAAAGGAACTGCCGATAGGAAACCACATGCCAAAGTCAACTGAGCCAATGAGATATCTAAAGATGCGTTTAACAGCTGATAAATGAGATTCTTTGGGGCATGACTGAAAATGGGCACAAAGGCAGACACTGAATTGGATGTCTGGGTGACATGCTGTAAGGTACAATAGTGATCCGATCATACCTTGAAACAGTGTGGAATCTACTATTTTACCATTTTCATCCTTATCCAACTTTGTGGTGGTGGCCATGGGAGTTGATATAGGTTTTGCTTCTGCCATCCCGTATTTCTTCAACAATTCCATTGTGTATTTTACTTGACTTATGAAAATGCCCTCAGAAGTTTGCTTCACCTGCAATCCAAGAAAGAAAGTCAGCTCCCCCATTAAGCTCATCTCGAATTCTCCTTGCATAATCTTTGCAAACTCATCGCATAAGGCATTATTAGTAGCTCCAAAAATAATGTCATCCACATAGACTTGAACTACTAAAATATCCTTACCTGATTTTCTTGTGAAAAGTGTTTGATCAACCTTACCTCTCTTGAACCCATTTTCAACCAGAAATGAGGTAAGCCTTTCATACCATGCCCTTGGTGCTTGTTTTAGTCCGTACAAGGCCTTTTGAAGCTTGTACACATGTCGTGGATGTTTGGAATCTTCAAAACCTGGAGGCTGCTCTACAAACACATCCTCCTTGATATAACCGTTGAGAAATGTAGATTTAACATCCATTTGAAATAATTTAAAGTTCAAGGAGCAAGCAAAGGACAGTAGGATTCGGACTGCTTCAAGTCTGGCAACAGGTGCAAAAGACTCACCAAAATCAATTCCCATCTCCTGGCTATACCCTTTGGCTATGAGCCGGGCCTTATTCCTAACAACCAATCCTGCATCATTCAACTTGTTTCTGAAAACCCAACGGGTTCCAATAGTGGGATGGTTCTTAGGACGCGGCACGAGAGTCCACACCTTGTTTCTTTCAAACTGGTGCAGCTCTTCATGCATAGCCTGAATCCAGGATTCATTTTGAAGAGCTTCAAGAATGTCCTTGGGTTCTTCTTGTGACAGCAAGGCCATCAAGTCTTCCTCTTCTACTAGCCTTAGAGAGGACCTAGTTCTTACCCCATCCTCTAGATTGCCTATGACGTTCACAGCTGGATGATCCTTTAAAAATGTGGAAGAGCTGAGTAGGTCAGGATGCTGCACTTGTGGTTATTGTAGTGTCTCGAGTGTAAGATCTTCATCTTTTTCACTATTGCTTGAGGTTACTTTCAATGGTTCATCCTTAGCCTTGACACTCATTGAGTTCTTAGGATCTTCATCTGCATCCAAGGTAGAAGAAGTTTGGTCTGTCAGTTTTGATTCGGATTCGTCAAAGATGACATGAGGACTTTCTTCAACAACCAAAGTCCTTTTATTAAATAAACGGTAAGCTCTAGAATTGAGTGCATAACCTAGGAAGATTCCTTTATCACTCTTTTCATCAAACTTACCCAAGTTGGACTTACCATTGTCCAAAATATAGCAAGGGCATCCAAAGGGTTTAAGATAAGAGATGTTTGGTTTCTTACCCTTGTAGAGCTCATATGGAGTTTTCATCAGAATGGGCCTTACCATTGCCCTGTTAATGATGTAGCAAGTTGTACTCACCGCCTCAGCCCAAAAATACTTTGGTAGGGAATTCTCACTTAGCATGGTCCGGGCCATGTCTATTAATGTTCTGTTCTTCCTTTCCACTATTCCATTTTGCTGGGGCGTCCTTGGTGATGAAAAATTATGTGTGTACCCCTGCTCTTCACAGAAAATGCTGAATTCATGATTTTCAAATTCACCACCATGATCACTCTGGATGGTGGTGATGAGGTAACCTTTTTCATTTTGGATTTTTCTGCAAAACACTTGAAACTCCATCAGGGCATCACTTTTATTAGCTAAAAATAACACCCATGTGAATCTGGAAAAGTCATCAACAATCACAAAGCCATAGGATTTTCCACCTAGGCTAGATGTTCTAGTAGGGCCAAAAAGATCAAGATGCAACAGTTCCAAAGGCCTAGCAGATGAAACAATGTTTTTGTTTTTGAAGGAAATTCGTGTTTGCTTGCCTTTTGTACAAGCTTCACAGATCCTATCACTTTCAAATTTAAATTTTGGCAGTCCATTCACCAAGTCATGTCTAGACAACTTAGAGATTACTCCAAAACTAGCATGACCTAATCTTCAGTGCCATAACCATGTATTTTCATGATTGTTCGCAACCAAACAGAGATCATCGCACGAAACATTATCAATATCAATAGTATAGACATTGTTATTCCTTTTTCCAAGAAATTTGATCTCATTTGTGTTTTTGTTCAAGACAATGCAGTGAGTTTCATCAAAAATAACTTTGAAACCCTTATCGCACAATTGGCTTATACTTAGCAAATTATGATTCAGACCTTTCACCAAAAGCACATCTTCAATAAGAATTTCAGAATTCTTACCAATGTTGCCAATCCCAATGATTTTACCATTATCTTGACCCCCAAAGATAACTGAACCTCCATTCTTGTCTTGCAGTGTAGAGAACACTTCCTTGTCCCCTGTCATATGCCTTGAACAGCCGCTATCCAAGTACCATTTGCTCCCCCTGGCTTCAAGACATATCTGTAAGAAGAAGAATTTTCATGCAATTGTTTTTGGTACCCAAGCTAGTTTGGGTCCGTAGGAGTTAGTTCAATTCTTGGTCCAAAAAGCATGATTTCTTGGTGGGTTTTGTCTAAACCAGCAATTCACAATAACATGGCCAAATCTACCACAATGATAACAATTAACAGGTGCAAACTTTCTTTGAAACTGTCGTGGTTTGAGTTGAACATGTTTTGGTTCAGCTTTGGAACATGAAGCATGGTTTTTATCTTCCTCATGAACAAGGGATGTTGTGATCTTATGCTCAAACGATTTATTATTTTGGGGGGTGTATCCAAGACCTTCCTTTTGAAAATTGATTTTGATTCCCAACAAGTTATCTAGATTTTACTTGCCCTTAACAAATCTTGACAATGTAGACTGGAGATCAACCACTTCTTTTTCTAGAGTCACAATCTTTTCTTCAAGTTCTGAGTTTGTAGATTTCAAAATTCGTTCTTCAATTTTGATCTTTTTACATGCTTTCTCCATTTCAACTACTTTCCAAGATAATTCCCATTTGGTTTTATCACAGTCTAAAATTGTTTGTAATAGATTTTCTTTTTCTTTTATAGCCTCAAACCATTCTTGTTCCAATTTCTCAAATTTGACAAAGATGTCTTCATGTGACAAGTCATCAAGTTTCTTTTTGAGAGTTTTATTTTCAGATCTGATTTTCTTGTATTTTATGTACAACTTTTCATATTCAGATTCCCATTGTTCATTGGAGATGAAATCAGGGTCAGAGTTTACCTGCGTAGATTCATCTTCATGTGCCATGAGGCACAAGCTTTCAACGAGTTCTTGGCTTTCTTCATCAGATGGTTCATCTTCTTCGTCACTCCAAGTGGCGACCATGGCTTTGGGTTTCTTGAAGTTCTCCTTCTTGAATTTCTTTTTCAGATCCGGATATTCACCTCTCATGTGTCCAGGCTTCTTGCATTCGTAGCATATGATCCTACTTGGCTTGCTTGATTCGCCTTTGGTTTGTGTGGGACTTCTTTGCCCCTTTCTGAAGTTTCCCTGAAAGTTTCTCTTCTTCCTTAGAAATTTCCTCACTTGGTGAGTTATCATCGCCAATTCTTCCTCTTCATTACTTCTATCACTTGATTCACCTTCTTGAAATTCGTCATCGGAGTGATGATCTTTCAATCCAATGACCTTCTTCTTCTTGATGTCTTCATCAACTGTCCTCTTTATATTTATCTCATAGGTCATGAGTGACCCTATGAGTTCATCCAAGGTGAGAGTTGACAGGTTCTTTGAGTCTTCAATTACCGTGGCCTTGGTGTGTCAAGCCGACGGTAGGGACCTTAACACCTTCCTCACAAGGTCAGAATTTGAGTATTCCTTCCTGAGACTTTTGAGACCATTTGTGATCTCTGTTAACCTTGCAAATATCTCGGAGATGGTTTCTTCAGGTTTCATCTTAAATAGCTCATAGTCAGTGACTAGGAGATTTACCTTGGTTTCCTTGACCTCTGAATTTCCCTCGTATATGAGTCGCAGCTGGTCCCATATTTCTTTGGCTGAGCTGCACATAGAAACACAAGAGAATTCATTAGGGTGTATCGCACATTACATAATATTCGTGGCATTGAAATTAGTAGTGCATTTCTTAATTTCCTCGGGTGTCCATTTTTCATCATCAGCCCCGAGTTTATGAGGGCCCTTGTCCAAAACTCTCCAAACTTCATACTCTTGAGCCCTCAGAAACACATGCATTCTATTTTTCCAGTACGAGTAGTTTGAACCGTCAAAGAAGGGAGGACGGTTGATGGAGTGACCCTCAGGTATCATACCCTTGTTTGCCATTTAACCGGATCTTACTCTAGATCGTTGGATCTGTGAAAGAAAGAACCTTAGCTCTGATACCAATTGAAGTCCCGAGATTAAATGGCACCCAAGAGGGGGGTGAATTGGGTGATAACAATTTCTTTGCCGAAACAAAACAATTTTATGATTATGTGAAGACACAAGAAAACAAGATCAGGAAAAACTAGATTTATCAAAACAACACAGTAATAACCCTTGGTACTAGGCGGAGTCAACAAATCCGTAGATTCACTCACGCAAGCTGTTATCTTTCTGGCGAGAGTAACCCTGTCAGTCCGAATCTAGCTTTTGATATACCGAAGGATTTATGAGAAATGGGGGACAAAAATTCTAGATCTAACGGTTTCAAAATAACTGGATCCACAAGGGTGCACAGAAAGGGGATAGGAGATAAGGAGCAAACCACAATGAGACAGCAATTTTAAGGTGGTTCGGATGCCACAATAGCAACCTACGTCCACCCCTCACTGACAGTGAGGATCCACACACTATCTTGTAAAGTGTTACAAGATCAGACGCACACACACACACACTGGGAAAGAGAGCTTCCGCGAAGGTGCAAGAGCACCTTAACACACACACAACTACAACGGATTGAACACACAAACACACACACACGGATCTAGGAAGATCCACACACACTGAAGAGTTTAATGATTACAAGAACCACAAATGAAGCTCAAGAGAAAATATGAATTTAGAACACAATAGAAGAATCTTGATTTGCTCCCTCTTAGTGGATGAAGAATGATTTGGATGCAGCTTGATCCCTTAGATTGATCTTCACTTGAATGGATGAAGAAGGATGAAGAACTCCTCTCAGATCACTGTTCACGTCTACAGTGTTAGCTTCCTTCTCTTCCTCTTTGATAGCCTCTTTGATCCACCTCGAGCATTAGGGTTTTCTTAACTCTCTTGTATAAGTTTTATAGGCTTTGAATGGTCCATGGACTCCCCCCAGACCAGATCCACAATTTTTGGAGGGTTTGAGTGCTTAGGGATTAAACAATACCAAGTGGAAAGGCTTCCCTTGAAGTGACAAAAAGTCAACAATATTGGGCAGCTCGGGACTGGCGTTCGACCTGCAGGGACTGGCGGTCGACCGCCACTGAGAAGCCTGCAAGAGGTCGGTCCCTGGGAAATTCGATCGACTAGGATTGAGGGGGCGGTCAACCGCCACTGAGACAGCCTGTAGAAAATTCCATTCTGTTATTCCAGGTCGACCGGGGTGATGCTGGAGGTCGACCGGACTGTCAAAAACCTGAAAAATGAAGAGTTTAGCCCAGAAAAGTGTATCCATATGATCGAGGCATGAATTGAACGATTGGTTAAAAGCTATTTCAAGTTCATTCAAGTTCTTAGAAAACCATTTGGAATGCTAAGACCTTAATCAAAAACATGAAGAGTTCCGACCTTGAAAGCTTATGAAAATCACTTAGGTTATTAGTTCCAAGCATGTGAGCAACCATATGTCCTTGGTTTTGTTATCATCAAAAACACCGAGATATACATACAACATGATAAATAAATGAAAGATGGGGAGACCCGTCCTCCGAAGCAGGGTGCATCGACGCAGCACGGCACGAGGCCAATGCGGCGCGCCCCTGCGCTGACGCAGCGCGAGCCTGCGTCGACGTAGCGTGGCTCTGCGTGAAGACCCCAGCGCGCTGCGTCGAGGCAGCCAACGCTGCAAGTCGAAACACCCCCATCAAACAGCCATTAATTGAAAAATAAAAGAATGAATGATAAGTCAGGGATGATAACGTTAAAAATGTTAATATAATGATGAAAGTGATGCCACGAAAACTAAATGACAACACATAAATATAAATGCCATCCTTAAAAGATCAATGGCATTGATCCATAGCCCTTACCCTCTTGACCCGATGTGAAGGAGATATTAATGATGCCCCGGTAAGTCGGTCTTGGACCTCGGGGACCATCCCCCATCATGGCCATGGCCTGACCTTGCCCCGGGCCAATAGTCTGCTAAATCTGACCCGCTTTCACTGGGATCCAATCCAAATCTTTCATGGAATATCAAACTTGTCGCGCCATCGGCATACACTCGCTCAAAGATTATTTATACTTCTGTTATGCTTCCAATCCGGACTTTGTCCGAACATGAAATGGTCAATAAATGACCAACACGATTTGAATGCTTTATCCCCCCTTATGTTAGGCGCTCCCACGTGATTTCAGTTATTTCATTAATGCTAATTTCAGGCCATAGGGCCCCTACTCCTGGCGACTAATCAAAGGTTTTCTCCTCTCCGAGGGGATGTAATTAACACCGTGTCCTTTATGGCACGGCGTGTTCTGGTCCCGACATGATACCCACATTGTCTGATTAGTCAGACGACGCGCACCAACGGCTCCATACCACCTCGATTTTTGGACTCCAGATAAATTGTCACTTTGTTACTGGCATGTCCACGCACTGATAAACCGAAATAAAATAAAGAAGAATGAAAAAATGATATAAATGATACAAAAATATGAATAAGAAAAAGTGCGTCCACAGTGCCCCTCTGTAATGCCTTTTATGTCACCTCTTTTTGAGCCACTGACCGACTATCCCGCCTTCTGACTGTACCCGCATGATATATCCTTTACATGCAGGTACCCCTGGGCATGCTGATGCTTGGCCTCTAACCAACGCCTGACCTCTCATCCCGAACCGTGCCCGGCCTATGACTCTGGCAGTCAACACCAGCATCTAGTGTCTGTTGGGACGGTGCGATGGATACAGAGGGGGGGTGAATGTATCCCCTTCAAAAATATTGCCCAAATTAAAACACTAAGCCTGAAGCTAGACACAGTTGCGGAATAAACAATTTAACTCTTCAAGAAGAAATTCAAACAGACAGTTGATCAATCAATTGAACTGCTAATAATACTGGAGGCACCTGATCAAGTCTAATGCCGAAGGCAGAACTATGCAGACCAGACACACTTAGCAAAACATATAATGCTCAAGGTCACTTCAGATAGAACCAAGAATGCTCAGACGACCTGTGAAAGAGGTAGAAGACAATGGGCAAACACATAAGGCAAACCACGGCACAGTAGATTTTTTAGGTGGTTCGGTCCACAGACCTACGTCCACCCCTAACTCCAAACCGGAGTGAGGCTTCCACTAGCACAAGCTAGAACCGCAGACTCAGTCTGCAACAAGTGCTGCCTAACAGCTTGACCAGGGGAACAACCTCCCCTCTTCCTCCAACCCGGAGGGCAACCCTAGTGACACCCAGTCACTAGAAACCAGAGACTAGCGTCTCTCTTCCTACACCCAGGAGGGAACCCACAAGCGACACCCAGCCGCTTGCAAACCAGAGGTCACGGACCTCTCTTCCTCCAGACCAGGAGGGAACCCACAGGTAGCAACCACTACCTGCAAACCCGGAGTCCAAGACTCCCTTCCTCTAAGACCAGAGGGAACCCCGATCTCAAACCAGAGAATCGGAAAGAAACACAAGCCAAGTGTAAAGGAAAAGAAAACAAGAAACGAAAATTACAGCAATCAGAAAGCTAGAAATGAAACTCGAAACTGTAGCTCTCTCTTAGAGCAATGTAGCTTGGATTTGATCCAGAGGCTACTGATCTTCTTCTTCTTCTGCTGATCTCTCACTCTTATTTTCTTTCTCTTCTTCTTCTTTCACACTCTGCCTCTCTGCCTCTCTTCTCTTTTCTTCTCACTATCTTTTTTCTTCTTCTGGATCGTGCAGGCTCCTTACTGCTTCTCGATCTCCTCTTCTGCTTCGATCACTCTTCCTTGATCAGTCTTCTTCTGATGGAAGAAGCTCCATATTTATACCAGCAGCAGCTAGGGCGTGTGTAGGGCTTGTGCCCCCTTTGTCCAGAGTACACCTCGGATCACGTGCCATGTACCAACCTCGGATCACATGCTCAGACATCTGTAAGTTAAAGACAGAGTTACTTTAGTCGATCAAGAGAACACAGGCTGTATATACTTCATATCAAGAAGCAATGTTTAGACTTAACAGATACAGTGTGCATGCAGTGTACAGACTTTGCGTGCAGGCTACCGGATGTTGTATAGACCTGCTGTGCTTGCTGAGGAGGAATGTGAAGACTCTGCGTGCATGCAATGCAACAGAATGTATGGACTTTGTTTGTGCTGTGCAAACGATGTGCAGGCTTGCTATGGGGGGATGTGTAGACTTTGTATGCATGCTACCAGACGTTGTATGGACTTGAAGATGATGCATGAACAAGCCATAGCAAATGTATAGACTTAACTGATGCGAACACAGGCTGTACACACTTTGATTGCGTGCATGAGAAAGCAGTGTACAGACTTGCTATGAAGAGCAATGCCCAAAGGCAGTGTATGGACATAGAGTGAATGCTAGAAGATGCTAAGTGAGACGGATGTATAGACTTTGATGTATGCATAGACTTGTATGAAGAACAGACTGTACAGACTTCAGGCTCAGCTGCGAACTGAGCTAAAGAGTGTACAGACTTGATGAATGTGATGCAGACACACAGAGTGTATAGACTTGAAGTGAATGCGAAGCTAAAGCATGCAGAATGATGTACAAACTTTGCATATGTGAGACACTGTACAGACATTCAGCAATGTGTAGACTTTGTAATATGCCTTGGACAGACGCACGATGTACAGACTTGCTAAACGATGCATACACAAGACGCTAAGGAATGTACAGACTTTGCGAGCTTTGTACAGACTTAGTGTCTTGAGTATAGTTATGCACAGATCAATGTATAGACTTGACTAATGTTGTCTGCACAGATCAATGTATGGACTTGACTGATGTGCAGGCACGCAACAAATGTACAGACTTGATGAAATGTCCATGCGATGAAACAGGACTCTGTACAGACTTAGCCTGAGCATGGGCTGTACAGACTTTACCTGCATGCAATGTATAGACTTGGTCTTACAATGCATAGACTTGAAAGACGATGCATGAGATGATGCACTGTAGGCTAACGCTGTACAGACTTTGATAGCGTGAGACACTGAATGAGACGGTTGGATGTACAGACCTTGAACGTGTGTGTGCTAGACAATGTATAGACTTGATGAATGATGTGTGCACAAAGAGAGACGATGCATGCTGTTCAGACTTGAGAGATGATGCATGCTATACAGACTTTGAAAGGCGCTACATGAGACGATGGAGTGTATAGACTTTATGTGCAAAAACGAGTGTATAGACTTGCTAAGTGCAGACAGCCCACTCTGTACATACTTCACTCGATGTATAGACTTAGTGTTCTGAACGTAGGTAAAGATAAGGAATGTATAGACTTGATAATGATGCACACACATAACAGAAAGGAATGTGCAGACTTTGTGTGCGTGCATGCCAATGTATAGACTTGTATATGCATGGAGAGGCAAGGCAATGTATAGACTATGGCATGTATGAAGAGTGCAGAATGTATGACTGATGCAATGAAACACCGGATGATGTACAGACTTACAGGCACAAGAACATGGACCGATGCAGTGAATGCATATAGCAGATATAAACTGAGTGTATGCAGGAGAACTAACAGAGCAGTCTGCAACAGGAAAGTATGTACATTGAACATGCAATGCATGAGAGACAATGTACATACTTGTTAAATGATGCACAAAACAATTTATGCATATCAGCTAAAACATCATCAAGGCATAAGACATACATATCTGAGAGTAGACAGAGCATTACCTGATCTGAGCATGCATTGATCTTACCTGTCACTGGTTGACTTTTGACTTGGGTGACTTCATGACCCGTGAGTCATCCTTAAAAGCTGTTCTGTCAGTTTATCATAAACATCAAGATTATATCATCAAGGATGTAAACATAATGAGACATAATATTTGTCATCATCAAAACTCCAGAACCACAGGGGACACAACAATCTCCCCCTTTTTGATGATGGTAATATTATGAGTCATTGCAATAGATTCATCATGATGATTATGAAACACCATATGAGAGTTCATGATTATGTAAACATAATGAGCATGTAAAACACCATGTGATGCAACTGTTGATTGATGCAAATGATGACTCACAAAAGTTCTCCCCCTTTGACAACATCAAAAAGAATGGAATGAGCATTGACTGTTGAAGGAGATGATATAGGAGCTATTATGCAATGGTGAGTTACTGTCATCTAAAACTCCCCCTGACAAGATACTCTCCTGAAAGACATGAATGATCATTGAACCACAGGGACATGCAAGAATTCTCCCCCTGAGATGGACAGTGATTGGAATGAAGCTCAGGACATAAAGAAGTCAACAGTAAGCATTCAGAATGAATGAGAAAGGTTTTCAATGGGATATCAATTTCATAAATCTGATTAAATATGTATTTCAGACTCTTCTATTATAGAGATTTATGAATGATCTTCATTGACAAGTCAAATCAGAATATGATGTATGCAAGGCTTGTTCATTAGCATTCTGTACTCATATCTGAAATCAGTTTTAATAAAAGTGAACCTTGCTTTCAAATTGAACGTCTTGTTTAATCTTCTTCTTTCTTACTCACTCAATTTCAAAGATTTCTTTAAGAGATGCAATCAATAGTATTGAAGTCAAACACATAAGAAAACATTTGTTTCTGTCAAGGGGTTCTAATAGAATATTTCTTTTGCACACATTTTCAAATGATACACCACATCAGCAACAATTTTCATAACAATCTTCATGAGCACTTGAGTTTAGTACACCCTTGTAACTAGAGGATACACGTTGTTTAGACGCCAGTATCCCTAAGCACTTGGAAGGACTAACTGTCATGCTTCATAAGAACAGAGATAGCATTTACACTTCATGACACACTACAGATCATTTCTTTGATGAGTGAGATGTATTGCTCAGTGTGCATGCCATTGCTCTGCCAGATTATCAACCATTCTTAAGCAGAGTTAACTATGGCACCTCATGACACAGTCCTTTGGACATGGTTTCTCAGTGACCAAAGTCATTGCTCTGACACGATTTACCCTTAGACATGTTCCAGATTCTCAGATGTTTAAAAATAATACTAATTTAATACATATCAAACAAGGAATATCATGATTTCAGAATTTTCAGAATTCAGAAGAGTTTAAATGACACAACGTGAAAATGTTGGTTAAAGTTTATTAAGACTAATTCAGATATTTTCAAGAAATGTTCATAAACAAACACAAGACATGCATGAAACTTCAACCGGCTGAAAGTATCAGACATTCATAGTCCTATATAATAGAAGATTCCTCTTTCTGAATTTTCAAGGAAGGTCAAATCATTTTAAGGAGCAACCAATTCAACAGATACCAATGGATAGGATGAATGAAAATGGCTGATAACAGTTGAAGCAAGAAGCTGAAATGTGTTGCAATGCATGGGTCAGATGCGATTTCAAGAGTATGAATAATGCTCCCCCTAAATGTATGCATGAGCTAGCACTCAAGGTGTCGACACTTCTAACCAGTAAATGCAAGTGTAGTGAGCTGGCAGCATGTAATATATGCAATGATCACATTGTTTCCTTGGTATACAACACCCTCTCACACTATACACTGTATGACTGAAGTCTAAGATCAATGGATGCAATGGAACTTATGTATGGAATTTTTATGGCCTGTGCTCATGAACATTTAGACTGCTCTTCGTGCAACTCTGACCTATGGTACCAGGCGGAGGACTTGGTCTAAAGACCACCTCTCACATAGCAAGCACTTCCAGACATAATTCATCTGCCCTTTAGTACCTCACTATTTATATACCAAGAGTCATGCATGACAATCCAATGCAGATGCAGTTCTATATGCATCTTAAGTTGACAATATGCTACTTATGTGCAATTGTAAATGCATGTGCATGTCAAATGTGCAGGTGAACATTTTTAAGCATGAGACATCGTCCAAGCAACAGATTAATTCAATTCAACTTTTCAGTTTTATGATGTGTAATTCATTTTCAGTCACTTTCAATCAATTCAGATTTCAGTATTCAAGTACCAATTTCAGTTGAACTATTGCACAGATAACACATCATATTCATTGAGAGATTTTAATGCCAAGTATAGATGCAGTTGAGAAGCTATATGCATGAAATTTTGATTAACAAATCAAACATGATATCCAGCTATCTAAACAACGTTATCAAACACTTAAATGTCTACCAGCAGAGGTGGGGTTTTACCAAACTTTGGATGCCTTGGTTTATTTGACCCCCTTTTATTCCTCATCACCAAGGCATACCTGCAAAGCACAGATCTCATTTTGTGTTTCTAGGTACCCAAGACTTCTTGGGTCCTACATTGTTAGTAACACCTATGATTGGTACTTTCCTCAACCTTTGGGCCTGTTTATCATCATTCATCATTAAAGCACAATGATTCATGGAGTGCCCAAATATTCCACGGTAGTAGCATGAAGAAACAGATTTTAGGTTCTTTTTATGCACATCATTGTGAACATGAATTTTATGTGCATTGGCATGGAAATTTCTGTTACTTGCATGAAATTTTGGTTTACCATTACCTGCCCACCAGCATTCCGAAGCTCGGTGGCCAAGTTTTCCACATTCAAAGCATGCAAGAATCTTTTTGTGAGCGACGTCACGCGGTTCAGAGTTCGATGGTGCGGGGAAGAGGATGCGGAGAGCGCGCGGGCTCTTCTTTTTGTTTGTTTTGCTGTTTGCTGCAACATAGAGATGAGAGAAGAGAGAGAAGGGGCCACCACGGGAGATTGCTCCGGCGGGGCGAGCGGGACAAGTATAATATAGCAAGATATGGGGTTCAAACGGCCATAGCGGGAAGTGACTCGCCGCGACCTCGGGGGGGACGGGAATGGTGCAGAAATTAAATAACAAAAATTGAAACGGCCATTGGGGAAGTGACTCGCCGCGGCCTCGAGAATATGAGCAGAATATAGCAGAATATAAAAGAGAATATAAGAACAGAGATTTAAACGGCCATTGGGGAAGTGACTCGCCGCGGCCTCGAGAATATGAGCAGAATATAATAGAATATAGAGAGAGTATAAGAACGAAAATTTAAACGGCCATTGGGGAAGTGACTCGCCGCGGCCTCGATGATATGAGCAGAATATAACAGGATATAAAGAGAATATGAGAACAGAAATTTAAACGGCCATTGGGGAAGTGACTCGCCGCGGCCTCGATGATATGAGCAGAATATAACAGGATATATAAAGAGAATATGAGAACAGAAATTTAAACGGCCATTGGGGAAGTGACTCGCCGCGGCCTCGATGATATAAACGAAATATAACAGGATATAAAGAGAATATGAGAACAGAAATTTAAACGGCCATTGGGGAAGTGACTCGCCGCGGCCTCGATGAAAAGATGTGATCGCCAGGGGCCGAAAGACCCCAAAATAAGAAAGTGATCGCGCCTACCTCAAGAGCGGGAGATGGCGGGTTGCTTCTTCCTCTCCTTCCGGCCGGCCGACGGAGAGGGCTTTCCTCGGCTACCCTTGCAAAACAACGACAAACAAATGACAAGTGGCTTAGAAAGATGAATGTGTAGTATTCATATCCTTGCAATAAAAATGACGAAATAACGGGAAGACACACACCTGGTTGGTGTTATCTTTTAAACCCCTCTCGGACTCGAGTAGGAGGAAAATGAGATGATGGATGCGAGATGATGAATGCAAAGAACTACGAAGAAAAGGAAAGAGTTGGCTTATTGGATGTGCCGGTGGTGAAATTCGGCGGAGCTCCGGCAGCGTGGGGACGACGTAGAAGCGCGGTGGATGAAGACGACCTTCCTCTCGCGAGCGTGGGCACCCGAGAAGCCGGCAGAACCTCCACCTACAAAAGACCCCACGGGTTAGAAGAATGACTCCGTAGCCTCTGGGCTCCGGCAGCCTATCGGATCGCTGCTTAGCTCCCCTAGAACTGAGGGGGTGGGCCTCTATTTATAGAGCTCCGGAAGGTGGAGGCGTCCAGGACCCTGGACACCTCCATCAGGGCCGAAATAATATTTTATTCTATTTTTATTGATTTTTTTGGAATACTTTTGTGGAGGCGTCCAGGGTCCCGGACGCCTCAAGCAGGTCCACCGAAAACCGACGACGGCCGCACGCGGTTCGGCACAACGCGCGATTTTGTGAGCGGCGCCTCGTGATTCAGAAATGGGCGCGTCCAGCTGACCGGACGTCCCTATATTTGGCTTTTTTCACACACGACAAACCGTCGTTCGGTGGCCGGCGTCCGTGAGGGAGTTGATGGAGGCGTCCAGAGGCCAGGACGCCTCCAAAAATATGTTATTTTATTGGTTTTCTTGTCGTTTTATGATAGGGCTGGCACTTTTAATTTTTTATTTGTTTTTTATAGAGGCGTCCAGAGGCCTGGACGCCTCTATTAATATATATATATTTTTATTTATTTTTTTTGTTTTTGTATGCCAACTGGCATTTTATACTTTTTTTATATTTTGTTTTTATGGAGGCGTCCAGGGGCCTGGACGCCTCCATTAATTATTTTTATTTATTTTTTATTATTTTTTCTATGCCAACTGGCATTTTACACATTTTTTATTTTTGTTTTTTATGGAGGCGTCCAGGGGCCTGGACGCCTCCATTAATATATATATATTTTATTTAATTTTGGGCCCTGAGAAAATAAAAAAAAAATTAAAATTATGGGGGCGTCCAGGGGCCTGGACGCTTCCATTAAGACCCACCCGGGTCCTCGGATTAGGCGTCGGCAGCCGCCCGGTAGACACCCTTCTTGGTTCCGGAACCTTTTGATGCGTCTGACTGGTGTTGATGCCGTCCGAATGCCGTGATGAGACGATTCCGGATGCCGAAAAGGGCGGAAGAAGACTCAAGAAAAGGAAGTACTCAAGTGATTCGAAATGCGTAAGCCGTCGCGGGGCGTCGTATAGTAATATGAGACTTCCTCAGGAGACGTCAGGAATGGCGTGTCTACAGCTGCCCCGCCTTGGCGTCTGCTTTGCAAGGGAGCGACACGTAGTGGAAATGGAGTAGAGTGAAGTGGGAGCGGACTGATAAGTTGATGCCAAGGTGTGATGAGACACGCTTTTGACGTTACTGTTTGGAATCTTTCCTGGAGTTTCAATGAGGCGACCTTGAAGAAGGTCTTTCAAATATTGACGATTGCTTGGACGGAGATCAAATAAGGGAGGGTGAGATGTGCGCTCAGGCACGAAACAAAAGGAGACCAACTTCTCGGTGTGGAAGTACCTGGGTCATAAACCGGAGGTTTCACCTTTGGGGAGCGGTTACCAGCCAATGTGGAAGTGCTGCGGCCAAGGTGGGTCAAAAAAGGGTAAAGGAATATCTGAGGGTCTGTCAAACAAGGGTCTCCTTTGGAAGAGCAGCGTCGGGCCGTCTCTAGGAACTCTGGTATTTCATTCGGAGTGGAATATCTCATATTTGTGGGAATTGAAACACAATGGCTTTCACAATCGAATCACTTGAATGATCTTCCGCAATAAATCAAAGTCCTATATGAATGCATGCTGGGTTCAAAGAAAAATTTAAAACAAACTAAAATAGAAAATAGCCAAGGATAGTATTGTCAACTTGTGAAGAACGGGTCAGGATACCGACCCGGTGAGCTGATACTGGGCTGGGGCCCGTTTATCCGCGTACCAACTCACTGAATGGAACCGTCGTCCCCATTCTATCACAAATTGACGGCCTATCCGTACAACCCAAACTCTTCCGGGATCATCACCGTTTTTGTTGAAGGGGAACTCCAATCCCAGATTCGTTCGGGCCGCAAGGTCCTTGACATGTTCTAGTAGCGTAGGTATCATATACTATGATGCATGACATGGTGGGACCAACCAATGAAAGGTGGTACAGGAGATAGGACAAAGACGTCCGTTAGTAAAACCTGCACAGGCCAGCAAAGGTTAGCAACATCAAAAGGTAGCAGAATCGCACCACAGTTCAAAGGAGATCTAGATAAAATCTTGACAATGACCACTGATGTGACATGTTCTGTCTTGGAGCACCCTCCCTTCCTATAAGAACTCCCCTTAGGCTAGCTCATTCAAATGCACCAAGGTGGGTTTTGGAAGCTCAGGAGAGGAAGGAGAGGAAATTTAGAGATTTCAGGATGGAAGGAGAGTCTTCCCGTGTTATGAAGAGGAGCGAGCCTAGCAGCGAGATTAGGCGACTTTCCGACCTCGAGGGTCATCTGAGTGGGACGATCATGTCGCATATGGTAAGCCGACTCTTTTCAAATTTCTGCACGTGAACCTTCTTCTTACTTCCTTCATTTCTTCTTCTTTCCTCTCCCAGCCATATCCACTCTTCCCAGGCCCGAGGAAGTTTTCCAAGCTGCCATGGCTTTCAAAGCTGACTTCCAATATCTCCATTGGCATGAGGGCCATACTCTCGAAGTGGCATCTGCAGGGGCTCCTTATTCACGCCAAGCATTACGAGAAGATTCGTATGGACTGGGCGGCTATGGGCGCGCTAGTGGAGGTCTGGCATCCCCAGACCCACACTTTTATCTTCCCGACCTTCGAGGTGACCATCCTCCTCGAGGAGGTGGAACTTCTGCTTGGTTTGAAGAAATTCAAGAGTGACGGGAAGGTGAAGGCTATGCGGATGCTGACACGGGGTACTTCTGAAAGCGTCCTTGGAAGCTTCATGCCGCCCGACGCAGCTAGAAAGGTCCGTACTCAGAAGGGGATCGATCTCCAAAAGCTTGCGGAGTGGGTCATGAACGCCCTGAGAGGGTCACCAGACGATGACTATTTGGAGGGAATCATGAAGGGGTTCACCATTTGTCTGGCGGGTGCTCTCTTGTTCCCTTATACCGACAACATGGTGGAGGAAGACCAACTGGGTGCTATCTGCGGGATCTGGCGTGGAAAGAGGGTGGGACCCGCCGTCCTCGCCTATCTTTACAGCGGTCTTACTGCCTCGAGCCTGGGTAAGCCTCCATTTGGTTGTGCACTTGTCTTGAATTGCTGGCTGGATTTGCATTTCAAATTCGACCACCGCGAGGGAATGCCAACCGCTTCGAAGCTCTTCCAACAAAGCCCTGCTTCACCACATAGCCGACGTGTTAGGCTTTGGTGGTACTGTAGTGAACCGCGTTCCGTGGCTGAAGAAACGTGAAGACTGGCGGTCTCACTTCCGCACCGTGACACAAGGCTTCTTCACTTGCGCACCGACATGTTTGCTTTCGCTTGATCTCCTCATGAGGCCTTCTCCCGAAGTTGATCTTCAACTGATCGGCGCGACCGAGTTTGTTCTTTACAACGCGCATCGGTGCTGCCTCCAGATTGGCATCCCACGCCATTCGTTCCCGCCACCGACTGACATTGTTCCTTTGAAGAAAAGGGAGTTGGGCACTGAAGCGGACGCGAAGGAAGCGAAGGCCATTAAAGCTCCCTGGAAGACAAGTGTTGCGGGAAAGGCCTTAGCGCACGTGGTGGAGGAATGCGAGCCGTGGAGGGCTTATGTAACCGAACTGGGGAAGTTAAGGCCTAAGGTGCCTAAACCCCTGATGTAGTTCACTCTGCTTTTCTGATGGAATAAAATTTGGCATTTGGATGTTTTGGACCCCCGTCCCCTTAATTATTATCTTTTTTATGGTTTTTCTTTTTCTTTATGTTTTTTTTTATTTTGTTTGGGTTATATACATATTCTTGTCTTTTTTTTACTTTTATTATATATAAATATATTTTTTTTTTGAAAAAAATTTTATTATGGGGGCGTCCAGGGGCCTGGACGCCCCGAATTTTTATTTTATTTTTATTTGATTTTTTTGTTTTGGGGGCGTCCAGGGTCCTGGACGCCCCTAATTTTTATTTTATTTTTTATTTTGGGGGCGTCCAGGGTCCTGGACACCCCAACTTTTATTTTTTTATTTTGTTTGATTTTTTGTTTTGGGGGCGTCCAGGCGCCTGGACGCCCCAAAATTTTTTGAATTTTGAAATAAATAAAAATTATGGGGGCGTCCAGGCGCCTGGACGCCCCAAAGAAGCTAATTCCTATTTATAAGGGTTGCCCCCCCCTTTTGCTCATTTACTGTTCAATCTGACGACCCAGTCACCCTAGACGACCTATTCTTAGTCCCCATGGAGCGAGGAGGATCGAGCCAGGGTCCAGGGAAGCGAAAACGACTGGCTCGTCGTGCGAGGAGGTTGAGGGATGATGCCGAGGAGGCTGCAGCAGAGGAGATTGCTGCGGAGGAGGGGATGGAGGTGCCTCTCCTGGCCGCGGAGGCTGCTGCGGATGCTGGTGACGCGGGAGAGGACGATCACGACCCGGTAAGTACTTCGGAATCCTCACTCTGTGGTTTAATAGGCTAAAACGGGCGTGCGAGAGGCTGTGAGAGAAGGCCGGGTAGTGAGAGAAGGAGGCGTCCAGGGGCCTGGACGCCTCCACTTTTTCTTTTTCTTTTTGTTTATTTATTTATTTACGTAAATAATAAAATAAATTTAAAAAATAAGGAGGCGTCCAAGGCCTAGGACGCCTCCATAATAATATATATATTATATATATATTTTTTATTTTTGGTTCTTGGATTTTGGTTTACCATTACCTGCCCACCAGCATTCCGAAGCTCGGTGGCCAAGTTTTCCACATTCAAAGCATGCAAGAATCTTTTTGTGAGCGACGTCACGCGGTTCGGAGTTCGATGGTGCGGGGAAGAGGATGCGGAGAGCGCGCGGGCTCTTCTTTTTGTTTGTTTTGCTGTTTGCTGCAACACAGAGATGAGAGAAGAGAGAGAAGGGGCCACCACAGGAGATTGCTCCGGCGGGGCGAGCGGGACAAGTATAATATAGCAAGATATGGGGTTCAAACGGCCATAGCGGGAAGTGTCTCGCCGCGACCTCGGGGGGGACGGGAATGGTGCAGAAATTAAATAACAAAAATTGAAACGACCATTGGGGAAGTGACTCGCCGCGGCCTCGAGAATATGAGCAGAATATAGCAGAATATAAAAGAGAATATAAGAACAGAGATTTAAACGGCCATTGGGGAAGTGACTCGCCGCGGCCTCGAGAATATGAGCAGAATATAACAGAATATAGAGAGAGTATAAGAACGGAAATTTAAACGGCCATTGGGGAAGTGACTCGCCGCGGCCTCGATGATATGAGCAGAATATAACAGAATATAGAGAGAATGTAAGAACGGAAATTTAAACGGCCATTGGGGAAGTGACTCGCCGCGGCCTCGATGATATGAGCAGAATATAACAGGATATAAAGAGAATATGAGAACAGAAATTTAAACGGCCATTGGGGAAGTGACTCGCCGCGGCCTCGATGATATAAACGAAATATAACAGGATATAAAGAGAATATGAGAACAGAAATTTAAACGGCCATTGGGGAAGTGACTCGCCGCGGCCTCGATGAAAAGATGTGATCGCCAGGGGCCGAAAGACCCCAAAATAAGAAAGTGATCGCGCCTACCTCAAGAGCGGGAGATGGCGGGTTGCTTCTTCCTCTCCTTCCGGCCGGCCGACGGAGAGGGCTTTCCTCGGCTACCCTTGCAAAACAACGACAAACAAATGACAAGTGGCTTAGAAAGATGAATGTGTAGTATTCATATCCTTGCAATAAAAATGACGAAATAACGGGAAGACACACACCTGGTTGGTGTTATCTTTTAAACCCCTCTCGGACTCGAGTAGGAGGAAAATGAGATGATGGATGCGAGATGATGAATGCAAAGAACTACGAAGAAAAGGAAAGAGTTGGCTTATTGGATGTGCCGGTGGTGAAATTCGGCGGAGCTCCGGCAGCGTGGGGACGACGTAGAAGCGCGGTGGATGAAGACGACCTTCCTCTCGCGAGCGTGGGCACCCGAGAAGCCGGCAGAACCTCCACCTACAAAAGACCCCACGGGTTAGAAGAATGACTCCGTAGCCTCTGGGCTCCGGCAGCCTATCGGATCACTGCTTAGCTCCCCTAGAACTGAGGGGGTGGGCCTCTATTTATAGAGCTCCGGAAGGTGGAGGCGTCCAGGACCCTGGACACCTCCATCAGGGCCGAAATAATATTTTATTCTATTTTTATTGATTTTTTTGGAATACTTTTGTGGAGGCGTCCAGGGTCCCGGACGCCTCAAGCAGGTCCACCGAAAACCGACGACGGCCGCACGCGGTTCGGCACAACGCGTGGTTTTGTGAGCGGCGCCTCGTGATTCAGAAATGGGCGCGTCCAGCTGACCGGACGTCCCTATATTTGGCTTTTTTCACACACGACAAACCGTCGTTCGGTGGCCGGCGCCCGTGAGGGAGTTGATGGAGGCGTCCAGAGGCCAGGACGCCTCCAAAAATATGTTATTTTATTGGTTTTCTTGTCGTTTTATGATAGGGCTGGCACTTTTAATTTTTTATTTGTTTTTTATAGAGGCGTCCAGAGGCCTGGACGCCTCTATTAATATATATATTTATTATTTTTTTTGTTTTTGTATGCCAACTGGCATTTTATACTTTTTTTTATATTTTGTTTTTATGGAGGCGTCCAGGGGCCTGGACGCCTCCATTAATTATTTTTATTTTTATTTATTTTATTATTTTTTCTATGCCAACTGGCATTTTACACATTTTTTATTTTTGTTTTTTATGGAGGCGTCCAGGGGCCTGGACGCCTCCATTAATATATATATATTTTATTTAATTTTGGGCCCTGAGAAAATAATAAAATAAATTAAAATTATGGGGGCGTCCAGGGGCCTGGACGCCCCCATTAAGACCCACCCGGGTCCTCGGATTAGGCGTCGGCAGCCGCCCGGTAGACACCCTTCTTGGTTCCGGAACCTTTTGATGCGTCTGACTGGTGTTGATGCCGTCCGAATGCCGTGATGAGACGATTCCGGATGCCGAAAAGGGCGGAAGAAGACTCAAGAAAAGGAAGTACTCAAGTGATTCGAAATGCGTAAGCCGTCGCGGGGCGTCGTATAGTAATATGAGACTTCCTCAGGAGACGTCAGGAATGGCGTGTCTACAGCTGCCCCGCCTTGGCGTCTGCTTTGCAAGGGAGCGACACGTAGTGGAAATGGAGTGGAGTGAAGTGGGAGCGGACTGATAAGTTGATGCCAAGGTGTGATGAGACACGCTTTTGACGTTACTGTTTGGAATCTTTCCTGGAGTTTCAATGAGGCGACCTTGAAGAAGGTCTTTCAAATATTGACGATTGCTTGGACGGAGATCAAATAAGGGAGGGTGAGATGTGCGCTCAGGCACGAAACAAAAGGGGACCAACTTCTCGGTGTGGAAGTACCTGGGTCATAAAACCGGAGGTTTCACCTTTGGGGAGCGGTTACCAGCCAATGTGGAAGTGCTGCGGCCAAGGTGGGTCAAAAAAGGGTAAAGGAATATCTGAGGGTCTGTCAAACAAGGGTCTCCTTTGGAAGAGCAGCGTCGGGGCCGTCTCTAGGAAACTTGGTATTTCATTCGGAGTGGAATATCTCATATTTGTGGGAATTGAAACACAATGGCTTTCACAATCGAATCACTTGAATGATCTTCCGCAATAAATCAAAGTCCTATATGAATGCATGCTGGGTTCAAAGAAAAATTTAAAACAAACTAAAATAGAAAATAGCCAAGGATAGTATTGTCAACTTGTGAAGAACGGGTCAGGATACCGACCCGGTGAGCTGATACTGGGCTGGGGCCCGTTTATCCGCGTACCAACTCACTGAATGGAACCGTCGTCCCCATTCTATCACAAATTGACGGCCTATCCGTACAACCCAAACTCTTCCGGGATCATCACCGTTTTTGTTGAAGGGGAACTCCAATCCCAGATTCGTTCGGGCCGCAAGGTCCTTGACATGTTCTAGTAGCGTAGGTATCATATACTATGATGCATGACATGGTGGGACCAACCAATGAAAGGTGGTACAGGAGATAGGACAAAGACGTCCGTTAGTAAAACCTGCACAGGCCAGCAAAGGTTAGCAACATCAAAAGGTAGCAGAATCGCACCACAGTTCAAAGGAGATCTAGACAAAATCTTGACAATGACCACTGATGTGACATGTTCTGTCTTGAAGCACCCTCCCCTTCCTATAAGAACTCCCCTTAGGCTAGCTCATTCAAATGCACCAAGGTGGGTTTTGGAAGCTCAGGAGAGGAAGGAGAGGAAAATTTAGAGATTTCAGGATGGAAGGAGAGTCTTCCCGCGTTATGAAGAGGAGCAAGCCTAGCAGCGAGATTAGGCGACTTTCCGACCTCGAGGGTCATCTGAGTGGGACGATCATGTCGCATATGGTAAGCCGACTCTTTTCAAATTTCTGCACGTGAACCTTCTTCTTACTTCCTTCATTTCTTCTTCTTTCCTCTCCCAGCCATATCCACTCTTCCCAGGCCCGAGGAAGTTTTCCAAGCTGCCATGGCTTTCAAAGCTGACTTCCAATATCTCCATTGGCATGAGGGCCATACTCTCGAAGTGGCATCTGCAGGGGCTCCTTATTCACGCCAAGCATTACGAGAAGATTCGTATGGACTGGGCGGCTATGGGCGCGCTAGTGGAGGTCTGGCATCCCCAGACCCACACTTTTATCTTCCCGACCTTCGAGGTGACCATCCTCCTCGAGGAGGTGGAACTTCTGCTTGGTTTGAAGAAATTCAAGAGTGACGGGAAGGTGAAGGCTATGCGGATGCTGACACGGGGTACTTCTGAAAGCGTCCTTGGAAGCTTCATGCCGCCCGACGCAGCTAGAAAGGTCCGTACTCAGAAGGGGATCGATCTCCAAAAGCTTGCGGAGTGGGTCATGAACGCCCTGAGAGGGTCACCAGACGATGACTATTTGGAGGGAATCATGAAGGGGTTCACCATTTGTCTGGCGGGTGCTCTCTTGTTCCCTTATACCGACAACATGGTGGAGGAAGACCAACTGGGTGCTATCTGCGGGATCTGGCGTGGAAAGAGGGTGGGACCCGCCGTCCTCGCCTATCTTTACAGCGGTCTTACTGCCTCGAGCCTGGGTAAGCCTCCATTTGGTTGTGCACTTGTCTTGAATTGCTGGCTGGATTTGCATTTCAAATTCGACCACCGCGAGGGAATGCCAACCGCTTCGAAGCTCTTCCAACAAAGCCCGCTTCACCACATAGCCGACGTGTTAGGCTTTGGTGGTACTGTAGTGAACCGCGTTCCGTGGCTGAAGAAACGTGAAGACTGGCGGTCTCACTTCCGCACCGTGACACAAGGCTTCTTCACTTGCGCACCGACATGTTTGCTTTCGCTTGATCTCCTCATGAGGCCTTCTCCCGAAGTTGATCTTCAACTGATCGGCGCGACCGAGTTTGTTCTTTACAACGCGCATCGGTGCTGCCTCCAGATTGGCATCCCACGCCATTCGTTCCCGCCACCGACTGACATTGTTCCTTTGAAGAAAAGGGAGTTGGGCACTGAAGCGGACGCGAAGGAAGCGAAGGCCATTAAAGCTCCCTGGAAGACAAGTGTTGCGGGAAAGGCCTTAGCGCACGTGGTGGAGGAATGCGAGCCGTGGAGGGCTTATGTAACCGAACTGGGGAAGTTAAGGCCTAAGGTGCCTAAACCCCTGATGTAGTTCACTCTGCTTTTCTGATGGAATAAAATTTGGCATTTGGATGTTTTGGACCCCCGTCCCCTTAATTATTATCTTTTTTATGGTTTTTCTTTTTCTTTATGTTTTTTTTATTTTGTTTGGATTATATACATATTCTTGTCTTTTTTTACTTTTATTATATATAAATATATTTTTTTTTGAAAAAAATTTTATTATGGGGGCGTCCAGGGGCCTGGACGCCCCTAATTTTTATTTTATTTTTATTTGATTTTTTTGTTTTGGGGGCGTCCAGGGTCCTGGACGCCCCTAATTTTTATTTTATTTTATTTATTTTTGTTTTGGGGGCGTCCAGGGTCCTGGACGCCCCAACTTTTATTTTTTTATTTTGTTTGATTTTTTGTTTTGGGGGCGTCCAGGCGCCTGGACGCCCCAAAATTTTTTGAATTTTGAAATAAATAAAAATTATGGGGGCGTCCAGGCGCCTGGACGCCCCAAAGAAGCTAATTCCTATTTATAAGGGTTGCCCCCCCCTTTTGCTCATTTACTGTTCAATCTGACGACCCAGTCACCCTAGACGACCTATTCTTAGTCCCCATGGAGCGAGGAGGATCGAGCCAGGGTCCAGGGAAGCGAAAACGACTGGCTCGTCGTGCGAGGAGGTTGAGGGATGATGCCGAGGAGGCTGCAGCAGAGGAGATTGCTGCGGAGGAGGGGATGGAGGTGCCTCTCCTGGCCGCGGAGGCTGCTGCGGATGCTGGTGACGCGGGAGAGGACGATCACGACCCGGTAAGTACTTCGGAATCCTCACTCTGTGGTTTAATAGGCTAAAACGGGCGTGCGAGAGGCTGTGAGAGAAGGCCGGGTAGTGAGAGAAGGAGGCGTCCAGGGGCCTGGACGCCTCCACTTTTTCTTTTTCTTTTTGTTTATTTATTTATTTACGTAAATAATAAAATAAATTTAAAAAATAAGGAGGCGTCCAAGGCCTAGGACGCCTCCATAATAATATATATATTATATATATATTTTTTATTTTTGGTTCTTGGATTTTTTTTCGAAAAAAGAAATAAAGAAAATAGGAAGGAGGCGTCCAGGGGCCTGGACGCCTCCAAAAAAAATATATATATGTATTTTTTTAAAAAAAATAAAATAAAATAGTATATACAGTGTTATTGTTGATTACTGTTCATGATGCTGATGTGTTCTTTGTTGGTTTTGTGGTTTGCAGGGCGTGATGAAGGGCCGGATCAGCTGGTCCTTGGTGGTGGCAGCATACCGTGGGCTGCCGGATTTTCAGAGGGCGCGTGTGGACGCCATGGGCTTTGGAGCTTTCCTTAGGATCGAGCCCTTCCGGCTCGACCTTCCTCTTATCCAGGCACTGAGGGAGCGGTGGCACGCACCGAGCCGGGCGTTTCTGATGCCCTGGGGGCACATGGTGCCGTCACTGGAGGACGTGGCTCGGATCACCGGGCTACGAGTTGACGGAGAGGCAGTCAGCGGGGTCACCTACCCCGACTACCGAGAGAGTGCCCTGGACCTGCTGTGGTTAGAGACGAGCGTGACTGATAGAGACAGCAGGGTAGTCGGCCGAGTGGAGATCATGGAGGCGCTCGGATTCGTCGACCCGCGTCAGCGGGTTAGCGAGACTGGAGCAGAGTTCTTGGCTCGACTGGAGGGGGATGCTCGTGCTGCTTTCACCCAGGACCCGAGCGAGCGGGAGCTGGTGGATCTAGACCTTCGGAGGTTTCTTTTCTTCTTCCTGGGCCGCCTTCTGCTGGGGACGAAGGGGGATGGCATCCACTGCCGTTTCCTCGGGATCTTGGCGGATCTGGACAGAGTGGGGCACTATGCGTGGGGAGCGGCTCTGCTTGCCCATCTGATTGCCGATCTCTCCCAGACTTCGGAGAAGGAGACGACAGTCAGCGGCTTCGCACCTTTCCTCCAGGTAAACATTTTATTTATGCATTCCCACAGTTAAATATGCAATTATTGTACTAATGATGTATGATGGATGCAGGTGTGGAGCTATTACTATTTCCCGATGGGGAGGGCTAGGCATGGGAACAGGAGGGCCGTGCCTCTGGCGCGGCAGTGGAGGCCGGTCGTGGTTGCAGCACCCCACGGCTACCAGCTGGCGTCACTTCGTCGGGAGCTGAGCGAGTATCCCGAGGCCATGGTATGATGCGTATGATTTTTTTGTGTTTATGCATGTGACTGAATGGTAACTAACATGATGTATGTATGGTGATGCAGGTGGTGTGGAGGCCCTACCTGGGCATGGGCGATGCTGGCCAGCCCTGGGTTGTAGCGGGTCTTCCTCGCTTCAGGCGGGACGTGTGGGTCCATTGCCTGAACGAGATTGAGCCGCTGCGGCTTAGACTGGTCATGAGGACGTTGGGGCTGGCCCAGGAGTGGGTAGACGTAGATGCGCCGGCCCGCATTGGGCGGAAGACCAAGGGGAAGGCGAAGATCGTGGACTGGCGTACGCGCTTCCCAGCACAGTACCAGGACTGGCAGCAGGGCGGGGTCCCAGTAGTGTCCCACGTACAGGACAGCACAGACTACATGAGACGGTACCGAGCTACGTACGGGGACCGCCTCTCCTTGGGTGGTATGGCAGGGGTAAGTGAAATGAAACTGCTCCACCTTTCTATATGTATATGCATGGGATACTAACTTATGTGTAATGCAGGATGCTCGTGATACCATGATTGCCGACCTGCGGGCCCAGTTGGCGGATGCCAGGCGACAGTTGGTGGCCATCCGACAGGAGTTGGAGATCCTGGTGAGTTTATGCAATGCATTTTTTTGTGACCTGGATTTTTGATGCTTAGCCTTTGACTGACGTTTGCCCCGTGTTTCAGCGGGCCCACCAGACAGCGGCAGCCGCGATGGCTGGTGGAGCGGGTTCCAGTTCGCGGGGCCCTCCTCCGGAGGTTTCTGCCCTCCAGGAGCAGCTGGCGTACGCGGTGGCTCGGGCTGAGGAGGCCGAGCGTGACCGCGAGACTCGAGTGAGTGCTTGCTTGGCCGCGACCCTTTTCTAGCTACTTTCCTTCTATCACTGTTCTCTTACGGTGCATGCGTGTCTTGACAGGTGGCCGAGATCCGAGAGGCCCTGGCGCGTGCTGTTCGTGCTGAGCAGGAGCGCGATGCCCGGGTGGCAGAGCGTGACGCCCGGATTGCGGAGCTAGAGGAGGAGCGGCGACGGGAGGCTGAGGAGCTTCCTCGCGACGTAGTGGATCTGCGGATCGCCCTCGAGCTGTCGAGGAGAGAGGCGATGAGGGAGAGAGAGGAGAGGGAGAGGGATAGGGAGAGCGTGGAGAGAGAGAGGGAGAGGGATAGGGAGAGAGAGAGGGAGGAGCGACAGCGGGATCAGACCGAGAGGAGGGCTCTAGAGGCCCAGCTGCTGGAGCTCCGATTGAGTCTTGGCACGGCGGAGGGGAGGCTTCGGGAGAGCGAGGAGCGGTACCAGAGGGCGAAGGAACGCGGGGCGCGACTTCGTCAGTCTGGTTCTTTTTCCATGGGCAGCTACCTGGTTTCTTCGGCCGAGGAGCGTCGTCGCGCCTTCGAGGCTGGAGTGCCACCGCAGGGCGAGGCGAGCACGGCTTCTCAGGGTTCACAGAGGTCGCGGAGGCCCCCTAGGGATCTCCGTCAGAGGAGGGAGGAAGGAGATGACCAGGAGGGTGACGGTGAGAGTTAGAGAGTTGCTTGTACGTCACCCTTCTCACTGTATGATGTACTTTCGGCTATTATATGAAATGGAAATGGCTTTTGTGTTGTGTGTACTTTTCTCTCTCCCACACTTTCTTTTTTTGCACTGAGTTGTCCCTTGAGGCACGCTCCGCGAGACCTTGCCCTGAACAGCGGGGAACTATGTTTTGCACGGGGGGATTTTGTTTCCTTTCCCCCCTTTTGGGCGCGTCCAGGCGCGAGGACGCGTCTTAATCCTTGATTTTAAATTTAAAGCGACGGGTGGTCCTTTCTTCTCCCGTGCCTTACCCGCAAACGAGCCCGCCTCCCGCCGAAACGCGCTTGCCCCTTTTTCGTCTTCCTCCTCTTTTGATCGATGGAGTTCGGTGGGCCCGACCGTGGTGAAGGTGGAGAGGGACGAGGAAATCCTCGCCCAAGGAGGGACGCGCCCGATCACGGAACGGCGTCCATGGAGGAGGAAGGGCCGCTTCGGGCCCCCGAGGGACCCGAGGGGCCCGATGGCGTGGGAGGAGGTGAACACGGTCCGGTAGGTCCTCCGATCTCTTCCTCTTTTAATTCATTTTGGGTTTTGAAGCGAGCCGCGCGAGGAGGAAAGGGTTCGGCGAGTGTTGCACTCAAATGATGGACGCGTCCTAGACAGGGGACGCGTTCCTTTTGACTGATATGGGACCCCTTTCTTGGTGCAGGACATGGCAAGGACGCTGGGCCTGGCCGATGAGTGGGCGAGTGCGGACGAGCCGAGCCGCGTCAGGAAGGAGAGTCGCGGCAAGGCGAGGCTCGAGGACTGGCCCGTACGTCTCCCTGGACAGCAAGGGGGTGTACTGGTGCAGGACAGTGCCGACTTCCTGCGGCGGCAGAGAGAGAGTTACGCGGGGCTTCCCCAAGCTGGGGACACGCGTGGCATCGGCGGCTCGCGCGCCCAGCTGTCAGAGACTAGGCGGCAACTGGCCGTCGCTCAACATGAGCTGTCGCTCCTGGTAAGTTACGTGCCGCCCTTTTAACTTCAGATTTTGGAGTTTCACTGACGGCCGTTGTTTATTTTGTTCCAGCGTGCCCAGCAGACAGTGACGGCGGGGATGATTGGTGGCACATCTTCCAGTTCCTCGGCCCCTTTTCTCGAGATTGCTTCCCTCCGGGAGCAACTTGCCGGTGCGGTGGCCCGTGCGACCCGGGCGGAAGAGGAGCGTGACGCCTGGGTGGCGACTGTAGCGGAGCTGCGGCATCGTGGTGAGGAGAGACCTTCTCCAGACATCCTGGAGTTAAGGGTTCTTCTGCAGATGATGAGGAGAGAGGTAGAGAGAGAGAAAGCCGAGAGAAGGTCCGAGCGACAGCGGGATCTGACCGAGAGGAGGGCCTTGGAGGCCCAAGTGAGGGAGCTCCAGCTGGGCCTTCAGGCCGTCGTGCAGAGGCTAGGAGGGATGGAGACGCGCTACGAGAGAGCGCGAGAGTTCGGGGAGCGACTCCGCCAGTCCGGTCGCTTTGCCGCCAGTGGCTTCTTCGCCACGCCAGGGGAGGAGCAGCGAGTCACTGCTGCGGAGCAGGCGCCCAGAGGCGAGGCAGGTGCTACTGCACGGGGATCCCGGAGGCTTCTGAGGGACCCTCACCTCGGGGGAGAGGAGGAGAGTGCCCGGAGAGATGAGTGATGGTGAGGATTGGCGGGCTAGTGGACCCGTCACCTCTTTATGTTTTGATGTTTTTGACAGCTTATGTAGAATTATGAATGGAGTGATTTGATTTTCTGATGCTTGTTTGTCCTCTTGTGCGTTCCTTCTTCCCTACACTTCTTCTCCTTTGCACTGTTCCCATGTGACGGATCTGTCGAGACTCCGCCTCGAGCGGAGAATCACGTCTTGTTGTGACCATTTTCCACGGGAATCTGCCGTCGAAGTCAATACTGACGGCCCTAGTTCCTTTTCCCGGATGTTGTGCCAAATTTTGCGGGCGTCCTCCAAAACATGATAGGGTATCCCTAGACAACATAGGGGCTATTCGTCCTATTCTTCGTCCAGTCAATCACCCTGTGCGAGCGGTGAAGCGACACATGGGGCCGCTTGGCCGGTGTCTTATTGCGAGGGCTATCATCGACAGGTGATGGAGGTAATCTTGGCCCGCACTCCTTCCATTTCTATAAATTCTTGTCCCTTTTATCTTCCCAGGTATATCGAGGAATAACTCGAGGAGCACAAGTTCTTACGGGAGAGGAGGAGTTCAAAATTCTGAGAGTTGGATGGAGGGCGAATCTTCCCATTCCTCGAAGAGAAGCAGGTCCAGTGGTAGTAGTTCCAGGAGGCTTTCAGACTTTGAAGGGCACTTCAGCGAAAGGGCCCAATCACAACTCGTAAGCCAAGTTTTCTTGCCCTTTTCTCATTTTTTCTTCCTTTCTTCTGACCAAACCTCACCCCCATTCCTTGTATGTGTAGGTTGTGATGAAATCACAAATCTTATGGGAGTTGGTAGTAGCAGCGTACAGGGGCCTCCCAGATTTTCAGAAGGCGAGGCTAGACGTGATGGGATTTGGTACCTTCCTTCGGATCGAGCCGATCCAACTTGACCTAGTCCTGATCCAAGCCTTGTGTGAGAGATGGGACCCAGTGAGCCGGGCATTCCTGATGCCCTGGGGGCACATGGTGCCCAGCTTGGAGGATGTGGTCCGGATCACAAGCCTGAAGGTAGAAGGCGAGGCAGTGACCGGAGTCACTTACGCGGACTACAGAGAAGGTGCCCAGAAGTTACTGGGTTTGGACCTAGATGGTCGGAAGAACAGGTCGGTAGCTAGGGCGTCCCTCATGGATGCATTAGGGCTCACCGACACTCGTCGGCGGGACGACGAATCCTCAGAAGAGTTCATGGAAAGGATGGAAATAGGATGCCGTGCCGTGTACTGCACAGATTTCGGCAACTGGGAAAGATGTAACATAGATTTGAGGAGATTTCTCCTCTTCCTTTTGGGGAGATTGGTACTGAGCTCGAAAGGGGATGGTATCCAATGTTGCTTCCTGGAGCTGTTGTCAGACCTTGAAAGAGTAGGGTATTATGCCTGGGGAGCCGCCATGCTGGCACACTTGTTTGCGGGCCTATTCCAAGAAACGGATCGTGAGATGACTGTGAGTGGTTTCACACCATTCATCCAGGTATTTTTTTGATTTTGCTTGTTTTGTATTTTTTTTGTTGTTTTCGCAAGGTGCTGATGACCTGCGCCGAGCAGTTATGGAGCTATTATTACCTCCCTATGGGGAGAGCTCGACATTGGCGACCCGTGATGGTGCCGCTAGCCAGGCGGTGGGAACCCGTCATGAGTGCGGCACCCCTAACCTACCAACTGATGGTGTTAAGGCGGGAGCTACAGGAGTTCCCTACGGCGATGGTAAACTGGAGACCCTACTCAGACATGGTCGATGCCAACCAGCCGTGGGTTCTAGCAAGTCGTGCCCGGTTCGGACGGGAACTATGGATGCACTGCCTGAATGAAATCGAGCCGCTTCGGCTACGATTAGTTATGAGGACTTTAGGACTGGCTCAAGAATGGGTGGAT
Source organism: Amorphophallus konjac (assembly GCA_022559845.1). Taxonomy (NCBI): domain Eukaryota; kingdom Viridiplantae; phylum Streptophyta; class Magnoliopsida; order Alismatales; family Araceae; genus Amorphophallus; species Amorphophallus konjac. The sequence continues at coordinate 445,919,598 of CM040121.1, read as the reverse complement.
TCAGCTGCGCCACCTCGTGTCGGGAGAAAGACGCGGGGACCGGCGACTTGCATTGACTGGCGCGTGCGATTCCCCGAACAGTATGAGGACTGGCAACGGGGTGGCACGATTGTAGAATCACAGGCGCGGGACAGCGAGGACTACTTGCGTCTATATAGGACAAAGTACGCAGAACGGTTCCAACCCAGGGGACTTGTGGAGGTAGGTTTCCCCTTTTTCTCTTCTCTTCTTTCTCCTTTTCTTGGTTTTTTTGGTAAAAATGCTGACTTGTAAGGCTGCAGGATGTCCGGGATGCCATGATAGCGAATTTACGAACTCGCTTGGCAGAGATGGAACAACAGTTGGGTGATGCCCGCGGAGCTACGAGCGCCTTGGTAGGTGTACAGTACGTTCCTAGTTAAAACCCCAGATTCCAGATGTTGGCTGCTAATTCACATGGTCGCAGCATGCCCAGATTGGCGCAGCCTCCCCAGCGATGGGAGTAGGTGGTGCCTCTTCCAGCTTGTGGATTCCCACCTCAGAACTTGACTCGCTTCATGAGCAACTTGCTCACGCCACGCAGCGTGCTGCGGAGGCAGAAGGAATGCTCCGTATACAGGTAAAAGTTTCAGCGTTGAGTTCTCTTTGTTTACGCCTTATCGCGTATCTGAGATGGTACACTCGGTAGGAAAAGGAGACGGAAGAAGCGCTTGCCCAAGCTACGCATAAGGAGGCTAGGATAGCAGAACTGGAGAGGGAACTGCGGCGTCATCCTGATGACGACTCATCCAGGGATGCTATGGAACTGAGGATCACTCTCCAGTTAGAGAGGGAAGACCGTGAGAGAGAACGGGCAGAGAGGGAAAGAAACGCAGAGAGAGAAAGAGCCAACAGTTTGGCTGAAAGGGAGGAGCGAAGGGCCATGGAGGCCCAACTATTCGAACTCCGAATCGGCCTTGGTCTTGCTGAACAGTGGCTGAGAGATGGTGAGGAGCGCTACCGAAAAGCATGAGAGCGTGGCTTTCGTGTTGGTAGCTTCTCTGCTGCTTTCGTGGATCAACGCCGGGATGTGGGAATAGGAAGAGGAGTACAGAGCGGCAGGAGTACCGCTTTTCGTAGTTGGGTAGCACCTTTGAGAGTGTTTTGCCCGGAGAGTAGTGGGACGAATAATGCAGAGAGAGAGGGCGGAACTTGATGTAAATTTTTTTGTTTTTTTTTTGGAATAAAACACAAGGTTTGGTTTGTTTGTTTTTCACCTTTGCTTCAGTTACCTGAATCCCTGCACATATCACTGAAACAAACAAATCAGAATTTCTGTTCTGACTTGGCCCCTTGCTCAATAAGCAAATGGTCACTGTGACTGTCCTTGATAACTGGTCAAGGGGCCAAGCCTTTATTTAACGAAGGCAAGGGAAAGATGCGGTGATGATAAATGCGACAGGCAAGCACACGAATGCAAGCGATATTAAAAATGAGATGATGCACGTAAATGCAATCATGCAAAATTGATTTGTTTTCTTTTTTATATTTGACATTTTTTTTTTATCATAAAAAGATTTTTTTTGTTTGCAAATATGTACATTTCTCTTTTCTATTTTTTTGTGCTTTTATCATTTCAATTTTTTTATTGCTAACGCCCGGCAAGCACCCAAATGGCACCTAACCTACGTGAGACAGGGGTTTCTTACTAACCTCCCAGGTATCTTAAGTGCACATCTAGGTTGATTTGGGCCTCTAGACCCCTCGAATGACGATCCCGCCGGCTAAGACTTACCCTGATGACAATACCGTCATGCCATGCTTAGGCTCCCAGTTGCTTCCGACCACAGGGATTCACCCAAAAGGTGTTTGAGGTAGATGATTTGCCCGACCCGGGTCTGTTTCCGCACAACTCTAGATGGTATAAGATGGAACACCCTGGAACCCTAACGACCAACCGCGTGACGTTGACCCGGAATCAGACGCCGTCGCACCCATAGGTGACGCGCTTGCATTGGCCTAAGCCCGAGGTTAAACAAGAAGATATCAAGGTGGTAAACAGGGGTCTTGACCCGCCAGAACCACAGAGACTCCTTCGCAGCGATAGCTTTTACTTTTCAAAGTAGGCAACCAAAATGTGTATATTAAAATAAGGTCGCAGACCCTGGGCAGTTTTCACCTTTCAGAAACTCCATCGAACCTTCATCTTTAGAGGGAGAAGGAAGAGCGTAGGGGATAAACCTCTTGAGAGGACCGGCAAAGCCGTTAACCCGGCGAGCGAATAAGGGCCCATTAACTCTTTCCTTTCGGACAAATTCGGACCAAATCTCGAGCATTTACATTCCACGGCCCCCCTTTGTGGATTCAGACTTTTGCTTTGAGGGGTTCCGTTTATCGTACCAGGCACGGTCACGACCAGGCTTTTCTCTTGATTTTGATTTTGTATTTCTTTCTGTGAGGGAGATATAGTCGTTTGACGTTGGTGGGCTCCCTCTTCGTATGCCTGCGGGGACACTGCCCTCTTCTCGTGCTCTGATCGATGCTCGAGGAAATGGGTCCTACTCTTGCCTTTGGGGTTTGAGTTTCGGTTTCTCATGCTCAGCGTTTTAAGGGCGCCGACTGTCTCATTTGGTCGAAGAGAAAAGAATAAAGATTACAGCTTCCGGAGATCTTCTAGGTGTGGCCCTACCGTAGGTGATGCTACCGATTTTTTTGAATAAAATACATAAGTGAGCACATGTTAGCTTCCTTCGAGCGAGCATAGGCCGACGTGGCCGGACAGGGATCTCCACGGTTCTGGCAAACCAAGACCCGGTGCCTACCAAGCCTTAATGGGCCCTATCCTAACATGAAGGTTAGATGCAGGGACTTAACTACATGGTGCCTGCCAGGCATCGGCATTTTGAATTTTCCATATTTTTAGTGGTTTTCAATATTTCCTTGTTTTTGATGTTTTTTTATCTTTTCATCATTCATTTTTTTTTGTTTTGTGCTAAGGGTAGTATTTCTTAAGATAAAGCCCATTCCAAGGGTGGGATAACTCGGTCCCTTCGGCGTTGATTAGCTTGTAGGCGTTGCCAGGGTACACGGCTTGAATTACAAATGGTCCTTCCCAATTGGGTTGGAGCTTAGAACGCGGCCCTCCAGGTTTGACAAAAATTCTTTTTACGACCATCTCACCGACTTTGAATTTTCTCTCAACGACTTTCTTTTGGTAAAAGCGAGCGAGTCTATTTTGATACACACGCGCGTGTTCGGCGGCGGCCAGCCGTTTCTCATCCAAGAGTTCCAACTGGGCGAGGAGTGAATTACGACGATCGTCGAGGGGAAATTCCTCATCCAATTGTACCCTGAGAGAAGGGATCAGAGTCTCGTACGGGACTACCGCTTCCATACCATAAGTGAGGGCAAATGGAGTCTGCCCGGTGGGGGTACGGATTGAGGTGCGATAGGCCCATAGGGCTTCGATAAGCTTTTCTGGCCAGTCTGAAAACTTACTAGACTCGCAGGTTTTTTTGATGATTTTGAGCAATGTTTTATTGGTGGCCTCCGCTTGACCGTTACCTTGTGGGTAATAAGGCGATGAATGATGCAACGCAATTGCGTACCTTTTGCAGAGGTCCTGTAGGTCCTGAGAAATGAATTGTGGCCCATTGTCGGTGACGATCGTGCTTGGGACGCCGAATCTGGCGAGAATGTTCTTCATGATGAACTTGCAGACTGTTGACGCCTTGATCTCCGCGTAAGCTTCGGCTTCGGCCCATTTGGTGAAGTATTCCGTCGCAGTAAGGATGAAAGATTTCTGCTTGGTGAGGGAATTGGGATCACCTAAGGGACCAATGATGTCGAATGCCCACATGGAGAAAGGCCATGGGGAGGATATTGGATGAAGTGAGGAAGATGGTGAATAGATTTTATCGGCGTGAAGTTGACACTTGACACACCTACGGACATAGACAGCACAATCCTCTTCCATAGTGGGCCAATAAAAGCCTTGACGAATGATCTTCTTGGCGAGCATCTGACTATTCACGTGGCCACCGCACACACCCGAGTGCGTCTCTTCTACACATTTCTAAACCTCATCGTCACCAAGACATCTTAACAGAATACCAGTAAGGCTCCTCCTATAGAGTAGACCTCCAATCAATGTGTATTTCTGAGCCACCCTTCTTATGGCTTTCTTGTCCTCTGTGGTGGCCCCTTCAGGATAAGACTGATCTTGGCAATATTTGACAATTTCATAGAACCATGGTTTCTCTTCATTAGCCAGTTCTTCTTCGGCCTCTGCCAACATGAGCTCCCTCTTCTCAAGGATATCTTCCTGCAGGATCTTCCTTGCTATCCTGTCTTTGATGTTTACGTAGGAAGCATCATCGATTGCAGGGGCGTGAAGTTTGTAGATGGAAATGGACTTAAACCATCTTCCTAGAGGGAACCTTATGGATGATGCCAATGAGGCGAGGGCATCGGCGAGAATATTCTGATGACGAGGGATATGAACAAAGATCAGTTTTGTGAACAGTTTGGCAAAGGCAGCAGTGAGTTCTTGGTATGGCTTGAGTTTGGGATCGCGAGTGCGATACTTAGTGAGTACCTGGCGAAGGATGAGTTGACTATCACCTACGACTCGCAACTCAGTGATACGAAAAGAATGAGCGAGTCCTAGGCCAGCTAGAAGAGCTTCATATTCGGCTATATTGTTGGTGACTGGAAATTTGAGCTGGTATGCCAATGGGAATGTGAGGCCTTCCGGCGACAGGAGGGCGATGCCGATTCCTCTCCCTTGAGAATTCAGAGCTCCATCAAAATATAGCGTCCACATTGGCTCATCTGATTGGTTGATGGACATTAGTTCCTCATCTGGAAACTCTGATTGGACGGGATCGAACTTGGGAAGAGGATGGTGAGCGAGATGCTCGGCTATGGCATAACCTTTAATCGCCTTTTGCTGGATGTAGGTGATGTCGAACTGAGAGAGAAAACTTTGCCAGCGTGCTAGCCTATCCGTAAGGACGGCTTTCTCCAGAAGGAATTTGATAGGATTCATCCGAGCAATCAAGTGGACCTCGTGAGCCAAGAAGTAGTGCTTCAATTTCTGCACCACCCAAACGAGGGCAGCACAGGTTTTCTCCATGACGGTGTACTTCTGCTCACAGGGAGGAGAAGTAATAGGTTGCCCGTTCCATGACGGTGTACTTCTCCTACGGTTCGGCCTAATTTCTTTTGGCGGCTTGAGCATACCCTGTAACTGTGCGCCCAGACCTTTTCCCTGTTGATAGCCGATGTTCCTCATAATCTCCCAACCTTTGGAGTGAAAAGGGAGACAGGATGTTGCGGTAGCCCTGACCGGCTCCTTTGGTGCTAGTGGAACATGAGATGGATCACGTACGTCCAGCAGTGACAATATGGGCCGATGAGACGGCCAAACAGAAGGCAGAGAGGTGTTGATAGCATCCACTGTGTAAAGGACAGGTGTACTGACCACTTTAATAAGTCTCCCATTGTAAGGAAACTTCAGGCACTGATGGTTGGTGGATGGCACAGCGTCCATGGCTTCGATGTAAGGGCGACCCAGTATAGCCTTAAATGTGGGGTCCATGTCGAGGACATGGAATTCCGTGGAGATTGCCATGGGGCCAAGTTCTGCCTTCAGAATAATCATCCCCTGCGGCGGCCTTTTGCTATTGTCATAAGCCGTGACCGTGATCGAGGAAGGTCTTATTTGTTCCTCGTTGACCCCACACAACTGAAGAGTGCTCATGGAGATCACATTTATGGATGCACCCGTGTCCACAAGACACGGGTTTATGGATACCCCATTAATTTTTATTGAAATGCACAATGCATATTTCCGAGATTCCTTGGGAGCGAGCTCGTAGTTGTGAAACATGATGACTGGTTGTGTGTCTGTTGGGGTTAGGACGGTCGAAATCTTCTCCACGGGGAGGTCTTCATTAACCATGACCTTTTGAAGATATTCCATCAAGGCCGCCTGGTGGGATGTGGATCTTTGAAGTAGCTCTAGGATGGAGATCCGGGCAGGCGTCTTGTCCAAGTGTTTCAGTAGATCATACTGTGTTCCAGGGATAGCTCTTTCTGGTTGTTCTGCATCATCCTTCTCTGGCTGAGATTGCTCGGGATTTGACTGTTGTGGGGGAAAACCCTGTGGAAAATCCTTCCACTCCGGAGCACCATTGCCTGCGGCTTTTGTACCTCTGTGGGGGTAGCAGTGGGTTTTAACAGGGGTTTGAGGGGTAGTAGTGGAGGAATGGTTGATGAAGCAGGGGTGATGACGGGAGCAGGGATTCTGATGAGGGGTTTGTTAGGTGGAGGCATGGCGGAGGTAGAGGGGATATCGCGCGGATTATGAAGGATAAGGGGTTTGGAAGGTGGAGGTGGAGGTAAGGTTTGAAACGGGTAAAGGTTTTGGGGTGGATGGTGGGTGATGAGTGGTTTTGAAGGCATTAGTGGTGATGTGGTGGAGAAAGACGGGGTTATGTATGGTGGACGGATGATAAGGGGTTTAGAAGGCGTAGGGGTAAATGTGGTAGAGGTGGATGGTAAAGTGGGGGAGTGGGAGAAGGTGAGAGGGTGTGAAGGCGTAGTAGAAAGTGTCGGTTGATAGGAGGTCGGGGTGCGGATGAGAGGGCGTAATGGTAGTGGAAATGGTGAAGGTGATACCGATGCGGGTTGATGAGAGAGAGGTGCTACCCGGGCAAGGTGAGGGGGTTGCATGACGATAGGGTTGGAGGTATAAAGAATGGAGGTACTTTCCTGGTGCCACACCTGCTCTCTCCCGACTTCCGGGAAGGAGGAGATGGGGTTAACCTGATGATTGGGCTGTTGGTGCTCCGGTAGTGGATTCTGGATTATGCCCATGTCGGGCTGTTGTTGTGGGGCCTGCTGAGGCTGTTGTTGTTGTTGTGGTTGCTGCTGCTGCTGCTGTTGTAACTGCTGCTGTGGCCTCTGAGGAGGTCTCCTAGCCTTGAGAGCCGCGACGTACCGTCTCATCTCATCCCAATCTATTTGATGTTCATCATTCATATCATGGATGTAATCTTTGAAATGGAAGCAGTAATCCACTGTGTGTCCCGGCTGCCTGTGGTAGACGCAGTATTTGGAGGTATCAACATTTGGGGGCCAGGCGGTCCTTTCTCTGGGTAGGGCGAGTTGGTTTGATGCCATGAGGGCATTAAAAATATCTGCTAAGGTTTCTGGCAATGGTGGATAGTAGGCTCTCTTAGGACCGAGCGGCCTCCTTTGTTACTGTTGGGGACCATAGTTCCCCGGGGGTGGAACTTGGTTGTACTGAAGCGGTGGTTGTTGTTGTTGAGGTTGTGGTTGTTGTTGCTGGGGTTGGCGTAATGGAGGCATATTATCCTGGGGTGGATTATTTTGTGGTGGAGGACGGAGAGGGAAAGGACCTGATTGAAGGGGTAGTCGGGGCATTTGTTGAGGCCTTGGGTTGACTGCATAGTTGGCATTGTTGACCGCACTGACTTGCTCATTTGTCACGACCCCTTCTGTGGCTCCGCCCGGGACACCAGCGCCTGTCTTTCTGACCACTTTGGGCTTCGGTGACTCAAACATGTTCATGATGGGGGAGTCTTTTAGCTGGGTTTGGATGTATCGGGCCCTTTCATAGAGTTCCTCCATTGTAGTAAGTTTATTCATGGCGAGGACGTGTCTGAACTGCGGGGTTGCATTAGACACAATCATCTTCACTTGTTCGGGCTCGGAGAGGGTATCCCTTATTCTTTCCGCCAGAGACCTCCATCTATCAGCATATCGGACAAAATCCTCATCGGGTTTCATCTTTTCGGCCACTAGGTCGGTAATGGAGAGTGAGGGACCGACCCTATCCCTATATTTCTGCAAGAACCTTCTCTGCACTATTTCAAAATTCTCGGCCTCGCGGGGCTCCAGAGAATAGAACCACTCAAGCGCGGGACCATCCAATGATCTCCGAAAGAGGTATGCCAGGGACCTCTGATCGTTTTGCCAATAGGAGGACTCATACATGAAGTCCTTGAGGTGAATGAAGGGGTTGCCGGTACCATTGTATCTGCGGTACGTGGGCATTTCGGAGGGAGGGAGATGAATGACGGGGAGGATTGGCAAAGCAACCTCTGGGGTGGCTTTCACGTCCACCATTCTTCTCAGATTTTGAAACTGCTCGTCCATGCGATTGAACCTATTGAGGAGCGATTGGGCGAGCTCCTCTGGGGGTGAAGGTGGCACTTGCCATTGGGGGAGAAACTGTCTCCCGGAGACTTGAGGGGGAAACCCGGAATGAGAGGGAACTGTCGGACTACCGACAGTTGGCCCTGGCTGAAACGGTGTGTGAGGAACACCAGGAGTTTGAGATTGTGACGGGAATTGGAATGAGGGAGGTTGTTGGCTCGCTTGTCCTTGAAGCGAGGGAGACTGGATGGCTTGCGCCAATGAAGGAGATGGAATGGCCTGCACGGACTCGTGGAGAGGTGCGATAGCCGGAGTTGACTCGTGGGGCGTGGGGGAAACAGATTTCCCCTTTAGAATGGCCTGGAAGGCCCGGAGCTGTTCAGAGGTAAGCTCCGTGTTGGCGAGGACGCCCAGTAAGGAAGTGATATCCTGTGGCGGGGACGTGTCCCCGGCAATAACCTGCACCTCATGCGAGGGGTCATGAGAAGGACCCGAGTCCATAGCATGGACTCGCGGGTCGGCTGTCAAACCATGGCTAGGGTGGTTCTCCTCAGAAGACTCGTGAGACATGCTCACAGTTCTCCCAGAACGCAAAAACATACACTAGCAAGTAGGTAGCAGAGATTATCAAACAAGTGGATGCCTTTATGCCCCTTTTTTTTTGTTTTGATTTTGATGATTTTTTTGTGTGTTTTTAGCGAGATCCGAAGTTCACACAAGATAGGGACCCTAGTTTATTTTTGTTTCACCGCCATGTCAGCTAGGGTCTCTCGTCTCACCACGAATGAAATGACTAACTTCGGGGAACTTCAATGGTACAACCAGCCCAGTGAACGAAGAGGAGATTCTTCGATGTCGGGGACTTACGGAGGTCCCAGTGTAGGAGATTCTAGTCCGTTGAGAGGAATTCCCAAACGGAGAGTCCTTCCTTCAGCGGGAAAGGGTGATCCTCAAAAAAAATGAAAAAAAGGATAGAAAAGAGGAATGGATGTATGCAATGGAATGCTGACAGATATATGGAGTGGGAAAACAACAGAAATAACAAACATGTAATAAACAAAGAACCAATCAGAACTGACGGTGCTGCCGTGAGCACAACGGGGGCGCGCGTGGGCGCCAAGGTGGAGAGGCACGGGTGGTGCCGAACTTGCAAGGGTAGCCGGGAGGAAGCAGTAGAAGTCCCACCGTGATCGCCAATCTGTGAGCGACGTCACGCGGTTCGGAGTTCGATGGTGCGGGGAAGAGGATGCGGAGAGCGCGCGGGCTCTTCTTTTTGTTTGTTTTGCTGTTTGCTGCAACACAGAGATGAGAGAAGAGAGAGAAGGGGCCACCACGGGAGATTGCTCCGGCGGGGCGAGCGGGACAAGTATAATATAGCAAGATATGGGGTTCAAACGGCCATAGCGGGAAGTGACTCGCCGCGACCTCGGGGGGACGGGAATGGTGCAGAAATTAAATAACAAAAATTGAAACGGCCATTGGGGAAGTGACTCGCCGCGGCCTCGAGAATATGAGCAGAATATAGCAGTATATAAAAGAGAATATAAGAACAGAGATTTAAACGGCCATTGGGGAAGTGACTCGCCGCGGCCTCGAGAATATGAGCAGAATATAACAGAATATAGAGAGAGTATAAGAATGGAAATTTAAACGGCCATTGGGGAAGTGACTCGCCGCGGCCTCGATGATATGAGCAGAATATAACAGAATATAGAGAGAATGTAAGAACGGAAATTTAAACGGCCATTGGGGAAGTGACTCGCCGCGGCCTCGATGATATGAGCAGAATATAACAGGATATATAAAGAGAATATGAGAACAGAAATTTAAACGGCCATTGGGGAAGTGACTCGCCGCGGCCTCGATGATATAAACGAAATATAACAGGATATAAAGAGAATATGAGAACAGAAATTTAAACGGCCATTGGGGAAGTGACTCGCCGCGGCCTCGATGAAAAGATGTGATCGCCAGGGGCCGAAAGACCCCAAAATAAGAAAGTGATCGCGCCTACCTCAAGAGCGGGAGATGGCGGGTTGCTTCCTTTTTCCTCTCCTTCCGGCCGGCCGACGGAGAGGGCTTTCCTCGGCTACCCTTGCAAAACAACGACAAACAAATGACAAGTGGCTTAGAAAGATGAATGTGTAGTATTCATATCCTTGTAATAAAAATGACGAAATAACGGGAAGACACACACCTGGTTGGTGTTATCTTTTAAACCCCTCTCGGACTCGAGTAGGAGGAAAATGAGATGATGGATGCGAGATGATGAATGCAAAGAACTACGAAGAAAAGGAAAGAGTTGGCTTATTGGATGTGCCGGTGGTGAAATTCGGCGGAGCTCCGGCAACGTGGGGACGACGTAGAAGCGCGGTGGATGAAGACGACCTTCCTCTCGCGAGCGTGGGCACCCGAGAAGCCGGCAGAACCTCCACCTGCAAAAGACCCCACGGGTTAGAAAAATGACTCCGTAGCCTCTGGGCTCCGGCAGCCTATCGGATCATTGCTTAGCTCCCCTAGAACTGAGGGGGTGGGCCTCTATTTATAGAGCTCCGGAAGGTGGAGGCGTCCAGGACCCTGGACACCTCCATCAGGGCCGAAATAATATTTTATTCTATTTTTATTGATTTTTTTGGAATACTTTTGTGGAGGCGTCCAGGGTCCCGGACGCCTCAAGCAGGTCCACCGAAAAACGACGACGGCCGCACGCGGTTCGGCACAACGCGCGATTTTGTGAGCGGCGCCTCGTGATTCAGAAATGGGCGCGTCCAGCTGACTGGACGTCCCTATATTTGGCTTTTTTCACACACGACAAACCGTCGTTCGGTGGCCGGCGCCCGTGAGGGAGTTGATGGAGGCGTCCAGAGGCCAGGACGCCTCCAAAAATATGTTATTTTATTGGTTTTCTTGTCGTTTTATGATAGGGCTGGCATTTTTAATTTTTTATTTGTTTTTTATAGAGGCGTCTAGAGGCCTGGACGCCTCTATTAATATATATATATTATTATTTTTTTTGTTTTTGTATGCCAACTGGCATTTTATACTTTTTTTTATATTTTGTTTTTATGGAGGCATCCAGGGGCCTGGACGCCTCCATTAATTATTTTTATTTTTATTTATTTTTTATTATTTTTTCTATGCCAACTGGCATTTTACACATTTTTTATTTTTGTTTTTTTATGGAGGCGTCCAGGGGCCTGGACGCCTCCATTAATATATATATTTTTTATTTAATTTTGGGCCCTGAGAAAATAATAAAATAAATTAAAATTATGGGGGCGTCCAGGGGCCTGGACGCCCCCATTAAGACCCACCCGGGTCCTCGGATTAGGCGTCGGCAGCCGCCCGGTAGACACCCTTCTTGGTTCCGGAACCTTTTGATGCGTCTGACTGGTGTTGATGCCGTCCGAATGCCGTGATGAGACGATTCCGGATGCCGAAAAGGGCGGAAGAAGACTCAAGAAAAGGAAGTACTCAAGTGATTCGAAATGCGTAAGCCGTCGCGGGGCGTCGTATAGTAATATGAGACTTCCTCAGGAGACGTCAGGAATGGCGTGTCTACACCTGTGACGGCCCAAGGTTGGACCGTCGGGCTCTGTGCTACACCGTGTATGTGCGGTCCCGTTTCTTTGATGGTGGTTTCCGTGAGTTAGTCCTTACTTTCAGTGACCTGTCCACTAGTCGTAGCTTCCTGCGCACGCGGGTGCAGACCCACCTGGGAGTGGTGGAGAGCGAGACCCGGTGAGAGGTAGTTTTTAGGCTAGTTACCATAGGGCCCCTTGCCTTTGCCACCAGAATCCGGTGGGGGGGAAAACCATCTAGAGGACCCGACCTAGAGCAGATGGTCTGTGTGTGCACACGTAGTTGGGGGCTTAGGATACGCGCTGACGAGCGTGACCCCAACTAGTCCTTGTTGTGGTACTTGTTGCGTGTTTGAGTCTCACACCCGGGGCGTTGTAGCTAGACACTTGTGACACGGTGTAAGATGTCAGGGGACGCTTCCGGTCATTCTTCTAGTGGGTAGTGCTCATGTTCGCTGGCAGGTGTGAACTCGAGTTTCGTTGGACCGAGGTTTAGTAGTACGTGCTGTTAGAGTAGATGGCTTTTTCATTTATTTACTTTAGCTTGTTGGTTCTACCGTACTCCTGTTAGGTGGGGTTGCTTTCTGCTTTCTTGTTTTCCTGGCTTATTTTCCGTGCGAGGTGGGGATTCACGGGATCCCTACTGTGCCAATGAAATGAGGCTCACCCCTACTTTTCAGGTGAGGCGGGGTCTTCGAGAGGTGCGTCCGAGTTTCAACGTGATTCTTCTAGCCAGGGTTAGCCGCCAGTCTGCCAGAGCCGGGGGATGCCCCATGTAGTTGTACGCCGGGGCATGCCCCGTGTAGTTGTACTTTTCTTTCTTTCTGTTGACTGTACTTTCATTTGGACATGAGATACACTAGACCTTGTAGCAGTTTAATTTATTTATATTATTCTGTGCATTTTATTTTAGATTATCGTGCTATCTCTGCGGTTGTTTCAACTTCTCTTGTACTCCCACACCAACCCTTTCTACCCTTCCGAGTCTTCGGGCTCGTGGGTTGGCGGGCCGTGATTCGAAACCCGTCGGTACCTTTCCGATACTCGGATCCTGGGGTCGTCATAGTGGGGAACCAATACCCTGGTCGAATCAGCTTCAGTGCGAGTGCTCCCCGCCTACGTGGCTTCCGCAGAGTCCTTCATGGACTTCTTGGATGGCTTGGTTGGCCTCCGTGGGGAACAGGCATTTGAGTAGAGGGGCTGAGAGGGATCGGTGATATAACTGGCCATGCACCATGGTGAAGTGGGCCGCTCTTGCTCGTGTGCATCGCACCTCGGCGTGGTCGCTCAGGAGTTGCTGTCGAAGGAGGAAGTCGAGGAGAGGATCCATCTAGGAAGGTTCATAGTCGATGGCGTTTACCTGCAGCACCAGATCATCTATGTTCGGCGCTGATAACTCCTCTATCAGGATCGATCTCGAATTAGAGACCGTGGTGACTGATGCTAGGCATGAGAGAGCGTCTGCTCGAACGTTCTCTTCGCGTGGAATGTGTATTACTTCGAAGCGGGCGAACTCGCTCGATGCCGCCTTGGCACTTTCCAAGTACTTCATCATGGAGGGATCGCGGGCGTCGAACTCCCCCCTAACCTGGTTGGCGATTAGCATGGAGTCGTTGTACGTCCGCACACTTGACGCTCCCAGGTGCTTTGCCATGCGTAGCCCGGAGAGGAGTGCCTCATATTCGGCCACATTATTCATGGTCGAGAAATTGAAATGCAGGTCATACTGTAGCTCTATCCCTTCTGGTGAGAGTAAGACCAATCCTGCGCCGCTGCCCGCCGCGCAGGATGATCCGTCGATGTATAACTCCCAAGTGGGTCCCGAGGACTTCTCGGGCGTATCCTCGACGGGTAGGGTGCATTCGGCGACGAAGTCAACGAGGGCTTGGGCTTTGATTGCTGTTCTCGGTCAGAACTTGATGTCTAATTCTCCTAGCTCGATAGCCTACTTGACTAGCCTTCCGGAAGCATCAGGGTTCTGAAGGATTTACCGGAGAGGCTGATCGGTGAGGATGACGATCATGTGAGTTAGGAAATACGGCCAGAGCTTGCGAGCAGCCGCAATCAGTGCGAGGGCAAACTTTTTAGTCCGCAAATATCGGAACTCTGGTCCTTGTAGCGCTCGGCTACCATAGTAGACGGGCTTCATGACTACTGCTTCCTCCCTTGTGAGCACATCGCTCATAGTGCTGGACGTCACGGACAGGTACATGAGTAGATGTTCCCCGCTTTGGGGTTTGGGGAGGACAGGAGGTGTCGTCAGGTAGCGTTTCAGCTCTTTGAATGCCTGCTCTCACACCTGGTCCCAGTCGATCCATCCCTTCTTTTATGGTGCCAGGTTGGCTTGCTTGATCAGTCGAAAAAGGAGAGGCAACACTCGGCGGAACGGGATAGGAACCGAGCCAGGGCGGTGACACGCTCGGTGAGACACTGTACGTCCCTCACCCGTCTCTGTCGCTCCATCTCTAACACTGATCTGATCTGATTGGGGTTGGCTTCGATTCCTCGGTGGGTCACGAGGAAACCTAGGAATTTTTTGGACCGTATCCCGAATGCACATTTAGAAGGGTTGAGTTTCATATTGTACCTTCCGAGTGTGGCGAAGGTCTCCGCTAGGTCAAGCAGGTGCTCGGCTGCTCGGAGGCTTTTCACGAGCATGTCATCGATGTAGACCTCCATGTTGCGGCCGATCTGTGAGTCAAACATATGGTTGACTAAGTGTTGATACGTGGCTTCGACGTTCTTTAGTCCGAACGGCATACGCATGTAGTAGTATAGGCCGTGGTCGGTGACGAACGTAGTCTTGTCCTGGTCGGGCTAGTGCATGCTGATCTGATGATACCTGGAATAGGCGTCGAGGAAGCTCAACATCTCATGCTCGGTCGTAGCGTCGACTAGCTGGTCGATTTGGGGCATGGGGAATCTGTCCTTGAGCATGGCCTTGTTGAGGTCGGTGTAGTCTATGCACATCCGCCACTTCCCAATGCTCTTAGGCACCAAGACCACGTTGTCCACCTAGTCTGGATATTGGGTAGGTCGAAGTACCCCTAATCACAGCTTCTCTCCTACTTGCTCCCTGATGATGGCTTATCGCTCGGGGTTGCAGCGCCTCCGGCGTTGCTGTTCCGGGCGATAGGTGGTGTCCAACCTGAGTTGGTGCGTGATAACCTCTGGGGGAATCCCGGGGAGTTCGTCTTCGGACCAGGCGAACACATCTTCGTTGGCTGCGAGGAAGCTTGCGTACGCTTGCTTGTTGTGTTCGGCCAGGGTAGCGCCGATCTTTAGTGTTCTGCTTGGGTCATCTACGACCTGAATGACGTATAAGTCCGCAGTCGGCATGCTCGTGCTCGGGCCTAGATCTTCGGCCCTCGCCTTCTTCTCTGGTGGTGCTTCTTCGGGGCGTCGATCGCGGTTGGAGATAAGGTAGCACCTTCTGGACTCCCGTTGATCGCCACGGACTTCTCCCACCCCGCGGGGAGTAGGGAACTTGAGCTTCTAGTGGTAAGAAGAAGGGACACCTCGAAGTGTGCCGAGGATCCCTCGACCGATGATAGTGTTGTACCCTGTCATTGCATGCACTATGGTAAAGTCGGTGAGGAAGGTTACCTCTTTTGGTGCCGTCCCGAATGTGATCGAGAGCGAAATACGCCCTTCCGGGCAGATAGTCGTGCCAGAGAACCCGTATAGCGGCGTGTGCAATGGCGCGAGTCGTGACATATCCACACCCATGAGTACAAGACAATCGTATGTAATAACATCGGGCCCACTTCCATTATCTACCAGGATGCGTCGTACAGTACATTGGTTGATGGTGGCGGAAACCACCAGAGCATCATAATGGGACGTAGTGATGCCTTCCTGGTCATCCTCAGAGAAGACTATAGGGTCTCCCATATGACCTGAGGGGGAGGGCTCCCGTGGGATTCCGTTGCCGTTGTCCGCCGCGCCGATGGCCATCGCGTACCGTCACCTTCTGCTCGCGCTATCACCTTCGGCTACTGGCCCCCTGGAGATCATCATGATCATCTTACCATTGGGCCAGTTGTCGATCGGGGGAGGTGTCTTTTGTCACCTTTCGGCGGCCTTGGCTAGGAACTTGTTGAGGAGCCCTCTGCGGATGAGATCCTCGATAGCATCCTTCAGTTTGATGCAGTCAGTGGTGTCGTGGCCATGGTCCCGATGGAAGTGGCAGTACTTCTTCTTATTTCTTGAATTTGGATCTGACTTCATCCGTGGGGGCCACTTGAGGAGTTGCTCCTCGCGGATTTCCATCAGGATCTGGTCGGGTGGGGCCGTCAGGGCTGTATAATGGCGGTAGCCACCCCTTTCCTTGTCGGAGTGGTCGTAGCGGTCCCCATCGCGTCGCTCCCATTTACTCCGGCCTTCTCCTGGCAGGTCGACAGTTCTCTTTCGGTCGGGCTAATCGGTCCCGACCGTGCGGCACAGGGCCACGGTGTTCTCCTCGCAGTGAGCGTGCTTCTGGGCGAGCGCGAGGAGGTCTGGAAGTGTCGTAGGAGCTTCGACTCCGAGTGCGCACCGGAGGATGTGGTCCCACATCCCCTTGGTGAGTGCCATGGTGGTGATGCCAACGTCGATGTGGGGGATACAGAGAGCCTCCGTGCAGAAGCGGGAGATAAAGTCCCACAATGTTTCTTCTTTTCCCTGCCTGAGGGTGAGCAGGGTCACAACAAATCTGGCTACCTTTCGACAGCCCACAAAGTTCTCCTTGAACAGCTTCTTGAGCTATTGAAAGGAGGAGATTGTCCCGACCGACAGGGACTCGAACCGCGCTCAAGCGTTCTCCCGGAGATTCGTAATGAACGCCAAGCATTTCACGGTATCGGAGGCCCGGTGAAACACCAGGTGGGACTCGAACCCGTGCAGGTGGTCGACCGGGTCGGTGGTGCTGTCCTATAAGGTGAAGGATGGCAGCTGGAGCTTCAGCGGGATGGGGGCTTCCATAATCTCCCTAGAGAAGGGAGCATGGAAGTCCAGATCGTAGTCGATGAGGCCGTGATTCTTGACGGCCAGGAGGATGTCATCTAGGTATTGCACCTTGTCCTCTATCTCGTCGAACCGTTGAAGCCGGCGGTCCATTTCTCGATTGGAATGAAGCGGGATGCGTACCTTGGGTGCCGGCACGCTGCATGACCGTTGGGTCCTTGCAACGGAGACATGGGAAGTCTCCCATACTTGCCGGAAGTTCTCTCCGGTCTGGATCCTTTCACCCTCCCGTCGCTCGGGTGGGGCGTATTGGGGCCTTTGGTCACGAAGCTCACGGCAGAACTCTGCCAAAGCTCGGATCTCCTGGCGGAGCTCATCTAAGTCACCTGGGCTGACCTCTTGCCGGGGGCGAGCGGAAGAAGCTTCTTGTGAGCTCCGGCGAGAGTTGGGTCCCTAGTGGGAGTCCCGCCCCCGGTTGTTGGCGTTGCGGAGGCTTCCACGGGATGCCATAGCCTTTCCCTCTGCTTCCCACAGACGGCGCCAAGAAGTGTAGCGGCAGGAAAATGGTTCCTAGGCCACGTACCACCTTCTCTATTTATTTGTTGGGGAAGTCATCTCCCACCCGTGGAGGCCAGCACACACCAAGAAACCAGAAGGGCATTAGAAGAAGTCCCAGGTGTTACCCCAGGGGACAATCCTCCGATGCTTAAGTCAGCAACGAATCAATAGGCAATAGAGAAGAGCAAAATAAGAGAAGAGTAGAGGCCGTAGTAGATGATTCGAGAGGCGTGTAGGTCCCCTGCACGCGTTCTCACCACTCCCAGCGGGTACTCAGAGAGTGCTCGCTGGGTGGTAAGGCCGTACAGGAGGAAGATTCTCTCTAGTCGCTGCGGGTTACCTCTCTGTTGTAGTAGTATGGTCGATTGCTCTCTTCTCAGTAGTAAGCTCTTGTGGCGGAAGTCTCCACCGTGTCCTCTTGCGTAGTAGTATAGGGTTTAGTAGAAGAATCTACCCTGCTCTCCTCTCTTGTTGATGTCCCTTTTATATCTGTTGTCCTGGAGTGAGGGACCTCATCCCTTGCGAGGGAAGGGTCCGTTTAGTAGAGTAACGTTCCCCCGCTATGTTGGTGAGAGTTTCCCGTTGGGGGGCGATAGCCTCGGCGCTAGCCGGTGCCTAGGCGAGTCTCACAGCGCTCATGGCGCGAGCTCGTCCGTTATGGGGTCAAGGTTGACGTCATGGGGGCAACGGTCGATCTTCGGAGTGTCCACCGGCGAGAATTGCGCTTGGGCCGGCTCTGTCGCGCGTCGTGGAATCTGACACTTTGTTGGGCCGAACCTCCTCTTATTGGAATGAATGTGGGCGCTCGCCTCTTGGCTGGGCTTAACGCGCATGAATCTTAGTGGGCCGCCTGTCACTAGGCCGTTCTTGGGTCAAACCGGATTTACCCTCCTCACCCATAATAACGGTCCAGTGAAGGCAGCATTTAAACTGTGTCAACCAGAATGAAAAGAAAGTCGACACTTGAAGATTTCTGGAGAATAACGGTCTCTAAGGGGGCCATTTTCTGAACAAAATGGTCTGAGTAAGGCCACGAAGTAATAGAGATGGTATCCTATAGGCCGCAATTAACCAGAGTATAGAAAAATAAAACACCATTCACGTGAGTGCTTTCTAGACAATTTGGGTTTTAAGGGTACAACCAGCTCATCGTCCTAGTAGGAATCCCAGGCTCGCGGAGTCTTTCGGAGGCCTTGAAACACGATCGCCTAGTCCTACAGAAGGAATATCCGGCGGAGACGTTTACAAGTCCAAGAGATGTGCGTATAAGTACAAAGTGTAACTAATGGTCGCATACCGGAGTAAACGCCATGTACTTATGAAAGACTGTGAGATGAGAGTGAACGATCAAAATCAATGATAACAATCACCATACTAATACCACATGAAATATGACCATAACGTAGAAATCATTTAATTACAAAAATATAACTTTGGCATAAAATTACACATTAATGAAAATAAGGTTTAAACATTGGTGAGGACACGCGCCACGCTTCACGACGGAGTACACGGATCTCGCCGGCATCCCTTTGGCTCGGTGATCACTTGGCGGACGCGCAGAGTTATCTTTAGTTATTTATGCTTTAGGCCATGCTGGGCCTTGGTTTAGTCCCTGCGTGGACACTTTATTTATTATTGTGGACCTTTGTAGGCCAATTGGGGCCAATTAGGCTTCCATTAGGTGATGTTAGGCTTATTAGTTAGGCAAGAGGGTTAGTGGGCCACCTTGTGGTCCACCCTTCTTGGCCCATTTGGGCTGACCACCTTCCCACATGGTTGGCCCATTGGGATTTGCGCCCCCCCCCTTGTGGATTAGGGTTTTGGGCGCCCCCCCTTCATCTCTTCCAAGAGGAAGAGGTGGCAGCCGCCCCCACTCCTACTTTGTAGGAGTGGAGTGCGCATCCCCCCCCCTTCCCCCAATTGCCTCCTAGATTCTAGGAAGCCTTGCGCCCCCCCTTTCCCCCCTTGCCTTGTACGCACCCCCCTCCCCTCCCTCTTGGCTAGGGTTTCAAACCTAGCATTCCCCCTCCCCATATAAAAGATCTCTTGTATTTTCTTTAGGGAATTAATGAATAGATAAAATATTTTGATTGAGCAGCCATTGGCACAGCCACCCCTTGGAGAGGGCGACCCTCTCTTCCTCCTCTGCTCCTGCGACGGGAGCAACCCCGGGGTGCGACTCCCCATCCCCTCGGTGCGACGCCGAGGGCCCCTTTCTCCCCTATCCCTTCTCAAGTTCTAGTTCGGTGCGCCCAGATTTCTCCTCCAAGAGCAGCGACGACCACCCCCTGTTCGTGAGGATCTTGGGCGACCAGCCTATTTTTTTGTGGTTCTGCTACGAGTCGTCGACGCGTGCGAGGTGGTCTCGCCTCATTCAGAGATCGGCACCGCCCGTGGCATTTTTTCTCGTGAGCGCGCGCAGGACCCCCTCTCCCTGCGGGCCTGGTTCTGTTCGCCCCATTACAAAATTCCCACAGGACGGACATCTGCGATTTTGGGCGCGGGATCTTCACCGATCGTACCTCTCCCCGTCCTCTGTTCAACGCCGCCGACCTCACGTCGTTCCGACGTCCGAGCTGCTCGTGGCATCCGTTCCCGTGAAGTCACGCAGGTCTGCCCTGCCCAACCGGCGCCAGAGCCACCAGCGGATTTCAGAGCCTGCTGCTCTCAGCCACGATCAGATCTGATTGAGCCCTTTGGGCGGGACCTGCTGCTCTGCGTCCCCGACGTCCTCCCTCAAGCGGGGCCTCGTTCGCCTACCGGAGCAGCGAGTTACCATTTTCCCCGCTCGACAGCGCAGTTCTGGGTGCAGATTCCTTGTCCCCACTTGCAGGTGCGGCCACGGCTTCCACGGACAGAATCTGAGCACGCCTTTTGGCCGAGGCTTCCTCCTGCGACCTAACTACGCGCCCTCGCTGACGGCGCCCCAATCGGACTCCGGATCCATTCGTGGGAACGTTTACCACCGAGTCGCGCGTTGCTGCGATTCTGCCGATCGTCATCCGGACCCTCCTCGTGGCCAACCCTTCACCGAGTGCAGCCCGTCAGCCCGTGTATCGGCCGCCCCGAATGGAATTGTTGTAGCCTGTTATCTCCCTGCGAGGAGTGGGCACCATTGCTGGCTTGTACCTATTCTTTCATTGTGTGTATCGGGGTTGTCGGTCTCGGCCGGGGTTCCTTCCCCACGCCTAGGCGTGGAGGTACGTGCGACGCTCCCCCCTTGGCATTTTGCTTTACTAGTATGTGATCTTATATGCCGCGTGAGAGCGTAGGGATCCTAGCTAGCATTCAACACCGCGAGATCGTGAGTGAGAGTATCCCATTCCGTGGCCCTAGTCGAGCACCGAGCTCGGACTAGACTCCCATAGTTGCGCGTCGGCTCCCTTTGCCGCTTTGATCCACTCGTTTCCCTCATAGGGACGGCCGTGGACTTGGGTTTCTTGTTGAGAGACGCCTCTCTTCGGAGGAATAGTACGGAGGTCGATCTCTCGGCTTGCCTTGTCACGTGTGAGTGCTGGCCGCACTTGGTCTTCATCATAGGTTTAGTCCATTTGTCAGTTCCGTCCCGCATCAAATTTTTTGGCCGTGGACTTGGGTTTCTTGTTGAGAGACGCCTCTCTTCGGAGGAATAGTACGGAGGTCGATCTCTCGGCTTGCCTTGTCACGTGTGAGTGCTGGCCGCACTTGGTCTTCATCATAGGTTTAGTCCATTTGTCAGTTCCGTCCCGCATCAAATTTGGTATCAGAGCTTAGGGAACCAGTTTGTTCTAACAAATTGGGGTCTTAGGTCTTTTGAGTCTTTAGGTTGTCTAGGGTGCATTGAGTCTCTTAGTTCATCTAGGTAACCAACCATTGCATTGTCATTTTAGGCTTGTGTCTAGTTAGAGTTTTTATCCTTGTCTCGTTGAGTCTTGCATGTCCAGCTCCCCGCCAGCCCCATGGTGGTTCCTCGTGCCCACGTGTCAGATTGGTCATCCCTGTTGGCCCGATTCGACGCTCTTATGGCACGATCCCTGGGTGTCGGCCCTACCACTCAGTCGTCGGGAGACCCGATCCCTATACCGATGGCCGAGTCATTCCAGCGCCCTGTCATGTCCACTGCCATCCTACCTAATGGGATGCATACGGAGATCGACTTCATCAGTAGGGTGTCGTCTAACTGTGTCTCACAAGACATTGTTGAGTCACTCTCTAAGACCGGGGAGATTGTTCTCCGTGATGGTTTAGCTTTTATCGAGTTCCAACGGTGGTTTGGCCCCGTTAAATATTTCGATGGCGCTTGGTGCAAGATCAGCACACTTGCTGGTCCATGCATCATTTTAGGGCGAACTTGGTTGGAGGAAAGAAGTGCGACCATCGACCTGGATAGGAGGACCTGCACCTTACACCCATCTCACCTTCCCGGTGAGTTTGTCTTCCATGACGGCGTTACGCCGACCACCTCCATGTCATCACCTGGGTTTGTTCCAGTGAGTTACGAGGCTGAACAGGAGTTGATTGAGGAGTACCTAACTGAGGTTGAGGAGTTAGGGAGTGATCCCCCCCACATCATAGAGGACTCAGTTTCCACTCCCGAGAGAGAGGCTTCACCCTTAGACCCTCATATAGAGACATTCTTACCTTCCGAGGGTGAACTGGTCATTGGAGAGTCTTTAGCTAGCTGGCTAAGGGAGGGTCCACTTCTAGATGTCTCCATTCCTTGCTATACACCCATGGGACCAGCCCTCCCAATAATACCCCTTAACTCCTTTCACACCACTTTTCGGTCCCTCTACTTTCTTGAAAATGTGAAGGACTTCCTTAGGAGTTTAGATTATCAATGGGAGTTGACTTACATGTTGACCTTAGGGTCTGACCAACCCTATAGTCATAGCTTTACACTCCCTGCTTTGGGGTCTATTACCTCGGTCTACACCATAGGACATATCACATCCGAGGTCCTTTTATTATTTCCCATACCCATGGAGGTTGATTTTGCCCCCGCTTATGGTTTCACGGTCCCGAGGGAGGAACCTAGCCTTCCTTGCCTTCCTCATGAGCCTCTTGCCCCATACATGAGAGTGCCTGAAGGTGATTATCTGCACCTGGGCGAATGTCGCACATGGGCAAGTATAGTGAAGGGACCTGTCGAGAGGGTTCATCATTTCTTTGACCCATTCGATCCCCTCCCTAGTGAGCCTCTCGACCCATATTATTTTCCCCACCTTGTCGAGGAGGTCCACTATCATACACCACCTAGGCCTTCTAGTCAACACCTCACCGTGCAGGCATCCAGAAGCCCGAGCTTAGGGGGCCAGGGACACATGTCTTTTCCCCATGTTTCACCATGTCCATCGTCATATAGGGGAGATGTCATGAGTAAGCTTGGGATTATTCATCCTTCTGAGTCTACCATATGTCATAGGACACATGTGCATGCTAGGTTCTACTTTGGTTGTCCAGGCCCTCCCCATGTTGTCAAGTCAGGTAGACGTCATAGGCATGTTAGATCCATGTTTGGATGTCCAGGACCACCACTGCATTCACATAGGTATGAGTCAACACAGCTAGTTCGGAGTCTACATCATCATCACCCCCTCAAGGCCAGCAACGCACGTTATAAGGAATTAGCTGACGCGCATCGACGCACCCGTGAGTTCCAAGTGGGAGAGTACGTCATGATCAGGGTTAGACCTGAACGGTTCCCTTCGGGGGCCGTGAAGAAACTCCAGGACCGCGGTGCCAGACCCTTTCGAGTCTTGAAGCGAATTGGGTCGAATGCGTATGAGATTGAGCTGCCAGACGACTATGGGATCTGTTCAACGTTCAATGTTTCAGATCTGGTGGCATATCGGGATCCCGCGGTGATTCCCAGTGAGCTTTTTGGGCCTACCCCTCCTGTTGAGAGCATTACACCTTCTGAGCGTCCACCTCCTCCAGCCCCATTACAGACACGCGAGCATATAGATTGCATACTGGATGAGCAGGTGACCACGACCAGGAGCGGAGCCTACCAGCGCTTCCTAGTGCGTTGGAGAGGGCGCCCTGCGACAGACGACGCCTGGATCACACGTGGAGAGCTGGAGAGGATCGACCCGGACCTGCTGGAGCGCTACTTGAGCGACCGTGACCCTTACTCGACGGGGTCGAGTTCTTCCCACCCGGGGAGAATTGGTGAGGACACGCGCCACGCTTCACGACGGAGTACACGGATCTCGCCGGCATCCCTTTGGCTCGGTGATCACTTGGCGGACGCGCAGAGTTATCTTTAGTTATTTATGCTTTAGGCCATGCTGGGCCTTGGTTTAGTCCCTGCGTGGACACTTTATTTATTATTGTGGACCTTTGTAGGCCAATTGGGGCCAATTAGGCTTCCATTAGGTGATGTTAGGCTTATTAGTTAGGCAAGAGGGTTAGTGGGCCACCTTGTGGTC